>FTRY01000001.1:5218692-5871028 GCA_900157415.1 Armillaria cepistipes
AGATTGCGACGACTGCGTTAGTAGACAGCGGGTGCACCAGCAGTGCCATCAATCGGGCTTTTGTCAAAAAGCACAATATCCCGACTCATGCCACCGCCGCACCCATTCCAGTCTACAATGCCGATGGAACACGTAATCAAGGAGGATCAATTACCCAATACGCCGAGATTCGACTTGTAATCGGGGATCATGCGGAGCAAATAGACTTAGCCGTAACAGAACTCGGCGACAGACAAATATTCCTGGGCCATGATTGGCTCGCCTGACACAACCCAATCATTAATTGGAAGTCGGGGGGATTGACGTTTGCCCGGTGCCAATGCCAAAAGTCTTCATTTGTGTTACCAGACGCAGACCCCGACAACAGGTGGGATGAGGAGCTAGAGGAAGGAGACACCATCCTTGTGATAGACTTTACACAAGCTATCCTCATACGTGCTCACCATGTGAATGACCTTGCCGCCAAAGCAAGCGAAGAGAAGGAGGCCAAAACATTCGAAGAAATGGTCCCGGAATGGTGCAGGGATTTTGCCGATTTGTTCGAGAAAGGGAACTTCGACGAACTACCTGAGCCAAAGATGTGGGACCATGCTATTGAACTCATTCCCAACGCAAACGCCAACCTTGACTGCAAGGTCTACCCTCTAAATCGCAACGAACAAACGGAGCTCGACAAATTCCTAGACGAGAATCTCTCAAGCGGACGAATCCAACCATCGAAGTCACCTATGGCCTCGCCATTCTTCTTCGTCAAAAAGAAGGATGGCAAGCTACGACCTGTGCAAGATTATCGCAAGCTCAATGAGATGACGATTAAAAACCATTACCCACTTCCTCTCATCTCTGAGCTTATGGATAAACTACGGGGTGCCAAGTATTTTACCAAGTGTGACGTTCGGTGGGGATACAACAATGTTCGCATCAAGAGTGGTGACGAGTGGAAAGCAGCGTTCAGAACTAACCGAGGGTTATTCGAACCCACGGTTATGTTCTTCGGGCTTACCAACTCGCCAGCGACCTTCCAATGGATGATGAACGACATCTTCAAAAATCTCATCGCGTCTGGCACCGTCACGGTCTACCTTGATGACATTCTAATCATGTCAAAAACCAAGGCAGAACATCGGCGCATCACGCGAGAAGTCCTAAAGATCTTACGACAGAACAAGCTATTCCTTAAAGCGGAAAAATGCGAGTTCGAGACTTTAGAGACAGAGTATCTCGGGGTTATCATCAGTGAAGGGAGCATCCGAATGGATCCAGTCAAAATCGCAGGAATAGCGGCGTGGCCCGTGCCCACCAAGAAAGTTCAGTTACAATCATTCTTAGGCTTCACCAACTTCTATCGATGTTTCATCAAAGGATACAGCAAAGTTGTCAAACCAATGACACAGCTGACAGGGAACGATCCATGGAAATGGGGAAAAGCGCAACAAGACGCCTTCGAAGAGTTGAAAAGGTTGTTGGCCGAAGAAGTGGTACTGGCAATACCCACAGAAAATGGCAAGTTCCGAGTCGAGGCAGATGCCAGCGAGGGAGCGATAGGCGCTGTGTTATCGCAAGAGCAGGATGGAAAATGGCGCCCAGTCGCATTTCTATCCAAGTCTCTAACGGTGACGGAGCGAAATTACGAAATTTACGACAAAGAACTGCTCGCAATTATGCTTGCGCTCAACAAATGGAGACACTACCTGATGGGGGCGGCTCAGGATTTTGAAATCTGGACAGATCATCAGAATCTCCAGTATTTCCGAAAACCCCAGAAGCTGAACCGCCACCAAGCACGTTGGGTAACAGAACTGGTGGAATACCACTTCTCTCTCCACCACAAACCAGGAGTGTCAAACAAGAAAGCCGACTTACTCAGTCGCAGAGCAGATCACGATACAGGGAAGGAGGACAACGATGAGGTTATTGTCCTCAAACCAGAACACTTCCGGGCATTGGTCATGCCGACAATCGAGGAAGTTCACACCAAAATCAAGCAAGCCATGCTCGACCACCACCGATGGGACAAGAACGTCTCTGCGTCCCTCAACCATGATCGCGGGATGAAGCTAGATGACGGTTTGATCTATTACGATCACCGTATCTATATTCCCCAAGATCATGCGTTGCGAGGGGAAATTATCGCAGCATCTCACGACCATATCACGGCGGGACATCCTAGCATTGAAAAGACCAAGGAACTCGTATTACGAGAATACTGGTGGCCCAGAATGAAGAAAGACATAGAAAACTACGTCCGCGCTTGCGAAACATGCCAACGAACAAAGTCAAGCACTCAAGCAAAAGCAGCGCCCCTTCATCCAAACGCCATTCCCTCCCGACCCTGGACTCACATCTCCGTAGACATGGTCACTGGTTTACCCAGGTGCAACGGTCAAGATGCTATCTTAATGATTGTCGACCGATTCTCCAAGGAAATCATACCTATCACATGTACCACAGAGCTGTCATCAGAAGGGTGGGCCAAAATTCTATGAAACGAAGTTTACGCCAAGCACGGAATGCCTCAGGTAGTCATCTCTGACCGAGGCACCGTGCTTGTCTCCAAGTTCATGAAAGACCTCTATGACTTGTTACAGATCAAGGCAAACGCATCCACCGCCTATCATCCCCAGACAGATGGTCAGACAGAACGAGTAAACCAAGAGGTTGAAAAATACCTCCGAATATTTGTCAACCATCTTCAAGACGACTGGGTTGAATGGCTATCCCTCGCGGCATTCGCTCACAATAACCGCATACACTCCACCACCGGTAAAAGCCCCTTTGAGGTTAACTACGGCTATAATGCTGAAATCCTCCCTGGCGCCAAACCCAAGGCACCCTTCTGGATGCCTGCATCCACCACCTTCGTTTCAGAAATGCAAAAAATCCATGAAGAGGCCAAAGAAGCTCTGGAAAAAGCCGCCGCCCAAATGAAAACCCAATACGACAAGAAGAAACGACCTGCAATCGAGTATCAAGTAGGAGATAAGGTATGGCTCGACACGACCAACCTCAATCTTCCACGACCAAAGAAGAAACTCGACGATAAACACACAGGTCCATTTCTCATCGTATCAAAGAAAGGAGCTTCAGCGTATACCTTGAAACTCCCCTCAACCTGGCACATACATCCCACATTCAACGAATCACTACTTACCCCATACACACCACCCGCATTCCCTAACCAAGAACAACCGCTTCCACCCCCCCCAGACCTCATCAACGGCGAAGAACACTACGAAATCGAGAAAGTACTCGACAGTAGAGAACGCAAAGTCAGAGGAAAAGCCGGAGAACCATGGCGATGGACTACAGATTACTTCGTCAAGTGGAAAGGCTACGGACCAGAATCGAACACCTGGGTGCGAGAGAGCGACATGGACGCCGATGAACTCATTGACGACTACCTCGCCGAACACGTGGATATGGTCAACGGTAAGAAAGAAGATTGGGAGTATCATATAGATCCCAGAATGGGGAAGAAACTCAAGAGTTGGGACGAACTCTACGAGCTCTGGGACATATTCGGGGGACACGACGTCCCTTCAATGGACACTAAATCGCCACATGAACCGACGAGCATACCTTAACAGCAGTCGGGACGCCTGCCTTAATAAGGGGGTAATGTTATGATTTATTTCTTTTCCTTATCTAAGCGCCTCTTATCTTATCTTATCTTCAGCACTTATCTTATTTTATCTTTAGATCCACGACTCCACGGAGTCTTCACATCGCTATGAAGTCACACTCGCCCGACGTGTACTTTATTCTCAGCTACCATGTATTTGTCTTATTCATCTTCTAACACGGTACCCTTGTCTTAGTACCCGTTACAGACTCTTGACTTAGTATAAAAGTAGTTTACTCAAAGCTGTATATTCCCTAGCTTTGAGCTAAAGTTTATTCATACCGAAACACAGTCACTCACGCTAAGTGCTAAAGCATTAGTCTTGGTTTTCTAACTTCTCGAGATTCAGCAGTGATTGTACGAACGCGATACAGCTGACTGTCTACTCTTGTTAGGACATCGGGTCTAACATGATGCCTGCCACAGCACCAGCTGCACTTCTTGTCTGCTGGCTGTATTAAGGAAGACTAGTCAGTTGAAGAATGGAGAGAGAACAAAGACACGTACTTCAAGGAGACCTTCCTCCTCCATTTCCACCATGTAGGCACACATGGCCAGTTGGGTCTTGCCCTGTCTCAGATGCTGGTTGAGATCTACCGGCCAGCCAGTGCATGTGTAGCCTATCCATGCGATCTGATGTCAGTACGAATTCAAATGAGATTCAAAATTTTTACCTTTCTTTTTGAGGGCGGGCGCAGCATTGGACGCCCCTCCGCCTTCAAGTTCATCCACCTCTTCTTCCTCCTCCCTCTCATCGTCGGCATTGCAATCCTTTTCCTCCTTCTTTCTCTCTGCCGAACTCTTTCTCTTTTGTTTTACCTCCTCCTCAACTTCTCCTTCTTCCTCCCCAGAACCATTGTCAGAACTAGTGCTGTATGCGACTAAACCCACTAAGGTTGCAGCCGCCAAATCCGCTCACATCTCTGACATGACCCACCACTCCTCGCCTGTCTTGTTCCTGCTGGGCTTGCCCTCTGGTGCAGGCGGGTCTACCTCCATTGGGGAGGCGGGTGGCTGAGCTTCTCAGTAGCCCACATCCTCATCGTCGTTGCCCTCCCCATCACTTGGACCAGTATCCATGTCTGAAGACACGGGGTCACTAGTGGCTAACCAAACTAGATGAAGACATTTGAGCTCAGTTTTCGCAAAGGTTCAGAAAAATAAAACTTACATTCGCCTACAATATTTGATAAGTCCCGGTGGAAACTGGGACTGCAGACTGCATTCTCTCGAATACTGTGGTGGCAGAACCACTGAATGAAAGGGTGGATCCACCTGAAGACGGTTGACTGCTGCCTTCGCAGAATGGAGGCATCCATGCCTGTCACCCTGGAAAGCCGAGCTGTTTTATCCTACAAAAGTGTCAGATGTGAAGCATGCGCTGAGCGGGTGGGACTTACACAGAACCAGATGGACTTCATCATCCACCGGATATGAGCGGGGGTCCACACATTTTTGGTGCGCTGAATAGGGTCAGCGAGAATAGAATTGTACAAAGAGCAGGCATGGGCTTCAGTCCAGTCAGACAGCACGCCCTGCCCACACTGAAATGTGAAGTTAGTGAAGTTTGGTGGGGTGGACATGTGAGAAGAGGACGAGTTAGAAAGCTGAGAGGTGCAGATGTGCAGCCTATGCCACTGAAATTTTATACAGGCATGCCCACATTATCCCTTCACAGGTGTCACTTGAAAAATTCCTATACTTCCACCTTAAATTTTCCTTGAAATGTTCTTGGAACATGCCTATGTTGTCATCTGCTACTTCCTTGCTGAGCAGAATTGACTCTTCGCTTCTCGCAACATTCCGCGGTGCTGATTTTCCATTCTGCAAGTTGAAATACGCATTGCTTCTTGATCTTCTGGAACACTGACGTACCCCAGCCCTGAGTGTTCTGGTTTCCCCAGCCAATCATACTTCACCCAATTAGGTGACTCACACAACATATTCCCATGCATCTTGGGCCCGCCTTGAAGACCGAGCCCACCACAATCTTCTTCCTTACCAATCCCCGACGGGGTTTCCTCTTTCAGATCTGATGACCATGTATAATGTGTAATCATGTGGTTACAAGCAGACCGGTCCCTGATCCCAAAGCTGCTAGGATCCACCACATGCTGTGGTGGATCCACTTGACAAAGGCTACCAGCTGCTACGCATAAGTCATCCATGCCCAACAAGATGGGCACCTTCGTCACCTCTGCTTGCAACATGAACTTGGCAAAAGATTGCTTAGCTTGCTATTGTGTTACTTTAAGTACAGACCCTATGTGTCTACAATTGGCTATTCCTGAGGGTATCCTAACTCCCCTAGCTCTGGACTATAAAAGTCATGCCCCACTTGCAAATCTGCAGCAGATATGCCTTCTTCCTCTCCTTCATCATCACTCTCCCACTTGTCTGCCATTCTGCTGTTAGGATGTGCCTCCCAGCTGGATACAATAGATCCGTTGGAGGTGACCTTCAGTACAGGCATGAGCACCACACTGTACATGCCCTCTGGCCCAAGCTCACCCACCTCTGCCTCATACACCCACTCGAACACCCACATCTTCCTGTAGTTGTTGATGTTGCGGATCCTCACATACTCAGCACACATAAATGGTGTCATCTGCCTGAACCAGTTGGGGTCCAAGAACAACATGACTTGTTTGATTAAAGCATTGTTGGCAGTCTCAACACTGTATGATTTGTACATCACGATATCCATGTGCCTTATATGAGAATGGCAGGCTTTGTAAACGCACTAGGACTTCATGAGCGGGTGCGGCTCTGTGGGGTGGGAAGATGGGTAGAAACTCATATTGTGTGCGAGAAACTCCTTGATCCAGCACAGTAAATGTTGCCCTACAAGCTTGGTAGGGTAACGAGCTGATAAGATAGGGTTGGGGGCGGATCCGATGGAGGTCCACAAGTTGTTTATAATGGTCCACATAAATGCATTGGCTTGTCGCCCATCACCAGTGTCTGTAATTTCATGTAGGCATGCGAGAGCGGATTGCACGCTGGTCAGGTTGACTGTCTGAGCTGGAATGGGCTGGGCTGGGTGGTCCATTGCACCTCCCACCTTGACCATCACTGGCTTTTATTCGGGTGCTACCCTTTTCTGATTTGATTATCCAATGACAGCATGAGTGGGGATGCTCACAATGTTTCTTTCCCCCAGTTGTGCTGCACCACATCTACGTGTGCACCAAATTTTAGCTTTCTCCTTGATACAGCGACTAGGTGCTATGCTACAACCACCTTCACTCGCTGCTCCTCCAGTCGCACTTTCCTACTGTTCAAAGATGGAATTCCTGCAGAATCCACTTGGGCAGATGCCCATCCACTTTGCATCTGCCAAGCAATACATTGTCCGCATGGCCATATGCTATCCACCACGAAACCACCTCATTTCATGGGAATTTGACTAGCCTAGGCTCCAGGAGCTGACAGCTATCAACCTGAAGCACCTGTGCCAGTGGATGGCAGAAGGATCATCCTTGAGAGAGCAGACAAATTGGTTGACAGCGGATAGCCATATATGGCTATTCTCAAACCAGACCGGATGAGGAAGGTGTTGCAGAGTGTGCTCGATAACACTGGAGTAGCTCGTGCAGCGGATTTCAGTGTGACAGCTCGTGTCAAATATCGGCTTTGAGGGTAAATTCAGGGCTATCGGAGTGGGCAGGTGTGGAAGTGGAGAGTTAGATTCGGATCCACTACTATATAAGCATGCACAATGTACTTAGAAAGACAGTTAATCTCACTTGCTCATAGCACACTAAAGGAATAAATTCTGCTACTCTCCTGAGCATATCTAGCCACCTCTGAGCCTAGCATTGCGAGCAGATTGCAAGGAATTCTCCTTTCTCTCGCTATCTTCACACAACCACTCTCAGTTCAGCATCCTAAGCAGATGCTTGGACTACTTCTTTCTATTGTATCCACATATGGAGCAGATTCTATTGGATCCCTTCAGAGCGGGTGGTAACCCTCCTTGCATATACAAAAGATCTTGCAGACACAGACGCGACTTTCTCTTACCAGAGAGTTTGCTAGCCTTACAATGTGGGGGGTAGGTATCTTGTTTTACTACATGAAATTCTACCTACTTATACTACAGGAGATTGATTATTACAAATGTTCTTTTAGTAAGTTAAATCCTTTGTCAGCCAATAATCCTTCGTCTGAACTGGCACAACACTCTTGGCAGAGTGTCGCTTGGTTCTCTTTTTAGTATCTTCAAAGGGCTAAGCGATGTTGATGTCATGGCCCCTAGCTGCAGAGTAGCTCACTGACTTGTACTCAATAGCTGCTTAATCCTCGATCACCGATCACACTTCATATTCAGCTTTCGGTTCTGCTCCAAAGGTGACAGTGTCATATTCTAGACTCAGTAACCAAAGAATTCTTCGGATTTTGAGCCCACTCGCTATTTCCATTGGCTGAAGTCTGTTTTTAGGCCATGCCCGAGGTTCTTTTGATTACCCCCATGTGTGATATCTTTTCTCCAGTGATGAGGCTGGTGATGGGCACCCGTGAAACTGAGCACGGCCTAGCGTGAACACACTAAACACACACACTTAACCCCACAAAACACACACACACACACAATCTCCTTAAGTGCGGAGGGGAGCAAGGGATTTTGATTCCAATTGCACGCTGACAATATCTCAATTTAGCTCAGCGAGCTCGCTAGCACAATGCACATAACAACATATTTTTCTCAAGCCGTTCTCAAATTCTCGATTTCTTCAGAGCTTTTTACAAGAGAGCACAGTGAACCACACAACCCTCGAGGCAAAATATATTTCAATAGCTGGAACACATGGATATGCAGATCCGGAAATTGACCAAGTTTGGTCAGTGAGCTCGCTAAGTACGACCCGCCACTAGACCTAATCTGCATGCACCGCCGTCTTCCTCTTAGTTGCTAAACCTGGCTCCCAAACTCATCACGATTAGAGGCTCTCAGCACTCCCAATCAAGTCACAAAATACTCTCAAAAACTGTCCCCACAAGTCCTCACACACAGTGTGCTCACCCTAACAACGGTGCTGCGAGGTCCAACTGCGCACACCTGTCACACTTTATGCAACTGCTAGAACAGCTCAATCTGGCTGATTCCCTTGCAACTACTCAAGACCTACACAGAGGCCAACACAACACAAGTTCTCTTTTTATACTGAACCAGAAAAGGAACAGAGCTTTTCTCTCGGATTTATCTCAGAAAACTCTCAAGATGGGCACAGCGTCACTGCCACTGAATCACTTTCTTATCTCAAGTAAACCGAAGTTTTTATCCAAAATGTTTCTCTTGTTCTATTTCTCTGTGAGCTCACTAAACTTGCATTCTAGACAAGGCTTGAAGCTACTAACTCTTACGTGTTGCAACAAGTCCAGATCCAAACTGAAACTTTATTACTGTATGTGGGGGGTAGGTATCTTGGTTTACTACGTGAAATTCTACCTACTTATACTATGGGAAATTGATTATTACAAACAGTCTTTTAGTAATTTAATTCCTTTGTCGGCCGATAATTCTTCGTCTGGATTGGCGCAACACTCTTGGCAGAGCACCGCTTGGGCCTGCTTTTAGTATCCTCAAAGGGCTAAGCGATGTCGATGTCATTTGCCCTAGCAGCAGAGTAGCTCGCTGACTTGTACTCAATAGTTGCTTAATCCTCAATCACCGATCACACTTCATATTCAGCTTTCAGTTCTGCTCCAAAGGTGACAGTGTCATATTCTAGACTCGGTAACCAAGGAATGCTTCGGATTTCGAGCCCGCTCGCTATTCCCATCGGCTGAAGTCTGTTTCTAGGCCATGCCTGGGGTTCTTTTGATTACCTCCACATGTGATATCTTTTCTCCGGATCTCCAGGGACTATGTGTCATAGATTATCGATGCGTAGTTATCTAAATTAGTCCCAGCCTGCATACAAGCACATCCCACTGAAAGTTGAATTCTCTACTGCAGATGGATGTTTTGCGTGAGTGAGCTCGCTCTTCGGCCCTATTGTCATGCATGCCCGTAAGGTACAGTACAACAACAAAGTCCTTATGTTTTAATTCTGTTGCTTCTGTTTCTATCATAGAGCTCTCAACCTTGGTGACCTTGCTTCCTCGCATGCCATTTGCACTGTTAGTCTGCTCTCTGTGCTTCTGCTTTGCTAACATGTAAGGTATGTGAATTTTGCAAAATTACACCCTTAGACACACTGTGGGCGTGACAGTGGAAGTTCCCTTCTTTGCAATAATCGTGAATGGGCCCGTTCATTTGTCTGCGAGCTTCTTCTTTGGTCGAGGGAGGTTAAGGTTGGTTGTATCGAGCCAAACCTTGTCTCCTACTTGATATTCGATTGCCAGATGTTTCTTTTTGTTGTATTGGGCTTT
The DNA here is from genome assembly GCA_900157415.1 of Armillaria cepistipes. NCBI lineage: Eukaryota > Fungi > Basidiomycota > Agaricomycetes > Agaricales > Physalacriaceae > Armillaria > Armillaria cepistipes. The sequence continues at coordinate 5,228,693 of FTRY01000001.1, forward strand.
CATTTGGTCAGCGGCTTTCTCGAGTGCTCATTTGGCTTCAGCATGTATCTTCTGCATTTGTGAGATGAATGTGGTCAAGGCAGGTGTATGGAAAGGTGTCTGGGGCTTGGCTCCTGGTAGGACATTTGCATTATAGCCATAGTTGACCTCAAAAGGGCTCTTGCCAGTAGCTGAGTGGATGCAGTTGTTATGAGTGAAGGCAGTGAGTGATAACCACTCTACTCAGTCATCTTGGAGATGGTTAACAAAGATTCGAAGGTATTTTTCAACCTCCTGATTGACTCGTTCTGTTTATCCATCTGTCTGAGGGTGCCAGGTGGTAGATGTGTTGGCCTTGATCTGTAATAAATTATAAAGGTCTTTCATGAATTTGGAGACAAACATGGTGCCTCTGTCAGAGATGACTACTTGGGGCATCCTGTGTTTGGCATAGACTTCATCGCATAGAATCTTGGCCCACCCTTCCGATGACAGCTCTGTGGAGCATGCGATAGGTATGATCTCCTTTGAGAAATGGTTGACGATCATTAAGATGGCATCGTACCCTTTGCACATTGGTAGACCAGTGACCATGTTGACGGAGATATGGGTCCATGGTCAGGAGGGGATGGCATTGGGATGAAGTGGCACTGCTTTTGCTTGAGTGCTCGACTTGGTTCGTTGGCACATTTCACAGGCATGGACATAGGCTTCTATGTCTTTCTTCATCTTGGGCCACCAATATTCTTGTAGCACGAGTTCTTTGGTCTTTTCAATGCCTGGATGTCCCACCATGATGTGGTCATGAGATCCTGCAATGATTTCTCCTCGTAACATATGATGGCGGGGAACATAGATACAGTTATCATAATAGATTAAACCGTTATCCATCTTCATTCCTTGGTCATGGTTGAGGGACACAGAGATGTTCTTGTCCCATCAGTGGTGGTCAAGCATGGCGTGCTTGATCTTGGTCTGTATCTCTTCTATGGTGGGCATGACCATGGCCCGGAAGTGTTTGGGTTTGAGAACCACAATCTTGTTGTTATCCTCTTTGCCCTGTTCGTGATCTGCTCTTCGACTAAGCAGGTCAGCTTTCTTGTTCACCGTTCCTGGTTTGTGGTGAAGAGAGAAGTGATACTCAGCTAGCTCCGTTACCCAGCGAGCTTGTCGTTGGTTCAGCTTTTGGGGTTTTCAGAAATACTGGAGATTCTGATGATCTGTCCAGATTTCAAAGTCCTGGGCTGCTCCCATTAGGTAGTGTCTCCATTCATCGAGGGCAAGCATGATTGCGAGTAGTTCCTTGTCATATATTTCATGATTTCGTTCTGTAACTGTGAGGGACTTGGAGAGGAAGGCGACTGGGCACCATTTTCCATCCTGTTCTTGTGAAAGAACCGCCCCTATCACACCTTCGCTGGCATCTGCTTCGACACAGAATTTGCCTTCCTCCGTCGGTATTGCTAGTACCACCTCTTCTGCCAATAGTCTCTTCAACTCTTTGAATGTGGCTTGTTGTGCTGTTCCCCATTTTCATGGATCGTTCCCTGTTAACTGTGTCATAGGCTTGACAACTTTGCTGTATTCTTTGATGAAGCGTCGATAGAAGCTGGTAAAGCCTAGGAACGACTGCAACTGCTGCTTCTTCATTGGTACTGGCCATTCTGCTATGCCTTGGATTTTGACTGGGTCCATGCGAATGCTTCCTTCACTGATGATGACACCGAGGTACTCTGTTTCTAAAGTCTTGAACTCGCATTTCTCCACTTTAAGGAATAGCTTGTTCTTTTGTAGGACTTTTAACACCTCGCATGTGATGCGGTGATGTTCTTCCTTGGTTTTGGACATGATCAGGATGTCATCTAGGTAGACCGTAATGGCGCCTGATGCGATGAGATCTTTATAGATATCATTCATCATCCATTGGAAAGTTGCCGGGGAGTTGGTAAGTCTGAAGAACATAACCATGGGCTCAAACAAGCCTCAGTTGGTTCTGAATGCAGCTTTCCACTCGTCACCACTCTTGATGCATACATTGTTGTACCCCCATCGTACGTCAAGCTTGGAAAAGTACTTGGCACCTCGCAATTTGTCCATTAACTCTGAGATGAGAGGAAGTGGGTATCGGTTCTTGATCGTCATCTCATTAAGCTTGCGATAGTCTTGTACTGGCCTTAGCTTGCTGTCCTTCTTTTTGACAAAGAAGAAGGGTGAAGCCATGGGTGACTTTGAGGGTCATATTCATCCACTCAAGAGGTTCTCATCCAGGAATTTGTTGAGCTTTGCCTGTTCATTTCAATTGAGGGGATAGACCTTGCAATCAAGGTTGGCACTTGCGTTAGGAGTGAGTTTGATCGCATGGTCCCACATCTTTGGTTCAGGGAGTTCATCGAAATTATCTTTGTCAAATAGATCATTGAAGTCCTTGCACCATTCTGGGACCATTTCTTTGAACATTTTGCTCTTCTTGTCCACATTGGCTTTAGCAGCGAGGTCATTGGCATGATGGGTGCATATGAGAATGGCCTGCATGAAGTCTATCATGAGAATGGTTTCTCCCTCCTCTAGTTCCTCGTCCCACTTGTCATCGGGATCTGCATCGGGTAGTATGAATGGGGTTTTACAGCATTGGCATCGTACAAACGTTAATCCTCCCGTTTTCCAATTGATGATCGGGTTATGCCAGGCTAACCAATCATGGCCGAGGAAGATCTGCTTATCACTGAGTTCTGTGATGGCTAGATCTATTTGCTCCGCATGATCTCCGATCGTGAGATGGATTTCGGCATATCTCGTGATTGATCCTCCTTGGTTTCTGGTTCCGTCTGCATTATAAACTGGGATTGGTGTGGCAGTTGCATGAGTCGGGATGTTATGTTTTTCGATAAATGATCTGTTGATGGCGCTACTGGTGCACCTGCTGTCTACTAAAGTGGCGGTTGAGATTTGGGTATGGTTCTCTAGTGATTCGATTTGGACGTCGATAATTAGGTCCTTCCCTTTTCCACTTAGTGTGCTGATGTATTGCTTTGGTTGTCATAGTTCTTTGAGCCACCAAAGGGCATCGACTCATTCTGCCTTTCGCATTCCTTCAATCATTTTATCGATGACCTCCTCCGCTCATGCCTTGTGAATCCAATTCTTTAGGATTGCCTTCGCTTCTGACTCCATCTTTGCCTCTACAATTCTGCACAGGGTCCATTCAGCTCCGAATGGTTTAAGCCATTCATGTGGGACCTTCTCAGCCTTCGCGTCAAGCCATGAGGGTTCGACTACCGTTGGCGAGGTCACCATGATTTCTATAGTGGGTATTAATTTAGCCTTCTTATTCATCATGAAGCTAGTATTGTCTTCTGGGTCAGGAACTTCATACATACATACCTTAGGCGCCTCTCGCCTTGTTCGGGCCCCCTTGTTCCTGTTGGTAGGGGTCTTTTGCACAGGGTTGGTTAAGTCCTCGGTCTTCCTGGTGTCCCCGATTGTCCCCAAAGCCCCTTGATGTATAAGGGATTTAGACTTTGGCAATCGTACGGTGTTCTCCGTTACCAGAGGAGGTTTTGCTGAAGCTATTCCCTCGAATCCCCCAGCGAGGCTGGGGCTCCATGGAGCCATTTCGCCAGGGGGGACGCTAAGTGTTTGTTCTCCTGCCCCATCTGGTCATGCATTCGTCACTGCATGTACTCCAGAGGAGTCACTCGACTGGTGCAGCGCCGTTACAATGGGTATCACTATGGTGGGTGATTTGTCGTTTGATGCTTTCACTCATGATGAGTTACTTGCCAAACGTTTAGCCGGTAGTCTAACTATTGTGGTGTGCTGTACTGTTGATTCTTGCTTAGTTTCTGTTCTGGAAGTCGTAGCTGCAGGTATATTTGAATGTGCGATATTTACTACAAATGTATGAGCCTGACTAGCAGGCATGATGTGTGTACCAGATGAAACTAAGTCCTTAGCCAAGTAAGTTGAATCATTTACTTCTTGGCATCCTCTTTTACTTCTTCAATTGTTGCCATTGGTGCTTCAACTGTTGGATGCATGTCCCAGTAATAATTGAGTCGATGCATGGCCTCTTCTCTGGATCTGGGCGCATTGGGGCAGTCACGTTTGAAGTGGCCAATTTTGCCACATCTAAAACACTTTGCCACCGCCTTGACTGCGTCAATATCCATTGGCAGGCCGTGTCCTCCATATGTCATTCCTGTTGCTGTTTTCTTCTCTGGTGTGTAAGTCAACGCTTGACCACCCTTCTGGGGCGTGGCCATCTTCTGTGCTGGTGGTTTGGAGTTGGTTTGCCCTGACGTGGTCCCTTCTGCCTGTTTGAGGCACCAGTTGTAGTCTATACAGAGTAGGCAAGCCTTCCACCCGTCGTAGGTGGTTGGTACCTCTCTGTCAGCCAAGTATATAGTTTTTTTTACTCGTTTCGCAGGTGGCCTTCTTGATCTGGTGGAGCATTACTTGTTGGTTGTCGCATACCCCGGCATGATGGGCTAGTTCTTCGAATTTCTGGAAGAACTGGTCTCCGTCTTTGTAGGTCGACTGCCTGAGTTTCTCCCATTGCATGTATTTTATCTGCACATCTGAGTCCTTCCAGAATCTGGCGTTAAGCTCAGATTTGAAGTCCTCGTAGGTGGGATACTGTTGTTCCCCATCTGCATTCTTTCCTATGAGTCTGGCACACAGCTCCCACCACGTCCCGGCATCCTCACTGAGTCGTGAGATGCAGAAGATAACTTTGTGGGGATGGTAGCGGAAGTGTCAGTTGAACAGTTCGAAGTGTAGTTCGCACTTTAGGAAGAATCAGGAGATGTCATTAGAATCTCCCTTGAAGTCGTCATAGGGAGCGGTGTCTCCTGCTGTTAGTATCCAGGGATTAGGCAGGTCTGGTGGTTTTGGTGGGTTGGGATGTTGTGGGAGCATCCATCGCTGAGGTGTGGCAGGTGGTTGCAGTGGTTGAGTGGGTCCCCTGCCACCACCTGCTGGATTAGCCCCGGCAAATGGTTGGTAGCTGCATGGGTATGTTCCTGGCAGTCCCTGTCCCCTGACATAGGAGAAGGTTCCAGTTATTACTTGGGGAGGTGGTACCGATGGCTCATCTGGCATTGGTTCCTGGATCTCGATTTTGGCTGTGATCCTTTCGTATGGGGTAAGTACCCGCATGGGGGTATTTGGGTGTAGTTCGTTATACAGAAGGCGAGCATTTCGCTCTGCCTCATACTGTAGGATGTCATCTGCTGGAAGGTTTCTTTGTTTGTTCATAAAATAGTCGTTTCTGGCTTGGGTTTCTCCTCAAGCCGGAATAAAGGGTAATTCATAAGCAAAGTAACTATATAACTCTGGGTACTCTGCTTGGATTAGCATCTGTGGGGCTGGGAATTAGGCGTCGTCAAATCTGGTTCATTCATATATATTGATAGTGCTGCAGATGTCGTTATGGGGGTTCCTAGTTGATGCTTCTGCAGGGTGAGTCTGGATTGGTTGGGCAGTGCGTCGGGATGGGGGACAGCTCAGCGCTTCCCTCGGGAGAGTTCCCGTGGATTCCGTTGAGAGGCTCTGCCTCGGGGAACCCATCAGTGATGGTGTTGCTTGTCTCCCTTGCATAGCTGTGTCCCTGTGTCTCTCCAAACCAGTTGAGATGGTACATGGCAGCGTCTTCATTGATCACTCATTCGGATCGGAGACAGGGGGGTGCGATGTGCTGCACCACATCTGTGTGTGCACCAAATTTTGGTTTTCACCTTGACACAGCAACAAGGTGCTATTGCTACAACCACTTTCACTTGCTGCTCCTCCAGTCTCAGCATCTCTACTGCTCAAAGACGGAATTTGTGCAGAATCCGCTCAGGCAGCTGCCCGTCCGCTACACGTCCGCCAAGCATTGCGCTATCCGCCTGGCCATATGCTATCTGCCATGAAATCACCCCATTTCACAGGTATTTGACTAGCCTAGGCTCCAGGAGGTGACAGCTATCAACCTGAAGCATCCATGCCAGTGGATGGCGGAAGGTTTACCCTTGAGAAGCAGACAAATGGGCTGATGGCGGATAGCCATATATGGTTATTCTCAAACCAAACTGCATGCAGAAGGTGTTGTAGAATTCGCTCGATGGCTTTGAAGTAGTTCACTAGTGGATTTCAGCGCGTCCGCTCATGTCAGATATCACCTTTAAAGGATACATTCAGGAATATTGGAGCAGGCAGGTGTGGGAGCAGGGAGCTGGCTCAGATCCGCTACTATATAAGCGCATACAATGTACTTAGAAAGACAGTTAAATCTCACTTGCTTATAGCACGCTAAAGGAATAATTTCTGCTACTCTCCTAAGCATATCTAGCCGCCTTTGAGCCTAGTATTGCAAACGGATTGCAAGGAATTCTCCTTTCTCTCGCTATCTTCACACAACCGCTCTCAGTTCAGCATCCTAAGCAGACGCTTGGACTACTTCTTTCTATCGTATCCGCAGACGGAGCGGATTCTATCGGATCCCTTCAGAGCGGGTGGTAACCCTCCTTGCGTATACAAAAGATCTTGCAGACACAGACATGACTTTCTCTTACCAGAGAGTTTGCTAGCCTTACAAGTGGAGCCCACCACGAGGGGGGGTTAAACCACAATTGCTGGTAGAAGAAGTACCCTTCGTCCCACCGCGCGACGTCTAGAAGCGGAAGCACTACGGACAGTCGCTCGAGCCGCTACAGGCGACAGGATTTCAGACGAAGAAGAACTCTTCGACCTTGTTCCCAACAACAAATCACATCACTTCCACTTGGATTCATCCTTTACCTCAGCTCACGAGCAGGAGTTAAGGGCCATCCTTGAATCACCACTATCATTCTTAGCACCTTCACCCATAGCCAGTCCGCTACTGGGACCATCAACTCGCCCAAGGTCTAACTCAGACCCACAGGCATACGCATTGGATCTGCCCAATCCAGATTTATTTTGAACCTGGTCGGACGAGCAAGAAGATCCAAGTCCGCCACCAACACCAACACTTTTCCCTATCGACAAGACCTTTCGTTGGTCAAGAAACAGACAGATTCATTTTCATTTCAACATGGCAGGTCAACAACAAGCACCAGCGCAGAACCAGCAGTTACCTATCAGAGGGTCTGGGAAAGCACCTAGCTGGGGCTGGAAAGGACCTGAAGACTCGATAACCCTACCAGTCATCTTTGACGAAGTAGAGCGGATGTGCGAGAGCGTAAGACAACAGACGGATTGGCAATACATACAAGCCGCTATCCTATACGCAGACCTGACAGCTGCTGATCTGTGGCGAAGGCTATCACAAGCCAACCCAGCCAATCAAGCGACAGCAACATGGGATGCGTTCAAAGAGGAATGCTATGGGTTCTACCCGAAATCCAACGAGACCCGCCGATACATGCCTGCTCATCTAGAAGAAGCAGCTAGAATCCTTAGAGCCTCTCCGATCTCGACATTGGACAAGTTTGGCCGCTTCGACAGATACATTCAGAATATCGGATTGGATGTCACAGCGGGAACAAGCCCGCTCATGTCGAAACATGAGTATGCACGAATGTACATATCCGCTATCCATCCTATGCTGCGGATGACGATAGACCAACAACTCGCGGTTCTGTTTCCAAACCAAAACCCAGCGGAACCGTTCCCAGTGGAAGAGGTTAGGAAAGCAGCCAAGTACATGCTGGAAAGCTATAGGTCTCTGTACGTGAATCCTGCACCAGCATTCTCGCCATGCACAGGTGTCGAGCAGCAAGCTCCAGCACCCGCTCCGCAATATGCTCAGCCGCCAGCAGTAGCTCCGCTTCCACCATACAGGCAACAACAGATGATGATGCCAGGGGGAAGCATATCAGACATGATAGACCAACTGTCCAAGGTGACTGCAGCGGGTCCGCCTCTTGCATATTACAACCCTTACGGGTTCCCCTTGTACTCTCCTCAGCCGCAAGCTGTTCAGCAGCAGATGATAGTGCAACCAGCAGAAGCCACCATGAAAACGGAGTCTTCAATGGAAGAACGGCTCCTGGCTGCGATTCAGAAGCTGGTTCGATAAGGGCGGAGCCAACAAGAGATGCGGATACGATGGTTGCGAGATCGGATACAAGGAATGCGTAGCCAAGAAAGCAGACATGGACAAAGGTCTCATCAAGTTTGACCACATTAAGCGGAAGCTGGTAATGCCAGATGGGTCCGAGCTACCCAAGGGATCTGGATACCTCAGGCCACAAGTAGAGAAGTGGCACGAAGAGCGTAGAAGCGCATCCGCCTCGATCAACATGATAGCTACCCAGCACGGGTATGGTATGCCAGCAGGTGTTGTGTATCCGCAGGGCTTCGGTCCCAAGGCGGGAAATACCAGCACCTTTGCCACAGTTACACCATTGCAGCTCACGAGCCTGTATGAGAAGCGCACTGAGGCGCAAGCCGCCCAGCTGATGGTGTGCTTAGAAGAACAGTCAGACGACAAAGAGGAAGAAGAGGACCCAACTATCAAGGTCCTCGAGCAGATCCTACAGGAACGGGTCAAAGCCAAGAAAGACGGTAGACCGCCAGGGAAAAGGCCGGGAAAGCCTTTCAAGAAAGTAGAGGTGGTAATACCATCTGCTGGGGCCAACCAGCCATCCACCACGGTACCTGCTGATGAGCCTAGACTTCTGTGGCAACGGCAACACCCAAAACTCGGAGAGAGCTTAGGCAATTAACGTAACAACACGGCAATCAAGGCAATGTGTGTGCGAGTGGTTCGGTGCACCTCCGTGCGGTCAATTCCTCAATAACACAAGATACACTGCGACTTTTCAGTCAGCGAAGTAGTACTCTTGGTCAAGGAGTACTAATAGACATTGGCTGTAAGCCAGGAAGGATCTCGATAAACAAGATGGGAAGGAATCTGGTATGACGTGAATACCAAGAAACCAGAATAGAGATCACGAAAATGGTCTAGTAAACGTGGGGATGGGCTAAAGAGCACGAAAATAGCTCTAGAAATCGTGGCAATGGACTAGAAATCGTAGCAACACGCTAGAAATCGTTGCGATGCACTAGAAATCGTGGGGATGGACTGGAAAATGTGGGGAGGGACTAGAAGACGTCGAAATAGCCTAGTAAACGTGGCTTGGGAGTGTACCTAATATTGTGAGTCGAAACAATAGCAATAAACATACGGAGACTGCAAGAAACTGGTAGAAATCGTAGCAACTGAGGTGCTGAGTGGGGTGTTGCGGCAATAGATGCACAGCAACTCCGAACAATGATAAAGATGAGGGTGATCCTATGGAGCTGAACTGGGCCTACACGGAGGCAATACTGAACTGGGTGATGAAAACGATGGCGATGTAGAAGGTGAAAGCAATAAAACAATCCTATGTGGTGAAAGTGAAGCAATGTTGTGGCATTAAAAGACAAAAGCAAGTTATTGATGCAAGATTTCGTGTATTGGTGCAACCAACAACGTTTAAAGAGTAAAGCAAGCGGTGGGGATAACTTGGAGTAACCGGAGCTGACTGGTAATGCCATAGCCTCGTCAACTGGGTAAGAACTCTCTCTAAAAATGCGGTATCTACCTAGTTTTTATACTACAAGTACGATTTTATAAATAGAATATTCTTTGAAGCCTTAGTAAGGCTGTAAGTCCTTGGCTTTTGTAATAGCCATAGTAAACATATGGTATCTGTGGTTCTAAAGTAACAGCAAGTCTTCGATGTTGCCATGTATGGATGCAAACCATGTGGTTTTATTGAGCGAGGAGCGGATCATAAGGTGCTGTTTAGCTGCGGATTATTGAGCTGCAGTTGCTGTGCTGAGGTGTATGCGTGGGGCAACAATAATTCGAAGTCTTGGCACTGTAACAGCCTTAGTAAACACGGTCTATAGTTGCCGTGGCTGTAATTATTGTAGCTGGAAGGGTACTTGCATCAATCATGTTATTTCATTAAATGATTGATGGGCACATCAACCAGATGCTTCTGAGTGATGTAGCAACCCCGTTTTAGGATGATGGTCGATCAAAGGTGCCTTGCCATGATGGGATACGGTAATTGTGATGTGAGGCGAGCTGGGAAGGATAACGGAGTGTGTGAGGGGTGGATGTTACGGTTCTAGGATTGTATCTGAATGTTTGTGGCTTATACTGCGAAAATCCGTGGTATTATCGAGTGTTGGCAGTGTTATGGAGTGTGTGAGGATTATAATGGCGTTGTTTCGAAGGTATTGGGTGATGGATGGCTAAATCCGCGAATTCTGAGCATACAGAGCCTGGAGGCTCATCACCGCCTCGACTGAACCACCTATCAAGGGACCCGCTCCAGCACCCGATGTGTCTGCTAAAGCGGGGACACAATCCACTGATGCAAAGAAGGATCATCAGCGACAGTACAAGCATACCGCTCCAATCATCAAATCTGGAACCACAGAAGATCTCTACAACCGTGTGCTAGATTCCAAAGTCGAAGTCTCCATCAAGGAATTATGTGGAGAAAGCCCAGGAATCCGCAACAAGCTTAAAGAAGCTTTGACCAACAGGAAAGTACCTGTGGAAGGCAGAAAGTCAGGAGCAGCCGCTGTCGGACATGACCAACTGCTCATCATGCATCTCCATACCAGACGCCACGCACATATAGTGGTAGCAGATGAAGCAGGAGGCTTAAGAGCCTTAACGCCAGTTATTGATGGTCTACACGAAGTAGAGTCAGTACTGGATGAAGGTTCACAAGTCGTAGCGATGTCCGCTGCTGTATGGCGGCAGTGTGGGTTGCCTCTGGATCCCTCTGTCAAAATAGTGCTCACAAGCGCGGATGGAGAGACTGGATGGTCCCTTGGCCTCTGCAGGAATGTACCCTTTAATTTTAAAGGGTTAGAAGTGCTTCTTCAAGTACATGTAGTAGAACACGCCGCATACGATGTTCTACTAGGATGACCATTCTCTATGCTCTGCGAAACCAAGATAGACAACTGATCAAATGGAGAACAAATTCTCACCATTCGCGATCCTAATACTGGGATGGAGACAGTAATTCCTACTCATGAAAGAGGCAAGCCGCTCTTCTCTTGGCCACATGGATACACGAGCTCAGACCCACATATTCATGAGCCGCATCTGCCCTATGACCCACATGCAAATTTTCCTTAAGCGAGGACCTATTTTCTGCTCAAGGTGAATTGGGACTCTCAATATCAGTCAAAAAACTACCATCAGATTTCTCTTTATGGACACACTCGCTCACACCCGCCGTGGATGGCTCAACTGCTTATATAGATGTAACATCTATACCTGGATATGCCATTTCCATCAACGCTATAACAGAAAACCAGGTCAAGCATACGGATAGCCTGGATCTATCCCAGCCTTACATTAGAAATGCTAGGGAAATAGCAAACAACCAATATGACACTCCTCTATGCACTCTCTCTTCCTTCGCATCCGCACCTGCGGATTTCTCTCAACCCGCAACCGGGTCTAATGATTCATCAATTCCTACCTCTCTTCCCTCTTTCTCAATCCTACAGTATGTCGACCAGCCTCACAAACTCTTATTCATGGATTTGTTTGAAGTGGACAGCGTACACAGCGGACCTGCTTACTTCCAACCAACTGGCATCTTTGAGGTCACATGCCCCAAGCCGAAGAAAAAAAAGTACAAAAAGGTTGACCAGCATGTCAAACCTGTACCCACAATGCTACCTGAAGAGTTTCGGATTATCCGAGAGATTACTGGCGACCCGCTAGCGGATATACCTATTCTTTCAACTCATCTGCCGCATTTCCATCCGACTGGACGCTATACTCAAGAAAACCATGATATTATAGAAGAAAATCACCCTGGGGATTTCCTATGGCCGGACGAGCGGAAGCTCATGCATCACTTCATGATGCTGCAAGAGAACAGATTTGCTTGGGATGAGTCGCAGAAGGGGAAATTCAGAGAAGATTTCTTTCCCCTGGTCACCATCCCTGTCATAGAACATATTCCTTGGGTACACAAAAATATTCCTATTCCTCCAGGCCTATACCATGAAGTTATAGAAATTGTCAAAGACAAGATAGCTTCTGGAATATATGAGCCTTCTAGTTCTTCTTATCGTTCCAAATGGTTCACTGTCTTCAAGAAAGATGGATGTTCACTTCAAATCGTACACGACTTACAGCTGCTCAACGCTGTTACCATCCGCAACTCAGGGGTGCCTCCGCTCATAGAACAGCTAGCGGAGACCTTTGGCGCACACACTTGTTACGGCGTATTTGACCTCTTTGTAGCCTTCGACCAAAGGTTACCCTCAGTAAAGAGTAGAGACCTCACAACCTTCCAAACACCTCTAGGCACCTTCCGCCTCAGCATGCTACCAATGGGATGGACTAACTCAATGCAAGTCCTACAAGGCACCGGCTGAAAGGCAATGAGCTTACCATGACTGGGAGGTGGTCTCTCTTGCATTGGACGCGAGCTGAATGCGCTGTACTCCGTGAGCAGATTCGCTGCTGAAGGCGCAGACGAAGGATTGGCCTCATTCTGACCAGAAGGGCCAGCAGACACGGGACTACCACGACGCAAGCGGGGCAGGAGAACGAATGCCTGCGGTCGCTTGGTGGGTGCTGGACCCGCTTTCTCCTTTCCCTTGTTGGAGTGGGTCGGCTTCTGCTGGGCGGGAGTGCTACGAGCAACACGGTTGGGACACCCATGGCTGCTGATTAGACACTCGGCGCAGGCAGGGTCACCATTGTCGGAATCTACAGGCAAGAGGCAATGATGCCCACCATGGCATCGGCTGCACTTCTCATCTGCTGGCTATATTAATGAAAGTTAGTCAGTTGGAGCACAAAAAGAAAATGGAGACACGTACCTCAAGCAGACCCTCCTCCTCCATTTCAACCATATAGGTGCGCATGGCTCGTTGGGTCTTACCCTGTCACAGACACTGGTTGAGGTCTGCTGGTCAGCCAGTGCGTGTGTAGCCTACGGATGCGACCCGCTGTCAGTGCGAACTCAAAGGAGATGCAAAAATGTTACCTTTTGTTTTCAGGGCGGGAGCAGCGTCCGACACCCCTCCGCCATCAAGCTCATCCACCTCTTCATCCTCCTCCCTCTCATTGTCTGTGTTGCGATCTTTTTCTTCCTCCTTTCTCTCTGCTGAACTCTTTCTCTGTTGTTCTACCTCCTCCTCAACTTCTCCTTCTTCCTCCCCAGAACCATCATCAGAACTAGCACCATACGCGACTAAACCCGCTAAGGTTGCAGCTGCCTGCGCAGCTGCTGAATCCGCTCGCGTCTCTGACGTGACCCGCCACTCCTCACCTGTCTCGTTCCCACTGGGCTTGCCCTCTGGAGCAGGCAGGTCTACCTCCATTGGGGAGGCGGGTGGCTGAGCTGCTCTGTAGCCCATGTCCTCATCGTCGTTGCCCTCCCCGTCACTTGGACCAGTATCCGCATCTGAAGACACGGGGTCACTAGTGGCTAACCAAACTGGATGCAGACATCTGAGTTCGGTTTTCACAAAGGTTCAGAAAAAATAAAAACTTACATTCACCTACAATATTTGATAAGTCCTGGCGGAAACTGGGACTGTGGACTGCGTTCTCTCGAATACTGTGGTGGCAGAACCACTGAATGAAAGGGTGGATCCACCTGAAGACGGTTGACTGCTGCCTTCGCAGAATGGAGGCATCCATGCCTGTCACCCTGGAAAGCCGAGCTGTTTTATCCTACAAAAGTGTCAGATGTGAAGCATGCGCTGAGCGGGTGGGACTTACACAGAACCAGATGGACTTCATCATCCATCGGACATGAGCGGGGGTCCACGCGTTTTTGGTGTGCTGAATAGGGTCAGCGAGAATAGAATTGTACAAAGAGCAGGCATGGGCTTCAGTCCAGTCGGACGGCACGCCCTGCCCACACCAAAATGCGAAGTTGGTGAAGTTTGGCAGGGCAGACATGTGAGAAGAGGACGAGTTAGAAAGCTGAGAGGTGCGGATGTGCAGCCTACGCCACTGAAATTTTATACAGGCGTGCCCGCACTATCCCTTCACAGGTGTCACTTGAAAAATTCCTATGCTTCCACCTTAAATTTTCCTCAAAATGTTCTTGGAACATGCCTATGTCATCATCTGCTACTTCCCTGCTGAGCAGAATTGACTCTTCGCTTCTCGCAACATTCTGCCATGCTGATTTTCCATTCTGCGAGTTGAAATACGCATTGCTTCTTGATCTTCTGGAACACCGACGCACCCAGCCCTGAGTGTTCTGGTTTCACTGGCCAATCATACTTCACTGAATTAGGTGACTCACAAAACATCTTCCCAGGCATATCGGGCCTGCCTTGAAGACTGAGCCCGCCACTATCTTCTTGCCGACTAATCCCCGACGGGGTTCCCTCATTCGGATCCGATAACCGCTGATGAGCCTCCAGGCTCTGTATGCTCAGAATTCGCGGATTTTGACTGCTAATTAACGCTACTGTCCCTTCAACGGACTTTCAGCAAACCAATGATTGCACACACACTGATACCACTTTCATCCTACGGCAACTACTCCTTACGCGCTTTGTTATCCATCCCATCTTGCCACGCATCCTAATTGCCGTACTTCATCACGGCAAGGCACCTTCGATCGACAATCACCCCAATACGGAATTGACGCATCACTCAGAAGCACCAAGTTGACGCGCTCATTGATCACTTAATGAAAATGACGTGATCGACGCGAGTACCCTCCCAGCTACGACAATAGCAGCTACAGCCACTACAGACTGTGTTTACTAAGGCTGTTACTTCGCCAAGGCCTCAAGAAAATGTTACCCCACGCGTACTCCTCAGTACGATGACTATCGCTCAGTAATCCGCAGCTAAACAGCACCTAACAATCCGAGCATCGCTCAGCAAAAACCATACGGTTCGCATCCATATGTGGCAATGTCGACGAGTTGCTGTTACTTTAGAAGACGAAGTACCATATGTTTCCTCCGAATTTTACAAAGCCAATGCCTTACAACCTTACTAAGTCTCGCATATTTACTCTATTTATAAATTCGTACTTGTAGTATAAAAACTAGCTAGAAAAACGTAGCTAGGAAGTTCACCTCCTGTTGACCCCAGACTACGTCAATTATCGTCACACTCTAGTCTATCGCCAGTAAACCACGTCTATTCACCGTTCTACGGCAATATACCGTTTGCATCAGCATATTCTCAATCGCACGTCAACTCTTGAGCTCACCAGAGTTATTCCACGGTTCTTAACTGTGAAGAGTCCTTCCACACTCGCTCTTCGTGCTTAACACTATTGGTACACGCTCATATTGTGCCAATACGTGATCGCTGTGCCATACCTCGTCCCCGTTATCTTTTATAGGCCGTCCTCGTTTCACTTTCACACCATTGGAGTTTTTACCGTTTCTCTTTCGCCATCGTTATCGTCGCCCACTTGGGTAGTCTCAGAGCAGACTTAGGATCAGTTTCAGCCAGTTCTCGTATAGTATCAGTCCCCGAGTGGACTTGAAGGTTAGTTTGACATAGGATAGGATCGTTTCAGTACCAGACAAGTTTCGACATCGACTCAGCACCATCGCATCGTATAGGACCAGTATCACCACCAGTTTTCATAGTTCCACGTCTTTCTCTCGCCAGTACACCCTCAGCACCTCGTGCCATGTTTATTTCGCCACTCACAGTCCCCCACGCCGTTTTCTCATCGCCTCGCTCACCCATAGACTATTGCAGAACCGTTTAGTCTATTCTCCATCGTTCACCCCGCTCCGATTAACGTCGAGCGACATTTTCTAGTCTCGCAGCACGTTTTCCCATACGAATTCATGGTATTCACGTCATACCCGTTTTCATACCCTCTCATTTCGAGAGATCCCTACCGGCTTGAAGCCATAACATTTAGTACTCAACTATCAAGCAGTACTACTTCGCAGACTTAAAGTCGCAGTGTATTCTTGCGTATAGAGGAATTGTTCTACTGCATGGAGGTGCCTCGAACCACTCACACACACGATCGCCTTGATTGCCGTGTCACTATGTTAACTCGTCCAATCTCGTTTTGAGTTGGTGTTGCCGTTGCCACGGAAGTCTAGGCTCATCACTGTGCATGACATATATTCATGCAGCTACATGCGGACCGGTCCCCAATTCTAAAGCTGCTAGGATCTGCCACAGCATGTGGTGGATCCGCTGAACAAAGGCTACACATAAGCTGTTACAAGCCCCAGCAAGACGGGCATGTGCTTCAACTCTGCTTGCAACTTGAACTTTGCTAAAATTGCTTAGCTCGCTATTGCTTTACTTCCAATACAGACCCTATGTGTCTACAATTGGCTATTCCTGGGGATATCCTAACTCCCCTAGCTCCGGACTATAAAAATTGTGCCCTGCTTGCAAATCCGCTGCGGATACGCCTTCTTCCTCTCCTTCATTGTCGCTCTCCCACTCGTCCGCCATTCCGCCATTAGGACGTGCCTCCCAATCGGATATGATAGATCCATTGGAGGTGACCTTCAGTACAGGCATGAGCACTGCACTGTACATGCCCTCTGGCCCAAGCTGACCCGCCTCCGCCTCATACGCCCACTCGAACGCCCTCGTCTTCCTGTAGTTGTTGATGTCATGGATCCTCACGTACTCGGTGCACATAAATGGCGTCATCCGCCCAAACCAGTTGGGGTCCAAGAACAACACGACTTGTTTGATTAAAGCATCATTGGCGGTCTCCACGCTGTACGATTTGTATATCACGATATCCATGCACCTCATATGAGAACGGCAGGCTTCGTAAACCTGCTGAGACTTCATGAGCGGGTGCAGCTCTGTGCAGTGGGAAGACAGGTGGAAACTCACGTTATATGCGAGGAACTCCTTGATCCAGCGCAGTAGGTGCTGCCCTACAAGCTTGGTGGGGTAACGAGCTGATAGGATGGGATTGGGAGCGGATCTGATGGAGGTCTACAAGTTGTTTATAACCGCCCGCATAAATGCATTGGCTTGTCGCCCATCACCGGCATCCGTTATCTCATGTAGGCGTGCGAGTGCGAATTGCACGCTGGCCAGGTTGACTGTCTGAGTGGGAGTGGGCTGCACTGGGTGGTCCATTGGACCTGCACCATGACCATGACTGGCTTTTATTTGGGCCCTGCTTTTTCTTCGATTTGATTATCTGATGACAGTGTGAGCGAGGACGCTCACAATGTTTTCTTTCCCCCAGTTGTGCTGCACCACATCTGTGTGTGCACCAAATTTTGGTTTTCACCTTGACACAGCAACAAGGTGCTATTGCTACAACCACTTTCACTTGCTGCTCCTCCAGTCTCAGCATCTCTACTGCTCAAAGACAGAATTCATGCAGAATCCGCTCAGGCAGCTGCCCATCCGCTACACGTCTGCCAAGCATTGCGCTATCCGCCTGGCCATATGCTATCTGCCATGAAATCACCCCATTTCACAGGTATTTGACTAGCCTAGGCTCCAGGAGGTGACAGCTATCAACCTGAAGCATCCATGCCAGTGGATGGCGGAAGGTTTACCCTTGAGAAGCAGACAAATGGGCTGATGGCGGATAGCCATATATGGTTATTCTCAAACCAAACTGCATGCAGAAGGTGTTGTAGAATTCGCTCGATGGCTTTGAAGTAGTTCACTAGTGGATTTCAGCGCGTCCGCTCATGTCAGATATCACCTTTAAAGGATACATTCAGGAATATTGGAGCAGGCAGGTGTGGGAGCAGGGAGCTGGCTCAGATCCGCTACTATATAAGCGCATACAATGTACTTAGAAAGACAGTTAAATCTCACTTGCTTATAGCACGCTAAAGGAATAATTTCTGCTACTCTCCTAAGCATATCTAGCCGCCTTTGAGCCTAGTATTGCAAACGGATTGCAAGGAATTCTCCTTTCTCTCGTTATCTTCACACAACCGCTCTCAGTTCAGCATCCTAAGCAGACGCTTGGACTACTTCTTTCTATCGTATCCGCAGACGGAGCGGATTCTATCGGATCCCTTCAGAGCGGGTGGTAACCCTCCTTGCGTATACAAAAGATCTTGCAGACGCAGACATGACTTTCTCTTACCAGAGAGTTTGCTAGCCTTACAGTGAGGTGCTGCTCGTCGACGTAATGCCAGTAACTGTTTCTGTTGGCATAGAGGTGGGCGGTAGAGGTACTGGCAACAGGTTCCTCGATTGTTGGTATAGGCTCAGGTGTGAGCTCTCAGTTCTGAATGGGTTGGTCCCAAAACTGGACATGCCTGTAACCTGCTGGGGGAGGGGTTCGGTGACTGGAGGAACCATGGTCAGAGGGGAAGTAGGCGCCATATGGAATGGTAATATTATCCCAGAACTTGCTGGGGCTAACTGGGGGTGAGGATGGTGGAGAGTTGACGTTATCCCAAGCACGGTTGTGGGAGCTATCATGGGGAGCAGTGGGCCTGATGTCACAGCCCACGTCGAATCCCCTGCCCTCTCGTATGTATTGGGTGTACTCGCCAGGTGAGGGAGATCGAGGGGCATATGGGGGAGAGTTGGTAGAACCAGCAGTGGGGGAGAGGACGATGATGGGTGTGCGCCTTCTGGGAGGGGTAGGAAGCCTTCTCTCCAGGATGATGGGAGAAGTTGACTCAGAAACAATCTCTTCCTCATTTCCAATGAGGTCGTGGATTGGGATCGATCATCGCGGTATGGGTGCGACGATCCATGGCTGCTGCTGGAGCAGGATGCCATTGTTGGCAGGGGGGTTTACGATCTGGGTGAGAGTGATCGGCTGTGTGAGCCTCCTGTTCTTGTTTCTCCTATTTTGTAGGGCTAGGGTGAGGGCTGCTGCGAAGAGGGTACTGCCTATACCTATGAAGGCTCCGGCGAGGATGTTGGTAACTGTATCTGTCATGAGGGTTCCATTTAAGAAACCTAGGAAAGCTTTGAGCTAATTGTTAGACCCGATGTCTTAACAAGAGTAAATAACAGCTGTATCGCTTTCGTACAGTCACCGCTAAGTCTTGTGGTGTTAAGATGTCAAGACTAAGGCTTTAGCACTTAGTGAGAATGAATGTGTTTCGGTATGAATAAATGTTAGCTCAAAGCTAGGGAATATACAGCTTTGAGTACACTACTTATATACTAAAGTGAGGGTCCTAATAATAAGTACACTGTGGTAGAAAGTGACAAACAAAGTACACGGTGACCGAGTGTGACTATGTCGCAATGTAAAGACTCCATGAAGTCGTGGATCCTAAGGATAAGATAAGATAAGTGCTGAAGATAAGATAAGATAAGAGGCACTTAGGTAAAGAAAATGAATAAATCATAACAGCAGGGATGAGATGACAGCACACCTAACATATTCATAGCAAGCCAATGCTAACAGAAAAACAGCAGAGAACATGCCATCACCAGCTGTAGTTAGAATGAAGAGGAAGATAGGCTTTGAGGAAAAGGATGAAGAGGAGGAGTATGCAGGAGTGAAGAAATTACACAGATCAGTGGACAGAGACGGAGATGAGGGAATGGGGAATGAAGTATGATCATGATTACAACATGAGTTTTGTTGAATGATAAAAGGTGTTGCAAGGAAAACATGACAACCAGAACAATTGACAACATAATGAAAAAGAACCTAAAAAAACAGACAGGTGGAGAAGGAGGAGGATGTTTTATTCTGATCACTGTCCCTAAGAAGGTAATTGACCAGAGTCTGTACTATGCATGTGTTACCTACTCAAGGGGCTACTGGAATTGCGGCCCAGAACACTGGGTAGGTAGGTAGGTTGGGCTGGTAGGTGCAAAAAAAAAAGTTGATTCTCCTCAAATGGCCTCAAAACTGCCTTCCAAATGTGAAAAGGTGAGATATTTAAGTGACAATATGTATAATCAATGGTCCTACAATGTTTATAATGCTTGTGCAGTAAAACATTGAGAATAGACAAAGTATTGGTAGCACTGCCATCATGAGTCAGCATATGACATCATGTGTCCAAATTTATGTGCTTTACTTATCTGACTAGAAATGACTCAGATTGTAATCAAAATAACATTCGGTTGAATAATAATACATGAATGCAACATAATTTCCCATTTTCACTCTATAATCAGCTCAATGTGGAGTGTATGACATCATTTTGATCACATGGAGGTAGGTAGGTCCAGTGCTAGTGCACGAAATTTTTTAATCAACTCTATGTCATTTTTTTTCCCCCATTCTGGTAGCCTCTTGTACCTACCTAACCCACTATGCTACAGTACCAAATGAACATTGGGCCTGACTGATACAGACATGTTCCCACAAGGTATGGCTTCTCAGCACCAGTGTCAATGTTGTGAGATTTGCTACTGGTGGAGAAAAACGATTAGATATCAGGCTCAAATAGAAATGGTTCCCATGACAGGTAGGGTACACAGTCGGAGCCAGCTGGATAGATACATGGAAAAAAACAGGCTCAAATAGAAATAGTTCCCATGACAGCTCAGACAAGAGGCTCAGCAACATGCAAAATGAATTGATGGCACAAATAGATTTTCCCATGGGTCTTTCACATCTGCATAATAACCGAGATATCCTATATTTATAGGACTTGGAACCATATCTGCACAAGTCCAGACTTGACACAATTTCAAGTTGAAGGTGGCACATGTCAGCAACAAGACTTTTTCCACCGGATGATCCCAAATCTCATGCGCAGCCCGACTAACAGAACTGACTCATTGGCAGCCGTCAGGATTCGGTCAATTTACCAAGGAAATTGAAAATGGCACCTAGATCTTCCTTAAGCCACTCTAAATGAATGCCAGTGAGTTCTTTGACATTTCATGCAAAAATAATATGGTTACTTACCTGAACTTCCCCGCAGTCTGACATGTCCTGATCAACACGCCGCCATGGTCCTAAGGCGCCTCTTGCAATGCGTGCTTGCACCACATTCAACCTCCATGTCCTTCTACATCTAGGGATCTTCTTAAACAAAATTCTACTGCAATTTGACACTCACATTCGGTGCAATATTCCAAGCACCATCAGAGAGTTGCCATAGCTTTGATGGTCACTACTTTGTCTTCCATTTCTTTCTCAAAAAGAGTATGGGACTTGCCTGGAGCTGGCACCTGAATATATTGCACAGATTCTGAGTATCCATGACCATGGACTGGCTCTAAATTAAGAGGAAAATTAGGTGATTCCACTTTTTGAAATGTCACTCACCTCTGCTTTATCTGCAGCAATAGATGGTTCATCATTCCTATGGCACTGCATCTCCTCTAATGAATAGTAAGCCACTCTTGTCTGTTGTGTTACAGAAGCCTTGCAACCATGGACAGCTAGTATCATGATACCAATTGTCTGCTTCAAGTTGGTCTTGTGCCTGGCATGCAATACAAAATCAATCCTCAGGCACCTGAATGATGGAGAGAGATTGAGCTGTTAACAGAGAGTAAAGATGTGTCACTCTTTTGGTCACTGATACTCTCCCACCACTTATTTATGGACTCTGCTGAATTTTTGGGAGAGTGCCATATGTTAACTCATCTGTTATGATTTATTCATTTTCTTTACCTAAGTGCCTCTTATCTTATCCATAGGATCCATGACTCCACGGAACCATGACATCACAACACAGTCACCATCGCTCACCTTGTGATATTTCTGCTTCTTTCTTGCAACAGTGCACTTATTATTAGACCCCTTACTTTAGTATATAAGTAGTGTACTCAAAGCTGTATATTCCCTAGCTTTAAGCTAACATTTATTCATACTGAAACACATTCATTCTCGCTAAGTGCTAAAGACTTAGTCCAGAACCTCCCTACATCATGAGACTCAACAGTGACTGTACGAATGCAATACAGCCATTGCTTACTCTTGTTTGGAGACTCGGGTCTAACAATTAGCTCAAAGCTTTTCTTAGCTCTCTAAACAGAGCACCCATGGAGAGAGACGACACTATCACTCTAGCCGCAACCTTGGCACCAAGTTTCATTTTCCTCACCACTGCCCTCATTCTCGCTATCAGGTTTCACTACAGACCATTGCGACAAGTAGAGGTACCCAACGCCGCCCCCACCATCATTATCAATCAACAAATAGGACCCCCACCACCCAATGACATCCTGCTCCAGCTGCGAATGACCATCCACGCACCCATACTGCAACGAGTGGCACCAGTCTCAGACTTCTCTTCAGTCAATGGAGAGACGGAGGACACTGTTCAGTTGGCTGAAGAGCATGTTCAGACAAGAAGACCTCCCACCCCTCCCAGAAGGCGCACACCTATCATCATCCTCTCCGCCATCAGCTCTACCAGTTCTACCCCCTATATCATTCAATCTCCCTCCCCCCTTTCTGACAATGCCCTCTCTGAGCACCAGGTACGATTCCAGTTGAAACGCAATAGTGGCAGCAGGTTCCTGTCTCCTGAGTGTGGCACTGTTGACTGTTTTGGGAATCGAAGGGAGCAAAATGCCCCCACTCCACCATCCCTGTCCACATATGATCCTGGTGACCTCTGGGATAACCTTACTATTCCCCTCGACGCCTACCTCCCTGTCAGACCCCTTTTCAGTGCCACAAATGATTACCCAAGTGTCATCCAGTGGGATCAGCCCATACAGAACTGGGAGCTCACACCTGAGCCTGTACCAACCATCACGGAACCAGTTGCCAGACTGTCCAATCCAGTCTGATCTGCCTGGTGACAGATCAATGAGCAACATCTCGCACCATGACCCACCACTGCCGAGCAGCTCCGTGCATGTTTCAACGTGTGCAACAACACTCGACCCGATGATGAGGCTGGTGACGGGCACCTGTGAAACTGAGCACAGCCTAGCATGTACACACTAAAACACACACTCAACCTCACAAAACACACACACACACAATCTCCTTAAGTGCGGAGGGGAGCAAGGGATTTTAATTCCTTTTGCGCACCAACAATATCCCAATTTATCTCAGTGAGCTCTCTAGAATGACGCACATAACAACATATTTTTCTCAAGCCGTTCTCAAATTCTAGGTTTCCTCGGAGCTTTTACAAGAGAGCACGGTGAACCACGCAACCCTCGAGGCAAAATATATTTCAATAGCCGGAACACACGGATACGCAGATCTGCAAATTGACCAAGTTCGGTCAGTGAGCTCGCTAAGTACAGCTTGCTGCTAGATCTAATCTGCGCATGCCGCCGTCTTCCTCTTAGTTGCTAAACCTGACTCCCAAACTTGTCACGATTAGAGGCCCTTGGCACTCCCAATCAAGTCACAAATTACCCTCAAAAACCGTCCCTGCAAGTCCTCACACACAGTGTGCTCACCCTAACAACGGTGCTGCGAGGTCTGACTGCGCACACCTGTCACACTTCGTGCAACTGCTAGAACAGCTCAATCTGGCTGATTCCCTTGCAACTACTCAAGACCTACATAGAGGCCGACACAACACAAGTCCTCTTCTTACACTGAACCAGAAAAGGAACAGAGCTTTTCTCTCAGATTTATCTCAGCAAACTCTCAAGATGGCACAGCGTCACTGTCGCCAAATCTCTTTCTTATCTCAAGTAAACCGAAGTTTTTCTCCAAAAGGTTTCTCTGGTTCTATTTCTCTGTGAGCTCACTAAACTGGTGTTCTAGCTGAGACTCGAAGCTACTAACTCTTACACATCGCAACAAGTCCAGATCCAAACTGAAACTTTATTACTGTACATGGGGGGTAGGTATCTTGTTTTACTATGTGAAATTCTACCTACTTATACTATGGGGGATTGATTATTACAAACGGTCTTTTAGTAAGTTGATACCTTTGTCGGCCGATAATTCTTTGTCCGAACTGGCACAGCACTCTTGGCATAGTGCCGCTTGGTCCTCTTTTTAGTATCCTCAAAGGGCTAAGTGATGTCGACGTCACTCGCCCTAGCAGCAGAGTAGTTCGCTGACTTGTACTCAATAGCTGCTTAATCCTTGATCACCAATCACACTTCATATTAAGCTTTCGGTTCTGCTCCGAAGGTGACAGCATCATATTCTAGACTCAGTAACCAAGGAATGCTTCGGATTTCAAGCCCACTCGCTATTCCCATCGGCTGAAGTCTGTTTCTAGGCCATGCCGGGGGTTCTTTTGATTACCCCGCACACGATATCTTTTCTCCGGATCTCCAGGGACTACGCGTCATAGGTCACCGATGCATAGTTATCTAAATTGGTCCCAGCCTGCATACAAGCGCATCCCACTGAAGGTTGAGTTCTCTACTGCAGATGGATGTTTGTTCAAGTGAGCTCGCTCTTCGGCCTTATTGTCATGCATGCCCATAAGGTACAGTGCAATGATGAAGTCCTTATGTTTCTAATTCTGTTGCTTCTTTTTCTATATTAGAGCTCTCAACCTCGGTGACCTTGCTTCTTTGCATGCCATTTGCATTGTTAGTCCGCTCTCTGTGCTTCTGCTTTGCTAACATGTAAGGTATGTGGATTTTGCAAAATTACACCCTTAGACACACTGCAGGCGTGACACCGATCTGCCACTCAACCAATTCAGGGAATCAGTCAGGTTTGGCAGGTGGCCAAGCGAGTCAAGCAACTCAGACACCGCCACAGAGTTACTCCCTGAGGTGGAGTATGTCAACGGCATTCATGGAGAAAGTCCCATGTCCTCCATCCAGGAAAGCCACCCCGAGGCAGCTCCCAGACCCCCCACCAATGACACTACATGACGCCATCCACTTATTCGGAGCAGTGAATATGGCCTACCCTCCACTAGTATTACTACATGCAGACTATGATCAATTATTTAATTATTTTGCTTACAAATTACTTAACAGTCAGGTGTGGGCAGGAACAGACACCGGAAGAGAATACATTTATTTTTCAGAAAGAAACATCCCCTGCGACAATATCCTATGAGGAGAAGCCAGCTGATATGCCAGTCTCCTCTATAATGATGTACACCCAGAAGCACCAATGAGAGTGCTTAGTCCCTATCAACCAGTCCATCTCGATCTACCCCTGGACATCGGGATCCAGGCACCAATGCCGGATGCACCACCACACACCCCTCCCCATGCTCCCATCAGGACAGCCTTCTCTTATGAAAGAAGCCAGACACTGCCAGGAACCTATAGCAAAGGTTACCTACTGTTTGCCGGAGCCAATGACACATCAGGAAGCGGCAGTGGACAACCAACCCAGCTGCCTGGACCCCCACCACCCAATGCACCCCAGACATGGACACTACCACAACACCCCACTCTGACAAAACCACCGAGTCCACCAGTCCCCTGGGTATTAACCGCAGGAGATGTATCCCCCTATGACGACTTCAAACCAAAAATCTTGAAAGAAGTCAACGACTTCAGCAGGGATTCTAACGACATCTCTCACTTCTTCCTAAAGTGCAAATTGCACTTCAATCTGTTCAACTGACACTTCCGGTACCACCCTCACAAAGTCATCTTCTGTGTCTCACAACTCAAGGAAGATGCCAAGAAATGGTGGGAACTAGGTTCGAGACTTTTGGGAAAGAACACCAATGTTACCCCTCCTATGACACTTTCAAGAAGGAGGTTCTGGAAGGACTCAGATGCACAGATAAAGCATGCGCAGTGGGAGAAACTCAGGCAGTCAATGTACCAAGACAGTGACCAGTTCTTCCAGAAATTCAAAGAACTCGCATACGACGCTGGGGTATGCGACAATGAGCAAGTAATGCTTGCCCAGATCAAGAAAGCTGCCTGTGAAACCAGTAAAAATACAATCTACTCAGCTGACGGTGAAGTACCAACCACCTATGAAGGGTGGAAGGCTCACTTGCTCTGCATGGACTATAATTGGCATCTCAAGCGGGCGGAAGGAACCATGACTGGATGAGTAGACTCCAAGCTGCAGGCACCAAAGGCAACCACGCCCCAGAAGGGTGGTCAAGCATCGACTTACACACTGGAGAAGAAAATGGCAACAGAAACAACATACAGAGGACACGGCGTGCCAATGGATATTGACACAGCAAGGGCAGCAGCAAAGTGTTTCCGATGCAGCAAGCTCAGCCACTTCAAGTGTGACTGCCCCAATGCACCTAAATCCAGGGAAGAGGTGATGCGTCGACTCAATTATTACTGGGACACACATCCAATGGTCAAAGCACCGGTATTGTCAACAATCAAAGAAGTAAAAGAGGACACCAAGAAGTAAATGATTCAACTTACACAGCTAAGGACTTAGTTTCATCTGGTACGCATGTCAGGTAATAACTATTTGAGAGCCCCGCTGCTGGGGGCTCCTGAGTTTGCTTAATGAGGAGCCCCGTCCTATCGGCGCCAGCGCCGCCCAGACTCGGGGGACCTGGGGAGTTCCGAGGGATGCGTTGAGGGGCTAACGAGTGGCTCACTGAATTTGTGATGCGTCGTGTTGAAAGTTGAAACTACATGAAAGATTACACTTACTGTAGCTTATCATTTATTGATTTGACTTATTTTTGTTGGACTTCCTAGCAAGCCAAACCCAGTTCTTTGTACGGCGAGGTAGGTTAGGCTGAGACAGGCATAATGAGGATGCCAAGATGAACAATATCATTCTCTTGATATTTCCATTGCACAAAAGTGCTCACCAGTTGCATGTATTGCTTGGTAAACATTATGATTCAATTATGATCGGAAGCAATACCTAGACCTTGAATCATGCATTGGTGCGATCTGTGTAAATACTTTTACTTGCCTCATCGGTGACATCGAGCGTCGTGTTGGTGTCGCGGTACAACAACGTTGACAACCAACAGGACGCACGGCGGTGGTGATACCCCACATATGGTATGTGCATGGCTGCAATCGGCCCACAAGCTGAGAGACATAATTTCGAAATCACTGGGGCTCCTGCAGAGCCCCTCGAAGAGCCCCAGGAGCGGGGCTCCCCAATAGTTTTATTCCACATGTCACACCTGCTAGTCAGGCTCATACATTTGTAGTAAATATTGCGCATTCAAATATACCCACGGCTATGACTTCCAGACCAGAAATGTCACAATTTATTCACTTTTTTACCTTTTACTTACCTAATCATGACTCCGGACCGGCCGGGCCGCTTATTGACACCAGCGCTTGGCATTCCCATGTTATCACTTCAATGTTGCGCATCTTCGCTTCGATATCGCATGCTACTCCACACTCTCCCATGCAATCTACAACACGTGACTTATACGTATATCTTCACTTTAAGTATTTAAGTAGTAGCCCTTACAGCATGTACCCCAGCCTCGAACTAACTTTAATCCATACTGAAACTATCACTTAATTCCCTCGCTAAGAACTAATACACAGTCAGAGCGCCTATTACTTAAGGATTTCGTCAGTGACTGTCTGAGCACGAGACAGCCAGTGTTTATCCTTGATAGGAGTTCAGGTCTAATAATTAGTTCGAGGCTTTACCTCTGCTCCTTAACCGGAGCCAACAGATGACGACGACACTCAATATTCTCTTATCAGCAATCTACCTTGCAGTCGGCACAGCGCTCTTCGCAGCGGCTGTCATACTAGCAGTTCGATTTCATTACAGGAATACCCCTCATATTCGACAGAATAATCACTGGTTTCTGCCTCCACCAGTAAACTATGTCCTCCCGCAGCAGCCACCACCAGCACACTTCTACCCACCCCTACCACGTCGAGCCTCAGCAGTCAACGAGTACCCTGGCATCATCCACGGGAGAGACGAAGAAGACATTCCTGGGCAGGTGGAAGTCGGTGTTCAAGAAGGAAGCAATGGAAGTGTTACCGGAACAAGACTCCCCTATATTCAGCTCTCTCCAGAGACCTCGCACCACTCATCTGCAGGCGCTACCCCCCATCCAGAGCGAACCCCTCCCTCCACCGCAGAACTGGCCAGGTACCTTGTTCGACTCGGACTGGGAGCAGCAGGCCCGAGCCATTCCCCAGCAGCCGAGCAACCTTCCGGCAGTCGTCCTAGGAATGACCCAGTTTTCCCAACCACTAATGGACCCCACGACATCTTCGTCAGTTCCACTTCCGAGCTCGACCTCATCTGGGACAACCTCAATTTACCATACACGGCCTTCATTACCCCACGAGAGAACCCATACCGTTGGGGAACTGCAAGACACCCTTCCGTCATACACTGGGATGAACCCGTACGAATCACCACGCGATCACCCACTCCCCCAGAGCAAAACAACGAGCCCACGACAGAGTTCCCACCACAAACGGACCAAGGAAGGCTTGATATTCCAAGGAGGAGAAGGGAGCCTCTGAGATCTGTCGTTGAAATCGCAGAAGAGCTCACCCAATACACCAGAGACAGAAGACAGGCAGAGCGTGAGAGGGCAGAGGTGTTCAGAAGGGTCGATGAGGGACATCCAGGGCGGAGAATCCCACAAATCGACAGTCGAGGAGAGACCATTTACTACACCCCCACAGACAGCGTTGCCAGCACCGAGGAACTCCCCGACGAGGAGTATATCAACGGAGTTCTCCACAGAGGAAGTCCATCCCCCTCGCCAGTCCCCTCATTCCCAACCCCGAACACTCCCCCAGCCGACCACCCCGAAAACCATTGCGCGGGCCCTCTACCTCCTGTCGACGGGTAAATTGGTCCAGGTTCCCACCGTGCTCCTTCATGCGACCCTAAAAGACCTATTTAGTCACTTTCAGAAAGAACTATTGGAAGACCCAGATTGGGCCGTAACTCCGGTGGGAATGGACTATGGCTATTTTCAGATAGACTATATCCTTAAGGAAGAAGCCTTGCATTTCGCCTGCACCGCCTACAATATGATACACCCCAATCGCCAAGTCAAGATACCCGCCAGGTACCAGCGACCCCAGTATGACACATCATCAACCGTGGAAACACCGGAGCCAATGAATGACGAACCCCCGGTACCTCCCCAAAGGGCGGTGGTACCTGACTACCCAAGATGGGAACCGGGCTATGCACCCACCCAGCCGAGTTACGCATACCCCCGCGGATATGGACCACCAGGCTCGCAAGGGCCATCTAGGCTCTTTGCCGCTGCAATCAGCAACGACAGTGCGGGACCATCAAATGTACCCCAGGTACCCGACCAACCACCCAGCAAGCCACAACCGCCAAGCGGTCCGCCGCCAAGCAGACCGCCACCGCCACCGCCCGGGCCGCATTGGTGGGTGCCGCCCCGATACCCGCCACCACCGGGACCGCCAGACCCTCCGGCTCCATGGGTTCTTGATGCAGCCAACCTAGGACCCTGGGCATCGTTAAAACCTGAAATGGTCAAAGTGCCCGACGAC
The DNA here is from genome assembly GCA_900157415.1 of Armillaria cepistipes. Taxonomy (NCBI): domain Eukaryota; kingdom Fungi; phylum Basidiomycota; class Agaricomycetes; order Agaricales; family Physalacriaceae; genus Armillaria; species Armillaria cepistipes. The sequence continues at coordinate 5,257,884 of FTRY01000001.1, forward strand.
TTCCATGGTGACTCCAACGACATCGCCCAATTCTTCTCCCAGTGCGATATGTATTTCTCGATATTTAACCAACACTTTTATTACCACCCGCACAAAGTTATCTTCTGTGCATCACGCTTCAAGAAGGAGGCACAGGTATGGTGGGAGTTATGCACACGAGAATTGGGAAGGGACGCTCAGGGCTTTCAACTCTATCTGGCCTACGAGCAGTTTGTTGAGGAAGTCAGGCGAAGGTTCTGGAAGGATGCCAACGCCGAAATCAAGTTTGCTCAGTGGGAAGGACTCCGACAGAGCCAATTCCCTGACGGTGATCTGTTCTTCCAGCAATTCGAGTCCCTAGCTTTCGAGGCAGGCGTCCTCGGTATCGACATGATGATGGTGGCTCAGGTTAAAAAGGCGTGTCGATTGACGGCCAAGGATATCATCTACACATCAGATGCTGATGTTCCCGGCAACTATCCGGAGTGGAAAAAGCAAATACTCCGTATCGATCACAACTGGAGGACTCGAAAGGCAGAGCAACGCGGGGGCAAAGTAACAGAGTGGAAACAGCAGGCAAAGGCAAACACTATGCTGACGACGACAAAAGGAAGCCAGCAGCAAACCAGTGTCCCGGAAAAGACAATGGGAACTGGCACGACTTACAGAGGAGCTGGAAAGCCAATGGATATTGATGCAGTACGTGCCAAGATGAAGTGTTACGGATGCGGTCAGCTTGGACACTTCAAACGAGATTGTCCCAAGCGAGCCAAGACCAAGGAGGAAGCATTACGACGCCTCAATTATTACTGGGACCATGTAGCGACAAACGAGAAAACGGAATCGAAGGTTGAGGAGGTAAAAGACGGGGCTGAGCAGTAAGCGATTCAACTGACTCGGCCAAGAACTTAGTTTCATCCGGTACGAATTCATTGCCTGCTGGTCAGACTCATTGTACTTCTGTAGTTGATGTAACCACGCATTCGAATATACCCACTCGCGACTTTACAACCAGGAGTGAAACTAAGGAAGAATCGAAACAGGCAGATGGGGCCGCCGTCCCCAAGACTGTGCAACCGGCTAAGCGTTCGGCAAGTAGCTCACCACGAGTGAAAGCATCGGATGAAGAGTCACCCGCCATAGTGACACCTACCATAACGATGCTGCGGCTGACCACATGATCGGGTAGGGCAGAGCGAGAGCCTTGCTCAAACTCTGGTAAAGTGATTTCGTCCGTCGACGAAAGCACAAGGAAGTTGAGGCCTAGATCTCCAGCCGGAGCAGAAGCCTCAACAACGACGGAGGATTTAGATATAGGGAAAGAGACGCCCAAAGCAATGAGGGACCCTGTGGGCCCAGAGGGAGAAGACTGGGCTGGTAATTCCGTTCATTCGGTCCAAGTCAAGTCCTCTGTCCGAGACGGCCCCTCTGGGATATGCACCTCATGTCTCGCTATGGGGCCATATCCTGATACGGTACCACTTACCTCAAGTCGCGACCCTGCAGGACACCGCGCTGCCGATGAACAGAAGCTGCTAGTGCCCAGGCAGTAAAAAGGGGGCATCAGGTAAAAGTCGAGGAGATTCCCGATGACGAGGATGATACGAGCTTCCAATTGAGCCAGAAAACTAACCAAAGCCCCTCTATAGCACCTGAGGCGACCCAGTTGACGGTAGCCGAGTCTTTAGACTCTGGTGCAAAGACTGAGAAGGTCCCCCACGAATGGCTTAAACCATTCGAAGCTGAATGGACGCTACGCGGGATCAAGGAGGCAAAAACAGAGTCGGAGGCGAGAGCAATCTTAAAGAATTGGATCCATAAGACACGAGTCGAGGAGGTAGTCAACGAAATGCTCGAGGGTTTGCGGAAAGCCATGCGTACCAATGCGTTGGAACAAATGGATGAACTCCGATGACCCCGACGATACATTTGCCGACTAAGCGGAAGTGATAAAGCCCTAACCACCAACATATTAATTGAAATGCCGAGCAGTCGGGCCCGCATTAATTCCTCGGCCCTGGTGGACAGCGGCTGCACTAGCAGTGCCATTAACCGAGCATTTGTCGAGAAACACCACACCCCTACCCGTGTGACGGCGATGCCCATCACTGTTTACAATGCGGACGGATCAAAGAATAGCTCGGGACAAATCACTGCCTTCGCAGAATTACGTATCACAATCGGGGATCATGCTGAACGCATCGATCTAGCTATCACCGACTTAAAAGACCGTGACGTCTTCCTTGGGCATGACTGGCTAGTAAGGCACAACCCGCTCATCAACTGGCAAACAGGGAAAATGATCTTTGGACAATGCCAATGCCATCACACCCCAATTCCACTACCTGATGCGGATCCGTATGATAAGTGGGATGAAGAGTTGGAAGAGGGCGATTCTATCCTCGCGATAAGCTTTGAGGAAGCTATTCGCGTCAGGACAATGCGACATGTGGCCAATGATCTAGTGGCAAAAGCCAATGCAGAAAAGAAGGCTAAAATGTTTGAAGAGATGGTCCCCGAATGGTGCCGAGATTTCAAAGATTTATTCGATAAGAAAAACTTTGATGAACTCCCGGAACCTAAACCATGGGATCATGCCATCGAGCTTATTCCAAACGCCAATGCCAACTTAGACTGCAAAGTCTACCCGCTCAATTGAGCAGAGCAGGAAGAGCTAGACAAGTTCCTCGATGAGAATCTATCCAGTGGAAGGATACGCCTGTCCAAATCACCTATGGCCTCGCCGTTCTTCTTCGTTAAAAAGAAAGACGGCAAGTTAAGACCTGTCCAAGATTATCGGAAGCTTAACGAAATGACGATTAAGAACTGATATCCGCTTCCTTTAATCTCGGAACTCATGGACAAACTACGAGGGGCCAAGTACTTCTCCAAACTAGACGTTCGCCAGGGGTACAATAACGCTCGTATCAAAACCGGAGACGAGTGGAAGGCAGCCTTCAGAACGAATCGAGGGCTATATGAGCCCACGGTTATGTTCTTTGGATTGACTAACTCACCCGCCACCTTCCAGTGGATGATGAACAACATTTTCAAGGACCTCATCGCATCAGGAAAAGTAACCATCTACCTCGATGATATACTCATCATGTCCAAAACCAAGGAAGAACACTGGCACATAACGCACAAGGTTTTGGCCACTTTAAGGAAGCATAAACTATTCCTTAAAGTGGAGAAATGCGAATTTGAAGTCCTGGAAACGGAGTACTTGGACGTCATCATCAGTGAAGGCAGTATCCGCATGGACCCGGTCAAGGTCAAAGGCATTACCGATTGGCCAGTACCAACCAAAAAGAAAGAACTTCAGTCCTTTTTGGGGTTCACCAACTTCTATCGACGCTTTATAAAAAACTATAGCAAGATCATGAAACCCATGACACAGTTAACAGGGAACGATGCATGGAAGTGGGGCAAAGCTCAGCAGGAAGCCTTTGAACAGCTCAAACAGCAGTTAGCGGAAGACGTTGTACTCGCCATACCGACAAACGAAGGAAATTTTTGGGTAGAGGCAGATGCTAGTGAAGGAGCCATTGGAGCCGTTCTCTCTCAAGAACAAGGGGGCAAATGGAGACCAGTATCATTCTTATCGAAGTCCCTCTCAGTTACGGAACATAACTATGAGATCTATGACAAGGAACTCCTCGCCATCATGCTCGCCCTTGAAGAGTGGAGACACTACCTTATGGGTGCATACCAAGATTTTGAGATCTGGACAGACCATCAAAATCTCCAGTACTTCCGAAAGCCCCAGAAGGTGAACCGACGACAGGCGCGATGGATCACTGAACTAGCGGAATACCATTTTACCCTTCATCATAAAGCTGGCACAGCCAACAAAAAGGCAGACCTTCTCTCACGATGAGCAGATCACAATTAGGGACAGGACAACAATGACCAGGTGATAGTCCTGTCCCCAGACCATTTCAGAGCAATGATTATGCCCACGATGGAGGAAATCCACCAAAGCGTGAAAACCGCCACCAGAAATGTTCACCTCTGGGACAACACCATTGCCAGCTCTCTTAACCACGATTGTGGCATGAAAATGGATGCTGGTCTCATTTGGTACGACGGCAGGATTTACGTCCCACGAGATCATGCCCTACAAGGAGAAATCATTGCTCAATTGCATGACCATATCACCGCTGGACATCCGGGTATCGAAAAGACCAAAGAACTCGTGCTACGAGAGTTTTGATGGCCGAAAATGAAGAAGGACATTGAAGCCTACGTACGGGCCTGTGAGACTTGCCAACAAATGAAAAGCAGTAACCAGGCCAAGGCGGCACCACTCCATCCGAATGAAATACCATCCCGCCCATGGACTCACATCTCAGTGGATATGGTTACAGGACTACCCAAAAGCAATGGTCACGACGCTATCCTTGTGATTGTCGACCATTTCTCCAAGGAAATCATTCCCGTCGCATGTTCCACAGAGCTAACATCAGAAGGATGGGCAAAGATCCTACACGATGAAGTGTATGCCAAACATGGAATGCCTCAAGTCATAATCTCAGATCGGGGAACAGTATTCGTTTCAAAATTCATGAAGGATCTCTATGATCTTCTCCAAATCAAGGGCAACTTCTCAACCGCCTAGCACCCTCAGATGGACGGACAAACTGAACAAGTCAACCAAGAGGTCGAAAAATACCTTCGCATGTTTGTCAATCACCTCCAAACCGACTGGGCAGAATGGCTCTCTCTTGCCGTGTTTGCCCACAACAATCGTACACACTCTTCCACTGGTAAAAGCCCCTTCGAAGTCAACTACGGCTACAACCCCGCCATACTCCCAGGAACAAAACCCACCACTCCCTTCCGCACTCCCGCTTCCGACACCTTCGTCTCCAAAATGCAAGACATCCATGCCACTGCCAAGAAATCCCTCGAGAAAGCCGCGTTACAGATGAAAGCGCAATATGACAAGAAAAAGCGCCCAGCCATCGAGTAGAAAGTAGGTGACAAAGTCTGGCTCGACACAACAAATCTCCATCTCCCTAGACCAAAGAAAAAGCTCAATGATAAACGGACCAGCCCCTTCAAAATCAAAGCCAAAAAAGGTGCCTCCGCTTATATGCTGAAGCTACCCACAAATTGGAAGATCCACCCCACTTTCAATGAATTACTTCTCACTCCCTACAATCCACCGGCGTTCCCTAACCAGGAACAACCACCTCCCCTGCCGCCTGACTTAATCAAAGGCAAGGAGCACTACGAAGTCGAAAAGGTTCTAAACAGTAGACAACGAAACGTGTGAGGGAGACGAGGAGAGCCAGCGAGGAGAGTTACTGATTACTTCGTCAAATGGAAGGGGTATGGGCCAGAATCCAACAGCTGGGTATGGGAAGACGACATGGATGCTGATGAATTAATTGAAGAGTTCCTCACGGAACACATCGATCTTATCGCAACAGACAGACCAGACACGACCATAATCATCACGGCAGAACGACCAGATGGAGAGCACTGGGGACCGCAAGAAGGTTGGCAATATCTCATTCGACCGGCAGACAGCCCACAATACGGGCCAGCAGCGGAAACCTGGTACTATGAACATGAGTTACCACAATACGCTAAACTCTTTGATGCCTATTGGGAGATCAACTGGGAAGAAGACCACCTAGAACGAAACGGTGGAGAGGAAGCTTAACAGCAGTCGGGACGCCTGCCTTAATGAGGGGGTAATGTCACAATTTATTCACTTTTTTACCTTTTACTTACCTAATCGTGACTCCGGACCGGCCGGGCCGCTTATCGACACCAGCGCTTGGCATTCCCATGTTATCACTTCAACGTTGCGCATCTTCGCTTCGATATTGCGTGCTACTCCACACTCTCCCATGCAATCTACAACATGCGACTTATACGTATATCTTCACTTTAAGTATTTAAGTAGTAGCCCTTACAGCATGTACCCCAGCCTCGAACTAACTTTAATCCATACTGAAACTATCACTTAATTCCCTCGCTAAGAACTAATACACAGTCGGAGCGCCTATTACTTAAGGATTTCGTCGGCGACTGTCTGAGCATGAGACAGCTGGTGTTTATCCTTGATAGGAGTTCAGGTCTAATAAGAAACTAAGCAAGAATCAACAGTACAGTGCGCTGCAATAGTTAGACTACCAGCTAAACATTTGGCAAGTAACCCATCACGGGTGAAAGCATCGAACAACAAGACACCCACCATAGTGACACCCATCATAACGGTTTGACCGGATGGGGCAGGGGAACAAACACTTAGTGTCCCCCCTGGCGAAATGGCTCCACGGAGCTCCAGCCTTGCTGGAGGATTCAAGGGAATAGCTTTGGCAAAACCTCCTCTGGTAACAGTAATCACCATAAGGATACCAAAGTCTAAATCCCTTATTCACCAAGGGGCTTTGGCAAAAACCAAGGACTTAATCAACCCTGTGCAAGAGACCCCTACCAACAGGAACAAGAGGGCCCAAACAAGGTGAGAGATGCCTAAGGTACATATGTATGAAGTCCCTGACAAAGAAGATGATACCAGTTTCCAAATGAATGAGAAAACTAAATTTGCACCCCCTGTAGTGCCTGAGGTGACCCAGTCGACGGTAGCCGAGTCTCTGGACTCTGGCACAAAGACTGAGAAGGTCCCACATGAGTGGCTCAAACCTTTCAGTGCTGAATGGACATTACATGGAATTGTAGAAGTGAAAACTGAGTCGGAAGCGAAGGCGATCCTAAAGAATTGGATTCACAAGACACACGTGGAAGAGGTGGTTGATGAAATGATCAAAGGAATGTGGAAGGCAACATGAATCAATGCGCTTTGGTGGCTCAAAGAACTATGACAACCCAAGCAATACATCAGTCAACTAAGCAGAAACAGCAAGGATCTAGTAGTCGATGTTCAAATTGAGACTCTAGAAAACCTTACCAAGGTCTCCACCTCTGCATTAGTAGACAGCGGATGCACCAGTAGCGCCATCAACTGAGCATTTGTTGAAAAACACAACATTCCTACTCACACGACTGCCGCACCAATTCCAGTCTACAATGCTGACGGGACCAGGAACCAGGGAGGAGCAATCACCAAATATGCTGAGATCCATCTTAAAATCAGAGATCATGTGGAACAGATAGACTTAGCTGTCACTGAACTAGGCAATTGACAAATCTTCCTTAGTCATGATTGGCTGGCAAGGCACAATCTGCTTGTCAATTGGAAAACCAGGAAATTAATATTCGCCCGATGTCAATGCTGCAAAAACCCATTTGTACTCCCCAATGCAGATCCCAACGACAAGTGGGACAAAGAGCTAGAGGAAGGAGAGACCATTCTCACCATAGACTTTATGCAGGCCATTCTCATATGTGCTCATCACATGAATGACCTGGCTGCCAAAGCCAATGCCGAAAAGAAGACAAAGATGTTTGAAGAGATGGTCCCAGATTGGTGCAGGGATTTTAACAACTTGTTCGATAAAGACAATTTCAATGAACTCCCTGAACCAAAAATGTGGGACCATGCAATCGAACTAATTCCCAATGCAAGCACCAACCTTGACTGCAAGGTCTACCCTCTTAATCATAACAAACAAGCAGAGCTTGACAAGTTCTTGGATGAGAACCTTTCGAGTGGGAGGATACAACCGTCGAAATCACCCATGGCTTCACCTTTCTTCTTTGTGAAAAAGAAAGATGGCAAATTATGGCCGGTACAAGACTATTGAAAACTCAACGAGATGACAATCAAGAACCACTACCCACTTCCTCTTATCTCGGAGCTCATGGACAAATTACGAGGCGCCAAGTACTTCTCTAAACTTGATGTTCGATGGGGATACAATAATGTATGCATCAAGAATGGTGATGAATGGAAGGCAGCATTCAGAACAAACCAAGGCTCATTTGAACCCATGGTCATGTTCTTTGGACTCACCAATTCCCCTGCCACCTTCCAATGGATGATGAATGACATCTTTAAAGATCTCATTGTGTCAGGATCAGTAACCGTCTACCTTGATGACATCCTGATCATGTCCAAAACCAAGGAAGAACATCACTAGATCACACACAAAGTCCTATGAAAGAACAAACTCTTCCTTAAAGCAGAGAAATGTGAGTTTGAGATGCTAGAGACGGAATACCTTGGGGTCATTATCAGTGAAGGAAGTATTCACATGGATCCAGTCAAAATCCAAGGCATAGCGGAGTGGCCAGTCCCAATGAAGAAACAGCAGTTACAATCATTTCTGGGCTTTACAAATTTCTACTGACAATTCATTAAAGGGTACAGCAAAGTCATCAAACCCATGACACAATTGACAGGAAACGACCCATGGAAGTGGGGAACGGCGCAACAAGGTGCTTTCAAGGAATTGAAGAGGCTATTGGCAGAAGAAGTGGTATTAGCAATACCAACAGAGGGGGGCAAGTTCCACGTTGAAGCAGACGCAAGCAAAGGTGCAATAGGCACTGTCTTGTTGCAGAAACAGGATGGAAAATGGTGCCCAGTCGCCTTCCTATCCAAATCCCTAACAGTTATGGAACGAAATTACGAAATTTACAACAAAGAACTACTCGCGATCATGCTTGCCCTGGATGAGTGGAGGCACTACCTAATGGGAGCAGCTCAGGATTTTGAAATCTGGGCCGATCACCAGAATCTCCAGTACTTCTGGAAACCCCAAAAGCTGAACCGCCGACAAGCATGCTGGGTAACAGAATTGGCAGAATACCACTTCTCTCTTCACCACAAACCAGGAATGGCAAACAAGAAAGCTGACCTGCTTAGTCGAAGGGCAGACCATGAACAAGGCAAAGATGATAACGATGAAATCATAGTTCTCAAACCCGAACACTTCCAGGCCATGATCATGCCCACAATAGAAGAGATATGAATTGAGATCAAGTGTGCTACACTTGACCACCACCGATGGGACAAGAACATCTCCGGATCTCTCAACCATGATCGAGGAATGACCATAGAAGACGGACTGATCTACTATGACAGCTGTATCTATGTTCCCCAAGATCATGCGTTATGAGGGGAAATCATTTCAATATCTCATGACCACATCATGTCTGGACATCCAGGCATAGAAAAGACAAAAGAACTCGTTCTATGAGAATATTGGTGGCCCAAGATGAAGAAGGACATAGAGACCTATGTCTGCACCTGCGAAACGTGCCAATGAACCAAGACAAACATGCAAGCAAAGGCGGTGCCTCTACACCCCAACGCCATTCCCTCTCAATCATGGACCCACATCTCCATCGACATGGTCACTGGCTTACCCAAGTGCAACGGTTATGATGCTATCTTAATGATTGTCAACCAATTCTTGAAGGAAATCATCCCTATTGCATGTTCCATGGAGCTGTCATCAGAAGAGTGGGCCAAGATCTTACAAGATGAAGTCTACACCAAACATGGGATGCCACATGTCGTTATCTCTGACCGGGGTACTGTGTTTGTCTCCAAGTTCATGAAAGACCTCTATGACTTGCTCCAAATCAAGGCTAATGCATCCATGGCCTTTCACCCGCAGACAGATGGACAGACAGAACAGGTCAATCAAGAGGTTGAAAAATACCTTAGGATCTTCATCAACCATCTTCAGGACGACTGGGTAGAATGGTTATCGCTCGCTGCCTTCACTCACAATAACCGCACGCACTCAGCAACAGGTAAAAGTCCTTTTGAGGTCAACTACGGCTATAGCACCATTGTCCTACTACAAGCCAAGCCCCAGACACTGTTCCGAACTCCTGCCTCAACGACGTTCATCTCCAAAATGCAGGAGATACATGCTGCAGCCAAACAATCACTCAAGAAAGCCACGGACCAGATGAAGGCACAATATGACAAAAGAAATGCCTGGCAATCGAGTATTGAGTAGGAGACAAGGTATGGCTTGATACGACCAACCTCCATCTCCCCCGACCAAAAAAGAAACTCGCAGACAAATGAACAGGCCCATTTATAATAGTCGCAAAGAAAGGAGCTTCCGCATACACCCTCAAGCTTCCTACCCACTGGCACATTCACCCCATGTTCAATGAAGCACTCCTCACTCTGTACATGCCACCCGCATTCCCCAACCAAGAACAACCTCCTCTGCCACCGCCAGATCTAATTGATGGCTTTGAACACTACAAGGTTGAAAAAGTCCTCGACAGTAGATGTCGCAAGGTTAGAGGAAAAGCCAGGGAACCATAGTGCTCAGTCACCGATTACTTTGTAAAATGGAAGGGCTATGGACCAGAGTCAAACAGCTGGGTACGAGAAGACAACATGGATGCTGATGAACTCATCAAAGAATTCCTCACCGAACACGTAGATATGGTCGTCAACAAGGCACCACCAGATTGGCACTTCTATATCAACCCATTCACAAAGAAAAAGGTATGGTACGACCAAGAGGAAGATTGGGATTGGTTGGGGGGCCACGATGATTCTTCAATAGATACTAAATCACCCTTTGAACTGATGAGTATACCATAACAGCAGTCGGGATGCCTGCCTTAACAAGGGGGTAATGTTACGATTTATTCATTTTCTTTACTTAAGCACCTCTTATCTTATCTTTGGTGCTTATCTTATCTTATCTTATCCATAGGATCCACGACTCCACAGAGCCATGACATCGTGACACAGTCACCATTGCTCACCTTGTGATATTTCTGCTTCTTTCTTGCAACGGTGCACTTATTATTAGACCCTTTACTTTAGTATATAAGTAGTGTACTCAAAGTTGTATATTCCCTAGCTTTGAGCTAAAGTTTATTCATACTGAAACACATTCATTCTTGCTAAGCACTAAAACTTAGTCCAGAACCTCCTCACATCACAAGACTCAATGGTGACTGTACGAACACGATACAGCCATTGCCTACTCTTGTTTGGAGACTTGGGTCTAACAGTATTACTACCTCCACTTTCTTGAAGGGTTTCCCTGGCCTTTTGCCTGGCGGTCTACCATCCTTCTTGGCTTTCACCTGTTCTTGCAGGATCTGCTCGAGGACCTTGATGGTTGGGTCCTCTTCTTCCTCTTCATCATCTGACTGCTCTTCTAAACACGCCATTAGCTGGGCGGCTTGCACCTCAGCATGCTTCTCATGCAGGCTCATGAGCTGCGATGGTGTAACCGTGGCAAAAATGCTGGTATTACCCGCCTTGGGACCGAAGCCCTGCAGATACACAACACCTGCTGGCATACCATACCTGTGCTGGGTAGCTATCATGTTGATCGAGGCAGATGCGCTTCTACGCTCTTCATGCCACTTCTCTACTCATGGCCTGAGGTATCCAGATCCCTTGGGTAGCTCAGACCCATCTGGCATTACCAGCTTCTGCTTGATATAGTCGAACTTGATGAGACCTTTGTCCATGTCTGCTTTCTTGGCTACACATTCCTTGTATCAAATCTCGCAACCATCGTGTTAGACCTGATGTTCTAACAAGAGTAAGCAATGGCTGTATCGCTTTTGTACAATCACCAATGAGTCTCGTGAAGTTAGAATACTAAGAATAAGGCTTTAGCACTTAGCGAGAATGACTGTGTTTCAGTATGAATAAACTTTAGCTCAAAGCTAGGGAATATACAGCTTTGAGTACGCTACTTATATACTAAAGTGAGAATCCTAATAATAAGTCAACCATGTTAGAAAGTGACAAACAAAGTACACGGCGACCGAGTGTGACTGTATCTTGGTGTGAAGACTCCATGGAGTCACGGATCTAAGGATAAGATAAGATAAGCACTGAAGATAAGATAAGATAAGAGGCACTTAGATGAAAAATGAATAAATCGTAACATTACCCCCTTGTTAAGGCAGGCGTCCCGACTGCTGTTAAGGTATGCTCGTCGGTTCCCAGGGCGATTTAGTGTCCGTTGAATGGTCATTGTGCCCTCCTAGCCAGTCCCAGTCAGTTTCCTCCTGGATGTACCATACTTTCTTCTTTGTGAATGGGTCTGTGTAAGATTGCCAAGACCAGTCGTTGTCTTTGCGGTTGACCATGTCTACATGTTCGGCGAGGTACTCGTCGATGAGTTCTTCGGCGTCCATGTCGTCTTCCCGTACCCAGCTGTTGGACTCTGTTCCATAGCCTTTCCATTTGACGAAGTAGTCCATGACCCAGTGCCATGGTTCTCCAGCTTTTCCTTGGACCTTGCGTTCTCTACTGTTGAGAACCTTTTCGACTTTGTAGTGTTCTTCACCGTCAATGAGATCTGGTGGTGGCGGAGGTGGTTGTTCTTGGTTCGGGAATGCGGGTGGTATATATGGGGTGAGGAGCGACTCGTTGAATGTGGGGTGAATACGCCAGTTCATCGGGAGTTTCAGAGTGTACACTGATGCTCCTTTCTTTGCGACAATGAGAAATGGACCTGTGCGTTTGTCGGCAAGTTTTTTCTTTGGTCATGGGAGACTCAGGTTGGTCGTGTCGAGCCACACCTTGTCTCCTACTTGGTATTCAACTGCAGGTCGCTTCTTTTTATCGTATTGGGCTTTCATCTGGTCAGCAGCTTTTTCCAGAGCTCGTTTGGCTTCTTTGTGGATTTTTTGTATGTGGGAAATGAAGGTGGTGGATGCTGGGGTCCAGAAGGGTGCTTGAGGTTTGGCTCCTGGGAGGATGTTGGCGTTATAGCCATAGTTAACCTCGAAGGGGCTTTTACCAGTGGCGGAGTGTATGCGGTTGTTGTGAGCGAAGGCCATGAGGGATAGCCATTCGACCCAGTCGTTTTGAAGATGGTTGACAAAAATTTGGAGATATTTTTCAACCTCCTGGTTGACTTGTTCTGTTTGTCCATCTGTCTGGGGGTGGTAGGCAGTAGATGTGTTTGCCTTGATCTGGAGCAATTCATAGAGGTCTTTCATGAATTTGGAAACAAACACGGTGCCTCGGTCAGAGATGACTACTTGCGGCATTCCGTGCTTGGCATAAACTTTGTCACGTAGAATTTTGGCCCACCCTTCCGATGACATCTCTGTCATGCATGCGATGGGTATGATCTCCTTTGAGAAGCGGTCGACGATCTTTAAGATAGTGTCACACCCCTTACACATTGGTAGACCAGTGACCATGTCGACAGAGATATGGGTCCAAGGTCGGGAGAGGATGGCGTTTGGATGAAGCGGCACCACTTTTGCTTGAGTGCTTGACTTTGTTTGTTGGCATATTTCGCAAGCGTGGACGTAATTCTCTATGTCCTTCTTCATCTTGGGCCACCAGTATTCTCGTAGTATGAGTTCTTTGGTCTTTTCAATGCCAGGGTGTCCCGCCGTTGAAGAGACTCTGTGCGCGCAGGCTAGAAATGCAACAGTGTCGAAGACACTGATCACATCCACACCCAACACTACACACACAAACCCTCAAAGTTCTTGGGGGGATATTATGCGATAGAAGCAGATTGAAGCAATACAACTAAACTCTCAGAATATACGATACACACGTATAGTGATAGCGCTCGTAGGGTATCTAGATCTCTCTAAGTCCAAAGGCTTTTAATAACAAGAGGGGCGACAGATGTCGCCAGGCCTCAAGGCAAGGTGTACTACAATACACAACTCATCGCCACACACCAACAAAACCCTCAATAAACCTTGCGCGACACACACAGGTGACCACAAGGAACTTAAACACACCCTAAACACGACTCAAAGCTTGTGCACTAAGCAGAGACCCTTCAAAACATGTCCACTCAAGCCACGGGATTTGAACCCACGCGCTCAAGCTTCCAAACCGATCGTAGACCCACAGGGTTTGAACCTGTGCCGATCCAGAGAAACAATAACCAAATAAACCCTGTCCGACAAGCCAAAGGGTTTGAACCTCTGCCGCTTGCAGAAATGAGAACCCTCAAGCGTGCACTAATCAGACCACAGGGTTTGAACCTCTGCCGCCTGTAGCACTGCACGTTAAAAGAAGGCCTCTGTATGAACACTAACCAGACCAAAGGATTTGAACCTCTGCCGCCTGTAGTATCTCACACACAAGAAACACCATCCGACAAGCCGAAGGGTTTGAACCTCTGCCACTTGTGGAATAGTATACCCAACTAAGCGCATGCTAATCAGACCAAAGGGTTTGAACCTCTGCCACCTGTAGCACCGCGCGTCACAAGAAACCCTCAAAACTAAAGAGCGCGTCTGCAATGACACAATATCTCTTATCCTCAGGGTAGAGCACAGTCAACCAATCACTCAAACTGTACACAAGTCCCCCGCTAAGCTTTCTATGCCTCGCACGTTACTCAAGTCACTCAAATGTTATCAATAAAAGGTATATTCTCTTGCTCGAAGCTACAAACTAAACCTGAAGCTAGAGCGCTAAGCTGAGGGCTTGCACGCTCCTACAATGGGGGTCCGAAACTTGTACACTACAATTACACTGCACTATTTATCTATTTTACATTCTACAAATTAGTACCACCCAATATAGTATCATTTAAGCTGCGGGGCACCTTCCCTGGGTCACGCATATGTCACCATAATCATGCCATTGCTTGGCGCTTACTCAGAGCTCTGGCTCGGGGCCAGATCCTGGTCTCTCAGCTGCGCGACATTGGTTAACTGCGCTATCCGCATGTACTGACGTCGCCTAGTATTTCCTCAGAGTTGTAGCCTAGCACGCAACTCGTCTTATGGTAATAATATCTTCTAGTGATTTCCATGGTCTTCTAGGACCACCCGCATCTAGTCTAGGCCTTGTGCGCTTTGGCCAAAGTCAGAGACATTGGTCTTACTTCAATTTTACACATTCTGAGGTCTAGAGCGCTAGCTCCCTGCATGGCAGTGCCATTGTGCATCATAGATCAAGGTTGCATGAAGTATCAGTTATCTCCTGAGCTTCACTGGTTCTATTCTTAGCACGCATCTTCCATGCATTGTCAGCGTACTCAGTGTCAAGTGCTGGGGCTTTAGACTTAGTGTGACCCTTATGGTATCACTCTGCAGTTAAGCCTTGTGCTCCACCAAGTATCACTCAAGGAACTTCATTGCCTGCACTCAGGACACTGCGCTCTAAGGTATATCTCATTGCCTTGGTATCTAGGTCTTATAAAATGTATGTATTGATACATTTCGCGAAATTACATGTGTGAACGCTTTTCAAGCATGTCACCGTGATATGGTCGTGAGATGCTGCGATAATTTCCCCTCGCAACGCATGATCTTGGGGAACATAGATACGGTGATCGTAATAGATCAAACCGTCATCTAGTTTCATTCCTCAATCGTGGTTGAGGGACGCAGAGACGTTCTTGTCCCATTGGTGGTGGTCGAGCATGGCTTGTTTGATTTTGGTGTGAACTTCCTTGATTGTTGGCATGACCAGTGCCCAGAAGTGTTCTGGTTTGAGGACGATAACCTCATCATTGTCCTCCTTTCCTTGTTCGTGATCTGTTCTTTGACTAAGTAAGTCGGCTTTTCTATTCGACACTCCTGGTTTGTGGTGGAGAGAGAAGTGATATTCCACCAGTTCTGTCACCCAGCATGCTTGGCGGCAGTTTAGTTTCTGGGGTTTTTGGAAATACTGGAGATTCTGATGATCTGTCCAGATTTCGAAATCCTGAGTCACTCCCATCAGGTAGTGTCTCCACTTGTTGAGCGCAAGCATTATTGCGAGCAGTTCTTTGTCGTAAATTTTGTAATTTCGTTCTGTAACTGTGAGGGACTTGGACAGAAACGTGACTGGGCACCATTTTCCATCCTGTTCCTGCGACAATACAGCGCCTATAGCTCCTTCACTGGCATCTGCCTCGACGTGGAACTTGCCATTCTCCATGGGTATTGCCAATACCACTTCTTCGGCCAGCAACCTCTTTAACTCCTTGAATGCGTCCTGTTGCACTTTTCCCCATTTCCACAGATCGTTTCCTGTCAGCTGCATCATGGGTTTGATGACCTTGCTGTATCCTTTGATGAAACATCGGTAGAAATTGGTAAAGCCTAAGAACGACTGCAACTGCTTTTTCTTGGTCGGCACAGGCCACTCTGCTATTCCTGCGATCTTGACTGGGTCCATTCGTATGCTGCCTTTGCTGATGATGACTCCGAGGTACTTGGTCTCTAAGGTCTTGAACTCGCATTTCTCTGCTTTAAGGAATAGCTTGTTCTTTTGTAGAACCTTTAAGACTTCATGTGTGATGCGCCGATGCTCTTCCTTGGTTTTTGACATGATTAGAATATCATCAAGGTAGACTGTGACGGTGTTCGACGCGATGAGATCTTTGAAGATGTTGTTCATCATCCATTGGAAGGTGGCTGGCGAGTTGGTAAGCCCAAAGAACATAACCGTGGGTTCAAACAGCCCTCGATTAGTTCTGAATGCTGCTTTCCACTCATCACCACTCTTGATGTGAACATTGTTGTATCCCCACCGAACGTCAAGTTTGGAAAAATACTTGGCACCCCGTAGTTTATCCATCAGCTCCGAGATGAGGGGAAGCGGATAATGGTTCTTGATTGTCATCTCGTTGAGCTTGCGATAATCTTGCATGGGTTGTAGCTTGCCATCCTTCTTTTTGACGAAGAAGAATGGTGAAGCCATGGGCGACTTCAATGGTCGGATTCGTCCACTTGAGAGGTTCTTGTCTAAGAACTTGTTGAGCACTGCCTGTTCATTGCGATTGAGAGGGTAGACTTTGCAATCGAGGTTAGCGTTTGCATTGGGAGTGAGTTCGATTGCATGGTCCCATGTCTTTGGTTCAGGGAGTTCGTCGAAATTCTCTTTCTCAAATAAGTCGGCAAAATCCCTGCACCATTCCAGGACCATTTCTTCGAACGTCTTGGTCTTTTTCCCTTTGCTAGCTTTGGCGGTGAGGTCATTTGCATGATGAGCGTGTATGAGGATAGCTTGCGTAAAGTCTATTGCGAGAATGGTTTCCCCCTCTTCCAGCTCCTTGTCCCACTTGTCATCGGGATCTGCATCAGGTAGCACAAATGGAGACTTTCAGCATTGGCACCAGGCAAACGTCAATCCCCTGACTTCCAATTAATGATTGGGTTATGTCGGGCTAGCCAGTCATGGCCAAGGAATATCTGTCTGTCGCCGAGTTCTGTTACAGCTAAGTCTATTCATTCTGCATGATCCCTGACTATAAGTCAGATCTCAGCGTATTGGGTAATTGATCCTCCTTGATTGCGAGTTCCGTCGGCATTGTAGACTGGAATAGGTGCAGTGGTGGAATGAGTCGGGATCTTGTGCTTTTCGATGAACGCTCGGTTGATGGCACTACTGGTGCACCCGCTGTCTACTAATGTGGTCGTTGCAATCTTGGTGATGTTCTCCAGGGTCTCGATTTGAACGTCGATGGTTAAGTCCTTGCCCTTCCCGCTCAACACGCTGATGTATCGCTTTGGTTGTTGTAATTCTTTGAGCCACCAAAGCGCATCAACTCGCATCGCCTTTCGCATTCCTTCGATCATTGTGTCCATGACTTCTTCCGCTCGTGCCTTGTGAATCCAATTCTTTAGGATTGCCTTTGCCTCCGACTCTGTCTTTGCTTCCACAATTCCGTGCAGAGTCCATTCAGCTCCAAATGGTCTAAGCCATTCATGCAGGATCTTCTCAGCCTTCGCGTCGACCTGTGAGGACTCAACTACCATTGGCGAGGTCACTGCAATTTCTATAGTGGGTGTTAAGTTAGCCTTCATGTTCATCATGAAGCTGATATCGTCTTCTTAGTCCAGTACTTCGTACATGTCTACCTTATGCCCCCTATTCACTGCCTGGGCACTAGCAGCTTCCATCCGTTCTGCTGTGTTGGTCAGGGCTGTTGCACATCCAACGGTTCTTGCTACTCGCTGGTCTTCATCGGCATCACCTAGAGGGATGTCTCGCCGATCCTCATTGGAGGAATCAGATTGTAGCAAGGCCGACAGAACCTCGGGACCACTGGCGACAGCAGTAGGCTCAACTTGTGCCGAATTAACGGTCTTACTAGCCCGGCCGTCTCCCTTGGTATTCAGCAGATCGTTCCACTCCTGCCTAGGTTCATGACCGACTCGTCGTTCCTCAGTCTTCTTGGCGTCCTTGGTTGGTTCCAAAGCCCCCTGCGCCTCAGGGGATTTACACTTTGGCAACCGTACAGTAATCTCTTTTACCAGAGGAGGTTTCGCCACAGCTATTCCCTCGAAACTCCCTGCGAGGCAGGGACTCCATAGAGCCGTTTCACCAGGGGGGCGCTAAGCGCTTGTTCCCCTGTCCCATCTGGTCACTCGTTTGTCACTGCATGCACTCCACTGGAGCCACTCGACTGGTGCAACACCATTATGATGGGTATCGCTATGGTGGGTGACTTGTCATTCGCTGCTTTTGCCTGCAATGGGTTACTTGCCGAATGTTTAGCCAGTAGTCTGATGACTACTGCCATATCCTGGGATCCTGGGTGATTCTTGCTTAGTTTCTGGTCTGATTGCGAAGTTGCAGGTATATTCGAATGCTCAGTAGATACTACAGATATATAAGTACATTTTTCGGGCGTGACATGCATACCAGATGAAACTAAGTCCTTGGCCGAGTAAGTTGAATCATTTACTTCTCGGCGTCCTCTTTTTCCTCCACGATTGTTGCCATTGCTTCTACTGTTGGATGATGATCCCAGTAAGTGTTGAACCGACGCAGAGCTTCCTCCCTGGTTTTCGGTGCGTTGGGGCAGTTGCGTTTAAAGTGACCAATCTTTCTGCATCGGTAACACTTTGCTGTTGCAGCTGCTGCGCTGATGTCCATGGGCACTCCTTGTCCTCCGTATGTGGTTCCCGATGCTGTCTTCTGTGTCGGTACACTTGTCGATGCTACTCCCTTTGGTATGGTCATTTTCGATGCTTGTGACTTGGAGTCAACGTGTTGACCCATGCCTTCTGCCTGTTTGAGTCGCCAATTGTAGTTGATCCATAGTAGGCGAGTCTTCCATTCATCATAAATGATTGGCAGATTGCCATCGGCCATGTATATAGTGTTTTTACTAGTTTCACAGGCAGCTCTCTTGATCTGTGCGACCATCACTTGCTTGTTGCTGCGGATGTCGGCGTAAAAGGCTAGCTCCTCGAACTGTTGGAAGAACTGGTCACCATCCTTGAAGTCCACCTGTTGGAGCTTCTCCCACTGTGCATGCTTTATCTCTGCATCGGCATCCTTCCAGAACCTCGTATTGAGGGTTGCTTTGAAGTCCTCATACGTTGGGTAGAGCTGCTCTCTGTCGTTGTTCCTTCCTATGATCCTGGCACATAACTCCCACCATTTGCCAGCATCGCCCACAAGTTGTGAGACACAGAAGATTACTTTATGGGGGGGTAGCAGAAGTGTCGGTTGAACAGCTCAAAGTGCAGTTCACACTTTAGGAAGAATTGGGAGATGTCAGTAGAATCTCCTTTGAAGTCATCGACTTCCTTCAAGATTTTAGGCTTGAAGTCGTTGTAGGGAGCGACTTGGCCATTGGCTAGTACCCAGGGCACTGGAGGAGTGGGTGCCTTTGGAGGCGCTGGATGACGTGGTAGTGCCCATCGCTGAGGTGGGGTGGGAGGTTGCGGTGGTTGAGCAGGTTGCCCGCCACTGCCTCCTTGAGAGCCCGCACCTGCAAATGGTTTGTAGCCACTTGGATACATTCCTGGTGGTTCTTGCCCTCTGGTGTAGGAGAAGGCGGTGACTGGTGCTTGTGGAGGTGGTACTGGGGGTTCGTCTGGCATTGGCATCTGGATGTCGGCTTCCGCTACGATGTCCTCGTAGGGAGCGAGCTCTTCCATAGGTGCATTTCTATGGACTTCATTGTACAGGAGATGGGTGTTCCGCTCCGCCTCATACTGTAGAATGTTGTCCACTGGGATTCCTTGCTGTTTCTTCATAAAATAGTCGTTTCTGGCTTGGGTTCTCCCCCAAACTGGCATGAAAGGTAACTCATAAGCATAATAATTATATAGCTCACGATACTCAGCTTGCTTTAGTTCAACTGGGATAGCAACACTGAGATCCGTAGCTGTATTCTGGTAAAATTGGATGGCATCAGTCAGTGTCATTGGGAGGGTTGGGGTGGCTTGGCAGGAACGATGGCTCGGGGGATGGCTCGGGAGATTCGGGTATTCCATCGGGAGATGTGTTGGGGAATGGAGTGAAGGGGCAGGGGAGTTTGAAAACGGTGTCCGAGTTGCTTGTCTTGCTGGAGATATGTCCATGTCGTGACTCAGGGGGCACGAGTAACTCTGGTGGAGGTTGTGGCTGCTCTCTGAGTCGCCTGGCGAGTCGTTCCCATGTGGTTCCTTGGCGGAGGTGACATGGGGGTGATGATGACTGCTCTGCAATGTTCTGCCAGTAGCCGTCACCCCTGGTGCGACGATGGGTTGAGGGGCCGGCAATGGGTTCCTCGATTGCCTGTACAGGCTTGAGTGTTGGCTCCCTGGCCATGACGGGCTGGTCCCAGACTGGGGGAGCCACTCGCTCCTGTCAATAGACTGATGCTGGTGGGGGAGTTCTGTGGTCGGGGGATCCGTCACACGGGGCGGGGAAGTAGGCGCTGTAAGGAATGGTAATATTGTCCCAGAACTCGCTTGGGCTAACTGGGGCTGAGGGTGCTGGAGGGTTGGTGTCCCAAGTATGGCCACGGGTATCGCGGGAAGCGATGGTTCGGGTGTCGTGGCCCATGTCGAATCCCCTGTCGTTATTTCTGTAATGGGCGTACTCACCAGGTGAGGGAGACCGAGGGGCGTATGGGAGAGTATTGGTAGATGCGGTGGCTGAGATGACGATGATAGGTGTGCGCCTTCTGGGAGGGGTAGGAGGCCTTCTCTCCAGGATGACAGGAGAAATCGACTCAGAAACATCCTCCTCCGACCTTGCAACTCTAGCGAAGTCATCAATTGGGATTGGTCGCCATGGTATGGGTGCGATGATTCTGGGTGGTCGCTGCTCGAGCGGGATGCCATTGAAAGGGTCTGGGAGAGCGGGGGAATTTGTAGGGACTGTGGGGGTCAGGACCTCTATTCTTCGCTGCGGTCTGTAATGAAACCTGATTGCGAGAATGAGGGCTATGGAGAGAAGAGTGGTGCTGGAGATTCCTAATGATATAGCGATGACACAAGCATCATCGTTCTCCATAAGGTTCTCTGGGTAGAGAGTGGTAGGTAAAGCTTCGAGCTAATTATTAGACCTGATGTCCTAACAAGAGTAAGCAATGGCTGTATTGCTTTCATACAATCACCGATGAGTCTCGTGAAGTTAGAATACCAAGAATAAGGCTTTAGCACTTAGCGAGAATGACTGTGTTTCAGTATGAATAAACTTTAGCTCAAAGCTAGGGAATATACAGCTTTGAGTATGCTACTTATATACTAAAGTGAGAATCCTAATAATAAGTCAACCATGTTAGAAAGTGACAAACAAAGTACATGGCGACCGAGTGTGACTGTATCTTGGTGTGAAGACTCCATGGAGTCGTGGATCTAAGGATAAGATAAGATAAGCGCTGAAGATAAGATAAGATAAGAGGCGCTTAGATGAAAAATGAATAAATTGTAACACATCATATCCACATCTCTTGTTGGCCCCGCCCTTGTCAACCAGCTTCTGGTTGCATGATTGTCTGCTGCTGAACAGCTTGTGGAGCTGCTACTTGCAGCTGAGGGAAATACAAGGGGACCCTGTAAGGGTTGTAGTACACGAGAGGTGGACCCGCTGCAATCACCTTGGATAGTTGGTCTATCATATCTGATATGCTTCCTCCTGGCATCATCATCTGTTGTTGCCCATATGGTGGAAGCAGAGCTACCGCTGGCAGCTGAGCATATTGCAGGGCAGCTGCTGGAGCTTGCTGCTCGACACTTGCATATGGTGAGAAAGCTGATGCAGGGTTCACATATGGAGACCTATAGCTTTCCAGCATGTACTTGGCTGCTTTCCTAACCTCTTCCACTGGGAATGGTTCTGCTGGGTTCTGGTTTGGGAACAGAACCGTGAGCTGTTGGTCTATTGTCATCTGCAGCATAGGATGGATAGCAGATATGTACATTCATGCATACTCATGTTTTGACATGAGCAGGCTTGTTCCCACTGTGACATCCAATCTGATATTCTGAATGTATCTGTTGAAGTGGCCGAACTCATCCAATGTCGAGATCGGAGAGGCTCTAAGGATTCTAGCTGCTTCTTCTAGATGAGTGGGTGTGTATCGGTGGGTCTCGTTGGACTTTGGGTAGAACCCATAGCACTCCTCTTTGAATGCATTCCATGTGGCTGTCGCTTGGTTGGCTGGGTTGGCTTGTGATAGCCTTCGCCACAGATCAGCAGCTGTCAGGTCTGCGTATAGGATAGCGACTTGTATGTATTGCCAATCTGTCTGCTGTCCTATGCTCTCGCACATCTGCTCTACTTCGTCAAAGAAGACTGGTAGGATTATCGAGTCTTCAGGTCCTTTCCAGCCCCAGCTAGGTGCTTTCCCAGATCCTCTGATAGGTAACTGCTGGTTCTGTGCTGGTGCTTGTTGTTGACCTGCCATGTTGAAATGAAAATGAATCCATCTGTTTCTTGACCAATGAAAGGTCTTGTCAATAGGGAAAAGTGTTGGTGAGGGTGGCGGACTTGGATCTTCTTGCTCGTCTGACCAGGTTCGAAATAAATCTGGATCGGGCAGATCCAATGCGTATGCCTGTGGGTCTGAGTTAGACCTTGGGCGAGTTGATGGTCCCAGTAGTGGACTGGCTATGGGTGAAGGTGCTAAGAATGATAGTGGTGATTCAAGGATGGCCCTTAACTCCTGCTCGTAAGCTGAGGTAAAGGATGAATCCAAGTGGAAGTGATGTGATTTGTTGTTGGGAACAAGGTCGAAGAGTTCTTCTTCGTCTGAAATCCTGTTGCCTGTAGCGGCTCAAGCGACTGTCCGTAGTGCTTCCGCTTCTAGACGTCGCGCGGTGGGACGAAGGGTACTTCTTCTACCAGCAATTGTGGTTTAACCCCCCCTCGTGGTGGGCTCCACTTGTAAGGCTAGCAAACTCTCTGGTAAGAGAAAGTCATGTCTGCATCTGCAAGATCTTTTGTATACGCAAGGAGGGTTACCACCCGCTCTGAAGGGATCCGATAGAATCCGCTCCGTCTGCGGATACGATAGAAAGAAGTAGTCCAAGCGTCTGCTTAGGATGCTGAACTGAGAGCGGTTGTGTGAAGATAGCGAGAGAAAGGAGAATTCCTTGCAATCCACTCGCAATGCTAGGCTCAGAGGTGGCTAGATATGCTCAGGAGAGTAGTGGAATTTATCCCTTTAGTGTGCTATGAGCAAGTGAGATTAACTGTCTTTCTAAGTACATTGTGCATGCTTATATAGTAGCGGATCCAAATCTAGCTCTCTGCTTCCACACCTGCCCACTCTGATAGCCCTGAATTTACCCTCAAAGCCGGTATTTGACACAAGCTGTCACACTGAAATCCGCTGTGCAAGCTACTCCAGCATCATTGAGTGCACTCTGCAACACCTTCCTCATCCGGTCTGGTTTGAGAATAGCCATATATGGCTATCCACTGTCAACCAATTTGTCTGCTCTCTCAAGGATGATCCTTCTGCCATCCACTGGTGTGGGTGCTTCAGGTTGATAGCTGTCAGCTCCTGGAGCCTAGGCTAGTCAAATTCCCATGAAATGAGGCAGTTTCGTGGTGGATAGCATATGGCCATGCAGACAATGTATCGCTTGGCAGACGTGAAGCAGATGGGTGGCTGCCCAGGCAGATTCTGCAGGAATTCCATCTTTGAACGGTAGGAAAGTGCAACTGGAGGAGCAGTGAGTGAAGGTGATTGTAGCATAGCACCTAGTTGCTGTATCAAGGAGAAAGCTAAAATTTGGTGCACATGTAGATGTGGTGCAGCACAACGTTGGACAGCATCCCATATCAACTCTTCAATCAGGGATGAATAGACTTCAGAGTGGATGTTTTCCATAGCTGCTTGAAATGAATAGAAAAATTGCGCTTCAGGCAGCTGGACCTCCAATGAGAACCATTCCAATCAATTCTCAGTGACAATGGAATCAGCGGATGCAAAGAATGCAAGTATCATGGAGAACAGGGCATGTTCCAAATCAGAGAGTTTATTGTCCCAGTTGTTGGCATCACTAGACAAGTCAATCTCCTCCACCATCCAGAAGGAAGACTCTTGCAGCTTATAGGAATTCCATATCTGAAGAAGAATGTTGGCAAAAAGTCAATAGGAACAAAGAGAACATACTTCATCATCCTTCAACAGAAATATGATCAGCCTATCATCTGTAGGAGTTAAAAGCTTTTCATGTGGTAGGGTGGAGCGGATTGGCTTGAAAGTTTGTGGACTCTGTAGATGTTGCATTACCATGTTACACTGAATGGGAGTACACATCAAAGAACATGAACGTGCGGAAATTTCAGGATTAATTCACGAGCTTACCAAGCTTAAGAGTGCAGACACTACAATGTTGTAGGTGAATGACACGATGCGCAACATTGTTTTACTGGGAATTGATATGTATAGGGTGAAGCAAGCACGCACATACTTTTTCAATGGTTAGAACTGGAACGGTCTCAGGTTCAGAGCAAAGTCAAGAACAGTGCCAAAAGTAAGTCAGGTTTGCAAGCAAAAACAGAAGTCAGACTTCACATATGGTGACACGGAGACACACGCCGCAACAGCATTTAATGTTCCAAGCAGGCTCAGTGAGAATAGCTTGCAGTCATGTTGATGTTCTCTCAATCTGGTTTGCAACTCTATCCCTTGCATCGGTGCTCTAGCGCCAAAATCATGGGTACTACACTTCTGTCATCCAATTCTATCGCTGTCATGGAAGAAACGGTTTGGACACCTCCAGAACTGCAGGAAATCGATGTCAGTGCTTCCAGACATGAAGGGGTTGACAACCATGCGGATCACGCCATTCATGAGCAGCGGACCAAAGGTACCATCACTCACTTTGTCACAGACATACCATGAGAAGGAGAAGAGTGTTTCATAGAGCACTTGATGAATTTAAGTCCCTTGTTGCATACTGCAGACTTGCATATGGTCGAGCTCACAAATAGGCTGTGCAGTGTGAAGAGCAGTAAATTACAGAGACTCATCTTGTGAAACTGCAGATTTCGAGTGTCAGATCTTCATGTCTTGATTCGGACAGCAGCCTGAAATCTACTGCAGCTTGTCCTAGGTGGGAGGTACAGCATTGTGATTTGGGAAGAAGACAGTGACTTGGTTCCAATTATGTTGCTGCATTTGGAGTGACTTCACGTTAACCTGGTGGACATGTGGTATGCAGGGGAACACAACAAATACTCGCCAGCAGATAGACATGTTGGATTATGGCTTCTAAAATGCAGTCAGCATTTGAAGGCAGAAAGGTTGGAAATAAAGAGCTTAATGACAGACACCAACATGGTCTCACATTTGGTCAGCAAGGCTCAATGACTTTGAGAAGCACTAAAATCGTACTCATAGGTATAACATTTTTCTCTGCTGACATTGACTGACAATTTTGACAGCAAGCAAAGAGTATGCATTGGTACACAATGTGGACTTCCAGGCTGCCTGTGAACTTGAAGAGGTCGCTGTGATGTGCGAACAAGAAATGCTCAGCAATGTGGTTCATTGGCTCAAACAGCGGAATCAGATCGACTTTCAGCAATAGATGTATCTGTCATTATTTGCCACCACAATCTGAACCTTGATGCTCTAACCAGACTAGACAAAGACTTTGAGGTGCAACCACGCAAAGTGTTCAAAATGTTTGGATTGCATGGAGTACCAACACATGCTCTCACGGCTACTAATAGAAGCAGTATGGCAACGTACAAGGAGGAGGTGTTTAATCTTGGATCACTCACATTGCCACACTTTTACTCCTGTGACAAATACTCTTTTTACTGGAGCTTTGAGAGGAAGGGTGGTCTAAATGAACACTTTGAAGAAAAACCAGGTGAGTAGTACAGTGTTCATAAATTCAAGTGATCTGACTTTGAGTAGAATTCAGATGTGTTAACAACGAAGGCGTCATCAGGCAGGTAGAAGCCTAGGTTGATGTAGCTACTCGAGATCAGAGAGAGGCCTCTTGATAACACCTCAGTTTGATACATGATTTAAAGTGAATCTAATGTATTAATAGTATGGAGATGGTTTACACACTGAGGCAGAGAAAAGGATAATGGTTTTCGCCATGGCACATTACAACTGGTAGCGGGGGCAAAAGGTATTATGTGATTCCTAATGGAGATAGGATATTGCCATATGACCTGTTGGGCGACGACTATGATCATACCTTGCATAAGCACAGAATCACAAAAGCTACGAAAACAAAGTACAAACACGATGTCTTCAAACCTGATGAAGTCTAAATAAGATACTACATCAAGAGTAAGCAATAGTAAATTAAATAAGTGAATACGAAACATACCTCAGTCATAATGATGACAAACTGAGGAAACAAGAAAGAGCAGGTGGTGCTACATGGCTGCTGGCTGTGGAAGCTTTGGAAAACAACATGTACAAATATATCTATCTACAGGTGCGTAGTTGTATTGGTAATTCCCATGTACCTCAACAAAACCTACTATTCAGCCACTACTATGAAATACCAAATGATTGATGGTTAGCCAACAGTTGCAACGCATGCCTTTAAAACTAGGCGGATTTAAGCGCTGGAAATAGGTTTTGTATATATTTATATTTCAAACCTCATTTATTACTGATTTTAGGACCA
Source organism: Armillaria cepistipes (assembly GCA_900157415.1). Lineage (NCBI taxonomy): Eukaryota > Fungi > Basidiomycota > Agaricomycetes > Agaricales > Physalacriaceae > Armillaria > Armillaria cepistipes. Next base: position 5,284,554 of record FTRY01000001.1, read on the forward strand.
TGAAACTGAAGGTGGGAAATTACATGTGAGCTGGTCGCAGCATTCAGGAGGGTGTGTCACATTTGTATATTATATTAACAAAACTGCGTTTATCGGATGCTCGGCGCATCAGTACATGCAGACTTGGAAGCATAGGGGCATTACCACGTAATTAATTCGGATTGAATTCACTGGGAGGATGCAGATGAAAATAGACAGGAGTAAGAACTATAAGATTGACAATCACACCACAAGTCTGGCATACTATGTGATACATACTGGCTATAGTAGAAAGCAAGAAGAAACCTGAATGGACTTGAATGCTATTAATCAATGAGCTCCATAACAGTTGGGTGCAGAGGACGTTGAGGGATTACACGATGTGAAACATTGGCGAAAGAATAGTATGGGTTGACCCTGTTATCATTTAGAACCAGCAATTTCAAAGGCACAAGAGAAACGGTACACACACAACAGAAGGGATAGAGCTATCACCTAATTTTACAACAATGGGTTGGAATTTACGTCTGGAAATAATGAAACGAGGAGCATTTGCAGAGTCATATTCATGGTTGGAAGAATTTTCAGCAATGGGATTTTCTCCAAAGGGACAGAATTTCACATGCACCACATCAATAATTACGGCTTGTTACTTGTAGGGGGACTGGATACTGATTCTGATTCTGAGTTTGAAATCTGCCCAAATGTAGATTTCTTTCCCATGGCATAATCAATGCCCCACCTTGTCTTCGCATCAGTGTTGCGCATTTCTTTCTCTTCTCTATGCATCCTCAAGTGTATATTCTTGTAGATTTAGATAATTGGAATGTTCTGTGTCTTTTTTCCAGGCCATTTGGTCTACATAGGAGAGTCAGACCTCAAAACAAACATTTTTAGTCACAGTTCTGTCGCTTCTGGCCTTTGCATTGCTGCTAACAGCAAACCAGGAAACCATATCAAGCTTCTGTTGGAGTTACAAGTGTGCCTGTAGTCAGACTCTTATTTCTCCATGGACTTATGTGTATTTACACTTCATTTTACTTTATTCCACCTATCTACATACATTTGCACTGTCTACTGTACAGTATACATCCATCGTAGTTGTACTGTGTGCCTCAGACGTGTCTCTCGCATTCCGAGTGCTTGTCTGAGTTATCTTCTTAATAGATCTCTACTCCGCACTCTAACAGGTCATTGGGCCCCACGTCTCGCCCTGCTGCTGAATCCTGTTGCTGCTATTTTGACTCCGAGTCCCATCCCCATCATGTCTACCATCACTGCTGATTTTACTGCGCTGTCGAACGTCCCAAAGCTACATGTGTCGGGTACAAACTGGCTTATCTTCCACCACCGTTTCGAAATTGCTGTTGAATCTAAGGGTGTCTGGGGCCACTTCAATGGTTCCGATTCTACTCCTCCTGGCCCTCAACAAGGCGACGATGCTGCTACTGCGGTGGCGGCTAGAGCTGAAGTCGTCGAGTGGCAGAAAAAGGAGAAGGAAGCACGCCACTACCTTGTTCAAAAGCTGGAGGACTCTACACTCACCGAGCTCCTTCGCTGTCCCACTGTCGAATGGATGTGGAATGTCCTTACTGAAAAGTTTACTGCCCTCAGTACCCACATTGTTGCAGACATGCGGGCCAAGTTTGACAGCATGAAGTGTCCGAACAATGGCAATGTTCACATGCACTTAGCTGAGCTTTGCACCAAATATGAAGAGCTCTGCGGCGTCGGTGTTACCTTGTCAGACAATGAATATTCGACTTGTATCATTGGCTCCCTTCCCTACCATTATCAACGGTACCTTTCCACTGTCACATCTGCCACCAAAGCAGCTCTCTTTGCCAACAATGCTGCTCGTGCTGTGGCTGCTGCTGCTACTACCGCTTCCGGAAATCCCACCACCAGTTTTACCATCACCTCGGGATCACTAGCTACATCACAAGCTATATCCCTAGACCCTGCATATATCATGCAACTCGCTGTCGAGGAGTATGATCAGGTTTGTCTGGGTAGAAAAGGATCCCAAGAAAAAGCGGCGGCAAAAGATACAGGTGTTGCACTTGCTGCACCCTCTAGCAGTGGTGCAAAGTGGAAGGGGAAGGATAGGCAACCAAAAGGGGTATGCTGGAACTGTGGAGGACGTGGGCATGTTCAATCGAAATGTCCAAGCCCTAAACTTTCGAAGGAGGGAAGTGAGAAAGGCAAATCTGACCAAAAGTCTTCCGGTGATGAGCCTAGACTTCCGTGGCAACGGCAACACCCAAAACTCTGACAGAGCTTAGGCAATTAATGTAGCAACACAGCAATCAAGGCAATGTGTGTGTGAGTGGTTCGGTGCACCTCCGTGCGGTCAATTCCTCAATAACGCAAGATACACTGCGACTTTTCAGTCAGCGAAGTAGTACTCTTGGTCAAGGAGTACTAATAGACATTGGCTGTAAGCCGGGAAGGATCTCGATAAATGAGATGGGAAGGAATCTGGAATGACGTGAATACCAAGAAACCAGAATAGAGACCACAAAAATGGTCTAATAAACGTGGGGATGGGCTAAAGAGCATGAAAATGGCTCTAGAAATTGTAGCAATGCGCTAGAAATTGTGGGGATGGACTGGAAAACGTGGGGAGGGGCTAGAAAACGTCGAAATAGCCTAGTAAACGTGGCTTGGAGTGTACCTAATATTGTGAGTCGAAACAATAGCAATAAACATACAGAGACTGCAAGAAACTGGTAGAAATCGTAGCAACTGATGTGCTGAGTGGGGTGCTGCGGCAATAGATGCATGGCAACTCCGAACAATGATAAAGACGAGGGTGATCCTCTGGAGCTGAACTGGGCCTACACGGAGGCAATACTGAACTGAGCAATGAAAACGATGGTGATGTAGAAGGTGAAAGCAATAAAACAATCCTATGTGGTGAAAGTGAAGCAATGTTGTGGCATTAAAAGACAAAAGCAAGTTATTGATGCAAGATTTCGTGTATTGGTGCAACCAACAACGTTTAAAGAGTAAAGCAAGCAGTGAGGAATAACTTGGAGTAACTGGAGCTGACTGGTAATGCCGTAGCCTTGTCAACTGGGTAAGAACTCACTCTAAAAATGCAGTATCTACCTAGTTTTTATACTACAAGTACGATTTTATAAATAGAATATTCTTTGAAGCCTTAGTAAGGCTGTAAGTCCTTGGCTTTTGTAATAGCCATAGTAAACATATGGTATCTGTGGTTCTAAAGTAACAGCAAGTCTTCGATGTTGCCGTGTATGGATGCAAACCATGTGGTTTTATTGAGTGAGGAGCGGATCATAAGGTGCTGTTTAGCTGCAGATTATTGAGCTGCAGTTGCTGTGCTGAGGTGTATGCGTGGGGCAACAATAATTCGAAGTCTTGGCACTGTAACAGCCTTAGTAAACACAGTCTATAGTTGCCGTAGCTGTAATTATCGTAGCTGGGAGGGTACTCGTGTCAATCATGTTATTTCATTAAATGATTGATGGGCACATCAACCAGATGCTTCTGAGTGATGTAGCAACCCCATTTTAGGATGATTGTCGATCAAAGGTGCCTTGCTGTGATGGGATACGGTAATTGTGATGCGAGGCGAGCTGGGAAGGATAACGGAGTGTGTGAGAAGTGGATGTCATGGTTTTAGGACTGTATCTGAATGTTTGTGGCCTATACTGTGAAAAGCCATGGTATTATCGAGTGTGTGAGGATTATAATGGTGCTGTTTCGAAGGTATTGGGTGATAAATGGATAAATCCACAAATTCTGAGCATACAGAGCCTGGAGGCTCATCACCAGTTCTGCGAATGCTGTTATGGATTGGGAGGATGACGGTGTCTGGGCTGCTATTGCTGCGCTGCCAGGATTGCAACCGGGGCAGGGCACAATTTTTGATGTGTCGTCATTGTTCGATGATACGTGGGACGAGATTCCTGAGTTGAATCTGCTGTCAGCTTCTGAATTTGATGGGAGTGACAACGAATCCTTACCAGACCTAGAGGATGTCTCCAATAGCGAGGAGGAGAGCATGTTTGACTCTGATTCAGAGTGCTCTGGGCTTCCTAATCTCGAGTCCGTGTCAGACAGCGAGGATGAGTGGGAGGAGGAGGATGAGAGTGCTGAAGATGAGGAAGAGAATGTCGCATGTCCAGCTGGATCTGCCCCCGCTTCAAATTCTTTGATCCATGCCGAACTATATGATTCTGGTTGCAGTCAGCATCTATCCCCTTACCGTGATGAGTTTCAAACTTACAAAGAAATTCTGCCCAAACGATTCATGACCGTGAACAAGCAAGATTTTAATGCTGTCAGTCAAGGGGACATTCTTGTTGATGTACCTGATGGCACAGATACATCGAAGATACACCTAACTGAGGTGCTCTATTCCCCAGAGATTGGCTGTACCCTCATATCTGTTGGCCGTCTAGACCAAGCTGGGTATACCCTAACATTTGGTCAGGGAAAGTGCCACATTGAAGACCCGGATGGAAACCATGTCGGTGCCATCCCCCACTCGCAAAAGGGCCTATACCGTGTATTGCATGAGTCAGGAGATAAGGGCGCGGTGAATGCAGCATCACCCATAAAACTCTCTGAGACTGAACTGCATCGGTTCCTAGGTCATATGTCCCTCACTGCCGCTAAACATCTTGTCACCCATGGCTTCATTACCGGCCTCCAACTCGAAAAAACCCCTTCTGGCAATCCCTTTTTCTGTGAAGCATGCATCTATGCAAAAACAAAGCGTCAGTCCGTACCCAAGGTCTGAAAAGGCAGCGGAGCATCTACCTTTGGTCAGGAAGTTCATTCTGATATCTGGGGCCCATCACGCATTGAAATGATCAGTGGATGGAGATACTTCATCACCTTCATTGATGACTACTCCCATCTGACATGCCTTTATTTTCTTCACAATAAATCGGACACTTTTGTCTCCTACAAGAAATTCGAGGCTTGGGTCAAGAACCATGCAAAGGCTGATATCGGTACCATCCACTCTGACCGGGGCAGTGAATACCTAAGTAAGGAATTCATCAATCACCTCGAAGATCATGGCACAACATCAAAACGTACCGTGCATGATACCCCAGAGGAGAATGGCATGGCCGAACGTTTCAATGGTGTTGGACTTGAGCGCACACGTGCCTTGCTTCATGCAAGTGGATTGCTGAAATTTCTATGGGGGGAGGCCCTTCGTCATGTTGTCTGGTTGAAAAATCGCACGACGACTAAGGCACTGCCAGATGGGAAGATGCCATATGAAATGCTCACGGGTCAGAAACCAGATCTGTCACAGGTTCATGAATGGGGTTGTGTGTGCTATGTGCATCAGGCACAAAACCAGTCCAAATTGGACCCGAGAGCAAAGGAGGTGTGGTGGGTTGGGATTGATGATGAGAGCCAGGGTTTTCGGATTTATTGGCCAGGGGAGCGGAAGGTTACTGTGGAGTGGAATGTTGTTTTTCGGAAGCCTGAAGTGACGGTTGAAGTTGACGACGAGCCTAAGGAGGATGTCGTGGAGGAACTTGAGGGGGAGGATAAAGAGCAGTCAGTCAAGTCACCTCCTACTCCCAAAAATCCGCCGAACACACCTGTTACACCTTCTCGTACCAACAACAGTGACTCCGAGCCATCGCCACCTCAACCTGAGTCAAGGTGAAATATTCCTCGTGCCACCCGCCCTATGCAATACAAAAGCCGGGAGCTACACCCTGTCCAACCACTTCGCGATACAGCAAATCCAGTCGAAGAAGTTGAAGGCGAGCTTGAGTATTCCATGGTTGCAGATTCCAGTGCAGCACTGGGTCTTGATCCATTGTCGTTGGCTGAAGCGAAGCGTCGTCCAGACTGAGATAGTTGGAAAGGTGCTATTGAGGAGGAAATTCATACCTTGGTGGAGGCTCAGACTTGGGAGGTTGTTGAAGTGCCAAAAGATGCTAATGTTGTGGGGTCAAAGTGGGTTTTTCAGTTAAAAAAGGATGCATTGGGAAGAGTGGTACATTACAAGGCCAGGCTCATCGCTCAGGGCGCATCCCTCAACGGCAAACTCACTGATGACGAAAAGATATTCATGCGACAGCCCCCTGGTTTTCCCCTCCCCAACGCTACTGGCAAAGTACTCCGTCTTCACAAAACAATTTATGGCTTGAAGCAGAGTGGACGTCGATGGTATCAGGCATTCACATGGATCTGTGATGAAACCCTTGGCTTGAAACGGTGCAGCGTTGACCAGGCAGTGTTTTATTGTCATGAGGGGGAGTCCATCATTGTACTGGCTGTTCATGTTGATGATTGTACAATCGCTGCATCGAGCATTGAGTTGGTGGCGGAAGTAAAGAGAAAAATTGGTACGCGTGTTGAGGTTGTTGATATGGGACCTATCCACTGGCTTCTAGGCATCGAAATCACTCGAGACCGAGAACAACGCACCATTTCTTTATCCCAGCGGTCCTACATCGAGTCCATAATCCGCCGTTTTCATCTTGAAGACCTCAAACCTCTGTCCATGCCTATGAACCCCAGCGTGAACCTCTCGTCTGCCCAGGCTCCTACTACACTTGAGAACATCGCCAGCATGCACAATATTCCGTATTCTGAAGCCGTTGGTTCCTTGATGTATGCGTCACAAGGTACAAGGCCGGATATCACTTTTGCAGTGACCAAATTGTCCAAGTTCTTGCAAAACCCCGGTATGGCCCATTGGGAGGCTGTCAAGCATGTCTTCAGGTACTTGAAGGGCACTCTTGATTGGAAGCTAACGTTGGGTGAGGTGGAGAGGGAGCTAGCTGGATGGGTGGATGCAGATGGTAGTCAGGAAGAGGAACGGCATGCGATCTCGGGTTACACTTACATCATTGATGGTGGTGCTGTCACATGGAGCTCAAAGCAGCAAGAACTTGTTGTTCTTTCCACCACTGAGGGGGAGTACGTTGTGGCAACGCATGCTGCCAAGGAAGGTCTATGGCTTCGCTCACTTGTTTCTGAAGTCTTCGGCCCCCTCATTGATGGTCCAATGACGCTATTCTCTGACAATCAGTCTGCAATTTCCCTTGCTAAGGAGCATCACTATCATGCGTGCACCAAGCATATCGACATCCAGTATCACTTTATTCGCTGGATTATTGAAAACGGATCCATGCGCCTTGTCTACTGCCCCACTGATGACATGATTGCCGATACCCTTACCAAGCCGTTGGCCAGCATGAAGGCAAAACACTTCACAAAGGAATTGGGACTATGTGCCGCTTGAGGGGGAGTGTTGGAGTTACAAGCGTGCCTGTAGTTGGACCCTTATTTCTCCATGGACTTATGTGTATTTACACTTCATTTTACTTTATTCTACCTATCTACATACATTCGCACTGTCTACTGTACAGTATATATCCATCGTAGTTGTACTGTGTGCCTCAGACGTGTCTCTTGCATTCCGAGTGCTTGTCTGAGTTATCTTCTTAATAGATCTCTACTCCACACTCTAACAGCTTCTAAGAGAACAGGAAGAGAAATATTCCCATTCTATGATATATTTTCTATATGAAGCCTTCTCCGAAGGTTTCCATTGCTCAGTAAATTGTTCAGCACAAAGGAAAACATAATTAGTTTATTGCGGACATTCGTTTTCTGGTTATTCTGATAGGTGGATTGCTTATATGAAGACATGATTATGTATGTTTTATTGTATCGGACACTATCTAAGTCTTCCATGAATAGCAATTTAGGTTACAATGACTTTCAGACAGTCTGCACTATTCTGGCTGTGCAAAGCGCAGAGAAAAAAACATGACCTACTAGAAAGGTTGCATTATACTTCTGTCATATAAAAGTGGTAGAAAATCTGTGCTATGATGACCCAGAATCGATGGAAGGATGAAAGTACGGCCATGCCTCGAGCTCTTGCTTCCTAATAGGGTTATTTATTTAGTTTATTTATTTATTATTTAATTTACTTCCCCCCTACCAGTATCGGGCCATAATTACCAGTCCCGAGGAAAGTTTGACGCTTGCAAGAGACCAAATTAGTGTCGCAGTAGTAACGAGCTACATTAACACTACAGCAATCATTGCAGCAGTATCATGGAGGTGTTGTGTTACTGTATGAAGAAAGAAGAGGAAGGAAGAAAAATCAAGAACAAAACACCCAGCCTTTATAGACAAATTATTGCAAACAGGTGAAACCACTGTGACACAGTCTTGGGGAAATATGGAGAAAGGCATGTTTGGACCAGAAGCACAAGTATGTGATTCCTAACAGGTGCAAATAGCCCCTGCCCACGGTCTATGGTGGGCAAACGGTCACGGAAGGCATGACAATTCCCTCTCTTCTCCTCACTACGTTTGGAAAGAATTGGGGAAGAGCCTGCCTATCTTCTTCTTGTGCATCCAACTTAAATGAGAGGATATTCCTTTTCCTGTTTTTGTTTTATGGAGCTATGGGCTGCCATTGTGCGACACTTTATTGTTGATGAGCCAAGCTAGGCATAGCGTGTGGAATCTTGGTATTGGCATGGCGAATCTTCATGGTGTGCGCATGACGACTTCAAGTTCTGCCTCAGCATAAAATTGATTGAGAGCGATTAATGGAACAAAGCAAGGATTGAATAGACAGGCAGAATGGTTAGGGCTGGATACAAGCAGTGAGGATATATGGGGCATATGAATGTTTGTTCTTTTCTTTATCTCTGCATCATAAATTTACGCGAGTACTATACAGAGAGCTTTGAAGGTCGTTCCCCTAGACCATTACGGATGAAGAGATACACATGACCCAGGAAACACAGAAGAAACACTTATTAAATGGCCAGACTTCTGCATTTCTTTGCTCGACTTCCTTGACCATTAAGCTTAAGGCTCACAAAGCCTTGGCTTCTACTCCTATGACGCTATGTCACTCGTACTTTTTTCAAAACAAAAACAAGGTTTTCCATCATGGTCTGCACCCATTTCTCCCCTTGAAATGAACTGCTCACCTCTCAGCAGGTGACCCAAATCATGACAGGGACATCCGAACTCCAGGATATCACCAAGATGAAGTGTGTAGTTCGACGCATTGTTTGGAAAATTTCTCGCCAGGAGTTGTGGGCATCCAATTGCATATCCACCTGGGACTTGCTGACCTAAGGGCCGATTCACAGGAAATGGTTGAACAGGCCAAGGCCACAATGGCTGCTGGTACAATTCTCAAGATGGTACAGCAAGAAGAGCAACATTGTTTGCTGGGACTCCATTGACAGCAAAGATTGCTATTGCATTGGGTATGTCTGTTTTCTTCTATATTTACCTTGCATTGAATATGTGACATAGATATGGTGCAGACACTTAGTCAATGTGTTCCCTTCACCATGATTGTTGCCAGCGAGGTATTCTCGCTATCAATGTCAAAGAAGGAGGAATTGGTGCAGTCTTTCTGACAGAACATTGGTATACTCATCAAGGAAGAGACAGAACTTGTCAAAGGAGAGGTTGTCAAGATCCAAACTGACTGGAGTTTGACTGGAGTATGCACAAACTTTTTTTTAATACTTTCACCGCTGACAGCATGCACTTTTCAGGTTACAAAAACCGGAAAACTGACAAGCAACACTACATGCACGGAGACTATCTATGATGAAATGATTGACACTCTGTAGAAGGAGGAAGTGCTAGTGGGAGACAACATTACCATAGACAAAATGTCTGATAAAACCACCAGACTCGGTCGCTTGTTCGCATGGTTGAGAGATTAAGATGCTGATGTATGTTCTATTTCTTCAGAAAGATCTTTGGACTGACTAACAATGGTAGACCAAATTTGTTCAATACCTGGAAGGTGAAATACGAGATCTGAGAGAGGTCGTTCCTGACGCCTTATTGTACGGACGATATCCTGACTGACTGGCAACATAGGACTCGGTCTTGCCACCGGATGAGCTGGCCCTCACCCCACTAGTAAGTTTATGACTGTGGAGTGATTTCTGTACTACTGCTCATGCTTTTGAGCTGACTTTAGCTTCTCAAGATCTCAGAGGATGAATTTCTGCTATGCCTCCAAGTCTGCCAGCAAGAACACGGTGCTGATGACTGGGTGCTGCATGTACAATGCCAAAGTCAGTGATGGCGGTGCTCGTTGGAAGTAAGGAGGAGATACATTAACGTATATTCGTACAACTTGATGCAAGCTGATGATTTGCACTCAGTTACCTTGACGTTCGATCAACTGTCGAACATATTCTTTCTCCAGTTTGAGGGCGGAAATTACGGCCTGCAAGTTTCAATGTGATTCAAGTCTCAAAGACTCAAGGGATGGATGTCGGCTGTATCGGGTTTTCAAAGTTTTGAAAATAAAATGTTGACAGACGTTGACGCCATGAAACGCACTCCACTCCGTAGTTGTGCACACTTCTGGTACCTCATGACTTTCTTGACTCGTTTCAATGCAACCTGTTGGATTGCTTCTTATTTCCTTTCCACCACTAACCTGACTCTCTGTCTCCCATTCTTCCTGGTCTCCTTCCCTCTATATCATCTTCCATCATCTTCTCACCTTCTATACCTGCACATCCTGCTTTGCTTTCTCTCACACACCTTGACAGTCATCTTCCTAGTCGACAGGTTAAGCGTCGATGCCCACATCGGGATCATCATCTAATGTGAAACATGCTTCTTTCTTTCTTATCACCATCGAGGTAGGTCCTTCCTCTATTCATTTGATTATGCCACACTTATGGACCACGTCTCTCATAGAGTACACTATCAAAGCAACACAACTATGGTATGTATTACAAGCACTATTGTCTGTGGGTGACATTTATATTCAAGCAGACACATTTTTTTGTCCTGTTCAAGGCCTCAAGGCCTCGTACTAGATGGCTGGAGGTGAGGCGACCCTGTTCCTTACTGAACAGCACATTGCAGAGTGCAGGATTGCCCTCAAGACAATGTATCACCGTCCGGCGAGCTGGCTTCAGGTATGCTCCAAGTTGCTTGCTTACTTGCTTCTCATTTCAAATAGCTTCGAGATTAAGGGGCTTCAAGTGTTGTGGAGTCAAACACATGCTCACAAGCTACACCACTGTAAGTCTTTACATTAATGAATTTGTCTTTGAAATTGATACAAATGAGCTCTTAGGGTATTTTGGCCATGAAGTCAAATCAAGGTCAATAAGTCTTGAGATTGAAATCCTGCAGGCACATTGTGAGCAATCATTTGTGTTCCCAAATGATGAACTGATCATTTCTGATAGGAGTTTTGTCCCGAGACAATAGATCGATGTCTGGCGAGCAGGACCGCAAGGATTGTAAGTAATAATTCTAATCATTTTGTATTTACCAACATTTTGAGCAGGATATATCGAGATGTTAACCTGGCAAAGCATGAGAATGTTCTCGTCCTGAGATCAGTTTTGCTGCTGATGAGCCTCCAGGCTCTGTATGCTCAGAATTTGTGGATTTATCCATTTATCACCCAATACCTTCGAAACAGCACCATTATAATCCTCACACACTCGATAATACCATGGCTTTTCGCAGTATAGGCCACAAACATTCAAATACAATCCTAGAACCGTAACATCCACCCCTCACACACTCCGTTATCCTTCCCAGCTCGCCTCGCATCACAATTACCATATCCCATCATGGCAAGGCACCTTTGATCGACCATCATCCTAAAACGGGGTTGCTACATCACTCAGAAGCATCTGGTTGATGTGCCCATCAATCATTTAATGAAATAACATGATTGACGCGAGTACCCTCCCAGCTACGATAATTACAGCTACGGCAACTATAGACCGTGTTTACTAAGGCTGTTACAGTGCCAAGACTTCGAATTATTGTTGCCCCATGCATACACCTCAGCACAGCAACTGCAGCTCAATAATCTGCAGCTAAACAGCACCTTATGATCCGCTCCTCACTCAATAAAACCACATGGTTTGCATCCATACACGGCAACATCGAAGACTTGCTGTTACTTTAGAACCACAGATACCATATGTTTACTATGGCTATTACAAAAGCCAAGGACTTACAGCCTTACTAAGGCTTCAAAGAATATTCTATTTATAAAATCGTACTTGTAGTATAAAAACTAGGTAGATACTGCATTTTTAGAGTGAGTTCTTACCCAGTTGACAAGGCTACGGCATTACCAGTCAGCTCCAGTTACTCCAAGTTATTCCTCACTGCTTGCTTTACTCTTTAAACGTTGTTGGTTGCACCAATACACGAAATCTTGCATCAATAACTTGCTTTTGTCTTTTAATGCCACAACATTGCTTCACTTTCACCACATAGGATTGTTTTATTGCTTTCACCTTCTACATCACCATCGTTTTCATTGCTCAGTTCAGTATTGCCTCCGTGTAGGCCCAGTTCAGCTCCAGAGGATCACCCTCGTCTTTATCATTGTTCGGAGTTGCCATGCATCTATTGCCGCAGCACCCCACTCAGCACATCAGTTGCTACGATTTCTACCAGTTTCTTGCAGTCTCTGTATGTTTATTGCTATTGTTTCGACTCACAATATTAGGTACACCCCAAGCCACGTTTACTAGGCTATTTCGACGTTTTCTAGCCCCTCCCCACGTTTTCCAGTCCATCCCCACAATTTCTAGCGCATTGCTACAATTTCTAGAGCTATTTTCATGCTCTTTAGCCCATCCCCACGTTTACTAGACCATTTTTGTGGTCTCTATTCTGGTTTCTTGGTATTCACGTCATTCCAGATTCCTTCCCATCTCATTTATCGAGATCCTTCCCGGCTTACAGCCAACGTCTATTAGTACTCCTTGACCAAGAGTACTACTTCGCTGACTGAAAAGTCGCAGTGTATCTTGCGTTATTGAGGAATTGACCGCACGGAGGTGCACCGAACCACTCACACACACATTGCCTTGATTGCTGTGTTGCTACATTAATTGCCTAAGCTCTGTCAGAGTTTTGGGTGTTGCCGTTGCCACGGAAGTCTAGGCTCATCACTGCGAGACGACGTATTGACGTCCGGCGAGAAAGACCGTGAGCCCTCGCAATGTGAGTAGCCTTTTGCATTTGTTAAAAATATACCAAGTAACTTTTCATGGGACCAGATTTGACCCAAGACAACGAGCAAGACTGACCCCCAGCGACTGATCTTGTAAATAAACTTTCATATTCCTGCTGTGGGACCAGTTTTACTCCAAGATGACGGATAGGCGTCAGGTGTTACGATTTTTCCCTTATCTAATCTTCAGCACCTATCTAATCTTATCTTATCCACAGCGCCAAAAGCTTATCTCACCACAACTTCACCACATGCTCACAGCTCACCTTCTTGGTTTGCCTAACGCAACTACTGCATGGACATCTGTCACGTATTCAAACTCCGACTCTTTGTATATAAGTAGTGTACGCTAATACCTGTAACTCTAGTTTCAAACTAAGTTTATACATACCGGACTTTACTCTCTCACCTGCCTAGCTCAACTAAGTGTTACACCACCTCGTATTGCATACTCCACGGTTATCTAGGTGATTGTCCGAACGCGAGACAGCCTTGATACGCCTACATGTGTTATACCTGAGTCCAGGCCTAATAATTAGTTTGAAACTTTCTTACTGTTTCCCTGGATGCTAGCCATCCGAGAAACAATCTCCTATTCATCGATATGCAACGAAATCATTGGAATTTGTGCTGCCTTTATTGGCACCATCCTCCTCACCCTCCTCGTCGTCTTCTGTATCATCGGATACGGAGAACAACAAGAATACGAAGAATGAACAACAGACTCCAGACCCATCGCACGATCAGCACTCCCGTCTCATTACGTACCCTCACATATTGTATGACCTGAACCTTCTCTAACTATCCATGACGGCGCCACCACTTCAAACCCCACCACCAACTCCAACTGAGGAAGACGAGGTTATATTCAAAAACCTCGCCACCCTTATCTTCCAACTCTTCATCATACTCTGTCGAGAAAACTATTGATACTTCCCTCGACACCGTAGATGATAACCGACTTGACCCTGACCCAGACCATCAGCATCGGCATAGCCATCGTGCTTGCCACTCTCATTTTCCTTACCGTCTTATTAACGGTCGCCTACATCGAGGAGATCAGGCATTTCCTCAACCACACCAGGATTCTCATACCGAGGATCCCTCGAACTGACTTCAGAACCACCCCATTCCCGCGACACTATGTCGACCCCTATACCACCGAACCCTGATGAACAATGGGCAGGCCGAGTATGGCACCCACCGATACAATGACGAACACCAGCCGGCACCGCCGCTCTATTCGGATTACCGCCTTGGATGAATATGTCCAGAGAAGCACGACCAATGAATCAGCAAGCAGGGTATGGAGATCCCCCGAGCCCACCGAGGAGCAACAACCCATTCCGGGTCCATCAAGGCTACGGCCTGCATGATGAGGAGCTGCCTTCCTAGAGGGAGAGAGCGGTATCCCCTACATCTCTGCCGAGGACCATGCCACCATTTCTGCGTGGTTCGAACAGAACCTTCCCCCATTCCTTAGCAAGTGGACCCGACCAATCAACAACAAGAACAACGAGGTCACCGCTAGGTGGATTGAGGAGAATATCCCTGAGACCCTATGTGAGTGGCCCCAACCCATTTCCACCGACAGGATACCAGATGCCCCAGAACTTCCAGGGCCCAACCATCCAGAACCAAGGGGAGTACTACCCTTCTTCCCCTCCGACCATGCCCCGATCCATGTCTCAGAACCAGGAGAGAATCCCTTCTCCCTTGGCCTCTGGCCAGATGACCCCGATGAATCAGACTCGTCAACAAACTCCAACCCCTTCCATGACCCCGTACACCAGTGAAGGGACAGTGATCCCTTCAACATGAGGGGAGGAGACTACAAGTGGCCCACACTCACCAACCGGGACAGAGAGATTCTCGGTCCCCATCAAGTTGCTGCCTGGGAACTCAGGCAGCAGGATGTCAATGCCAGAGCAGGCTGGCCCCACAACCAGTACCCGTGGGTACATATGGACTACTACCTCGCCACTGAACGAGGAGACGAACCCATGGGAGTACGAGGGAGCGAGGGGAGCTTCTATGACTCGTGGACCCCCGGAATCGCAAGCCGGATACATGCGAACCGAGACCGATCCTTATACCTGCCATCCGCGGGGAACCAACTTTGAGAGGGTGTACGACCTCAAACCAACTCAGAGCAGGGGCGACTGGAGTCTGACCTCTGCGCCCTCATCATCCTTGAGGAACTCAGACTCGAGGAGCTCTGAGGAAAGCTTCCACTTCGATGAGGAAACTTTTGGACAAGCGGTCTGGGATTCGGGCGACGATCCCTGACTCTATTGGGGAGCCCCGTACCCCCTTCCTAACGAGCTGCCAATGACAAACAGATGCAATCCCCGAATGCCGGGATACTGGGGCCCAACCACAAGTTGGCTGGTTGCTGGAGCAGGACCAGGGATGGAGGGACTCGAAGGAATCAACAAAGGATGGGGAGGACCGCAGAATCCTCAGCCGACAATGGAAGAACGGGTGAACCAACTGATGCAGCAGATGGTAAACCTTTGAGGGGAGAACCAGCAGCTGCGAAACGAGGTCCAGGACCTACGACAAGGAAATCGAGGATGCCCTGGGGCCCCGCCTTATCGGCCAGACCCCGACCATTACTCAATCCCCAGACTGCCAGGATGGGGACCACCAGGGCAAGGACCAGTAGGCGAGTGGGACGCCAACGATCAACCTGCATTCCTGGGGGTCAAACCCATCCTTATGAAAGTGCCAGACCCATTCAAAGGAGAGCACAACAACATGGACAGATTCCTAGGGGACTGTAACACCTACTTTGAGGTGTTCCATCACCAGTTCTGAGGAGTCTCCTCCTTCATGATCATATTTGCCACCTCGCTCTTCACAAAACATGCCCGAGACTGGTGGACCCACCGACGAGAGGACCTCTGGTCCAACGACCCGCGCGACCCTGAGAGTGCACAATTTCGATACCCCCACTGGGACGATTTCGTGCTCGAGTTCAAGAAGCAGTTCAGTGACCCAGCCGTCATGGAACTGCACGAGAAGAACATGAGGGAGATGAAGATGGGCACTGATCACGCCACCGTCTTCTTCCAGAAGTTGGAATGGGAGGCCAAGTTAGCAGGCTGACGCAAGGACACCGACACCCGAGGAACAATGGTTGCTGCCGTCCGACAGGGAGTTCCTTTCAGCTATACCTCCACGATCGCCAACATCAGGTTCGGCATCCCGACCACATATGACGAATGGAAGGAACACATCCTAGTCATGTATGAGGAATGGGAGCGCAACAAGGCCTACAACCAGATGCATGGCCTTGAGAACCACGACAAGAAGCCCAACAGGAACCAGAAACAGATTACTGCCACCAGTAGTAACAAGAGCACTACAGGTGGCGCAACAAGTTCCTCAGCGGGCAAGATGGGAGGAAATGACAAGGGCAGAGACTCGAACGGAAGGTGGCACATGGTGACAACGAAGATGTATGGACTGCAGGATGAACCAATGCAGATCCACGCCAAGAAGCAGAGGCAGCGCAGCAAAGGGTGTTGCTTCAGGTGCGACGAGAAGGGGCATCTGAGCAAAGATTGCCCAACGAAGAAGGTAGCAGTACATACAGTGGAGGCGGCGACAACGGAGCCACTCTCCAAGGACACCCATATCGAAGAAGTAAAAGAGTAGGTTGTCGAGTGCCCGATTCCGCTGCGATGACCAAGGACATACATACTGGTGAACATTTTCCTTCTGTCGGCCGGTCTGACACTTTTATATCACACGCAGACATTTTATTTACCGCGCATTCGAATATACCCCCACCCCATGTTGCAGGGTGGGCTTCTACGACTTCATTCACCGACCGACCACCAGTATTAGAATCGACTAACCAATACAGTATCCTTCCGATTGAAGATACTAACGAATCCTCAGTAGAGACTCGGGTTGTCAGAGCCCCACCAAAACTGACTAAACGTCCGGCAAGTAGCTCATTGCAAGTGAAAGCATCGAACAAAAAGACAACCACCATATCGTCACCCACCTTAACAGCGCTGCACCAGTCAAGGCCTCCTCTTGGGGAGTTTCAAGCCACAGTGATGAATGCATGACCAGGTGGGACAGAGCAAGTGCCTAGTGCGAACTCCAACAAAGCCTCTTCGCACAACCGTGAAGTGTTTGCTGGATCCGCTCCAGTGAAGGACGCAGGGGAGTTAGTAAGGACGCCGACAAAGACCAGAACTGTCCAACGACAGACCCCTTCCCATACCACAATCCCAAGAGAGGTCCAGAGCAGCTCGAGGCCAGAGGCGCAGGACGAGACCTCTCCCTCATGAAGTCCACCCATCAAACCTGAGTGATCCTTCGCCGTCTGGAATGACCCTTCTGAACCCCAACCAGCTTCTTCCTTGGAGCAAAGTGGCGAAGCTCGCGAGACAAGAACCATTGAATGTGCAATGGCCCCGACCAAGACAGCTGCAGGACAGGAAGCTGCTAGCGCCCAGGCGGTAAAGAGGGGGCCCCAGGTAACTGTGATTGAAGTACCTGACAATGAAGACAACATGTCTTTCCAGAAATGGGTTGCCTCGGGCAGCCCGATGATTTCCCTGAAACAGCACATCAGCGCACTCCCGACTCCACCGACTAGCCCGACTTACGTTAGAAAGAATGAGGTGACCTCACCGATGGTAGCCATGTCCTCTGTGACTGGTGCAAAGGTTCAAGAGGCCCTCATTGATGGATGCGACCTTTCAAGGTCAACTGGATGCTCCGCACCATATGCGAAGCACGAAACGAGAACACCGCCCACGCCACTCTAGCAGTATGGATTCACAGAGACAAAGGCATGGAAATGACCAACGAACTTCTCAAGGAGCTACGACTAGGAGGAGAAAACACCAGAGAGCACCTCTATGAGCTCCGTGAACCGCCTCGCATCATTCACCGACACGAGAGCACAAAGAGTGACTTCCTAGTGCCAGTTACGCTACACCCCATCACAGGCACAAAGATCTTGACCACGAAAGGACTACTCGATAGTGGCTGCACTAGCAGCGCCATTAATCAAAGCTTCGTCAACGAACACTGACTTGAGACTTGCAAAGTGGCAGTCCCAATCCCTGTATACAATGCCGATGGAACCCACAATGCAGGTGGAGACATCACCAACTTCATAGAATTACGAATGACGATTGGAGGCCATACTGAATGCATTGACCTCGCCATCACGAACCTAGGCAAGAAGGACGTCTACCTAGGTCATGACTGGCTGAAGCACCATAACCCTTTCATCAACTGGAAGACGCAGTCAATTATCTTTGGCCGTTGCTCATGCGCTGGAGGTGGGGAAGGGGGGAACAGCTCCGTGACGAGATGAGATGTAAAGCTAGTAGAGAAATACAGAAAGTTTGTTGGCCGCGACGTTGACCAAATGTTTCATCTGTAAGAGACTCATCAGGCGGCGGTCTTTCGACCTATAAAGGCCTGGCATCAATTGCCCGGAAAGGAAAAATTTCACATGCAGATGAAGTCATACCAGCATGAAGCGGCGGAATCTAAATATAGACTCTACGACTCTTAGGACTTCGTGTAGCTCGTTCCTTTGAAGTCCCCGACACGTTGTGACTAGAATTGACGCGTTTTATAGGGTGAGTTCATTCTCAGTGGTTAAATGATACATGATTTTATTTTTCTAAGGGCCCATGTTCCGGAGAACTATGGAGGTGGAATCCACAACCCTCATAGAATAAAACCTCGTGAGTAACCATCAGAATGAGTGCTCGAGTCATGCTAACTTGTATGCAAGAAGTACTATACTTCTAGGAGGGTATCCTTCCTCTCTGGCAATGAAATTTATCACAAATTTTTGATACCAACATTCTTCTGGTCAAAAGAATTGAGAGACAACATACATGCAGCATGAAGACGAGGCCATTCTGGAGAAAACAGAATGAGGATGGTTTGTTTGGATATGATTTAGAATTTTAAAATCGCCCTCGGCAATGCGCTAACGCTTGCACAGGTTGGGCTAATCTTATCATATTAAATTCTATCACGGCGCATTGCCGAGGGCGATTTTAAAATTCTAAATCATATCCAAACAAACCATCCTCATTCTGTTTTCTCCAGAATGGCCTCGTCTTCATGCTGCATGTATGTTGTCTCTCAATTCTTTTGACCAGAAGAATGTTGGTATCGAAAATTTGTGATAAATTTCGTTGCCAGAGAGGAAGGATACCCTCCTAGAAGTATAGTACTTCTTGCATACAAGTTAGCATGACTCGAGCACTCATTCTGATGGTTACTCATGAGGTTTTATTCTATGAGGGTTGTGGATTCCACCTCCATAGTTCTCCAGAACATGGGCCCTTAGAAAAATAAAATCATGTATCATTTAACCACTGAGAATGAACTCACCCTATAAAACGCGTCAATTCTAGTCACAACGCGTCGGGGACTTCAAAGGAACGAGCTACACGAAGTCCTAAGAGTCGTAGAGTCTATATTTAGATTCCGCCGCTTCGTGCTGGTATGACTTCATCTGCACGTGAAATTTTTCCTTTCTGGGCAATTGATGCCAGGCCTTTATAGGTCGAAAGACCGCCGCCTGATGAGTCTCTTACAGACAAAACATTTGGTCAACGTCGTGGCCAACAAACTTTCTGTATTTCTCTACTAGCTTTACATCTCATCTCGTCACGGAGCTGTTCCCCCCTTCCCCACCTCTAGGCAAGAAGGACGTCTACCTAGGTCATGACTGGCTGAAGCACCATAACCCTTTCATCAACTGGAAGACGCAGTCAATTATCTTTGGCCGTTGCTCATGCGCTGGCAACTGATTCACATTACCTGACACAGATCCTGACAACAAGTGGGATAAAGAACTTGAAGAAGGCGAGACCATTCTCGCAGTACGCATGGAGGAAGAACTTATCATACACACCATGCATCACGCCAACGACCTGGCTGCAGCAGCCAACACCGAGAAGCTGAAGAAGACCTTCGAAGAGATGGTTCCTGCTCACTACCACTCTTTCCGCAACTTATTCGCCAAAGAAAACTTCGACAAACTGCCTGAACGAAAGCCCTGGGATCACGCTATAGAGCTCACTCCCAACACGAAGTCCACGCTGGACTGCAAGGTTTATCCCTTGAACCGAAACGAACAAGAACAGCTCGACAAGTTCCTCGACAAGAACCTGGATTTGGGGTGCATTTGCCCCTCCAAGTCGCCATTCGCTTCTCCCTTCTTCTTGGTTAAAAAGAAGGATGGCACGTTACGACTGGTGCAGGACTATCGCAAACTCAATGAGATGACCATTAAGAACCGCTATCCATTACCACTCATTTCCGAACTCATTGACAAATTGCGCAGTGCCAAGTACTTCACAAAACTCGACATTCGTTGGAGATATAACAACGTCCAAATCAGAGAAGGGGACGAAGAGAAGGTGGCTTTCCGCACCAACAGAGGCCTCTTCGAACCCACCGTCACGTTCTTTGGACTCACCAACTCACCCACCATGTTCCAATGGATGATGAACAACATCTTCTGTGACCTGATCACTGAGGGAAAAGTGACTATCTACCTCAATGACATCCTGATCTTCTCCAAAGACTTGAAGGAACACAGGGAGATCGTAAGACGCGTTCTCCAATGACTACACGAGAACAAGCTTTTCCTCAAGGCGGACAAGTGCAAGTTCGAGGTGTTGGAAACCAAGTATCTCAGCGTAATCATCTCCAAAAACTCGATTTTCATGGACCCCATCAAAGTTGCAGGAATTGCTGAATGGCCTACACTGACAAAGAAACGAGAGCTACAGTCATTCCTTGGATTCACGAACTTCTACCGAAAGTTCATCAAGAACTACTCGAAGGTTGTAAAGGCGCTCACCGCCCTTACAGGACTCACCGAATGGAAGTGGGGATCCACACAGGATCAGGCTTTTGCCGAATTGAAACGACACATGGCAGAGGATGTCATCCTCGCCATCCCGAACGAAACCGACCCCTTCATGGTCGAAGCTGATGCCAGCAAAGGGGCCATCGGCGCAGTACTTAGTCAGAAACAAAACAGAAAATGGCACCCAGTAGCCTTCATGTCGAAGTCGCTGTCTGCAACAGAACGCAATTACGAAATATATGACAAAGAGTTGCTTGCGATCATGCTCGCACTTGACGAATGGCGCCATTATTTGATGGGCGCCGCCATAGACATGGAGATCTGGACAGACCACCAGAATCTCCAATATTTCCGAAAGCCTCAGAAGCTGAACCGACGGCAAGTGCGATGGGTAACGGAGCTCGCAGAGTATCACTTTGTTCTCCACCACAAACCCGGCGCGCTTAACAAGAAGGCCGACCTACTGTCTCACTGCGACAACCACGACCAAGGCAAGGATGATAACGGAGACATTGTCATCCTTCAACCCGTGCATTTCCAGGCCCTCATTCTACCCACCACTTTGGAAGTACACACCAGAATCGAAGATGCAACCCGGCAAGAAGAGTTATGGGATGAGGGAATCAAGATCTCTCTCGATCACGAACGAGGAATATCCCGCGAAGGCGGACTCCTAAAATACGATGAACGCATTTATGTCCCATGCAAAGCATCTCTCCAAGGTGAGATCATTGCCCAATGTCACGACCAC
This sequence comes from Armillaria cepistipes, assembly GCA_900157415.1. Taxonomy (NCBI): domain Eukaryota; kingdom Fungi; phylum Basidiomycota; class Agaricomycetes; order Agaricales; family Physalacriaceae; genus Armillaria; species Armillaria cepistipes. The sequence continues at coordinate 5,306,187 of FTRY01000001.1, forward strand.
ATTCTGGCGGGACATCCAGGCATTGAAAAGACAAAGGAATTGGTCCTCAGAGAATACTGGTGGCCCAAGATGAAGAAGACGGTAGACGCATACATCAAGGGATGTGAAGTCTGCCAACACACGAAGTCGAGCAGGCAACCCAAAGCGGCCCCGCTCAACCCGAACGCAATACCTGAAGGACCATGGACCCACATCTTGGTGGACATGGTCACAGGACTCCCCATATCAAACGGATGCGATGCTCTCCTCATGATTGTCAACCGATTCTCGAAAGCGATCATTCCTGTTGCCTGCAACATTGAGCTCTCTGCCGAAGGATGGGCCCAAATTCTACGAGATCACGTATACGCAAAGCATGGCATGCCCCAAGTGGTCATCTCCGACTGAGGACCCCAGTTCATCTCCAAATTCATGAAAGAACTTTACCGACTCCTCGATATCACCCCCAATGCTTCCACAGCCTTTCATCCACAGACCGATGGGCAGACTGAACGAGTTAACCAAGAAATCGAAAAGTACCTCCAGATCTTCGTTAACTATCGACAAGACGATTGGGTTGACTGGCTGCCACTCGCAGAGTTCGTGCATAACAATAGGATGCACAGCGCAACCAGAAAAAGCCCATTCATGGTATTGTATGGCAGAAATCCTCGGGTCCTTCCTGACGCCAAGGACTACTACTCCTTCCCTAGCCCTGCCGCTGAAGACTTCATGAAAATGATGACCCAAATCCACAAGGAGACCCATGATGCGCTCAAAAAGGCCACTGACAGTATGAAAAGGCAGTACGACAAGAAGAAGGGCAAGTCTCGAGACTATCAACTCGGAGACAAGGTATGGCTAGACGCCACCAATCTACGCCTACCAAGGCCGAAGAAGAAGCTAGACGACAAACGAGTCGGACCGTTCAAAGTCATCAACAAAACTGGAGCCTCTGCATACAAGCTCAAACTCCCACCGCATTGGAAGATCCACCCACGCTTCAATGAAAAGTTGCTCACACCGTATATCCCACTGGAGTTCCCTAACCAGGAAACACCTCCTGCACCACTGCCAGACCTTATCGATGGTGAGGAAGAATACGAAATCGAGGAAATCCTTGACTCCAAATCATGCACGATTCGCGGAGGAAGAGGGAAGAAGTCCTATACCGTCATTGACTACTTCGTCAAATGGAAAGGATGGACATGGGAACACAACTCATGGGTATGCAACTCGGAGATGGGCAACGCCCAAGAAGCGATAGAAGAATATGAAGCGAAGATAGCCAACATCAGAAAGATGGACGTCACCAAAATCATAACACCGACCAAAAGCATCATCACCATGATCCTGGATCACAAATACACAGACAATGGCAAAGTGAAATACCTTTGCCAAAGTGACGACGGACGACAAAAATGGAAAATGAGCCCCAAAGAATACAACTTCTACTGGGTAAAACTAGTAAAAGAGTATTGGCTCAACGATGCTGAAAAAGGACAACAAAACCCCGAATCTGAACTCGACAACGGTTATGGAGGGGAAGCACAGGGTATGAACCAACCCGACTTCCCCGATGACCAAACCGGACCATAGGAGGATTCCATCCTCTCCTGCTACCACCTACATGGAACTCCTTCTCTTCGTTCGGCCCTTCCGTATAGGGACAAAGAAAAGAGAAGCGCACACGTTTAGGATGTTGCCCTAATGTTGGGTATGCACATAGCATGGAAGTTGGAAGAAGCCCCGACAATGAGCCTTAGTGGCAGTTGGGACACCTGCCTTAATGAGGGGGTAATGTTACGATTTTTCCCTTATCTAATCTTCAGCACCTATCTAATCTTATCTTATCCACAGCACTAAAAGCTTATCTCACCACAACTTCACCACATGCTCATGGCTCACCTTCTCGGTTTGCCTAACGCATGACTACTGCATGGACATCTGTCATGTATTCAGACTCCGACTCTTTGTATATAAGTAGCGTACGCTAATACCTGTAACTCTAGTTTCGAACTAAGTTGATACATACTAGACTTTACTCTCTCTCGCCTGCTGAGCTCAACTAAGCATTACACCGCCTCATATTGCATACTCCACAGTTATCTAGGTGATTGTCCGAACGTGAGACAGCCTTGATACGCCTACATGTGTTATACCCAAGTCCGGGCCTAACATCAGGCGAGCGAGTCTTTTGACCTCAGATTTACTGAGAGTTTTTGTTCAAGGTCCGGTCAAAATTTGGTGGGATTCAAGCCTTGCAGAGCCAACGGCAGTTTCTGTGAGTACTGCTTCATGTGTTTTGGATGAAGTAATAACCGTTTCTGGCAGGAATTTTAGGGCAAGAGGACAGCTCAAAGTCCGGTGAGGGAGACCAAGGGCCCAGTAGAGTGTAAGTTTACATGCACCTGATTTTCAGCTTGACTTTACTGAATTTTTGAACAAAGCTTTGGCCAGAGAACCAGACGCAATGTAAATTGAAATTTAAGCAAATTCGAGTTTGTGTTTACTGACAATCACCAAGATCAGAGTGAGAGAAGGGTTAGCCATGTGAAGTAAGTTGTCAATTAGATGACTTTACACAAATTTACTGAAATTCTCACTTAAGGGCAACCAAAAATTTCACGTGGCATTGCCAAATTCTTGGGAAGGAATGGCTACTTGAGGTGGAAAGTAGGCATGCGTGACAGAGACAGGGATGACATGTGGGGAGGATCACCAAGGAAAGACATGAGGGACGCATTTGAGCGTGAGGTGTAGAGGAGGTGGTTATGATAGGACGTGTAGATGATGTAATCGAACAAGCATGACTTGGCTCTGAACCATGCACACCAGAGTTTGGTAGGTGGAGGTCCTGACACATGCTGCTCTGAGCACACCACTGCAGTCTACCATGACTGTGCAGACAACACCGCCTCTGACAACAACACAGCCCATGTCAGACAGTTCAACGACCACACCGCCTCTGACAACCGCCATGACATCATCGACATCGACATTGCCGCCATCGACATTGAGCAGCATTCCAGTAACTAGCTCGTCATCATCTACTTTCGTCCCTCCATCGACCAGCTCATCGTCTTCTTTGGTTGCGACACTCAAACAACTGTCCATCAGATGTCCCTTGTAGCCACCACTATCATCATAACCCAGTTGAATGGCCAACAGCTTATCTCCACCTCCACCGTTGTCATGCCTGCAGCGTGTCTAAGGGTGTAATTTTGCAAAATCCACATACCTTACACATTAGCAAAGCAGAAGCACAGAGAGCGGACTAACAATGCAAATGGCATGCAAAGAAGCAAGGTCACCGAGGTTGAGAGCTCTATGATAGAAAAAGAAGCAACAGAATTAAAACATAAGGACTTCGTTGTTGCACTGTACCTTATGGGCATGCACAACAATAAGGCCAAAGAGCGAGCTCACTTGAGCAAACATCCATCTGCAGTAGAGAACTCAACCTTCAGTGGGATGCACTTGTATGCAGGCTGGGACTAATTTAGATAACTACATGTCGGTGACCTATGACATGTAGTCCCTGGAGATCCGGAGAAAAGATATCGCATGTGGGGTAATCAAAAGAACCCTGGGCATGGCCTAGAAACAGACTTCGGCCAATGGGAATAACAAGCAGGCTTGAAATCCCAAGCATTCCTTGGTTACCGAGTCTAGAATATGACGCTGTCACCTTCAGAGCAGAATCGAAAGCTGAATATGAAGTGTGATTGGTGATTGAGGATTAAGCAGCTATTGAGTACAAGTCAGCGAGCTACTCTGCTGCTAGGGCGAGCGACATCGACATCGCTTAGCCCTTTGAGGATACTAAAAAGAGGACCAAGCGGCACTATGCCAAGAGTGCTGCGCCAGTTCGGACGAAGAATTATCGGCTGACAAAGGAATTAACTTACTAAAAGACCATTTGTAATAATCAATCCCCCCGTAGTATAAGTAGGTAGAATTTCACGTAGCAAAACAAGATACCTACCCCCCATGTACAGTAATAAAGTTTCAGTTTGGATCTGGACTTGTTGCGATGTGTAAGAGTTAGTAGCTTCGAGTCTCAGCTAGAACACCAGTTTAGTGAGCTCACAGATAAATAGAACCAGAGAAACCTTTTGGAGAAAAACTTCGGTTTACTTGAGATAAGAAAGAGATTTGGCGACAGCGACGCTGCGCCATCTTGAGAGTTTGCTGAGATAAATCTGAGAGAAAAGCTCTGTTCCTTCTCTGGTTCAGTGTAAGAAGAGGACTTGTGTTGTGTTGGCCTCTGTGTAGGTCTTGAGTAGTTGCAAGGGAATCAGCCAGATTGAGCTGTTCTATCAGTTGCACAAAGTGTGACAGGTGTGCACAGTTGGACCTTGCGGCACCATTGTTAGAGCGAGCACACTGTGTGTGAGGACTTGCGGGGATGGTTTTTGAGGATATTTTGTGACTTGATTGGGAGTGCCGAGGGCCTCTAATTGTGACAAGTTTGGGAGTCAGGTTTAGCAACTAAGAGGAAGACGGCGGCGCGCGCAGATTAGGTCCAGCAGTGAGCCATACTTAGCGAGCTCACTGACCGAACTTGATCAATTTGTGGATCTGTGTATCCGTGTGTTCCGGCTATTGAAATATATTTTGCCTCGAGGGTTGCATGGTTCACCGTGCTCTCTTGTAAAAGCTCCAAGGAAACCTAGAGTTTGAGAACGGCTTTAGAAAAATATGTTGTTACATGCATCGTTCTAGAGAGCTTGCTGAGATAAATTGAGATATTGTCAGCACGCAATTGGAATTAAAATCCCTTGCTCCCCTCTGCACTTAAGGAGATTGTGTGTGTGTGTGTGTTTAGTGAGGTCAAGTGTGTGTTTTAGTGTGTACATGCTAGGCCATGCTCAGTTTCACAGGTGCCTGTCACCAGCCTCGTCACTGTCCTCGCATCTCCTTCCTCCTCCGCCTCTGCCGCCGCCGCCGCCTCTACCACCACTGCCACTTCTTCCTCTTCCCACACAGGTGCCATCATCGGCAGAACCATCAGCAGAATAGCCAGCCTCGCCATCGTCGGTGCCCTCATCTGGTTCCTCTACAAACGCAACCACTCCAACTGCCTCTCTGCCCATTTCGACGGCAACTTTGACCCAGACTGCATCGTCGCCCGTCCACCAGATGTCAGCCTCAACCTCGACAACAAGCACGACAACAATGGCATGGGCGGGTGTTTGGGCAGCGTGGACATTGGTGCAGGTGTCGTATCACCCTTCCCCATATCTGCCAGCACTAATAGCCATGGAAGCTCTGGCCAGTCCTATGCGAACTATTACTCCAGCTCACCAGCTTCTCCTCCCCCGATGTCCCAGTATTCTGGCAAGTCTTCCAGGTATCCTGCTGCCATATTCAACCCATATGTGACAAGTATCCCACTGAGGTCCCCGCCGCCTGGCTCCTCATCGAGTGGGCTCGGAGGTGGGGCAGGTGGTATATCTGCCAAGGAGCGCGAGGCCTGCCAGAATCAACTCGATGTCATCAACTCTGATGACGGGACCACCTATCTCGCTAACGGCCCAACCGGTGTCATCCAGCACCAGGATGCGGGTCCCAGCGAGATCCCCCCTGCGTATGATAGTTGGGGAGCAGGTGCCAGTGGTTCAAGATAGTCTTTTCTTAAATATTTAGATTCATTGACATTTTCAAGTATGTTGGACGATGCTTCATTTTATAGCTTATTGTACCCTTAGACTTTCTTGCACGCACCACCCATTTAATCTGGGACCAACGACAGTTTCCCACACATACCTTCCATGCCCATTTTCATTCATGATAACACAACACTGCACTTTGTTTACTGAAAGGATTACGCGTTATCCTTCCACTACCATGCCCAAACTGATACTTTAATTCCCTGCATGCTGTTCTCAAGTGTGGCAGTGCAACTTGCGAACCAATGCCAAGTTAACTCGTCTGGCATGCTTCGGCCAGCAAGGTAGACATTCCCATTGGGTGCACGGGCATACACATACTTCCTGCTCTCATTGAACGCTAACTGATAGGCCTAGAGCAGCCAACAATTGTATAAATCTCTCGTTTCAAGTTGCGTTGATTTTTCTACCCAGCTCAGATTCAAGTCATCCCTCCTCTCGGTCCAAGTCTTGATTGCCTAGTAGTCACCCTTCCCTCCATGCCGGACTTGACAAATAGACCTATCACTGATTTCATCCATTGATTACTTACTTACTAGCAGACACGCATGTTACTACTGGCGTGCTTTCCCCATGTTTCCAGGGGCATCGATCCTGGGACACTAGGGATATGAGGCTCTTCTACTCGACCCAAGCACCAACACGAGAGCGTATAAAAGACCATCAGGCATCCATGTTTTTGCTCGTCTTCATCTCTCAGTATGTTGCCTCCATACCTGCTTTCTTGCACAGAGTATAGAGTTGTTGCCGGTGATACCTCCCATGCTTCAAGTAGGAAGGGCAATACTACTACTTATGCTGATGCTTGCACCATCATTTTTGTTTTGCAAGTTGCCATCATAAAAATCAAAATTCGTTCACTTCGAAAGATAGGGCAGGTGCACATGCCATTAGGATCCTGGTCGTTGCTTATTGAACATTGTTAAACAGGTATCTCCCCTCAGTCATGATCTTGTAGAATCTTTTCGCAGATCTTTTCGAGGGGCTTGGTTGGTCTTTCTATAGACCTTGCTTCAACTGGTTCCCATCAACGGGGTCACTGTCATGTCAACATCAATTTATGTACTGTACATGAGTGTAGGGAGGAAACTGCTGAACCTGTTGTGTTGCTTATTTGGTCCTGCGTAACGCATAACACTTGCCCCGTTTCCAACTTTTATTGTTACGTCGCAAAAGAAAATCAGAAAAAATGTAAAAATAATCATTAAAATCCTCTACTGTATAGCTCCTAAGAAAATTGAGCTGTTATGTTACCATTCTTAAAGACTATGACTCCATTTTCAATCAAAGTAAACAGTGTGAAGTCCATTGTCCCAGCGAACCCTGGTTGCTTAAACTGGAAACTGTAACACATAATGCAAGGATTGTTTCCCAGTTTCTTTGAATCTTTACCATAATGCTCAGATTTGCGTTGCCTCCCTACACTCACATACAGTATCACCAGTCCACCAGTCTATTCTCTCACATTCTCTCAGTATCAATTCACATCACCACTTTTGCCTATCTCGGTGCTCTAAGCAAGGGGGTGCCGGGATGTCAGCCCGGTATATGGGGTCACCCCGGTTACCATTTTATTGACCGGACAGATACTCTACTCTGAGAGCCTGAAGGGAGGGAAAATTTTCGAACAGGGTCAGGGCACGTCCTTGAGCATCCAATAGACCCCACAAAAAATCTCATGCTCCAATTCCAAGTCCCTGGAGAGTTCGAAGATTTTAGGTACACAGCCACACTGAGTCATCATCCTTACATCATGAACTTTCGAGCTCAAAAGTAATACTAAGATGGTCGTTTACTTGGTCAAATTGATTTTTAAGATGTAATAAATAACTATAAAAAGGACCTCTGACAGGTTCCGGGGCGGTGCGAGGCCTGCAGCGCTGGGAAGGGTCATGTGACAGGGAGGGAGGGTCACTGGCCATGGGCGAAATTTTTTATTCGACCCACTGTAATTTATATTATTTTTGGTACCCCCTTGGCTCTAAGTGATGATTAAAAAAGAAACAATAACACAAACAAGGATGGGTTGATTCAGATATGTTGTGCCGATTCTTCAAAGATATACCAAGTACTAGAAAAGGAAGAGAACTGGCTTCATCGAGTTCATTATAGGCTACGTGTTGTATTCTCTTCCATTGCTTTTCTGATAGGTGCCTCATTTTCAGGATAACTTTCTCCCACCTTATATGACCTTGCTGCAGGTTCTCGTCTCGATCTGACTTGCAAAGTTGGTACTCCTACTAAGGTCTTTGCTGGAGCTCAACTGCCCAGGTTCCTTCAGCGTAGCAACGATCGGAAGTGGGCCTACATTTTGGAGTAAGACCTAATTAGGATTCATGTCATGACTGAATGAGCTCACTTTGGTAGGCACCTCACTTCAATGGTTTCTTGATTCTGTTCTCGGATGCCCTAATTCAATAGAACACATCTGAGAAGCTCGCAGCTGGCATAAGTGTTTCCCCTACCACAGAGGCTTTTCTCCGGCAATATCTCACTCCGAGTCATGTTGCATTTGCGAGTTGAAAATGGCATAGATTCATCAGTTGCCAAACTCCATGAGTATCCTGATCATCTTTGAAGTAGCCAACGAGCACGTCCCTGGGCTGCACCCTTTATAATGGTAGGGTCAGTACACGTCATTCTCATAACCCACCACCCCGTTTCTCTTACCTTTCCTCATGGCGACTCAGGTGGATATTCCATCCGATCTTACCGACAAAGAGAAAGCTGTCGTATTTCAAACTCTCGACTCTTGGCTGAACGCCCAAATTCTCCTCTCGTCACTGCATGGTGGGCAACCACGTTTAGCGCCTTGATGTGTAACGGTGTACATGTTGACTGATGATAGGCATATACACCGGAATTCTTGCTGTTACATTGTGGAATATATGTAAGCCAGGAGCATCTCTACTATGACATTCAAGTTGATGCAAGTGGCACAGTCATCAACAAACACTGGCCGAGCCGACGAAGCCTGGTCGTCGTCATCATTCTCCTTCATGTTCTGACTACTATTAATTTTGTTGCCCAATGGTCATTTATGTGCTCCGGATTCATCGGAAATGGCCAAAATTTTTGGACCGTATTCAACAAGAATGGCAGTTTGAACCAAGCAATTAGTTGGGAGGCAGGTATTCCAGCCACTATGAGTACCATTCTTGCAGACTCATATATTGTGTGTGCTACTTCGCTGGTGATTATCCATGTCAGTTTACCATCTTTTTGATTCTAGATTTGGTGCTGTTGGATGGTCTGGGGACAGTGCTGGCCTATTGTTCTACTTCCAATCCTTTGTTTGATTACCGCAACTGGTAAAGTGTCCGATCTCCAGGCGATCTCATCTACTTACTCTTTTCACATATTCAACTTTATGTCTAGTGTTGAAAATCATTGAGATACATGAACAGTACTTCGGTACACCCAGACTGGGCACAGTACCTCTGCCGCTCTACTTATCTTCCACCCTGGCAACGACATTATGGTGCACCGTGTTCATCATTTTCCGAATTTTGACTGTTACTGGGGTTAGACGTACCAGAGCAGGCGGCCGACTGAGAGTTTTTCACCGTTTTATTGCAGTGCTAGTGGAATCCTCCGCTCTCTATTCGATAGCTTCGATCATAGCCTTGGTATTATTCATTTGCAATGATTTTGGACAGTATTACTTTAATGTAATAGCTGCCGTTGCGAAGGTGCGTTCACTACCTTTGGACCCCACCACTCATCGAGCACCTTGTGTAGGGAGTTGCACCCACACTTCTTATTGGCAGAGCTGCGGCAGGGCACACACGTCCAACCGAAGAATATGACGAAAGTGCGACAGTGTCGACCCTTCGTTTCCAGACGTCTTCGCAATTTTCTCAACCTTCTCAGCCTTCCGAGGCAAGCTTTCAGGGATTTACCGGGCAGAGCGCAGTCCTTGAAATGGACATTGAGGCTCAACGGGAACAGTCAGATGAGCTCGTGGTAGTTGTTGAAAGGACACAATAGAGCTCATGGCATGCGTCTGAAATTTGTCGGGTTGAGACTCTTTTGGAGTACTAATCTTGGACTGTCATTTTTGCTTGCATCGCGCTCCCTACTTTATTTCTTGATCAACTAGAGAATATTTGAAATATAAACCTCCGTAATCTATCCTTCCCTTTGGATCTTAACGCTTCGCACAATACTCTAGAAAGTACGACATCACAATTATCGACGAGAACATCGAGACTCGTCCACTATGCGCTAAAGAATAGGCGCCGAAATGCCTACGAAGTCGGACCCGTAACTAATGACTATCCTAGCAGCAGGCTGCTCTGGCATGCTGTACTTTTAACGATATCATCAAGCCCGAAATTCCAATGGAGCTGATGTGCGACCTTCAACTTTGAAGCTTCACTCGCAAGGCGTTAGACGTTGAAGATGCGCATACCTTGAACTTAAGAGAAGCCTTAGCCGCCGGCATCGGCCCGGTGTCCTACTTTACTATCGTTGCAACCGTCAACGCGTGCCACTCTGCTTCCATCATCGAGCGAACAAACACCTGGTGAGATCTTGTTTTCAACAACGTTTTTTGGTTTAGGCTCACATTTTTTAGTATACACATCCAAGTCCGAACCTAGCCAAATGACGCAGACCAATCCCGAGGACACTTGGGCGCCCTGTACAGGCTGTCCATGCTCCAATCATCACGCCCCTTCATTCGACAGCTTGGATGAAGATGTGCTATCGTTTGAGGGCGACTTTACACGACTTACGCACTCAAATGAGCCACCTGCTCCAGGAGAGGCGCATGCTTTGCAATCGATGCTTTCAAAGGCGGAGAAACGCATCGCTCTGCTAGAAGGCCATATACAGCAAATAGATGAAATGACCGAGCGTCAAAGGGCTGTCAGAGAATCGATGGCAGAGGAATGCCAACGAATGCGAGACTTGGTTCGAGTCAGACGAGCGCCTCTGAGCACTATTAGACGCCTGCCTGCTGAAGTCCTTACCGAAATATTTCGTCATACCATCGAAATAACACCTCCCAAACGCTGGATCTCCGCGAACGACGCGGGTCACTGGGAATTCCAGCACAAGGAGAGTCCGCTTTGGAGCATTGAGCTGGTCTCAAGGCGGTGGAGAGACGCGCTGCTTTCACATGGGAAGCTATGGTCGTATATTGTCATACAAGATGTTTCAAAGTTCAAGAGCAGGACGCCTCGGGAACTCACTCGGTTCGCTCTGCACCTTCAGCGTTCTCGCCAATACCCCCTCTGCCTCTCCCTTCACTGCCCCGGAGACACCGAAGGTGAAGACTCCATTCCAGGCGAGCTATTTGCTTTCCTAGTTATGGCATCTCCCAGGGTTGAGACCCTACATCTCTACCTCCGGCCATCCATGCTGGCGTCTTTCGAGCCTCTCAAGTCAGCGTTCCGATCATTGCGTACTCTCATCGTGCTACCAAACGAGTTCACAGACTACCCACGACTCGAAGCCTTCCAACACACTCAAAATCTTCGACACGTCGAACTTTGGGATGTGGAAATGCCTCTTGACGAGTTCGCATTTCCGTGGGAACAGATCACGGTGTATAAGAATGTCAATCGGGGCATCGGGAGACAATTTGGACCACCATATGAGGACACTACAGTCCTCCTCAGCAAGATGACGCGTATTGTCGAATTTGAGATAGCCTATCTCTGTGATTTTTGCCGCAGAGGGACGCCCGGTCCTGGCGTCTCTGTTCCAGTGACTTGCTCACAACTAGCTTCTCTCAGATTGTCTGTCGCAAAGACATCCGCGAGCATCGTATTAGACGTACTGCTCAACGATCTCATTCTTCCTTCCCTTTCCTCATTGGACATCGATTGCCAGGAGACAGAGATGAACGCCTACAACGAAGGAGAGCAGCTATTCCCTGCTATTCTGGGACTACTGCGCAGATCTCGTTGCTCACTACGAGAGCTGCGGTTCAAGCATGCACTCGTGGATGCAAATGACCTTCTGGAAGTCTTTCGGACCTCGCCCTCTCTCTCATGTCTCGAGTTTATTAACGTCGGCCTAGATGCCATCACCGATGACATCCTCGTACGTCTCACCCTGTCGTCTGACTCAGAATCGGAGTCGGACACCGATTCCGGGAGTACGAGGGGGGCGGGGGGAAAGGAGCAAGGGGAGAAAGATGAACCCGAAATACTTGTTCCGTGTCTGAGCACGTTTCATCTAGTGACGGACGCGTCTTTTGAAAACGACACGTTCGTTCAGATGGTTTTGTCTAGGTGGAGTACTTCCACCGTGGGGAATGGCGACAGGATAGGGTGCCTTCAGTCGGTAAAGCTTGGATGGGTTGGATGGGATCCGGTGTATGATCCTGAAGACGTAACCGAAATCTTTTCGTGTTTGGAGCCGTCCCGTCCTGAGGGATGTCAGCTCAAGGTGTACTTTGGTACCTCAGACGAACTTCTCCAGGAGTATGTCCATGATGAGTGGATGTAGATAGGCATGCAACCTACGGTTCACCGTTTGCTCGTTGCAACGTGGCAACGTGGCAAATTGGTGTGTGAAATAATTGTTCATCGATACAGTACTACGGTATACCACATACGCCTGTCAACAGTCCACTGGTATAGCGAATATTCTACAATAAGAAAGATAGAGATATAGTTTGTCCGAGAATCGTCAATTATGACTAGTGAGAGACCAATCATCGAGAGCTACCCCGCTAGGAGTCTTGAACTGGGTACCATCGTCCCACTGAGGATTGAACAACACCTGAATATTTTGCGTTCCGGCATTCAGCGCAATGATGAGAACGGTAATCCCAGGGTTTTCCTGATCCGGTGCAGGAGGTGTGGGGTCGGAGTCGAATCGTTTCGCCTCGGAAGTAGAGAAAGTGGCCCCGCTCGGGCTGAGAATAGAAACTTCCATAGTTTTGCCATCACGAACGAGAGTTGCGGATGCGCCATTGGTAGTCACAGTTGCGTTGGTATGCATACGCCATTGGATGCCACCAGTCGACGTAATTTCGTCCTGGATGAGAACTTGCTTTCTTTGGTTAATCATCCGTACACCACGCTTGACGGAAGTACTGCATAAAGGGTTAACGAGATTTAACTAGAATAATGTTCTGACTTACGCGTCGGCGTAAGCACTGCTAATGTCAGCTACCCAGAAGGCTGTCGAACCATCCTCCAGCGAAACGACCGTACTTGAACCTTGCTTGGTACCTGTCGTCCCGTTTTTGGTAATGACTGGTTTAGCAGTGACGAGCTGGTTGGCTTGGCTGATCAGAATGGTGTTCTGCCCCTCAGTCATCTTTCTGTAATACTTCCATCGATCGCTGTTTTGAGCGTCACTGCTGAAGTAGTTCGGAGCCAGATAATCGCCAGATCCGAACTCTCCAGCCCACCGCGTGCCGAGAGCGTCGAGAACGAAATCACCGACATCGAGGTCGTTATGGGTCTGGTGACCTTGGTTTAGGCCCGCCTTCATAGCCACGTACAACGCCTTGATATCCGTCCAGCTACTCCTCATAGCGACCCATTGATCCAACTCGTTACTGAAAAACCCGTCCAGCTCTTTCCCGTCCCAGAAAGCACCTGTACTCGCAGGATCATACCAGAACATAGACCATGGCTCCGCAGAATCGTGTTGCTCACGCTGGAAGAGCATATAGGATGGTTCGTTATAGTGTGAGCCATAGAAGATGATGGAATTGGCAGTAGAGGAGAACTTGTTCGGACCGTGATCACCCCAATCAAAGAGAGACGTGGGGCCAAAGACGTGCATATGGAAATTGCCAGTTTTAACGAAATCGGGGTTGGAGGATAATAGGCCGTAGTCGGAGCCCGTCGCTGTGAGAAGGGATGAAGCCATCTCGGCATGACCAGTAGTCCCGAAGTACCAGTAGTTGGGTGTCTCGGCCCATGTTCCATCGTCCGACACACCTTTGGCACAATTCTGCACGGCGTTTGAAATAGTGAGACCGAGAAGGGTATTGGCGTATCCTTCCGTATCGTCGCCAAGGATAGCGAGCGATGCCAAGGTCAAACCAGCGTTACATACACAATTCCAATTGCCATCAACGTTGTCCTTCCACCAACCGTAGGCTACGGTGGCATCATTGAAGGCTGCAACACCTAAAGACAACCCGTATCTGTTCACTGTGGACCTGATCTGGGCCTTTTGGTCATCGGTCCAGACATTATATAGCCAGTCATAGGCTATCCCGAAAGCAGAGCAAAACTCAGCGACATCAAGGAAATGTCCCGAGTTCCAGCGATCTGCATCTGGTCCAAAAGCCGTTGTTCCGTTTCCAGCGGCGTTCTGGCAATCCATGATAAGTTTAAGAGTGATAAATGCTATGATATAGAACGAACCTGTAGTTCCAGCCAACAGCGATCCGACCACTTGGTATCATTGGTCATGCGGTAAGCATACGCGAAGGCCTTGATTCTCTCCTTGATTTCTCGGGCGTTGTCGAGAATACCACTAGCACCATCCATATGATATACCACGGGCGGGAGGTTGTAATATGCCGTGGCGTTTCCAAAGATGGTGTCGTTCCATTGTTTGAGATACAGGTCATTTTGAATCAACGTGGGAAGGGCGTTCCACTTGTATGCAGGCGCAATGAGGCGAGGTCGGTCGGGGCGAACGACCGTGGCACTAGCGTCAGTTGGCGCAAAGGAATCCTCCGGCCAAGAGAATTTCGGGTCTGTGGTATCAAGGATGGTGGGGGTAGTGAAAGCTGCGGTATTGGTCTATGACCTGTCAGGGCGATATTCCACAGAGCCAACAATGGACTTACAGTAGATGGGTAAAGCGGAACCATGTAATAGCTGTTCGTCGCCGTTGCGTAGATTCCGATAGCTTGCTCGGCGCTCGCTGCAGCGCTGGGGTCTGCCGGGGCATTCCCTCCGGAGCTGGCGCCGCTGGATGAACCACCACCGCCATTGCTGCTGTTCTTGTTGGCTGCTCGACTACCAAGGACACCGCCAAGGACGGCTCCAACGATGACTAGGATAGCAACTGGTACACCAAACTTGATCCAATTGCTGATGCCCTTCTTAGGCGGTTTTACTAGGCCGGCCGCAGAGTCAGAGGCATCCTTGTTGGCCATGGTGTTGGCCGAGAAGAGGACGACGACGACAAGGAAAGAAAAGAAAAGGGCGAGACGAAGCAAGGAGAGTGGACAGAAGAGAACGAGTTATATGCGGCTTGGAAGGTGAAACACCGTGAGACACCTAGCCCACACAGCATCAATGTCCGGCGTGGGAAAGTAAGCATAGACAGGGAAAGACAGAACGCAGCAAAGTCGCAGATTCCAAAGGCTCCCTCGCCATGCAAACCAAGAAATCAGCGTCATCTTACAGGGTGATGCCAGTGATCTACCTGAAATTTATTCCGCAGTCGCGTCGTTGAATTATTCTTCCGGCATTATCAGTGGCTGTGCAGACACTCCCGCCGTAGCTCAACATATACGGTAACGTACTATTGTTTACTCCTGCCCGTCATAATTATAACTATCAAATTCTGTCCAGGACCACCATCTAATGACTCCAACAGCACTTCCACGACCATTAAGAGCAGAAGCCTCATCATCTCTACAGACCTCCCCGTCTGCTTCGACCGCACCAATCATTCCTTCTGCCAAACCGACCGTGATTTCTTCTTCTTGCGCAATCTCAGCAGATGTCTGGGGTCCATTCAAAGAGAGGAATCCAACCAGACGTGCTGAAAACGCCGCGTGAGAATAAGGGGGTGTATGAAGGACGGTCAGCCCCGAGTGGAGCTGGCGCGTCTGAATGGTAGGCGTGGTATACACAGGAAGATGGGGCAAAACCTGCAGGAACGTCGCCGGGGGTATCAGCGCGACGCCTCGAGCACGATTCCATCCGCCCCAAACTTCGTCTAGAGCAATGATGCCCCGGTCTTTCATAATCGTCTGTAGCACCCCTGCGAGTTCTTTCGCCAGCTGATTGATCCATTCTCGTTCATCCCGCATCATGTCAAGCGTGACTGGAGCATTGTCCATCTGTAATCCTAATTGCGAGAGCGACGACCTGATAAAAGTGGCCTCTTCTGGTTCAGAAGTGGGATTAGCAGCTGTCGACGTGGTCAGCCGTTCGTTCAGGTCGGCGGCGAGTCGGACCATGTCCTTGGCTTTCAACATCAATGCTTTGAGGTCTTGAAGCGCATCTTTCATGTTTGTCTCTTGCCCTTGATTCGAGGTTGCCACTGACTGAAGAATGCCATCTATAATGAACAATTGGTCATGCGACACTACGTTGCAACGTGCACGTACTGATTCCTGAACCAGACGGTAATGGGTCATCAACAGTGAGCTAAGAAGTAAACTTTAGACGCTTCCACAAAAGGAATGGAGTAAACATACCCATGCCTTTGTCTTCAAGCATGACTGGAGATTAGAGTAGAATGCCTTATCGCCGCCTTTGCGGAAGCTTAGCTTTATCAAAGAGATTTCGGGTGCCAAGGGAACAGGTAGCTCAGCCGTGCATATCTCGCACGTCGTGTTGGAAGGGCTGTTCAGGTATGTGCACGCAGGACATGCAACAGCGCCTGACGCTGCTGGAGCCGGAGTAGATGGCGTAGATGATGATTCGCGTCGCACACCGCATAGAGTGCAGACACGAGACGCAGCCGGACTCGTTCCAGGAGGGTTGCGATTGCCGCAGACATGGCACTCCCAGACTTCGGGTTCAGGCGCGCCGGGCAGTGTCTGGGAGGCGAGATGGAGGGTCACTTTGGCCGACGAGGTGAACAGGCCGGCATAGTACTCTGTTTGCACGACGTATGAGAGATCCAAAGCAAAGGAATTGTGACGAGTGTCCGTAAAGAATAAACGGTGCGATGAGACGTGAACAGTTCCAGACTGATGACTCGACGATTTCTGCTGTCTGGTAGATAGTCAGACGAGATATCACTATCAGAAAGGGATAACGTACCCGTCGTATATGCCTACACCGTTCTGTGAGGAGAAGAAGCGTTCATCAGTGTAGAGCAAAGCAGGAATGGGAATAGTAGAATCGATGGATTTCGTGTATCGCTTGAGGGCCATGTCCAGGTGAAAGCATTATAATAATCTGATATCAGCTAGTAGATTCGAAGAAATGACAAACGAACTCACCTACCAGTCTACTGGGTCATCGTCGTTGGGAGAAAGTATGGCTGTCACACCTTGGTCACTTACTTCCATCATTATAATTTCTTCCCTTGGATGGTCCTTCTAAAGCCCTTCTAACGGACTACAACTCGATCTTGTCTACAGCCATGGACGTCGTAAAGGCCGTCGAGACCTATATTACAAGGCTGGTTTCCGAGCCATCTGCAATGAAGGTCCTCCTGCTGGACTCACATACAGTACGTTTCCTCGATAATACACCTACCACCTAGTCTTACTACGAATTTCCATGAAGACTCCAATAGTATCCCTTGCTTCGACGCAGTCAATTCTGCTTTCTCATCAAGTCTACCTCACCGACCGGATAGACAACAAGAAACGGGACCGCATGCCTCACATGAAATGTGTCTGTTTCCTTCAGGCTACAGAAGAGAGTCTAGAGGCCCTACAAGTGGAATTGCGGGGTCCCAAGTATTCAGAGTACTACTTGTGTCAGTCGGTGAATCTCTAGCTGTTCATAGCATACTAAGGATTTGCTCTCATGTATTATATGCAGACTTCACCAACATCCTGAGCAAATCCGTTATAGAGCTTCTTGCGGAGGTGGATGAATACGAAGTTGTCCGGGAAGTCCAGGTAGCGTCACCATCTATTCTCGTCATGTGCTTTGGATTGAATTTGGTGAAGGAATACTTTGCAGACTACGCGCCACTTTTACCCTCTCTATTCTCACTAAACCACACGCCATCACCGTCTAAGCCGCTGTATGGGTCCACACCAAATTCATGGCATCCCGACGCGCTAGAACGCTCTGTACAAGGAATATCGGCAGTCTTGCTTAGCCTCAAGAAGAAGCCAATACTACGGTACGAGAGAATGAGCGGGATGGCAAAGAAACTGGC
Source organism: Armillaria cepistipes (assembly GCA_900157415.1). Classification (NCBI taxonomy): domain Eukaryota; kingdom Fungi; phylum Basidiomycota; class Agaricomycetes; order Agaricales; family Physalacriaceae; genus Armillaria; species Armillaria cepistipes. Next base: position 5,323,853 of record FTRY01000001.1, read on the forward strand.
CGTCGAAATACAGGTGATGTAACTTATATCGACACGGCACGTTTCATCTAATTGTTCTGCGCAGCATCGAATACAGTCCGAATCTACCCTCTTCGATTTCCGTCCCACTCAAGTTCCGCCGCTACTATTGATTCTTGACCGCCGGAATGACCCTGTTACCCCACTGCTCTCACAGTGGACCTACCAAGGAATGGTCCACGAATTGCTTGGTATCCAGAATGGTCGAGTGAACCTGAGTATGGTTCCTGACATCCGACCGGAGCTCTCTGTGAGTGAAGCGATTTTTGTGTCATACAGAGAGTTGAAATTTTGTTTCAGGAAATCACTCTCACCACATCAACGGATCCATTCTTTCAGGCCCATTATCTTGCAACCTTTGGCGACCTAGGATCGTCTCTCAAGAATTATGTCCAGTCATATCAATCTCGATCCATGGCTCAGTCTCCGTCATCCATTAACTCAATCGCAGATATGAAGCGCTTTGTTGAAGAGTACCCGGAATTTCGGAAGCTGGGAGGTAACGTCAGCAAACACGTTGCCTTGGTGGGCGAGCTGAGTCGACTCGTCAGTCGAGATAAACTCTTAGAAGTTGGAGAGATCGAGCAAGGTCTCGCAACAAGCGCTGGGACTGATTTCAAGGTAACAATTATCCAACAGTTCCTAGATTTTGTATTCACATTCATAGAGCGTACACGATCTGATCACAGATAAAGGCATACCGCCATGGAACAAACTCCGTTTAGTTATCCTCTATGCCCTACGTTATCAGAAGACCCAAACGGCAAATATCGCTGCACTCATCAATCTTTTGCTCGCGAACGGTGTTTCTCGAGAGGAAGCTAGGGTAAGTGGGGACAAATTATATGTTGAGTATACATTGACTGTCTTGGCAGCTGGTTTATGTGTTTTTGAACATTGCAGGATCCGATCAGCGTCAAGATGATCTCTTTTCAACCGAGTCACTCCTCGCAAAAGGACGATCAGCGTTGAAGGGTCTGAAGGTGAGCTCCTGTCTCGCAGTTAAAGTACGGGAGGTCATTGATCTCATCACAAGGGCGTTGAAAACGTTTACACTCAACATACACCTCATCTTTCCGAGACTCTCGAGAACGTGTTCAAGGGCCGGTTGAAAGAAACAAGTTATCCTTTCGTCGAGAATGCTGGGCCTAATGCATCTCTTCAAAGGTATGTGGACGGCAGTTCTCGTGCGCATATTATTAACGCTTCGTAGACCGCAGGATGTTATAATATTCATCATTGGTGGTACCACCTACGAAGAAGCACGAACCGTGACACTTCTCAACCAACAATCTTCCATGCCATCTGGTGGTATAGGAACACCCGGAACAGGCATAAGACTGCTCCTTGGTGGGACCTGCGTTCACAACTCGTCGACGTACGTGGCCATCTTTCTGCTTGTATCATCTGAAGTTGAGCTGGATCGGCAGGTATCTGGAAATGATAAAATCCGCTGCCGAGTCATTCCCAGCATCTGTATACGAGCCTCCACCGGAATCCGCGTCAAACGCTCCAGCGCTGAACTTGAATCTACCGGGAGGTGTGAATGTCAGCTTGGGTGGACCTGCGGGGACAGGTGTGTATCGGACGAGCGGCGAGGGCGTGGGATTGCAGGCGGATGGCATTCGGGATGGTATGATGAATTTGATAGGCAAGGTCAAGCAAGGTGTTGATCGCATTGCTACGCCGCAATAACTTGACGGACGATTCACTTGCCGTCCTTGCTGGCCAGCCTCACGATCCAAGCTACGCTGCCGAAGTGGAGGAAACTTGGGATTTCGTGCGAGCGCAAGGCGAGGCGGAGTTCGATTCACTCGCTTAACATCGGAATATATTTTCTCCTTTATAGGGCATTTATTTATTTAAGCTTATGCTCCCGATAGTCTTCCATTATTCTCAGCGATCAGCAACGAGTATGACGTGGGAGGAAACAGTCGACAGATAAAATGGATATCATTCGCTTCAAGAAGATTGGCTGTAATTAGCGACGCGTCCTGGTTTGAAAATAAGTGAATATCTCAAGATAATGTAGAGACTAGGCGGCAGCAGCAGCTGAACTAGATATATTCAGCGACAGTACCGCTATCTCGCCCATTCCTTGGGTAAACTACGGGCCATCTGCTACCAAAAAGCGTCCGGTACACGGATGATGGCAAGCAAGTGACACGTCGATGATCACGAGACTCGAGTCTTGCTTGACGCACGCCTCAATTTCATCTTGAATTCATATTCCTCTCCCTCTTTCCTTATTTCTCGGTCTCCATCCTGTATCGGTATTGGTCATAATGGCGAAAGGGCTGTTTGGCGCCCTCAAGGGCATTGATGCTTTCGGCAAGGTATCACCTACTGTCGCGTCTTCTCTTGGATGTATGCTTACCGACTTGGCAGACAACGGACGATGTGAAGGTCAAGACACGCACTGGAGCTTTTTGTGAGTCTTTGGTATACTTCAAGTCGTGAATTCACGTATATAATACGGGCGGACTCTAGTAACAATCCTTTCTGCTGCAATCATTCTGGCCTTCTCAACCATGGAATTCATTGATTATCGGAGAGTTTACACCGACACGTCAATTGTCGTGGATAAGAGTAGAGGAGAGAAACTTACCGTGAACATGAATGTCACCTTCCCAAGAGTGCCTTGCTACCGTACGTGTACTATCCAGTGCTACTTGGTTGCAGCTGTTCACTCCACATGCAGTGCTCAGCGTGGATGTAATGGATATTAGCGGGGAGACGCAACGCGACCTCTCGCACAATATCCTCAAGACCCGGCTCGACAAGAAGGAAAAGCCCATACCCAACTCCTTCAGCGCCGAGCTGAGAAACGACCTCGACAAGATGAACGAACAGACGTCCGGCGATTACTGTGGATCCTGCTACGGCGGTCTTGAGCCCGCAAGCGGATGTTGCAATACCTGCGAGGAAGTCCGGACGGCATACGTTAACCGGGGCTGGAGTTTCACGAATCCCGACGCCATTGAGCAGGTAAAGTTGACTTCGGCAGTCGGAGCTAAGCGTGCTGACCCACATAACATAGTGTAAATCCGAAGGCTGGGCCGACAAGTTGCGTGAGCAAGCTGATGAAGGGTGCAATGTTTCCGGGCGCATTCGTGTTAACAAGGTTATTGGCAACATCCATCTTTCGCCGGGAAGGTCATTCCAGACCAGTGGGCGCAACGTCTACGACCTGGTTCCTTACTTGAAGGATGATGGCAATCGGCATGATTTCTCTCATACGATCCATCAATTCTCCTTCGAAGGTATGTGAAGCGAACCTGTGGGTGAATGTATGCTCATGCAGCGTATAGGCGACGATGAATACGACATATTTAAGGCCGCGTCCGGACGGGAAATGAAAAAGAGATTAGGACTTGGACAAAACCCGCTGGACGGTGCGGCTGGACGGGTATGTTTATCATGCAACCTTTTGGACTTATTGCCTCATGGTCACGGATAGACGAACAAAGCTCAATACATGTTCCAATACTTCCTCAAAGTTGTCTCGACACAGTTTAGAACTCTGGACGGGAAAATAGTTTGTCGGATTCATCCCACCGCTATCTTTACGTCTAACGGGTTTCAATAATGGCAGATAAACACACTTCAGTACAGTGCCACGCAATTCGAACGTGACCTCACAGATGGCGGACAGACCGGCACCCCGCAGGGAGTGCATGTGCAACATGGCGTTACCGGTGTACCTGGTGAGTATCAACGACCACCTAATGAGCGCAGTGAGTCAACGACACGTCGTTATCCCCTCCTAGGTGCTTTCTTCAACTTCGAGATCTCGCCAATACTGGTTGTGCACTCTGATACTCGGCAATCATTTGCACACTTCCTCACATCGTACGTGCCTTCATCGTCGCGCTTGTCCTTGGCATTGATCGAGATTTCCAGAACATGTGCTATCGTGGGAGGAGTGCTTACAGTAGCCTCCATCCTCGACAGTGTGCTCTTTGCGACCACCCGCGCCTTGAAAAAGTCGGGTGTGAACCATGCTAATGGAAACGGCGTAGGCTATGGAGGCGGAAAGCTCATGTAAAATTATACCGTCATCCATATTTAGCAGAATGTATTATTCGTGCACCACCACAGCAGCCGAGAAACGATGATAATTTACAGATGCTACATGGCCTATTGTATGTCCTTTGCAATAATGATAAGTAATATACACAGAGTGATGGCCCGCTTTATGACTTTTTTCCCGTCGCCCTGGGTCGAGCGGTTGTAGTCGAAACGCGGCGTTTCTTGGTAGGAGATGCGGGTGGAGCAGGTGTTGGGGGTGGTCGCTTGTGGGACGGCAGGTTGTCTAGATCGTCATTATCCTGGTGCGATCCGTAAGTCTATGTGACCAAAAAGCGAATGGCAGCTTACATCAGGTCCAATCATCAGCTCGTCTTCCTCGTCATCATCTTCCTCGTCTCCGCCAAAGAGATCGCTGTCATTATCCTTGACAGTTCGCAAGGACAGGCGCCGGGGAGGTCCATAAGACGTGTCTTGTTCGGATAATTCATCGTCTTCCTCCTCCTCTTCCTGGTCATCCTCACCCAAGTCATCCTCTTGCTTGACATGAAAGACGGCTCTCACTCGTCTTATTACTTTCGTGCGAGGCTGCTGGGTTTCCGTTCTAACGGGGGTACGTGCACCAGTTCGTTTGGATGTTGATGGTTCTGCAAAAGGGTTTGGAGTTGTAGATGCTTTCAAGACAGTAATCGGAGGCTTTGACTTTATAGTAGATTTCGCGTGCGTCGGGGGCTGTTTTCGTGCTTTCGTGACCGCAGTTCGTGGAGTCGGAGGGTCGCCGTCGGGAGGACTGAGGGGCAGCAAGGTGTTCTTCTTCGCTGGAGCAGAACTTGATGATTCATCTGAAGAGCCTGAGTGGTCGGCATAGCGAGAGATGGGCGTTAAAGGCGCTACGTGAACAGGCTGATGGGGCGAAATTGATGAATAATTGTCTACCAACATGCAAAGAGCACCATACCAACAATCGTTCTGCCACTATCTCATCAAGCCGCGAGGACAAAGTACAGCGTTCCTGTTCGACGCGAAGAAAATGTTCTTGCCAGTTTCGCGATTGATCTTTCCATTGGGCGGCCTCGCGTCGTAGCTGGCCTATCGTCTCAGTTTGATGAGTTATCTGGGCAAGACAAAATGAGAACAATTTCAGCAGCATCACGACCGACGTACAGTCATCTCTGCCTGCTTAACCTAAGTCAGAGGTAAGCGGTGGCACACCAAAGATTGCGATGTCCTGACTTTTTGTTTCCACTCTTGGATCTCAAGCTCCGCTGCATGGAGAGCTTTCACTGCGTCATCCCTTTCGTTTCTTGCATCTTGAGCAGTATTCTGGGCGCGCTCTAGCTTGTCGCTGGCTGATTTTTCGACCTCTGAGAACTGAAGGAATGTTTGTCGTGAGATATCACAGGAAAGGCGGCTTGGAAGCGTACGACTTGGTTTATAGACTTGGATAGGGCTGATATTGAGTCTGCGATGACGGCAACGGATGCCATGTGGAAAAATCGGTGTCGCTTCTTGAAGGTCAAGTTCAAACTGCAACAGCAGTCATTGTGCTGACGTGACCGTCGATGCGAGTACAAACATGGCCAAATACGGCAATCAAATTGAAATTGTTATCACACAGACATGTGCATTCAAACTCTCCACGGCATAAAATCAGGCGAAAATTCCCAGGTGACTCTGCCAGAGAAAAGAAACCGTAACCAATCACCGACTTTCCAAAGAATTCTGGTGGTAGCGACGCCACATACGCGTCTGGAAAATATTCCAACTCCGCAATCATCCTTTTCAACATGCTCGCGATGTACAAACGCTCCGTTGCTCTTTTTTCGGTGTCTCGTACCCTTCAGCGGCGGACAATATGCTCCAGCCATGTACGACACAACAAGCAGTCTGATCCGACAAAACCAAAGCCCAAAATAGAGAAAACAGAAAAAGATATGCTTTACGAGCTTGAATTGGCGGATTTCCGCCCACCGTGGATCTACACCGGGACCAAGCTCCTCACTTATCTTGTCGTTCCTGGTATGACAGACCACAGTCTACGCATCGTTTCTCACTAACCTGGACTGCAGCTATAGCCCTCTACGGTATCTTCATTTATGATTTTGGCGATCGAGAACATGTGTTCCAGCCAGTACGTAGTCTGTTGTATGACACGACACCGCGGGGCTGATACTTCCTCATAGCCTCGCCGATGGCTCTTGAGACAGAAAGAGTCCTTTTTCACGCTAACTCCCGAAGAAGAGAAGCTAATCAAGTCGGCTGAAAATTCACCTTTCGCCAAGCCGCCACCATCGTCATGATCAGTCTTCTACGAGGAAAAATATATATTCCCGTGAAACCAACACGCCCCCGCGAGAAGCAGGAGTATAGTAAATACATGATCAGTACAACAAAGAGCTAGACAAATGAACGACAGTGGATATCATGGTACAAGCAAGGTACAAACGATGAAAACGGGTTAACCAATAATATAAAACCAAAGCATTGGAGTAAAAAAGACCAGAACGATAAAGAAGGAATAAGAAACCGCTAACTGCCCACCTCACAGATCAAACTCTACATCACCAGATCCGCTGACATACCTCCAAACATGCTTGCCGGTCCTCTTGCTCTTCTCTCCGACGAACTCAAAGAAGCGCTTTCCAGTGCCGCTTGTTTTCTTTGCTGAGTCCTTGCTCTCAATTCGGCTGCCAGCCTCTCGGTTCTCAGCCTCTTCTCTTCTGCCTTGCGCTTCTTCTCCTCCGCCTTGGCAGCTTTATTTCCGGCACTAATTTTCGCATCGTACTCTTTCATAGGATCCTTCCCCTCCTTCTTCCCCAGTAACCTCCCCAGCCCCTTCCTCGTCGACGGTGGCGATTCCGGTATGGGAAGTATCGTCCCAACGTTCGAGTCCACAGACTGCGTCCTCTGCAACCATTCGACGTTGGACTTCTGCTTCGGCCATGACCTCGTCGTCTGCTCGCTACTTCTCTCGCTGGCGTACGCATCGGAGGCGCGTTGAGCCCGCGACGACATCATCGAATCATTGTCCTCCATTTGTCTCTCCTCGATAAGCGGTAGCGAATGCGCTGGGAATTCTGTCAAACTTGGCGTGCGGGGTGACAAGTGCTTCGATGACAAGCTCAAACTCGAGCTTCGTGACGTCAGCGACGGTGTATCGCTGCTATAATCGCTCATGGCACTCGTATAGATCGGTCGGGGTCGCCCACTAGGAAGGTGATAAGGTGTATAGTACCCGCCGGGCGTAAGCGGCGAGTATACCCTCTCCACTCGGTCATTCGCTGAAACCACTTCGTACTCCGAATCAGACGATGGCGGGGCGCGACGTTGTTGGGGGCGAGAGAAGAACAAATCGTCTTCTTCTTCTTCGCTCGGATCAGCCTCCTGGGGATGATGCAGCTGCATCGGCAAATGTGGTGTCTCAAGGACAGAATCAGTGGCATCGTCACTGGTTGCTCTGTGATGCGTTGGCCGATTCGGAGGATCCGACAAAGTAGGCATCAAAAGATCTACCATATCCCTCAAATCTTTGTCTGTACCCATCGACACGACGCTCACTGTACGATCATGCCGTGCTCGCTGCTTCGTAAATAATGGCAGCGTGCCGAGGTGATCTTCTGAGGGTGATGAGGAATCGACATCACTGTCAGAAGGCGGTGGTGATCGGTGCAGCCGCGCAACATCTGGAACAGAAAAAGAACACATCACATAATCACTCAAAAATCCATTATATGAAGCGCTTACTCGAGCTAAAATTATTACTACTAGGGCCAGGGTCGGCAGTTCTCCATTTTGCGTCAGACGTCCCACGAGGTCTAGCATACTTATCAGGACCATGGCCGCCGCCATTGGATGGTCCATCGTGCGATCTCCCATCGGGGCCTGGAGGTCGTCCGCCTCCGCCGTGCTCCTTGTCGGATTTGGATTTGGGCCGCTTCTGCGTGTAGGACTGTATAATACATGTTAGCAAAGCAACATCGATGTACCGATCAACTAAATACTTACCATGACTGTCTTCAAAGCGCTAATGAACATAAATAATTGACATCTTGATTGATGATATCGAAGAATGGAAATTCTTACCGGATCTGCAAACTTCTACAATTGCATAGCGTCGCAACCTCATAGACGCCGACGCTTGTCGAATTTGAGAGCGCTCGATGCATAGCATGCCTGACGAGCGTCTCCAGATGTGTGATCTGATAGTTCGTTGCGAGCACTAGCAGTTGGCTTAGCACTGCTGGGGCCTGCTGCAAAGGTGTGATCAAGGCCAGCGAATAGAAGTACTGCAGTAATGCCAGCGTGATGGGGTACGGCTCCGAAAGATGAAGGGCTCTCGGCGTCAGTCTCGGGTCTGCCCTCGGCTCAGCAGAAACCGATCCCGGAAGCTCGGGTTGCGGCACATGCATCGGACTCGTCGGTAGACCATCCATGGTCGTCAGCGCACTTTCCAACAGCTTCCGTCTGTGATCCTTGAACCATCCCCACCGTTCTTCCAAGATGCGCCGAGAACAAGGTATCTTTCGACCGTCCTCGCACACAACCTCGAAATCAGCCATGACACCCTCCTCCAAGGCACTTAGACCCAACTCCTGCATCTCCAAGTCGATCCTGAGGGGAGGCGGCTGGTAAATGCCAAACGCCTCCAGATCCACAACTGCAACATGTTCCCAGCTCAGCAACCGCCGATTATAATCGTCGACCAAGTTGCCATCGCGGTTCCCAAAGATGAAGAATTTGTTACTCTCCGCAGAAAGGCACCCCCGAAACCAAGAGCCGGTCTCCACAGCTTTGCCAGGGTCAATACGTGCCCAGTGCATCGTGAGGAGGTCCAAGACCCATATAGAAAACGACTGGTAGCTATGTGCCAAGTACGTTCCCGCAATGATAAGATTCGTGCCGAGAATCGCGCCTGTGGGAAACCTAAGACCAGGAGGAAACGTTGTTCCGCCCATCGCAGGGGACCGGTCTTCAATGTTAAAATTCGAATCAGGAAGAGGTGAAAAAACTTCTAATTCGCGCTTCACGTCAGTAAACTGCATTCATAATATGGTCCATGAGTGAAACCGGGACAGAGATTGATTAAGGGAAGAGCTCACGTTGTAATTGCTGTATAGATAAATGTCAGCTGGGTGATCCGCCGTGGGAGTGGTGGAGTACGGGTGGTACACAAGCGATTCCGGTGGTGTGAAGTCCTCGTTGGCGGAAGACAATGATGAAGGGGTAGCGTTATTATTCCCGCTGTTCGTGCGGAATCGCGCCACAGGGGCAGTAGAGTTGTATGCCCTGACTTCCTCCTGGGGAAGCCTGACTGTCAAATTGGACGAGACCGCGACACTACGATAAGTCCCACAATGCCGTGGATAGTCGCGTCTCTGAACCCAGGTCTTCGCAAGGAGGTCATACACGCATACGTCGTCCAACCACGTATTAAAGAAGTCCTGGCCTCCGATTATGAAGAGCCTATCGGCGGTTACGGAAGAAAGATGCGCGTACCGCGCGCGAGGGATTAGGGAATCGTTGATGGGAGTGATTGTCTGCGACGACGGAAGCCAGTGACCGGTCGTGATATCGAAGAAGCGGACGTCATTGAGAACACAGAGTTCATCGGGATTGGGAGAATCCGGCTGGTTACTCATCCCACCGAATATAATCAACTGGTTATTCCCTAGCCATTATTCCATCAGTGACAGACACGAAAAAGACCGACAGGGGGGGACCCACAAGAGTCAGACGAGTGAAAATACCGCGGTCGAGGAATATCATCCTCAGGATGAGACGGTAGTTTCGCCCATACCAGTGTCGCGAGGTCGAATACGTAGAGGTCGGACACCATCCTGCGTTCTGAAACTTGTCGACCACCCTATACTCGGTATTAGCACTAAATGACGGACAAGAAAGAGCCCTGTACTCACAAAGAGATACATTTTGGACCCCACCACGGTGGTCGAAGCTCCCTGTAGCAGCCATCAGCTATTCCCCCCTCCCATGATTTCGATTTATAACGCACAACAAGCTTTGCAGGGACATCGCCCGAAGTTTTGCGACAGGACGTGGTGAGGTCGTAGATAGAGTGTAGCATCGCGACAGCGCCCTACGAGGCGGTGAGTATGGCTGGGAAGGTGGAGGGGCAGGGAAGGGACTGAGTATCTCCGTCTGAAAACAGTGTTTTCAAGAGGTAATTTCCCAGATCTGTGGCCAGATCTCGGCATCCCCCATTTGGGCTGCACCGTCTGCACGGGTCTCTTGACTACTTGCTTGCTTTTTTCCATGGTAATTCCATCAATTAGGAATTAATTGCGTGTACGCCCCAAGTTTATCCGTGTCCTCCTCTCCTCATTTAAATTGTTCTGAAAACTATACTTCTGAATTGCGAGCTCGTGCGTATGTTATCACAATCACGCACGATCTTATCGTCATTGGCAACGCCTGTGGGTACGGCCAAACTTTAAATGTATTTTAGATCCAGACCGTAAGGAAGTCCCTGCAGAGGTACACGTTCAACGTGAAATCGCCGCACACGTTATAAAGTGGGAAACTGCGCGCCTCGGCCGATCCTAAAGCCGTCCGCACCGATAACCGTTGACCGGTATCCTAAAGCTACAGGATCAGACTACCCTTGGATTATATCAATCAGAAAGACAGCAAACATAGTTTGGATGCGTACCACACCTTTCTAGTCTTCTGTAAGGATCGTGTGTACTATATGCTAATTTCGAATGATGACCATCTGGCATAATGAAGCGGAAAGATCGAGCTTAGTGCTTATCCTATCGCAATTTGACAAGTACATGGTCCCATTACATATACAAGGTACTATACAGAGATGTACGCCCTTGTACGCCATGCTGAACTACTATATATTTGAGGAACCCTCGCAGCAAGGGAGAAAGGATCATTTTCAAGGGGTACATTGATTTGGGAAGCATGGAGTAAGGTCAAGGGGTACTGATTCGTCCCCTGCCACGGCAGTCGTTCATATTAGCATCTGTACGTTATGATACAGTCGAGCATCAGACTGTCGAAATTACCCAAGAGATTTGAAGCACACGGGCATTTGAAGAAAGGGAGGATCAAGCTTCTAGTGCAACACAGATACACACGCATGACACTTGAGCTTGGTATCGATGAACTCTGCGCGTCTTGGCAAGGCGAGACTCAGAGTGGGTCAGAACAGACACAGGCACAGCAGATTGATGCCGCAAAGTAGTAGGTAAATCCGCCCAGTCGATTGTGGACTGTAAAGGCACCCGAGAGCAGTTTACATGATGCGTTGGGGGTCGATCAGCTTCATGATACCAAAACAGAATAGAGCACAAGGCTAGATCTGCTACATCAATCCTGTCTCCCAAGGCTGATGCAGGATGACTAGATGAGGTGGCTGCGCACAGACAAGTTCGGGATCGAGGATCGCCAATGACATCGAAACCGTCCAGACCAACAAAACGAGTCAATAAATCAATTAACGGAGGGGCGATTTGACCGAATCGAGTAGGATGTCGACGATGAAATTCTGTATGACAAGCGTCCGCTATGGAAGTGGAGGTCCCCATCATGGAGAGTTTGCGACTTTCGGCGCCGTAATTACTGGAGGCCTAGTGTCCGAGGTTAAATGATGGTGACTGAAACTGAGGAGAACGTCGGACGATTCTCGTAGGGCTCACTATACCGAGGAGAGCGTAGCATCAAGGTCCTAGCAGTTTAGATTTCTATCTAGAGCGGGCCGCAGCGCCGCCGCCATGGCTGTTGGTATCATTATCATGGAGAGTTGAACAAAGCTGCACGCCGCTTCTTCTGTTTGACGCTTGGGTAAGAGTTAGGCTGGAAAGGAAAGAAAAACCCGACTTATCAGAACTGCCACGCATGAAAAGATTAGCAAGAATAACTCTGTTTCGGAAATAAGGCAGTAAAGATGTCGGCAGAAAGAAAAGTCCAGATTTCGACAAAGGCTAAGGAAGACCGTCAGATACATTTGGTTGCGTAATAGCGGGCTCGGATATGATGGTGGATGATGATGAAAGGAATTTCAGGTCTATCTTGCAAGTAAATTCGAAATTCAAGAGGATCGTAGATGAAGCTAAGTAGAACAGATCTGCAGGTCAGCATCCATTGAAGAGCTTGTCTTAATTACGCGTTGACGGAGTCGTCGTGGTGCCCAACAAGGAAGTGCGTGGGAAAGTGGCAACTCGGCACTTTAACTGACCGGGCCTTCCTCCTTGTACTTGTACTTACGGTTTGACAATCACTTCACGAAGTGCATCGCTGGTTCCGTGGCGTAAACTCCTTCGAAAAACGAGGCTCTACTCGCCACGACGGACTCAACTTGACAGGTATCACTAATGTATTCGCTCTTTATGACCGGCTCGAGGTTCTTCAACGCCAAAAGGCTCCAGGGCAAAACACTCGGTCAAGATCAAGATTTCGAGCTCCAATTATTTCTAACCGAGTTGACGGAGAACTCTGGTGAATCTGATGGAAAGATTGGTGGGAGGCATCTTGTATCATGTTCCTGTGTCAGACGAAGATGACATGTCAGAAAATCCAAGCGGCAAGCCGCCAAGTCACAGTGGGTATGACAAGTACTGCCCTGCACCATACGTGAAATCTGACTCACCCGCTTACATACTCCCTGCTTTCTACGATGACGACTCTCGACCCTTTGAAGCAATTCACAGAATGGTTCGAGCATGCCAAGTCAGCCGAGGCTGCCAGGCTCGACCTCGTAACCGTACCTGACACAGAGGCAATGACACTATGCACCTCCACACTACTCGGCATCCCTTCCGCTCGCCTCGTCGCCCTCAAAGCCGTCGACACCCGCGGCTTTGTCTTTTGCACCAACTACAAATCTCGCAAGTCCATCGAACTCGATGCAAACCCCCACGCTGCCTTGGTATTCTACTGGAGCGGCGTCCATCGGTCAGTGAGGGTAGTCGGTAAGGCGCATAGGATCAGCAGAGCAGAGAGCGAAGAGCACTGGAGATCTCGTCCGAGGGAAACCCACCTTGGCGCGTGGGCGAGTCCCCAGAGTCAGATCCTTAGAGATGCCGGGGAGGTGCCGCAGAGATTAGAGGAGGTGAGTGCGCGCTTTGAGGGGATGGAGGAGGTGGAGATGCCAGAGTTCTGGGGTGTTGTCCCGGAGTGAGTCATTATCAATTACGTGCACTCCGTATTCCGATTGACTCGGACTACAAAAGCGAGATAGAATTCTGGTCTGGCAAGGCTTCGAGGTTGCATGATCGTCAGAGGTATCTCCGGCAAGAAGACGGGGAATGGAAGGTTGATTGTTTGGCGCCTTAGACTCTAGTAGCCGTGCCAAACCAAGAATTTCTGCGATTGATGCGGCTCACGTTGGTTGCTCTGCCGGACTCGAAATAACAGCGCTTGCACCCGACTCTGATGTTATCTTTTTCGTGATTCACGTTCTTTGCTCCCGCGCGTTCTCATTCAATTATTTCCAGCCACGTCCAGTGTTTATTTATGCTCATATATATAAACACCCTGAACCTAACCCACACTGGTGGTAGTAACAAGATTCAGTCTTTGGTAAATGTTGTCAAGGAAGTATGACGACCGTAAGTTTTTTTCCTTGACGCGTAGTAAATGAATGAATGAAACCGTCATTCAAGCCTTCTTTTTATGCGATGCCTTCCTTTTGTGTTATGGGTTAATATTAATACCAGCCTCATTAGAGCATTACAAACAATAGAAAAGTCCAACAAACTAACAGTACGAGTATGGTAAGAAGTCGTAGCTATCGAGAAACACATATACGATAAAAATACAGCATGACTGCCAGCCAGGCAATCATTAGAGGTTAAATTCAGCGATATGCCGCATGATCATCAATGACGCTAGGCATTCTGATTTAAAAAAAACATCAGCACAATCCACATAGTGTTAACGTGAAACTCACCGGCGGCGAGATGCCCATACGCTTCGTCCACGGTCAACGAACACCCAGAAGACCCTTCATAGGGTGGTTCACCCGGGACTTTCAAACTATAATACGCGACAAGGTACCCTTTCGCGTTCGTGCACTAGCATACCAGCGATCAGCGATCAAAACCCAACCTCTCTTTCACACAATCACGACTCACCGTCCATTCCTGATTATCCTTTGTCCTCCAGCTCCAGAAATACTCTTGCGAATCCGAACCGACAAACTTGCGTACCCTTCCAACATGACGGTCAGTGTCTCCTCTTATTTAAACACCCCTAAAGGCTCACCTATTCGACACCCGGACGAGGTACTTGTTCATCGGGATCGTCACCCCGCCCCAGCTGATCGTCCCCAGCGAGTTCCCCGGTCCGAAGTCCAGGGCGACGACGGCGGCACGATGGTACGCGTTGAAGATCATATACGCGGTATGCGTAGCGTCACGCGCGGTACACCGATAGCTAAACCGCATACGTTCGTGGATATCGATAAACTCGGAGCCGGAGAGCTTCCCGCTCTTGTCTTCGAGGAAGATGGGTATACCGTACTTTGTCGTCATGGGTGGTGTGTGTGAAGATCTCCCTCAGGCTCTGCCCCGTATTATATGTACGAGGAATTTCAAAGAGGCTAAACCCAATGGAGGCTAATTGGTGGGGGGGAGGGGACCTCGACGAAACGTCCGAGTCCTCGTGGCATCGATGAACTGGTTCGTGTGACGGAAATACAAAGGCTAATGGCAGGGTTTTTTGGGAACAGCTGGGCGGCATGTGGAGTTGTCTGGGTCCCCGATTGGAAGGGATGTAGAGAGATTGTCGATGATCACCACGACCCGCTGTGGCCAAGACACGATGCAGCCTAGGGAGCAATACAATTTGAATTTACTAAGCCCGGTGTTGGGGTATGGGCCTCGCTTAAAATCTCGGTGGTCGTGTGCATGTCCAAGTTACGTTCAAGGCCGGAGAGGACGAGATCTTTGCCCAGATGACGATGTGGTGTATCCGGTTGAAGTGCATAGATAGTGGGAGATCCACTAGAAGCGAGCGCTAGCGTATGGATTTCGTTATATGTACTAGTGGGAGCTTCTCGTGTCTTCCCCAAGTGCCATGCTCTTGTAACTCGGTAGAAGAAGTAGAAAAGAACAAGCTAGCAGTGAAAAACTTGACCACGCCCGTCGGGATGGAGCATAAGAATAGATACATCACCTTACCTCTAGAATCTCTCGCCGTTAAAGAATCTATAAAGAATAGAAGAAGAGGCGGGCAAAAAACACGGTTCGAGAGGGTGACCGGTGTCGTCGGAACTCTCGTTTGTCTGAGTGGTTCTGATCAGATGGCAAGGAAGAATATAAAGAAGGCCCAAGAGAAGGACGACGAAGAGTGGGGTAACAGGTTTTTCTGTCTGTGGTTCTGAGTTCAAGAATAATGAAGTGAGAAAAAGACCAGTTCTCTCCTACTTTGTCGTTAGTTCGTTGATTATATCTGTATTTTCAACCCCACCGTTTCAGAGAGCGAAGACGCCCGCAACGGAGCTCCCGAGACTCAGGGAGGAAGACAAAGCAGAAGCAGTTCAAAGTTACCGTCGTACAGCTATAATACTCCAGCACGAAATTTTAAGAGGTGGAAAGCAGTAGCGATGTTGTAAGAATGAGGCAAATTCGCGACTTTACGGGCCGAAACCGGGCCGCGCATTAATGACGCACGGTTGACGACTGCACCACCCCGAACCCCGGATAACGCTACTTACCCATGGATCCATACACCAACAAGCAAAAGACATCGACCAGAAGCCTCTTTATTGGGGGTGCCCTCGCCGCGGCCGTCGTATTTCTCTTGTGGAATACCTTCACACCCTCAGCCCCCGCGGCAGTAACAAAGGCAATTTCCACTGCACTGACACTAGCTAGCCGGCAAATAACGATTTCTCTAGGCCACCGTCTTCCTCAAAGGGGACTCGAAAGTCATCGGCAAGGTCACGTTCGAGCAAGCCTCGGTAGGCGCTCCCGTCATTGTATCCGGCAACCTTGAGGGCCTCGATTCTTCTGCGTCGCGTGGGTTCCATATTCAGTGAGCTTTACCCTACCAGTCAGGTACCACCACAGTGCTGACCGTGACTTGCAGTCAATCTGGAGACCTGAGCGGAGGATGCGTGTCTGCTGGGCCTCATTTTAATCCATTTGGAAAAAATCATGGTGCACCGACTGATACGGACAGGCATGTGGGCGATCTGGGCAACATCAGGTCTGACGAGGCGGGGGTAGCTGCGTTTTCGTTCAGCGATAGTCTCATTTCTCTTAATGGGCCCTTGAGTATCATTGGGTCAGTCGTTCTTCATTATTGTATTTATTTATTTGCGAATGACCTTGGGTAACAGGCGAGCGGTTGTTGTACACGCGGGTACTGATGACCTCGGCAAAGGAGGTGATGATGAGTCTCTCAAGACTGGTAACGCAGGCGGTCGTGCCGCTTGCGGTGTCATTGGTGGGTTGTTTTCGCAGTTTTCGTTAAGTTGATTCAACCATTCACGATATTCCAAGGTCTGTTGTAAATCATGAACTATGTGCATATGAGTGTCTCCCAATTGTCGAACCATTTTTCTATTGCTTGATCATATGAATGGAGCGGACTTAGGACTTATCACCAGACAATCACGAACGGCACCTTTTCCTTCTAGAATTGTCATACCTTCTCGTTGACTAAGTTTTAGTATCAGCGACTCGTAAGCATCATGAGACCTCAGATGTAGGCATTCGTCGCTGTGCACGATATCTAATGATAGGTGGGCACTTTGGGTACTTTCACCGACAGAGTGCCAACGATTGAAGAAACAGCAATCAAAAAATCAAAGGAAATCTCGTATTTAAAAAAGGCACGTATCCAGCACATCTGTTCACCACTTATTGACACTATTTTTATATCAGGATTCTGGGAGACCTGGTATCAAATAGAGCTGCTCACTTGAGAATAGTATGGAGGAGAAACAGCAACACAGGTTGTTCCCGAGGCACACAGAGTTGGACCTGCGTAGCCGGTCCCTAACCAGTAGTCAGCATCTTTCAAGAAGCAGAAGAAAAGATGGGTAGCTCTCGCCTCCGCACTGGCCCCACTGCGTTTGTCTCGCTTCCGACGCAGAAGTAGTGGTCGATGCTATGGTTGTTGTGCTGGCTACCTTAGATGTCGTAGGCGCCGCGGTAGTCGCCACCGTGGAGCTCGGGGCCGTGGAGTTGCTGCTGCCTCTGGAGATGCTGGTGGTGATACTTCCGGTCTCGATGTAGACCCCAGAGATATACCAATCTTCTGCAGGTTGCTGGTTGACGATACGCAAAACGCCAACGTGGAAGTCTTCAGAGTTTGTGGAGGTCGGCGCGGAAACGTTTTCGACAACTTCGGCCAGGTCCGAGGATCCTGTGGATGCCCAGAGGCCGACAGTTTCGGCACTGAACTATTTGCACCAAGTTAGTGGAGACCGTGCTGGATGCTGGAAGGCGACTCACATTAATCTCGTAGGCAAAGTTGAACCAGACGCCTGCCGCAAAGTTGGTACCCCATTGACGCTGGCTGGAAACCATCCACTGGAGGTCAGTGGGAGTAGGGGCGACACCATACTTCAGCTATGCGTAAGTTTTTGGTTAGTTGCAAGGCGTCCGCTACTCTAGAAATCAAGTACCTCAGTGAAGTGGCTCTCAAAGAAGAGAACTTGATGCTCGAGGGTGGGCTATGGCCACAAAGCTTCAGATTACCTTTGATTATACTATCTCTTGGAGAAACTCACGTCGGGGGGATTTACGTCGGAACGCATCACGGAGAAATGATAAAACATTGTACCTGCAACAGAATGAGAAGCACATTCCGACGACTGCAAAGGAAAGGCGTACCGGTTCCCAAATTCGCTGTGGTTTGCGGGATCAGTTCTGTACGCTCCATGTTCGAGTTCCATGTGGCGTTGGTGGAGATGGTAACCTTCAGGCCGTGCGTCTCTGAAGTCATCGCCGGGTTTTTGAAGGAGGGATCAAGGTTGAGGTAGTCGTTGGTTGGTTGGGTACCGTGGATATACTAACATACAATGTCAGCTCATATGATCAGACGTTTGGTTAGGAATCATACCCATTGGTACGTGCCGACTTCGTTAGCCCAGGACCCTATGTATTGGGTATGTTAGTGTAGCGGTAAGAGGACATGACAAGGCCGTCGACATACATTTATCAAAGTCTGCAGGAGTGCTGAAGGGGTTGAAACTTCCATCCCAGACGGTTGTTCCGGCGTGAACAGCGCTGACCAGAAGTGAACCCAGGACCAGTTTGCTTGCGAACATTTTAATGAAGTCGAAGAAGAGTGGGGGGTCGTCATACTGGGATGGATGTTATATATATACAACGGCTGCCGCTCTTGGTGAATGTCGGGAAACACTCGAAGCATATGACGCCTGCTAACGAGGAAAATAATCGGCCTCGGCTAGCCATCGGGAAAACAACAGACTTGACGACAAGGTACTTCCAAGGCGCGGAGATTTCCATGTATCAACTCTGTTCATGAATGTCATCGCTATACACCAAAATATGTATGAAGATAAATTACTCCGAGGGGGGTATCAAATCGTCACTGAGAAATATGAAACACGGTTCCAACACTAACAACCACCGAACGAGGTTATTCCGCTTCTGTGGCCTTCTTGAACATCCACGAGGTAAATCGTGATTTTGTAGAAGTGGCTTTATCCGCGTTTGCTTCTTCCTCCTCCAGTCTATTCACCAAAGCAGACTGTTCCTCCGCCATTACTTCCCGAAGAATTGCATGATGTGCCGATATGTTCTCCGCGCGCCTCAGTTGAGGGGGGGCACCCATAGATATCCGTGAGGCATTAGCCGTCACAAAGTCTCCCTGAGCATGAACATTGGATCCCAGACTTGGCTGCCGAGGTGAAGGACGACCGACCGGCGATGCAGGACGATCAGAGGACCCCGGCCGAGGGGATCCAAGTCGAGGGGTTGAGAGTCGAGGAGGTTCGAAGAAAGACAGTATTGAGTTGGACCTCTTCTTCATCGGCTCGGTACCTTCGGAAAATGATCTATATGGTTTAATCGGTGGTCGCAAACTGGACAAGTTCGGTTGCCCCTGGCTGATACTCGGCCGACCTCGGTATGTAGAGGGCCTTCGAGGTGGAGCCGCCTGCTCAATATCACCTTCTTTCGCTTCTATGCGCCTTGCGATAGCAGGTGGGAGATCGATCTCCTCCGTACCATCCACCGCAAAGCTGGAAGCACGCCGTTCGGAGGGTGGTGATGAAACATGTGATGGATACAGTGATAGTGTGGACATCTGCAATGGAGATTCTGTTTCGGGTATCCCGATCCAAGTCCCTATCTTGCCGGCGGAAGCTTCGACTGTGATAGAGGTCTTGAGATCAATGGTATCATCGAGGTCAAGTAGACCGCATGGGTTTCGTGGTAGCCAGAGAACATTGTTAATAGCACGGGTATAGTATGGGTTGTCGTAAGGTAGGTCAGCGGTCGTTAAGTCATCCCAGCTTACAGGCGGTGGGTGAGGAACAACTGGGAGGTCGTCTTCAATTCGTAACATAGGTTCTGAAAGTGGGGCGACTAATGACAACGGGGCAAGGAGCGGGGGCTCAAGTTTGCTTCCAGTCGCAAGTCGAGAGGGCGGTTCATTTTCTTCTGCCTGTGATGTACCAGGGTCGAGATGTGAAAATGAACGGGGCTCTGTACGGAAAGGGTTGGGCCCTCGTGTCAATGGATTATTCGGATGATGTCGGATTGTAGCATAAGAGAACGTCACCCAAGCTGGTAGTTGCCAGGTGAACCCCCCTCGCTGCGAATCAGTATTGATAAGGCCATTCATGTCCTGTTCTGTATTTTCGGTCCCTCCTATTTCATTGCTAGCCGCATCCTTTTGTCCGCAGACAATATGTGCTTCTCGCATGTCGTCACGTTCGAATTGTGCTCGGCACATTCGTGTCATGCTATAGGTGTTTCATGAGGTTGAGAGTGTCAAAGAAAACAATTTTACGCACAGGAGCTTCACAACAGATGTGAACACAATGAGCACGGCGGAGAGGGCAACGTTAACCTCCTTCTTCAAGACAACCATATAAGCAAGAAAAACAGCCTAATAGGATTTCTTCAGCGACCGATTTCTGCCCACGTAGTATATACGAACCTGAGATAATATAAGGCCTTAATCCAATGTCAAAAACTAATTCTCAGACAGTCATGTGGATTTCTTACCATCCAACGAATATCGCAGTATTCGTACCAAGATGAGCTTTCCCTCGCCCTCGTAATTTTTAGCGTAGACGTGAATTAGCTTGAGGATTGGGGTAAGCAGATAATCAAGTCAGGGGAAAATAGCATACTTGGTTTTTGATAACTCCTACAAAGAAATTATTATTCTTAATAGGCTGAGATACAGAGAAAAACGTACCGGCTTCAACGAAAAAGTAAAATGTTCCGAAGGGTAGTACAACAGGATTGAGCACGGCGAATACCATCAAAATGTGGATCACCAATAAATGTGTAGGGAGCCAATCTACAAATGATTCAGAGCAGTCGAGTGGCGATGTCATCATTATACTGACAGTAAAAGTTGAACGTCCGAGGACGTATTCCGACCGCTCGTTTACGTCTACGGATAAGTCAGAAACACTGTCGAAATTCTGGACTGGACAACTCACGGAGTAAGTTGTCTTTTAGTTGTAGGGTACATGATAAGGGGTAGCTTTGATAAAAGTTCTTTAATCATCCCGTAGACGACGAAAGAACGTAGATAGATCTTACACCGACTGAAAATAGAAGCGATCAGTTCACGCGAAAGATGTGTGAGTAGCATGTGACATACGCAAAATTATTTCAAAACCACCATGCATACCGGCCGTGAAAATGACTGAAAGGTCGATCAGCGTCGACGGCTTCTTATGAATTGCCTGAAGCACTCACGCCAACCAACGTAGAACGGTCCAGCTGACGGAAAACTATCTGCCACAATCTGGAGAATGTCGGGCCTGTTCGCCGATGCTCGAAAAGAGGTGAGGAGAGACTGCATAGCAGCAGTGCCTACACAGAAAAATACAAGAACGTTGACAATAAGAAACTTGTAATATCTAGTCATGATTCGGTCGTGAAGAGCTGAAAGGGTCGTAATTGTGTGAGCCTTTTTAGCGATGAGTAACAAGATAAGCGGGATAAGTAGAGCTAACAGAGCCACGAGAAGGGTAGGAAGAAATGATTGAATCACTTCTTCCTCCCAAGCGTGCTTGTCGAGGTATGCTTTCTAAGTGCGGCGATGAGCATAGAATGCAGGAAGAAAGAGGGAACCTTACAAGACTAGGCCAGAAAGCACTGATGTTCTGAATAGATACTAAACCAACGAGTAATGATACCGGAAACAACCAAAAGATGGTGAATGCCCTGTGAGAGGTTTGTCTAGATGTAATTAAAAAAAACGAATCTTATGCCACTGACCATACACCCACGCTCACAACCCAATCTTTTACGAACTAGCGCAAAATAAGCAAGTAGAAAATGGGATCTAAGAAGGAATCTGACCTCTGCATTGAAAGACGATTTCATAACCCTGATCCAGTCCAAATCCTGGTACTCTGGGGCCATCGTGACTAAACACGTAAGCGGGTTATGAGGGTGGACTGCCAAATACTTGCACGCCTTTCTCGCATCGTATGGATCGGCAAAAGTAACGAATGCGGTCGAGACGGGATCGAATTTTATCACAGGCTTAGCGCGGTTCTCCGTTATGAGGGACGTTAGCAGATTGAGTTTAGCTGTGTAGTAGTCGATGGATGGTACCGTCTTTCCGCGGAAGAGATGCGATAAGTTGACCAAGGGTTGGTACGCATCAAGACTGGTCCGCGGTAGGCTGAGGAGAGCTTCCCAGATGGTAGTCTTGCGCTTGCGTCGCCGTCCATTCGCAGAAGCGGGAGGGTAGGCAGTGGGACTTTCTGAGGAGCCCTCGTCGGAATCAGTAGATCCTTCTGTTCGCAGCTGTTGGAAAGGGTGATTTGAACCGTGGGAAGATCTCTTGAGCTTGGCACCACGTTGCCTTAGCTCGAATTCATCGACGAATGGACCCAGAACCTTGATGAGCTGTTCCATCCGCTCCTCTTCACTGAGATTACCTTCTAATTCGGCATCACCTTGTTCAACATCGGCAATCGATTTCCTCTGTTTCGCAACAAGTTTGGCCCTGGAATTGCTCCGAGAAAAAGGCTTATTCGCCTCTTTTTGATGCATGGCCTTTTTGACAGCCTCGAGGGCAGTTCTCGCCAGTTTAATGTGCGCCGTCTCCAAAAGTCTAAGAATGTCCTCGCGGCGTTCCAGAAGTGAAGCCAACTCAGTCATCTTTCTTGCAACCACAACACGGTCTATCACAGGCACATTTTCCGGATCGGGAGCAGAAGAGTGGTTCTTTCCGTCCTTCGATTCGTGGGGTATAACTGGAAGACGTTTGGCGTGATTGAAAAGGAAGGCGAACGACTTGTTGAAGAAGCCTGGCTGTGTTGTCGAGGTCAGACCCAATGCCGGACGCTCTAGCTTTCGGGACATATAGTACTCGAAATATTCTTTGAGCACCTTCTCATCTCTCAGTTGAGGAGGAACATTTGATACCATGATAGTACGCAGACGAAGACCGTTTATCGGATGTATGACATCTAGTGATGGGGCAGACGCAAAATTGAACTGAGGATGAGGATGAGGGTGATATTCTGGACGAGTGCCTTCGCCTGACTCCGAGGAGATACGTTTCGCGGCCTGTGTGATGTTTTCCGCGCGCAACATGAATGCGCCATGGGCTATCCAAAACAGTGTACCAATCCACGTCAAGGTGATCCAAAACAGGATGCATATATGAATCCACAGCAAGGATTTCCCTTGGTCCGTCGAGACAAGGGAAGAGATGGAGGCGCGAGTCATGGATTTGGGATCAATTTCAGGTCCAGAGAATTTGACGTGAATGGGGAACAACACGGGAAACGTGGTGAGTGTGTGCAACAGAGCGAACCAAACTAAGTAAGCGTGTCAGATGTTCTGTTCTTATAGAGATGATGGGAACGTACAACAGCCACGAAGAAACCGAATGTACAGTGTTGCATCAATACCCCGAATTTCATTCATCTTCGCTTCAGGAAACCACACGGCTTGCGGAACCCACGACAATATCCATCCTCTTGGCGACGGAGGCGATGGCTTCCTAATGGCTGCGTAAGAAAAGATGCCGCATGGGTAATTCAACAAACTCACCAAGCCCATGACCTGCCTTGATACAGGCTGCAACGGCACAAGATCAGTATTGGTTGGTACAGGGGTAGAATGAAGAATGAATTGAAAGGAAACTTGGATTGTATCTACGCTCGTCGCCGGGGGAATTCACAAGAAACTTGCAGACGGACTTACTATCCAAATTGCCAACTTTCCCTGCTTCCAAGCCCTTCCTCATATTGTTTTTTCCCTCTGCGTTTCCTTTTCATGTATTCCTGGCCTCCGACGCATAGTACAGTGATCACTATGGCGATTACAGACTGATTTATCAGTCCACTGTGGTGATGGCATGAGCCTTTTGAGACAGCAAGACGAGACAGGGATAGCACCACACCTGTAATTCTTGGAAAACGGTCGAGTTTGGATGTCGGTCATTATGTAGTGGTCGTAAATGTAAATTCAGACGTCAGATAACCGAGAAACACGCAGAGGTCAAAGACTAGAGGTGGTAGAGGGTGAATGCTAGCGTGACATGGAAGTTGCACCACGAACTGAGGTCCAGGACTCGGGGCTGTCGGAGCGGCGGACCGTCATAACATGTAATGTGCACGTGGTACTGCGTCATACAAAAAGTCGCCGAAATTCAGCGAAATTCATTCGTTAGAAGATAGTGACGTTTTTGACAACGAATTATACGTTCATTCAGCATTTTCGTCCGTTGAAATAGGCCGAGATCAGAATCTTGACTATAACGTATTGGAATCGCGAGCCCGGAGACGGCGGAATGAGCGATAAAAGGGTGAATACTCGTTGCAAACGAGATGGGGTACACTACATGAGCACGGTCCTTTTATACGACAGCTCCATCTGAAAGCCGCAAGCAGAAGCAACGGATACGTACAAGGTAAAAGAAGGCTAATACAAAGAATCTTCATGAGCAGCGTCTGAGAAGGAGAACAAGACAGCGTAATGATCATGTCTTGATTCAGTGACAATTGTGAGCCCACAAATGGCAATTACGAGACGAAAGGGTGGTAGCTTAGTCTCTCCTTTTAAGCATCACTTACTGATGCCCTGTCTTCCAGAGGCTTTATCTAATTTCCTTGTCCTTTGAGTCGTCGTCGAGCGCACATTGATGAATATACATGCATTATACAGACAAACGCATGTATGATTGTAGCTTTACTTGGTCTTCATAATACGAAGGGTAGTTGGACGATATTTGTAATTCTCGCTGTAGTTCTTGGGAGGAACTCTCTTAGTCGCGGGAGGTTGCCTGTAGACGATGAGCAAGAATATCCTCATGGGCTGTTTGATCACTTACACATAATAATCCCATCCTGGAAGGTGTGAAGGGTAATAAGAAAGCGCACTTGAGTAACATAGATTGAAAACATACCCTGCTTCTCCGCGAAATGCATTGCGTCTTCTTTCGATCTAAATGAAACCCTCGTTCCTTGCATGTAATCAGCCCTGTTCTCTGCGTCAATACCATTCGACGGCACTGGGCCGGGGGCGGCTCACGAGCTAGCCCAACCCATCAAAGGGTTCTCCCAACGACCACCGCTTAACATTGTGTCGAAATCTATACGCCAGCGCTCGGTTTTCGCTGCCCCGCTTTGCATAGTGTTCCGAGTCGGCTGATATATCCGCACCGCTCGGTGGCGAAGTTCCTCTGCGAGGACGCGTAAGCTACGCATTTTCATACAAGGGCAATCGAAACGTACCTGGAGCACCACTCACAACCTCTGCAACCATTACATCTCGGGGGGGAGCGGGAGCTACGATTTCTGACGACTCCGCTGACTTGGTGGCCGGGGTTGATTCGTTGCTAACGCCTCGGGCCAAGAGACGCCGTTGCCCCAGAGGCGCACCTCTAACCGCTAAGGCAGTCCTTGCACAACGAATGAATGACATGGTAGGATGACAAGCCGAGCACAGGAGTTGCATGTGTTTGGATACCAAGCCCGTTTAGGAATGCTTCGGTCAGCCGGGCCCGGCAAGGCCGTCTTGCGTCTACTATGTCTCTACAGTGTACGCTAGCTAACACGGTCTCACACACCCTGATGACAGCGTCGTTGTCGTTGTCATTGGCTGATATCGATGGTAGCCCAGCTTCGTCTCGCCCTCCCGATAGTGCATACCACTTCCCTGCAGGGCTGCCCTCTCCTTGCCACTAGCATCCTACAACATGGGTATCCTTTATGTTCAATAATCTCTAACCCTTCAGTTGTCGTCACCGCCTCTGATCATTGCCATGCTCCTGATGATGCTCCTGTGACCAGACTCATTGCGCCGTTCTAACTTCTGGCATAAGATGGCAGGCCACAAATCATGGACCTTGAGCTTGAGGCCTTGAGGGATATTTAGCGCTAGCTTCATTGGATCCATGGAACGCTTGGACGCGCTTCCACGTGGTGATTTTAGTCATACGACCTGCTGGAGGAAGAAATTGGGGTTGGACGCGGGCTGTTGAGTACTTGGAGACGGGTCCTGTAAAACTGAATTTGAATACATATCCATTCTAAATATCAGAACTATGCCCACTATGCGTCCTTTCGCCTATACACAAAATATACCAAACTAAACCACTCCGAGGTAGGCTATCAAATTTGTCACTTGAACATAGTTCCAGCACCGACAACCACCACACAAGATTACTCCGGTCTTGAACCCCTCCGGTACATCCACGAGGTAAACCATGATGTTGTAGCTTTTTCCTTCTTCAGTCTGTTCTCCAAGGCAGACTGTTCTTCCGCCATTACCTCCTGAAGAATTGCATGATGAGCCGATATGTTCTCTGCATGCTTCAAGGCACCCATAGACATCCGACGTGCAGCGTTAGCCCTCACAAAGTCACCCTGAGTATGAACATCAGGTAGAGGCTGTGAAGAATGAGCGGAAGCAGGGCGGTCGGGGGATCCTGCCAGCCGACTAGGAGATTCAAGTCGAAGTAGCTCGGTGCCTTCGAGATGCGGTCTTGGTGGTTCAATTGATTGTTGTAGACTAGACAAACTCGGTTGCCTCTGGCTGATACTCGGCCGACCTCGTGACAGAGAGGCCCTTGAAGGTGCAGCCGCCTGCTCAATGTTACCTTCTTTCACTTCCACGCGCCTTGCGATAGCGGGTGAGAAATCGATCTCCTCCGTACCATCCACCGCAAAGCTGGAAGCAGGTGGTAATGAAACAGTGGACATCTGCAATGGAGAATCTGTTTCGGGTATCCCGATCCAAGTCCCTATCTTGCCAGCGGAAGCTTCGACTGTGATAGAGGTTTTGAGATCAATGGTATCATCGAGGTCAAGTAGACCGCATGGGTTTCGTGGTAGCCAGAGAGCATTGCTAATAGCACGGGTGTAGTATGGGTTGTCGTAAGGTAGGTCAGCGGTCGTTAAGTCATCCCAGCTTACAGGCGGTGGGTGAAGAACAACTGGGAGGTCGTCTTCAATTCGTGGCATAGGTTCTACAGGCGGAGCGATTGGTGACAACGGGGCAAGGAGTGAGGTCTCAAGTTTGCTTCCAGTCGCGAGTCGGGAGGGTGGTTCATTTTCTTCTGCATGTGTACCAGACCCAAGACGTGAAAATGAACGGGGCTCTGTACAGGAAGGGTTGGGTCCTCGTGCCGAGGGATCACTTAGTTGACGCCGATCTTTAGCAAAAAAAAGCGTCACCCAAGCTGGTAGCTGCCAGAATTGCCGTCGTTGCAAATTCGTACTGAAGGCAACATTCATGTCCTGTTTGGTGTTTCCGGTCTCCCCTCCCTCAATGTTGAGTAGGCCTGCCGCCTCCGGCCGGCCACAGACAATACGTGCTTCCTGCACATCGTCACGTTCGAACTGTGCTCGACATATGTGTGTCATGCTATGTGTATTGCATGAGGTTGAGAGATTGAATCACAGAAAGTAATTTTACTCACAGAAACTTCACGACAGCTGTGAACACAATGAGCACGGCGGAGAGGGCAGCATTGGCATCCTCCTTCAAGGCAGCCATATATGCAAGAAAGACAGCCTAGTAGGATTCCTTTAGCGACCGGTTTCTGCCCACGTAGTATATACGAACCTGAGATAAGATAAGGCCTAATTAATCATCAAAAACTCATTCTCAGACAGTCGTGTAGATTTCTTACCATCTAACGAATATCGCAGTATTCGTATCAAGATGAGCTTTCCCTCGCCCTCGTAAATTTTAGCGTAGACGTGAATCAGCTTGAGGACTGGGGTAAGCAAGCTATTGTAGAAAGGGCAAAGAAACATACTTGGTTTTTGATTACTCCTACAGACACGTTATTCTTTTGATAGGCTGAGATACAGAGAAGAACGCACCGGCTTCAACGAAAAAGTAAAAAGTTCCGAAGGGTAGTACAACAGGATTGAGCACGGCGAATACCATCAAGACGTGGATCACCAATAAATGTGTAGGGAGCCAATCTACAAATGCTTCAGTCTTCTATAGGTAATATTGCCTTCATACTGACGATAAAAGTTGAACGTTCGAGGACGTATTTCGACGGATCGTCGACGTCTGCGGAGAACGTAAGACACTTTCAAGATTCTGAACTGAATGACTCACGGAGTAAGTTGTATCTTACTTGCGGGGTTGATAACAAGCATAATAAGGGGTAACTTGAATAACGATGTCTTTAATCATCCCACAAAGGGCGAGAGAAAGCAAATAGAACTTACACCAACTAGAAATAGACATGGTCAGTCCTCGCGAAAGAAGTGAGAAGGCGTGGCATACACAAAAGTATTTCAAAACCACCATGCATACCAGTTGTGAAAATGACTGAAAGATGAATCAGCGACGACGGCCTGTTGTAAATCACTTAAAGTACCCACGCCAACCAACGTAGAACGGTCCAGCTGACGCAAAACTATCTGTCACAATCTGGAGAATGTTGGGAGTCGTGGCTGATGCTCGAAAAGAGTCGAGGAAAGATTGCAAAGCAGCCGCTCCTATACAAAAAAACACAAGAACATTGACAATCAGAAACTTGTAATACCTAATCATGAGTCGGTCGTGAAGAGCTGAAAGGGTCATAATTGTGTTAACCTTCTTGGCGATGAATATCAATATATGTGGGATCAGAAGAGCGAGCAGAGCCACAAGAAGTGTAGGAAGAAATGACTGAATCAGATATTGTCCCCAGGGATTCAGATATACTTTCTAGACGTGTGGCAATGAGTATATAGCGCAAAAGGAAAGAGGGAACCTTACGAGACTAGGCCATAAAACACTTATGTTCTGAATAGATACTAGACCAACGAGCAACGACACCGGAAAAAACCAAAAGACGGTGAATGACCTATGACAAGTTTGGCTAGATATAACAAAAAGACAAAGACTGCTACTGACCATACGCCCGCGCTGATCACCCAGTCTTTAACAAACTAACACAAAAATAAGCGGTTAAACTAATTGAAAAATGATATTTAAGAAGGAATTTGACCTCTGCATTGAAAGACGATTTCATGACCTTGATCCAGTCCAAATCCTGGTACTCTGGGGCCATCGTGACTAAACACGTAAGCGGATTATGAGGGTGGACTGCCAAATACTTGCACGCCTTTCTCGCATCGTCTGGATTGGCGAAAGTGACGAATGCGGTCGAAGCGGAATCGAATGCTGTCACATGCTTAGCACGGTTCTCCGTTATGAGGGACGTTAGCAGATTGAGTTTAGCTGTGTAGTAGTCGATGAATGGTACCGTCTTTCCGCGGAAGAGATGCGATAAGTTGACCAAGGGTTGGTACGCATCAAGACTGGTCCGCGGTAGACTGAGGAGAGCTTCCCAGATGGTAGTCTTGCGCTTGCGTTGCCGTCCATTTGCATAGGTGGGAGGGTAGGCAGTGACACTCTCTGAGGAGCCCTCGTCGGAATCAGTAGATCCTTTTGTTCGCAGCTGTTGGAAGGCATCATTTGAACCGTGGGAGGATTTCTTGAACCTGGCGCCACTTTGCCTTAGCTCGAATTCATCGACGAATGGACCCAAAACCTTGATGAGCTGTTCCATCCGCTCCTCTTCACTGAGATTACCTTCTAATTCGGCATCGCCTTTTTCAACATCGGCAATCGTTTCCCTCTGTTTCGCAACAAGTTTGGCCCTGGAGTTGCTCCGAGAAAAAGGTTTATTCGCCTCTTTTCGATGCATGGCCTTTTTAACAGCATGAAGCGCAGTTCTCGCCAGTTTGATGTGCGCCGTCTCCAAGAGTATAAGAATGTCCTCGCGGCGTTCCAGAAACGAAGCCAGCTCAGTCATCTTTCTTGTAACCGCAATACGGTCTATCACAGGCACATTCTCCGGATCCGGGGCAGAAGAGTGATCCTTTCCATCCTTCGATTCGTGGGGTATAACTGGAAGACGTTTGGCGTGATTGAAGAGGAAGGTGAACGACTTGTTGAAGAAGCCTGGCTGTGTTGTCGAGGTCAGACCCAGTGCTGGACGCTCTAGCTTTCGGGACATATAGTACTCGAAATATTCTTTGAGCTCCTTCTCATTTCTAAATTGCGGAGGAACATTTGATACCATGATAGTACGAAGACGAAGACTGTTCTTCGGATGCATGACGTCCGGTGATGAGACAGACGCATAATTGAACGGTGGATGAGGATGAGGATGGTATTCTGGACCAGCGCCTTCGCCTGACCCCGAGGAGATACGTTTCGCGGTCTGTGTGATGTTTTCCGCACGCAACATGAATGCGCCATGGGCTATCCAAAACAGTGTACCGATCCACGTCAAGGTTATCCAAAACAGCAGGCATACATGAGTCCACAGCAAGGATTTCCCTTCCTTCGTCCCGACAAGGGAAGAGATGGAGGCGCGAGTCATGGATCTGGGATCAATTTCAGGTCCAGAGAAATTGACGTGAATGGGGAACACCACGGGAAACGTGGTAAGTGTGTGCAACAGAGCGAACCAAACTAAGTAAGCTTGTGAGATGCCCTGCTCTTATAGAGACGATGGAAACGTACAGCAGCCGCGAAGAAATCGAATATACAACGTTGCATCAATACCCCGAATTTCATTCATCTTCGCTTCAGGAAACCGCACGGCTTGCGGAACCCACGACAATATCCATCCTCTTGGCGACGGAGGCGACGGCTTCCTAATGACTGCGTAAAATAGGCCCCATATTGATGATTCAATAAACTCACCAAGCCCAGGTCCTGCCTTGATACAGGCTACAAGGGCACAAGATCAGTATTGGGTCGTGCAGGGGTAGAATATGAAAAAATTTGAAGGAAACCTGAATGGTGTTTACGCTCGACGCTGGAGGGATTCATTAAAAATACTTGAGGACGAACTCACTATCCAAATTGCCAACTTTCCCTGCTTCCAAGCTCTTCCTCATATTGCTTCCTTCCACCTCTACGCTTCCTTTTCAGGTATTCCTGGCCTCCGGTGCATAGTACCAAAATTCCTATGGCAATCACAGACTGATTTATCAATCCGCTGTAGCGATAGCATGTGTATTTTGGTACGGCAAGACACGGATAAGACCATCACCTGTAGTTCTTGGAAAACGATCGGGTTTCAATGTCGCTCATTATGCGTTGTCCACAAATTTAGGGTCCGATGTCAGATCACCGAGGAATCTGTTGAGGTCAGCGACTAGAGATTGTAGAGGGTTGATGCTATCGTGACATGGAATTTTCAACCCACGAACTGCATCAATGTGCACGTGGTATGCGTCATACAAACCAAGTTCAAACCCCAGCATTTAGTTAACCAGGTGTCGTTGATAGTCATCTCTGCGTTCTGTTTGAAGTTCGCTAGAAGGTCGTACGGTCTTTACAGCGAATTATACTTTCACTTTGCATTTTCGCCCGTGGAACTGTCCCAAAATCAGAATCTTGAGACAGACGGCACTTAGGTGGTGGTGGTTTGCATATTCTGGTCAATAGACGAAAAGGATATTAGCTATTAGCGAATTGTCTTCAAATAGAATTGGTGCACAGACTGATGCCCGGTCTTTCAGAGGCCTCACCTAATCTCTTTCAACTCTGAGTCGCTTTCGAGCGCAGATTAATGGATACACATGCACGCAGAAGACCAACAGTATACAAACAAACGCATTTTTTCTTGAAACACGATTGCAGCTTTACTTGGTCTCTGGACGATGCTGTTGATTCTCCCTGTAGTTCTTTGGGGGGGACTAGGCTCTTAGTTGCGGGAGGTTACTATGTAGACGATGAGCAAGAGTATCTTCCTGTGTTGTCTGGTCGCTTACACATAATAATCCCATCGTTGAAGGTGTGAATGGCCATCAGAAAGCGCACTAGAGGGAGATACATTGAAAACGTATCCTACTCCTCCGCAAAATGCATGGCGCCTTGTTACGATAGTAAATGAAATCCTTGTTCTTTGTATATTATCAGCTCTGTTCCCTGTATCAATACTATTCAGCGGCAGTATGTCAAGAGAGACTCACGAGCTAGCCCAACCCATCAAAGGGTTCTCCCAATGACCACCGCATGAAATCGTATCGATATCTACACGCCAGCGCGCACCATTTAGCATAGTGTTCGGAGTTGATATATTTCAAACCTTTTTCGTATCGCTCGGTGATGAAGTTCCTCTGCAGAATAAGCAAGCTACACATTTTCCTTCAAGCGCACTGGTGGTAGAGTTTGAGCGTTAAGAGGGTAAGGAATCTAGGCGTGTTGTCCTTACAGTAACGTTTCGTCAAATTTGCTCTACTATCCCGAGGCTCAGTGGAATTTCTTCCATATGCCCAAGTTGGCAAAAGCCATACAGTGTGAATAATCTGCTGCGCTCGCAAAATGCGGGGTCCATAATTACGACGGCAATAGAAACGTACCGTGAGCACCACTCAAAACGTCTGCAACCAAGACATCTCGTAGACATCTCCGGGGAAATAAATGTCATCGCGTCTCTAAGCCCTCGATGGGACCGTCGAACGGCGTTGGTCATCACACAGCCACTTGATAACGCGACAGAGCTTGCGACAGCGACACCTCGTACGAAGCCCAGGAGACAATATCTTTGGGATACACTTCTATTCACATTTTGACGAGCTAAGAGCCCCGCAAGGCATATAAGGACATGCACCCATAATCTTTTTAAGCCGTCGTCAACCCAACCGACCGACCCAATGTGCCGGAGAAACGGGCCGGGAATCCATTGCGATTTCTGACGGCTCCGCTGACTTGGTGGGTGGCTGAGGTTGATTCGTTGCTAACATTGAATACTGGATGAATGACATGGTAGGATGACAAGAAATCAGAGCACGGGAGTTGCATGTGTTTGGATACCAAGCCCGTTTAGGAAACCGCCGCATCATCACCTCAAACGACGAGCACGGACACTTGCCAGTCACCTCGCTGGGTAGCTTCATGTCAAATTTTCTGCAACCATGGCTCAGGCACGACGACGCGTATCCTACGTTATATTGCCTCCCGATGGACCTGTTCCTCACCTGCAACTACCTCCCCATGGCGTATCGCGGTTAGGTTGTACCGGCCCGCTGCTCAGACAGGCTGGTGGCCATGGACAGGATAAAGACATACCGAAGCGCGCCAGGCATCGGCATCGACTAGGTGTTGCCTCTCTTGCCCTGGACACTTCGACTCAGCTTACAGGCCGGGGTGCTCCGGAAGGCATTCTGTATTCCGGTGGCAGAGATGGAATGGTGATTTCGTGGGACCTAGGAATGCCAATGAAGAAGAGGAAGCTGAAGCAAGACGCCGGTAATTTTCATCGCGGTGACGGACGCTGGGAGCTCATGACAGGCTGGGGCGACGATGTTATTGCGGAGGAAGCTGAAGATGCCGATGACCGACCCACCAGCGACGGCGACGTGTTGGGGGAGGTTACCGCGTTTTCTAGTAGAAGACGACGGCAGTCTCAGTCTTCTCTTCCCTATGAGCAACAGTGGGAAACAGACTTGGATTTATGCAAGCCGGGTCAGGTCAGTCTATACCTTGACTGCGCTTGTGCAACTGTTGAACAGAAAGAATGTTTCTCAAGCCCAGTCATTTCCGTCAGTCTGCCCAGTTGCATATGGATTGGATCAATGATATTGTTCTATGCAATCATAATCAGACAGGCAAGTCTTTCAACCGCAGCGCGTATCATCATCGTCCTCATAAACTCCAGTGGTTTCCGCGTCCTCGGATGGCACAATCAAGGCATGGAATCCTCACTCCTCCATAGGTTCCGAGCCGTCGAGAATCGGGGTCCACAGTGACTACGTACGTTGCCTAGCTCATTGGTACGTGCTAGCCCTTTCTTGGCATGGTCCGCTGACAAAACGTAGCCGAGAACAGAATTGGATTGCCTCTGGGTCTTTTGACCGGACAATCAAACTGTGGGACCTTGGCCGGTCATCGAACCCGGATCCGCTGATTACACTTAATCCTGGGGTTGCTACGACACCGAAGTCGTCTGTCTACGCGATTGCTGCTGACCCATATGGCCATTCCATCGCATCTGGATCCCCAGAGCGTGTTGTTCGATTATGGGACCCCCGTTCTGGTAAGAGGACAGGAAAATTGGTTGGGCACACAGATAATATCCGAGCCATTTTGATATCTGAGGACTCGAGGTACCTGCTTACGGGTTCTGCTGATGGTATTGTTGCCAGCTTCCTGTTATTAGCCGCCTGACCAACATTTTTCTCAGCGTCCGTCAAACTCTGGTCTTTAACGTCACAGAAGTGCCTACACACCTTCACACATCACACTGAATCCGTCTGGTCTCTTTTCTCTTCTCACCCCTCGCTGGAGATATTCTATTCTGGTGACCGATCGGGACTTGTCTGTAAAGTTGACGTTGAGGACTGCTCAGATGTCGCTGAAGGCGAATGCGTCGTGCTTTGCCAAGATTCTGGACAAGGCATGTCATCTTCTGAGGGGATCAACAGCATTGTAGCCATGGATGATAATCTCTTGTGGACGGCGACAGGAAATTCGAGTATCCATCGATGGCGGGTGCCCCAGAGACGTTGTATTCGTGCGAACGCACTCTTAGTGGACACTGAACACGATCGGCACGACAACAGTCCGGCGGCTACAATGCGAAGGCAACGTCGTCAGAACAGTGCTGAAGAGTCCGTCGATACGGTCGGACCGGCACCAGCCCCCCGTAATTCTATCACGTCGTCTATTCAATCTCTTAGTTCAGATAAATGGCTTCCGCAGCGTGACCATGAGGATGAAACGACCTTGTGCGGCATTCCTTTCGCGAGCCTAGTCAAGCTTGTTTCTGCGAGCGACCCTTTCGCCACATATTCGTCCTCTACCCGAGGACGTGATCCTGAGGTTGCAACGTTGTACTCCGCTGCTTCCATCATGTCTGTACCACAGGCCAGTCTGCCGATTCATTCGGTTCTACGTGTCCACACGAGTCCTGTTCAAAGTTCAAGGACGGAGGATACAGTCCAGCCTGTACCTACTGCGCGCGCAGAGTACGAGGAGCGAGAGATAGCAGCAGATGCCGAGCCTCTTCATAAAGCTCCCGACAATGTGATTCAAGGCGATCACGGACTTGTCCGATGTATCATTCTCAATGACCGGTTGCATGCTCTCACTATTGATACATCAGGCGAAGTAGCGGTCTGGGACATAGTAAGATGTTTCTGTAGGGGAAGATTTAGGCGGGAGGATGTCGCTGCAATTAGCCATCGAAGCAGTTCTGTGGAGGGAAGCAGTGGCGGAGAAAAAGAGCGCAGCCCTCGAGAAGTGCTGGATAGCGTTCGAGAACGAGTTGAGGGCGAAGGTGTTGCGTTGCCATGGGCTACTGCTGATACCAAAGCCGGTGTATTGGTGATCAACATGGATGAGAAATGTTTCGAGGCTGAAGTATATGCAGATGAAGTTGGATTTGCCCATGATCGACATTTTAATGACGAGTCGAAATGTAGGCTTATTTGTTCGACTCTGTTGAACTCCTCACTCACTCATAAGCATGTTTTGGTAGTGAATATTGGGAAATGGGTGCTGAGGAACCTATTTCTTGGCTTCATTCGAGAAGAGCAAAGAATACGTCGTCATCGTGACCGTCGTGGAAGTGAAGACAGCCATCATTCCACGTCTCCTGATCGTCACCGGCGATCAGTGAGACCAAGTACAACTGTCATTGCATCATCACACATGATTCCAGCAGTATCGCCGAGTATATCCTCGACATGTTCATCTCCTCTTCTCTCTCCATTGATACCTCTCCATCCAATTGCACAAGAAAGCGGCATAGCTCCGTCCATATCCCAATCTTCTTCGCTAGCTGGTAACGATGATGCTACTCCTACGCCCCGTATACTTTTGCACCAGCGGCTTCGATCCACCACTATCGATGGCAGTACACCTACTGGGTCTTCTACTCCAAAAGAAATGGACTACTTTTCCGTGCGAAGGCAAATTTCTTCCCAGACATCAGATGAATTGTCTGGATGGGCTGCGCAGCGGTCAGAGCCGGTATCACAAAGCCCGAGCACTCCTGGTGGGTTCATAGGGCTTTTTAAGAATCTCGGGAAGAGCAAGAGACCTGTCAGCGACGTTGGTCCTGCTACCACCCCCATTCATGGCGTTGTTGCAGCTACAACTGAAACGCAGACTCCTGCGGCCGACGTGAGTGATATCGTAATAAATACTATGTCCCAACTTAACCATACTCCAGCGGGAATCTCCAGGTGAAACCGCTTCAGAAGTCGTGAAAACACCGTTACAGAAACTCCTTTCGGCGACTTGGACACCCCCTTCGTCGACTGAAGCGCCACCTCATAATCTGCCGCCTAATCTAATCATTTTGATTTCTGAAGCAGGGTCCCCTAACTATAATATTGTCTATCATGGCACCGTTGGCTCTATCGCTCATGATACACATGCATTAGAGGAAGCCATGCCCATGTGGCTCATCGAATATTTGCTCTTGAACAAGGCATTTGCACCTGTTCAGGTGAAAATTAGCTTTGTCCTTTTACCTTATCCTTCTAAGGATCCCGACACGGAGCCTCTCCCAGAGCTTATCAATACGTGAGTTTGTACCTACAAGTTCCCCCTGATATTTTTCTATGACAATTTTTCATAGTGCTCAATCAAAGCTCACGGCCAACCGCTTCCTTCGTGTGCGCAAGCTCATAATCCATGTTCGTTTTTTTCCCGTTGCTGCAAGCCCTCCCTGGTGCTTATTCTTCCCCTCATGTGCGTAGGTACAGGAAAAGCTAGATAAGATATCTTCGAATTCCAATTCAAGAGCGGCATCTATACGGTCTTCGGTAGAAAGCGCCGGACATCACGAACGCACAAGGTCGCCACGACCTAGACCAGAAGACTTGTACGAAATTCTGTGCAACGAAATTCTTCTTCCATTAGACATGAGCCTAGCAGCTGTGCGCTACTATGTGTGGAAGCAGTCGACAGAGTTGACGATGCATTATCGGAGAAAGTTGTCATAGAAATCCTCCCTGTACGTTCCGTTCCGATGTATTACGATGCCGCGGAATCATTAGATTGTACATTAGTTTATTAGGCGTAGTTAACTTTTATACGTACAGTACACTATACCATAGCATACGAGCACGGACAATACGAGACTCGGGCCATAGAACAAAGTTCTCGTAAACATCAATTTGGGGCGAACATTGACCTCTATTTCTACCGATGAACACTTTAGGAATCACATATAGTTGCAAGACTTATATTCGTTGCATCCTTCAAGCTGTAGTCGGTAAGATGAAGTTGGCGGCGCGTATGAAGCCGCTCCTTTCTTTATTCCTGTGGACAAAGCCAAACAACGATCTGAAATTTACAGTGGCCCGACATCCCGTGGTGATCGACGGTGGTTACGCTACGACTTGCTTGACATCGGAGCGCGACGACACTCCGCTGGCCTGGAGCTATGCCTTCAAACCTTGCTCCTCCGGCACTGTCTGGCTCTCTCATATCCTCCTCTATCACCGTTGTTAATGCACCACTTGACGCTGATGACGCCCTTATGTTCACCAGCTTGGAAGAGCAGGCCCCTGCCCAGCAGGTGAGGGTTTCGGCGTTGACGCATACGTCCAAATTCTAGATTTGATGCCTTCCTTTTAGCTTGCGGAGCTCGACAACCAACTCGTGATGCAGAGTCGTATCTTGGAGGGCGCTGAGAATATGCTCAAGGTCACCTTGACTGTCAGTGCCTGTCTCCGCGTCTTCGTGCCTCCTTGTCAAAACATTGTGATATAGGATGCTCTACGACTTCAAGTCGAGTCGGAATTGGATATGGCCAGAAGTCGAATTGAGGCTATCACCAATAGGCGTCAGGATATACGTAAGTACTCAGTTTCCATCCCTCGGAGTCTTGACGAATCGTACCCAGAGTCTTCGATTGACAAGGGCAAGCAAGTCAGCGGTGCAGCGGCAATGAAGAAGCGCAAAAATTTCCAGGCAGGCCATTCTCCATCCCAAGCCAAACCAGTGAAAGAAGACATCGACGATAAAGGTTCGTCTATTCCATCCTGTTGTGCTCACTGCCATTGAAATGGTTGAGTAGGAGACGACTTCCGTACTATGCTTCAGAATGCGTCAAATTGCGTGTCCAATCTGCTTTCACTTCCCCGTCAGAACATGTTGCCGCAGACCACACCAGGCGCTTCCTCTTCTACCGACCCTCTGACTTCCAATATCCCCGAGGCGGATAGGCCTTGGATTGATGCTATGT
Source organism: Armillaria cepistipes (assembly GCA_900157415.1). Lineage (NCBI taxonomy): Eukaryota > Fungi > Basidiomycota > Agaricomycetes > Agaricales > Physalacriaceae > Armillaria > Armillaria cepistipes. The sequence goes on from FTRY01000001.1 coordinate 5,361,731, forward strand.
CCAGGCTGACAGCCGTCCTCCAGAAGAATTTACGTGTTCGGTATGAGTTGAATCTAGCAGATATCGTTCAAGCGTGCGTTATGGTCTAATCTGTCGTACAATTCATCTGATTTTGGTCAAAGTGTCATACCAGCGCTTGCGGATAGGCGTTCAAAACACTGTCGCGCAGCTGCCTATCGTGTCATAAGACATGCCCTGGTAGATCACGACTCGGTCAAACGTTTGGGAGAACAGGCGCTGGATTGGTATATTGTAAAGTGGGCATGCATGTTGTCTCAATGATCCGTACTCAGAGAAATTTTCCAGGTCCCTCAATCGCGACAGCAAATACGTCGTGGAAAAAGAGCAGGTCATTAAGCTCATCCGAACTATTGTTGACATCGGTACGATTCGCCACGACTTACCTTCGTCTACGGGAGGCTCTGTGGGTGTAGTTCCTCTTTCCGAGCCCGTTATGCGAGCATTTATCGCAGTTGCGGAACATGTTGAAGACCCTTTCAGGCCCATCTGTATATTAACATTGACCGAAATACGTATGCGAGTTACCCTATTTTCCATTACTGGTATCTTACGATCTTCTTAGTTCTCATCGACATTGATCTCGTCGCCAGAACAGGCGGAACTCGTTTTCTGCTTCATGCTTTGGGTGAAGGGCCGGTTGAATTGATTCCCATTTTATCCGCGGCTTTCCTCCATATAGTGGACAGTCCTCGGACTAGATCCTACTTTACCGTTGGTACCGACCTTGAGGTAATCATATTTATAACTATGTTCTTAACAAGCACGCTAACTTGTCAGCGTAGACTGCATTGTCTGCCGTCACCGATGCCTATGGCAAAGGCCCCGATCATGCCGAGCGGATGAAAAGTTGCACCCAAGTTATACAAGGCATGCTTCGAACCTGGAGTGGTGAATATTCTCTTCAACGACTGGTTCTTCCGGTGCTGACATGCCATATCAGGTCTCATGTACTTTTGTATGCACGACATGCGTGCACTGCGGTCCGTGATCGAGACTCTTCGAATACCCTCTGTGGAAACACGGGTGCGACCCATTATTAGTGTTATTACTAAAAGCTTATTATGTTTGACCTAGGAAATCATTTTAAATATGTTCTTCAGTCTTCTCAAGATCAAGACGCCGGAATGGTACCAAACGTTCATCGATGGAAGAAGATTAACAAGTATGATGTGATATGCGTATGATCCGAGGAAATGACTTATTCTTCGTTGCAGTGTACAGGAAGAATCGCAATAGTATCGATCAACGCAAGGAGGCTGAACAAGCGGATCGTACGTCCCCAACATCAAGGTTGACTGACCACTATATCGCACTACTGGTCCTCATTTTCACAAATGCGGGGCTGCTTGATGTATGTCTAATCAACAAATCTGTCTCCACTTCTGACGACCACGCTTAGGCGCTGACTTCTATGCTGACTGAGACTACAATGGGTACAAATCTTTCGCGAAAGGCGACACTTCTCATGGCAGAGGTTTTACAAATTGCAAATCGAGTCTTGCCGCTTTCTGTAGCTGCGAGAATACAGGTTCGGCACCGTTCCCTAAGTGTATATTACGTACTTAGTCGATGACCTTGGAACAGGCTATCCCACAAATGTTTGGCATGGCAGCAGATTTCGGCGACGGTGAACGCCGAATCATTGGGACGTCAGCAATGTCCGCTATCGACAGTCTTGATCGAAATCGCGCCCGGCTACAACCTGGGCCCGTTAAACAGACCCGTGCACGGTGAGTACGTGATGTTTTTGCTGACCTTGGCTTGACGGCCTTGCTCTTGTAGGGCCAATTCTGTGGAGGATTCCGTTCGCCGCGGACAACGTCAAGTGGAGCAAGCGAAGCTAAAAATGAATATGCAGATGGATGATAAAACATTCCAGTCCTGTGTTCTGGAAACTCAAGTAGGGTTGTATGCAATCTATGTTCCTTGTTGTTTATATTTCTATGAACAGGTGATGGTTACAAGGGACTATACAAAATGGAATTTTGACGTGTTGCAAGAGCTCATTGAAGGACCTTTGCTGAACCCGAAGCGGATGGAGGAGGCGATCAGAGCAGCAAAGTTTATTCGACGTCTTATGTCATTCTTCCACCCTTTCAGTCATCGTTTCTCTGAGATTCCGAAAATTAAGGTTTGCAGTTCGCCTCTTCCTGTAATGGTACCTTTCTGACTTTTTTCAGTCTAATCTTCGGTGGGCCCGTTTGGGATGTTCACTTTTGACAACCTTGCTAGCTAGTCCTGATGGAATGAGGTTCCTATCTACGGAAGATCAATTCCTTACACAGATTGTCAAGAGCTTTGCTCAACTTGATCCCGTAAGATCATTTTCTAACGCTGCCTGCTTGTACTCATTCTCTCAAGTTCAATGGTCTTCCAGACCAAGATCCAATATTCTCAAAAAAGAGAGTGGCTGAAACTTTGACCTATGGGTATCTGGAGATGCTTGGGACGCTCAGTAAACATAAAGAAGGCATCGAGTGCGCTCCGCGTGTTCACAATGATAGCATATATACTGACTGCGACTTCATTCCAGGTTATTGGAGAAATTTAAGATATTCACCGCGTTCTACCACCTAAGCGAACTGCGAAGTCGGGAGGATCTCATCAAAGGAATCATAGAGAACCTTGACTATAGCATGTGGGTGTTTTTCTCTTTTAGTCGGAGCTTGCAAAAAATTATGTCTACGCTAGAGACGGACACCCTCGTATCATCTTGTCGAAAGCCCTTACTTCTAGCTATAAGGTTAGTGGTCTTTGCCATGTCCGGAACTTCAGTACTGAACGTTTCCAAGCACATTCGTCTTTATGCGACCCAGCATCTTGGTGATCTTATTCGAGGCACAGCCAACAATGCGAATGTGTGGACCTTAAGACTCCTTTTGACACAGCTTTATGATCCTGCACCAGAAGTGTGCGAAATGGCTGCTCGCTTCCTTGAAGAGGCCTGTGAATCCAAGGAGATCCTTCAGCTTGTCGTCGAAATGAGGCCTACCATGGATCATTTGGGTGAAATTGGGAATCCCTTACTATTGAAGTAAGGATTTCGTTCTGCGGTGACGATGTGAAAGCTTACACTGATTCAGATTCACATCTACACCTATGGGCTTTCGATATTTGCTCGACGCTGGATACATTGACCGAGAATTGGACTTGTGGTTTAATGTATGTACTGATGAAGTTTGCTTGATGACATCTGACAGCCATTCCAGGAGCGAAATCTCTATTATGTGGTACAGGTTGAGGTCTTCCTTTCCAAGGTATTCCACGGTTCCAATACTTCTGAAGAGGAGGATGAATCCCTGTAAGTTTGCTCATTCGCGGCGTCGACCGGTCAATTGATTTCCTCTTAAGCGCTTTTGAGGGTACGGTACCGCCTCATTTCTACGGCGAGATGTCGAAAACTGAATTAGGCTGTCAAATTCTGCAAGAGAAAGGCCATTTTTCCGATTTCACTCAATTCATACGTCAGCATGGTCTTGAGGGAGAAGATACGGAGATCATCATGAAGTTAAAGAGTATCTTATGGGCAGTCGGTAATGTTGGAGCCACTGAAGGAGGTTTATCATGTCTTGAGGAAGAAGACATCATTCCAGCGGTATTAGACATAGCCAACAACTCTCCGATACCATCAGTCCGTGGGTCAGTCTTTGAGAATTGCTGCCATTCTTTCGTTTTTGACGAGTGTTCAAGGACGTGCTTCTTCGTCTTGGGACTAATTTCTTCGACCTCCCAAGGTGCGGAGATCCTTGATGATTATGAGTGGGAGGCAACGGTGACCCCGCTCGGATTACCCATCGGACTATGCATACCGATGGACGTGGAGAAATTTATAACTGTAAGCATCTCTTTCTCTCAGTACCGCTTACACTTACTGGTGGTACAGATACCCCCCTGGACTCAGCATATACCGGAATCACGCGAGTCTCGCCTTATACCCCCAACTTCTGAGGTTGAGCTCGAAGTAATTACAGCTCTTCAGAACCTCTCAAATTCCGTCATTGCGAACGCAGCATCTCGAACATTGACCAAGTAAGCATTGTTCGCTAGTCATCGTCTGATGCTGACCTCACGCCATAGGATGAAATCACGACCTGAGTACCGCGCGGTGTTCTCTTCACCGACAATGTTGTTCCGAGCCCTTCATATGATATCAACACAGCGGTATCGACTGCCTGTTCGCCGATATATCATGGACTTGTTCACCGTTGAGATGGACTCTAATCTTATTGCCAAGCTATCGGATGCTGCGAAGGCCTTGGAAGCCCATCCCGATTATAAACCGCCAAAGTCTGCGGCGAATCGGGTAAGCATATTTAGTCGCCTGGGACGAACTCGCCGGCCAGAGGAGAGCGACGATGAAGGCGAGGATGATGGACCCGAGGCAGAGGATGTTCCACTGTCGAAAGATCCACCACCTATTAGTTGTCGGCCTGTGAGCAGGATTATTGGGTTTGAGTGTACGATTTCTGGTTGATGGACTACTGGATATCATTATCTTGCGTGTTGTATCTGTACTATTTAAATAATCGCACATTTGATTCAATGATTTTTGAACAATTGGCACTCAGTATTTGCTCAGTATTCTGAATTGGGACCAAGGCTGCTAACGTAATCTCGGGTATTTCCGCAACTATACAGATAAAGTTCAAGCCACGCGGCCGGCATCTATCCACCAAATACTTTCAGTGTCGAGCCCGACAACTTCAAGACTTCAAGATGGGTACGTGACGCTGCCATTCTGCTCCCTCAGCGATATCTGACCGCTCATTCAGTTCGCTATGCTGCCGCCGCTACTGCTACGAACCCCGAAAAAAGTCAGTTATTGTGGTCCTTTTCGTGGCGAAGACTGACGGGGACAATGATATTCAGCTGCCCGCGCACGGGGCGAGTATCTACGAACGCACTTTAAGAACATGCGGGAGGTCGCCGCTGCTATCACCGGTTCGTTTGTCGTTGAACGGAAACTTTCTGGGAGACTGATACACGTATAGGATTGAAATTGGCCAAGGCCTACACATACCTTGCCGACGTCCAGGAGCACAAGCAGATCATTCCTTTCAGGCGGTTCGCCGGCGGTGTTGGACGGGCAAGCCAGGCCAAGCAATTCAAGGCAACTCAGGGTGTGTCTGTATGTTCACTCCTCTTGAATTTCAATTCATTTTATGTGCAGGTCGATGGCCGGAAAAGTCTGTTAAATTCATTCTGCGCCTGTTGAAGAATGCCGAATCCAACGCGGATGCTAAAAACATCGATGTTGAGGACCTCACCATCAAGAACATTGTTGTTCAACAGGCCCCCGTTCGTCCCAACATTTTTTGCGACAGAGTGCTTACTGACTTCGGATGCATAGAAAACCCGCCGCCGTACTTACCGTGCCCACGGTCGTATAAACCCTTACCAGGGACACCCCACGCACGTTGAAATCATCCTCACTGCTTCCGATGACGAGGTCGAGAAGGCTTCCGAAAAGGCTGGTGTCTCCTTGGTTGGATTGAACAGGCGGCAAGTTGCCAGGAAGAGGATTGAGGCTGCTCGGGCTTAGATGCATGTTCGTCCTTTCCTATTCGCACATGTACCTATGTTATGCAACATGCGAGATTATGAGATGACCGAAAATGACTTACGTTCAGCGTTGGTTCCACCATTGTGTCGGTGTTTAGAAATGGTACTGTCTGTTGTTGCTTCTGTGCTGTTGGAGACTTGAAGGGTGGAGGCTCTACGTGCGTTGAGTAGTTCAGCAGCTTGAATCGATTTCGGCGCCTTGAAGTTCGTTGGAAATATATGTCTAAAGCATGTGTATGTGTTTTGCGTCTACAACAGAAGTGTACATTTTACGCTTTTTTTTGTGGCAGACGATTGTAAGGGATAATAGCAAGTGAATGTGTGGGAATAACAGTAGCTAAGGAATGTAAGGGGTGACAATGATGACATTGATAGCGAGATGAAGAAATGAATGTGACGACGCATAGGTGATGCAGAAAGAACTGAGGAAGAGATGAATGAGCGTAGGAGAGCAATATAATCTAATTATATACTAAATGAATTGCTCTGGCTGAGACGTATGATAAAAGACATTGGTCGTGGCAAGGTTAAAGTCGGAAGGCCTTGTCAGGTCCGACAAGTTCGAATGTTGAAAATGGCGTCAAGATCAATCTTCGTTATTGAGTCGACGGTCTCATACCCATTGTAGGTGGCGACGAGGTTCCACAACATGGCAGGGTTGCTGTGGATTTTTTCAAGTTCTGGGTCTCTTGGTTCGAGGGCCCGGCTATCAAAGGACAAGCAGTTAGCAGAGCTCAAGCTTGAACAGTGTCACGAACCTCATCTGATACTGATCAATATCGTCGACGTCTAGTTTTGCTTTCGTGTTCACGGCCCACTGCAGCTTCAGGGTGAGCCATTCTTGACACGCAGCACTGCGTTTGAACAAGTAGGGCAGCCGTGCCTGTTCCATTGCTATTCACCGTTAATAGAAAGAGAACGCAAGGTCCGGTGCCCACTCACTTTGAATTGTAGCACAGATAGTGCGTATAGGGAAAAAGTTGATTCTTCCCTCAGTCATTGCCTTCGAAAGACTGGTCTTGACTTGAGAGACGTCGTGCACAAGAGGGTCTGTGTTGACGATTACTGAGAACCATAGCAGTCCAAGAGAAGGGCGTTCTCACCGAGGATAGGGACCATTGGTCGTGACTCGAGTGCCACGGCTTGGACTATGCGACGATATTCCTTAAAGTTGTCGAACACTTTTTCGAATACACAATGGTAGCCTTTCTCTCTGACGGACAAGCACTGGTGTTTCACAACGTGAGCACTTCAGTCACCACAGAGTTGAGACGTCACTTGCCAGTGCTGTACGCCTGAGCCGATTGACCGGAGAAGCAACGACGCCGTTGTAGATGGCAAAGGCAGAATTGAAGTCGTAGTGCTTGAGACACGTCTACAAGGCATGCTCAGACCCAGTCAAACGCATTGTACATGCCTAAAGACTTACCATTGCCACATCGAGCCAGAACCCTATAAACAGGACACGACCATCCACCGACGGCTGTTGCAAAATAGAAATAGTCGCCCAGAATGTGAGCGACCTTCCCCAATTCACAAAGTCCGCCCTGGTCTCTCTTCCCTCGGATTCGCTGGCTATCCACGAGCGGACAGAGCCCTCCGGATCGAGCTTCCTGAACAATCTAGAGGACTGGATAGTGAGTTGCCGCGCAAACTCTTGAACACCAGCGTCGGTCATGAACCAGCGCAACCTGGATGGCACCGTCTTGTCTGGAACCGATGAAAAGCGAAAATTGGTGTCTTTAGGCCTCGGGTAAAGGAAATCCCTTGCGATCTGACGAGATCTATGTTCCAACCACTTGGTCCGCGAGGCGTCGCCCGAGTCGACTTTCTTCAAACATTTGTAGAGCACCAGCATCTCGCTACCGGGGCGACATTCCGGATGTCTCAGAAAATAGTCCTGGAAGATCTCGAGCGCTTCGTTGTCGAACGTTGGGTTCCAGTAACGCTCCAGCCACAAGCAGATAACGTAGACGACGCGCTGCTCCGTAACGTCTTTCGATGCCGCCCAGACAATGCGTTGCTGCTCAGTGAACTCGTATTCACGATCGTCCATGCCCTCCAAGCGGTCTAAAAGGCCTCTGGCGAGTATGACAGGTGTCGTAAAGTACCGGAAGCCAAGGAAGAAAGTGTCGAGTACACCTTCCTGCGTGACCTCGCGCGAAGTGATCTGCAAGATGAGGGCCTGCAAGGTAGCACTCGTCAGTTGTCCCTTTTCGTCGACTTGCATAGCCGCATAATCCTCAGGCATAGGCATGTCGACGCGATTCCCGGAATCCTCGAAGTGATAGAGGGCGGATTGGCGAATGGCATACGTGATTTGCACAACTCGAGGTCTATCGAAAGACTTGAAGGACTCGGAAGTGAGGGTCGAAGTTGATGCTTGAGTTCGAACCAAACGGTGGCCGCGCTCCTTGGCGAGCTTATATACGCGTCGAATCTGTTGAGCGAGCTTCTTGCGTTGCGCGGGGAAACCCGGTTTATCTGGCGGATTCGACACGAGCGTTTCCGTGCTACTGCTAGGTTCGTCGACGGGTGGGAGGTGGCCAAGTGACGAGGTGGAACGGGAGACAGCAGTGTCGTTAGGGGAAGTCGGAGAATTCGACGCGTCGTCATTCAGGACTTCTTCCACGATTACGCTCAGAGGAGAGATGCGAAGCTTAGGAGGCCGCAGCCTATGAGACTCTAGGCTCCCACTTTCGTCGACATCAGGTACTTTTGCAACGCCGTCCTCTATAGGCAAACCGACAGGAAGGCCGGGAAGTGGCTTCGCATTCACTACCATGTGCGCCACGAGCTTGTGGAGTTCTTTAAGAGCCTTGAGCGTGGCGTTAAACCAGAGCATCGAAGTGGCTAGGCGCATGCTGATGCCTAGCTCACCTTCTCCCTCGACTTTTTTGCAAGCCCACGATCGGAAATACTCCGCAGAATCGACGACATTGTAGTACATGGCACAGTATTTGGGGTCGTTCGTGTCTAGGTGCGGCGTCCTTTCCAACGAGCAGAGAATATTCGACGAAAGGCCTGTGCAAAAAATCACAGCGTAGGCTTCGAAGTCACTGGCACTTTGAGTCATTTCTGACACTTCGCGTAGCTTTGCTATGACATGGATGATCGATGGGTATCGTTGGAGACATTTCGGGACGTTGGTGATCAGGGGAGGAGGGGCGGAGGATGACGGTGTCGGAGATGCAGGCTCCTTGCTGAAGAGGCTAGAGTCTGGGGGACTGGGAAGAGATGCCACAGGTCCTGCTGTGGGGATGTGGATTTTGCGGTCACTGATCTTTTTCAGTTTCTTCGGCTTGGATATCTGTGGGGATGCCATGGCTGAAGGTGAAGGTGAAGGTGAAGGTGAAGGTGGGGGGATAGCGATAGAGTGAACCGAGTCAAGAGCCAAGAGGAAGCCGAATATTTGAAGTAAGGCGGCAGTGTGAGAAATTGGTGCTCGATTGCCACGTTCAATAAGTTTACTAGCCTTAAGGGATAACAATATACCTTGTACATTGTTTTGACTTGTTCTCGCCAGATGCGTGGCGCTCCAAGCTTCGACTCATTTAGAGCCAATTTAGGATATCAAGCCAGTAATGATTTGTCTTTAGCAATTGGATCTTGTGGCGGTCGTCATTGTCCTGTGCGAAGTTCTAGCGTTCTATGTAAGCTTTAAGCTTGTTGACTGTCTTCTGTGAGCGTGCGAGCTGCCAGTGCAGTAAGGAGCAGTAAGGTTTTGGCCAGATGTTCATTTTTTTACAGGAGCATGAAAGTTGGAACAAATATCACCGTGGCCGCAGACGAAGAAAGCCACCGCCAAAGATAAGAACCTATTGCAACCTTGAATCGAGGTGGCACTGTACCCGAGTTGTATTTCTATAGTAATCGACCAAATCTGTATAAAAGATCGCTTAGAATTGGGGGCCAAGTATATCCGTCGGGTATCAGGATTTGCGTTGGATCCACAAGATGGTGTCGAGAAGGAAAAAAATGAAATTCAATGACCTATTTTCGTGGGCGGTGATCAATAAAGCTGTGCTAGCACGTGGTGGATAAGACCTTGAACCGGTCAGCAAGGCGCTTAGGCCAACTCCGACCCTGCGCACACAGCGACGAACTCAAGCGCTGAGAAGGCGCTTATCTATCTCCACTTCATCCTCCATCACAACGACACCCAGCAAGTACTGCCGCTTACTTTCCTTTCATCATGGCCAGCTCCAGCAGGTCGGTACTCGCATCCGTCTCACCCGTCGCCAGGTTCTCATCTTTCTGAACAGATCGAATGATGCAGAGCGGTCGTTTCGAGTGACCTGTATGCCTATTCAGCTCACACGAGGTCGAGATATCGGATGTGCTTACCGTTAATTGCAGTATTTGGGGCCCACGGTCTTGTCAAGAGGGATCTTCTTAGCCTGCCTGATCCGTTTGCAGTCCTAACGGTCGACGGGGAGCAGACGTGCTCGACAAGAGTAACAAAAAAATCGCTCAGTCCGTCGTGGAATGACAGCTTCGATATGTGCGTGGTGTATCCGTCCTTCTTTACACCCACTGACTCGTCGCAGAACCGTTCGCTCATCATCTATGATCACAATACAAGCTTTCGATTACAAGAAATTCAAAAAGCGAGATCAAGGTGCGTCTTAGTGCAGGTATGGTCCCTACTTCATTGCTCACGGTGCATTCCCCCAGGTTTTCTTGGTGTAATCAATATACCAGCCTCTGAAGTTATTTCCTGGGTTATGAACCACCATGGTATCCTTCTCTTATTTTTTTTCCGATTACGTTCTCATTTTATGCTTGCATCAGAAATGATATCAAGGGACCTAACCATGTCATCTAACAACCTGCCTGTATATGGAAAACTCATATTCGGGTTTTCGTTACCCACGGAACCCGTCCCATCAGCGCCTGCTGCAACTGACATGGATACTTTCACCATGTCTGCATCGGAAGCAGCACAGTTGTCCGCCACTGCTTCCAGCCAAGGGCCACGGCTTGCCGTGCATGTCGGCGATGAGGATCACTTGAGGCCATCGACATCGCGACAGCCACAACAGCCTCAGCAGCCACCGGCTCATCAGCAGGAGCAGCCTCTCTCCACTTCGCCGCCGTCTCTTCAGTCATCCACGAGTCTTGTTGCTCTGACTGCCTCCCCTCGATTCTCCCGACAAGATGCAAGCCAACGACCCGTTTCTCAGACTGCTGCGACAGTTGCACAGCGTAACACTGAAGATGATGCCGGCAGCCCCCTTCCTGCGGGATGGGAACGTAGGACCGATCCTCAAGGTCGTCCATATTATGTCGATCACAATACTCGAAGCACGACCTGGCATCGGCCCAGGGCCAATGGCCAACCTGCCTCTCTTTCTCCCCCAACCCCAACCCAATCAACACCACCACAGACGACAGCGCCTGTACGACACACTACCCTTGTTGCATCCAACCCTCCCGCTGTCACCGATATTCCCCTTCCACTAGGATGGGAGGAACGTCGGACCCCCGAAGGTCGTCCATATTTTGTTGATCATCACACTAGAACAACAACATGGGTTGATCCACGACGTGCCAACCAGCCTGTTATTCCTCCTACCAATGCCCATCAACTTGGACCCCTTCCTTCGGGGTGGGAGATGCGATTGACTTCCACAGGACGTGTATACTTTGTGGACCATAATACGCGAACGACGTCTTGGGAAGACCCTAGACTTCCAGGAGTTGTAGATGATAATGCGCCTCAGTACAAGCGAGATTACCGACGGAAGGTAATCTACTTCCGCAGTCAGCCTAAGATGCGCGTATCTGCCGGCAAATGCGACATCAGGGTTAGACGTGCGCGGATACTGGAAGATAGTTACACAGCCGTGATGGCACAAAATCCGGCAGACTTGAAACGACGGCTCCTCGTCAACTTCGAGGGAGAGGACGGGTTGGACTATGGTGGTGTGGGCAGGTAATTCTTGTCATTTCTTCTTTGAACTTCAGGACTAAGAGGCTCCAGGGAATGGTTTTTCCTACTGTCGCACGAGATCTTCAATCCTTGCTATGGATTGTTCGAGTACTCAACACACGACAACTATACTCTCCAAATCAACCCAGCATCCGGGATCAACCCAGACCATCTGAGCTACTTCAAGTTTATCGGTCGCTGTTTAGGTTTGGCAATCTTCCATCGCCGATTCCTAGATGTATATTTTGTTCCGAGCTTCTACAAAATGATGCTGCGCAAGCATATGGCACTGGTTGATTTGGAGAGTGTGGATGCTGATCTCCATCGCTCGCTAGTCTGGATGCTGTAAGTTGTCAAGTTTAGTCATCCAATATGTTGTTCACTAATACGACCCAGGGAAAACGATATAACCGACGTTCTTGATGAGACATTCACTACAACTGAAAACCGGTTTGGGGAATTAGTGACTGTCGATTTGAAGCCCGGAGGGGAAAGCATACCGGTTACAGAGGCGAACAAGACTGAATATGTTGATGCGGTTGTTGCTTACCGTATATCAACCCGGGTGAAGGATCAGTTCCAATCCTTCATGGACGGCCTATTGGAACTGATACCGGAAGACCTTGTTAGTGTGTTCGATGAGCGGGAGCTAGAACTTTTGATTGGTGGTATGGCGGAAATTGATGTGTACGCTTTTGGATATTTGTTTCCGCAACGAGACTAACATACTACTTTTCAGGGACGACTGGACCAAGTTCACAGATTATCGTGGATACGAGAAGACCGACCAAGTCATTGAGTGGTTCTGGCAATGCATTCGTTCTTGGCCTGCAGAGCGTAAATCACGGCTGCTACAGTTCACGACTGGCACTTCACGTGTACCAGTAAATGGCTTCAAGGACCTTCAAGGATCGGATGGCCCTCGGCGATTCACCATCGAGAAGTCTGGTGACCCACAGGGACTGCCTAGGAGCCATACGTGCTTTAATCGGTTAGATTTGCCGCCGTACCAGGATTATGAAAGCTTGGAGACAAAGCTGATATATGCTATCGAGTATGTGTTACGTGTCATCTATTTTTTCATGGCTGATCATCACCTGTTCCGCAGGGAGACGGAAGGTTTCGGGCAGGAGTAGGATATACCAAAATTTCTTCTTTGGAATGTAACATTAACAGTACGATGCACCATTTTACAATAATCTTCTTGTGGTAACTATCATAATTTACCAATCAATTTGTACGGAAAGATTGTTGAAAGATCACAAAATGGGCCGGTTCGTACGGGCCGAAAATGACACACGTGCGAAGAGCCAATCACGGCCAGGGACGCGTCTAAAGGCAATGCTTCCTACCCAAACTACGATGACTGCTGTTTCTCCAGAGCCAGCCGCCGGCCCAAGCTACGACTCCTATCTGGACACCGTCGAGGGAGAAATAAATTTCTTTCGTTCTCTGATGAGGACAAGGCCGGTGGGCATTAACTGCCACTTCCATGTCATGGCTATGCGATTCTCAATTCACCAAGACTCGGGCCAGTGGGTATCAATAGACGGCATCTGGACCAAACTGAGGACGCTGTACGATATTGACGCTCTTAATGCTATAGTAAGACGCGCTTTTCTCTGGCCTAGTTTCCGACTTACAGACAGGCAGGATGTCGAGATAGACGGATACCAATCACCCAAATCTAATAGCTCGACACCAATACCCATTCCATCTCCAAAACCCGGCGACGACTTCACGAATCACCCTTTCTTCAAAGAAGAGTATTCTCTTCCTTACGATGAATATATCGATAACCTGATTGTTACGCGTCGCATGCGCGCCACGCCGTCGGCTGCATCCCCGACGCCTTCTCCTACCGCCCAGAAGAAACCGAAAGGTAGACGGAAAGGAAAGACGACAAAGTCACAGGCCAACTATGCCGGTCTTGTGGGAGGTGATAGTGATAGTAGCGCGCTGACGCAAGAGAGTGGTGATGAGGGTGCACCCACTCCGAGGGAAAGTGTTGTCACTGGAACAGATGGAGGAACGGAGGATGCTGAAGATGAGGATGTGGAGATGCACGAACCGTCTCCAGGTATGTTCGAACGTTCGTTGTTCGTTGTTACATTCTCATTTTATCATTAGCTCCTTCGGCGACAACGAAAGGAACGAAACCAAAAGCCAAGTCTGCAACAGCAGCCGCGAAACGGGCCGCTTCTGCAGCAAGGGCCCGTGCGGCGCAAGCAGCCCAACGCGCAAGCAAGGCCAAGAAGAAAAAGTAGGGCATCCAGCAATCGACTGTGCACGTCTTTCGATTCTCCTTATAGCTGTTTCACGTCAGCTGCATTTAGGCAGAGCCGTCTTTCACCCCTTCTCTAGGGGGAAGGAAAGGGCAATGGGTTGAATTACGACAGCTTAAGTAGTTTCTCTAATGACACAGCATTACCGTACCCCTTCGATTGCGTCTTTACGCCTTGGTATTTGTGCTTGCTGCTCAGAGTAGGTATCGCAGCGATTGTGTCCACATGAGACAGCTCGTAGATCAAGTCCCTAACAGGAACAAAGGCTGACCAGTAGGGCTAGAACTTCCGAGGTTCAACCCAATGAGAGCGAATCGGAGACCTCAGGCTTGGCTTGGCGCACATGTAATCCAGTATCTCCATGCCTCAGACGACCGGAAGTACCGCCATTGCGGGTGATGTTCGAAACCTCGACTGCAACCGAGGAGCGCAGTGAACTATTGAATTCCGACTTGTATTACGGCCAACAGTCGCAATGCGCAAATAGCCGCTCTACACAAATACGCCAATGATGCCTTCACCTTTGGCCTTATCCGGTCCCCAAATGCCATCTGCCTTGACACTTGTGTGCACTCGTCCACATCCATGTACTGGACAAATCCACTGGTGCTCCGCTTCGACCTCTGACTTGGCTTTGCCCTTCCGCTTGAGTATCGAAGGTATTATTCGTTGCAGAAGCCCATTCGCCTTGTGGCTGGAACGCAACCTTGACCTGATGGAGTTTGTGATCTCCTCCGAACTGTCTACAGTCTCTGCACCTTTCGCTTCTTCTTTCCCTTTCCCTGACTCAGCGGGGACATCCTGAGGCGGAGCTTGAGGTACCGAAAGCCGGTCAGCGCACTTGCCATCAATCAGGTGCCCACACCTGAGTGACCAGATTCTTCGCCCCCTTTGATCCTCCACAGTTCCGCTGCCACTTTGGTACAGAGGCTCGTTGCAGTTGGCACAGACAAGAGTCGCCTGCAAGTCGAGGCCCGAAGTGGGAGCCGAAGTAGCAGCTTTTGCTGCATCTGGACCTGAAGAACTGCTGGCAACGGGTTCGTCGTCGTCGATGATAATCGGGTTAGACACAGATGTGGTGAATGGAGGAGACTCGGATGTTGGTGGAGCGAAATCAAAGGTAAAACCAGGCTCTGGCAGACCTGGGTGTGTATATTGAGGTTTGTAGTCTACCTCGGGCGGTTGTGAATGAGCCATCAAGTTCCGGCGAGTTCTGAAATATACATCTCCCATCGCGTATTCATCATGCAGTTCGGCTGGGAAGAGGATGAAGTTCAAGTGACGCATAGTATTGTCATCGTGTGCATCATGGTCCAACGCGAGAGAATTGACCCCGTTCCTTATTTGTATTCTCCGCGGATCCCGCCTGCGCCGTATTCCGCTCTGCGCCTGTGCCTGCAGACGCTGTTCACGTTCCCGCTGCTCCTCCGCACGCTGGGCTTGTCCCGTAGACATGGTAGCACCGCCGAGAGTGATTCGGGGCAGACGACGTGCGCGACCCGCGTCCAAGGAATTGACCCCAGACTGGGTTGTCGGCGGCATCGGAGGACCCCGAAGGTTGACTTCAAAATCAAACGGGTCGGGCCTGGCTAATATTGGGGTGGCTATCGGATACGGAGGAGGCTCGCGACGCATCGGGAACATGGAAAAGCGAGCAGGAATAGGTGGAACGGGAGGAACAGCTTCAACATCACGATCTGGTGGGGGTGGTGAGAACAGCCGCCCTATGGCAGCTGCTCCTACCATCATTCAATACAACTGTTCAACTCGCAAAAAACGATGAACACCTACCACGACGCGTATGGCGGCTCCCGGATGCCGCTGGCCCCTCTATCTCCTCTACGTCGCTGTCATCAAGTAAGGAAATGAAGTCGGGAGACATTCGTCGGCGCTGAGCAGGTCTCGAAGCTGCATCCTCCCACAGGTCAACGTCGATGACCTCAATGTCAGGCTCTCTGGGCCGTCGTTGTGGTATAACAGCTGGTGCAGGTGGCACAGGGAGGGACGAAGGATGTTCAACAATGGTCGACATTCCGCCGCGGTGGTGGTGGTGGTTGCTCTTTAAGCGTGGGTCTCACGTCACTCCGTTTTTGGAGGCGTTCTTTGTCTTACGTAAGCATCGGGACCCGCCGTCGTTGCCATTTTTGGACTGGGCGGCACTTGGGCCTCCTCTCCGCCAGACAATTCGAGCTGGCCGAGGAAGTACTTTGAAATAATTACAATGACATACGTTTGTGTTCTCGATTTTGGAGCCTAGAGCTAGACCTAAAAATTGAAGGTTCGCTCCGAATGTAATGCCGGATGCCACTGTCATACGAGATACACAAATAAAACAGTGTCGAACTGGCCTCTCTTCTTCATTTCCGCCCACAGCGACCGTGAGGTGCCAAGGCTGAACGTAACTTGCAATATCCGATGCCGATAATTCGCGCGCTTCCATTTTGTGCTGACCACGTCAACTTCTCGGCCAGATATTCTAACGTCACTTTTTGTGTATATACTTAAACGGAAACCATCGAGTTTTTTTACGCTGCCTGTTCAATATTTCCCGAAATCTGCAGTTCGAATTTGGTGGTCTCAGGTCAAATATATACAAGTGACTGCAATTTAGATGTTAATCCTGATTGATGTCCCTGACATGGCCGTAGCTTGTGTCCGGGATTCAGCGGCCCGATTTCCCACAAATCTTACCACTAGCATCCATCTCAACCTCTGACGCGTCCTCGAAATCCGGTCCCCTCACTCTTCACTCTCCCTCCTTTTTATTTTCCTCGATTCCAATCTAGACTACTTTTTCTTTTCTTCGGGACTCCTTGATTTCAATCACAGAGGACTTGATTTATTTAATCCCCCACAGCTCGCTTCTCTCAGCACTCCACCCTTTATTGATCATGACGATAGAGACGCCATGTTCAAGCTCCTCGCCTGTTCCTCTGCGTACGGGCCCCCCGACCAAAGAGGAACTAATAGTGTACTACCCAGCCAAGTTTACGTGGAACCAGCTCAAGACTTTCGTCAATTCTGGGTACTTTTCGGACGACTCCGCTACATACCTCACGCTAACTGAAGTCAAAGGGATCTTGGCCTCTTGAAGCGCGACAGAAACTTCAAGAACGGTACCAACTCTGGGCTACGAGCATCAAACTCAAATACGGCTCTATCGGTAAGGACCATAACATGGCAGGAACGCCTTTCTTGACTAGTACTCTCATGTCAACAGTGAACTACCTCTTGAACTTCCGTCTCCAATGGGGAAAACCAGATACCCTATCATTGCTTACCTCCGCCTTGGATGACATGGACCTAGCGAGGAACCATACAAATCCTCTAGACGCGGACACCGTCGTTGCAAAAGACCTACCCCCTTTACCTGAGGACGCGCCGCCATACTTTACGGCCGACATTCCACCAGAATATATTAGTATCATCCAAAACGACTGGCCCTACTCCGGTGAGCTGCACCATCCATATCTGTCTTCTCGCAAAAATACTTAATGTCCTGCTACCGCGTATAGTACCATCCGATGTCGAGCACGCATTGATCTGGACGCGTATTCCAATCTATCATCAGGACATAATCGCAGATAGCGTATCCGCGCGGATCGCGCAAGACGGCCTCTGGGGCTTTACAGGGAACGATTCTCCTCCCCCTTCGCCGTCGACTCTTCATCTCTGTCTACCTGCACTCTCTGAGTGGGGCATGACTCAGGAGAAAATGATTGTTTCTACGAGATGCACCGAAGAGGAAGAGGCCTTGGTTAAACGGGCTGGCGAGAACGTGAACGAATTTGTTAAGAAGCGCTGGGTCGAAGCGGAATGGGAAACCGCGTGGTTCGTAAATCCTTTGGTAAGTAATGTTCTTGGTTTATAACAAAGCTCAAATTATTCATGTTGTTGGTCAGAGACTCCAGAGCGTACCAGGACTAGCACATATCCACGTTTTCGCGAGACACAAATAATTTTGAATGATTATTTACACCTTTTGAGGCAAAGGTTGGTCTTTGGTCTTATGCTTCGACGCTAGACCATTTGTGGACGATTTCTCTTAAATTTACTTGAATACTTAGATATGTCCGACTACATCGGATAGACTAGACTGAATACCCATCACCGGACGAATTCGCATACAGAACATCTTTTATCTCATTGGACTTGCCATATGGACATAGTAATAAAGATGCCTGCGTGGACCTGCCTACGACATTTACGTCTTTGAAAGAAAATGACTCGCATCTCGATCAGCAACTATATTAGCATCCCACCAACAGCAAAAGCGGCCATCGCGAGGACTGTGTTGTAGGCCGTACCCATCGCGCCGTTAGCTGCAGAACTCGTACCGGCAGCGCCGGCACTTGCACTGGTAGACGCTGTATTTGAAGCGGCACCTGAAGCACTTGAACGAGTGCTAGAAAAGCCGGACGCGGCACTGCCTGACGCCGACGAGGTCGTGGTCGAAGCCATTGCAGCGGCCTATAGATGCAATTAGCATGTGATAAATTCAATCATTACCCGACGGTGATTACCTGGAACGCAGCAAAACTTTTGTTGGCTGTTGGGTTGATAGCAAAGACCATGCCCTTAGCGCAATGACTGGAAACAAAAGTCATGAGTGTCTAACAAAGCCTGATAACGACAAGTACGTACCCGGTCTGTGCACAGTAGAACCACAAAGGAGCAGAGGCATTGTTGACGGTGAAAGACCACGTAGGGAATGCCGTGGTTCCGTTGGCGACTGGGACATAACCTGAGTCAACTCCCTCTGTTGGCGTGGTCCTGAACCCCCCAGATATGAGCGATGATCCGCTGAACATGAGGACATACTACATACATCTTTTCACATGGGACCGCAAAAGTTGACTGCGTCACAGTCTATGGCACCAGCCAGGTTAACTGACGACGAATCATGTAACATATGGCGGCCACTTACATGGTTCTTGGCCACGCTATAACACCGTGTGAGTTCGGATAGAAAAACATGTATAGGAAGAAGATACTGACAACTCAAATTGAACCACATCACCCTCAGCGGCGGTGACTCTGGGTGGCAGAAAATAGGGGTTATCAGCAGACGATGCAATGATGGCGAGGAGATCACTAACGATGTGGGGTCAAAGGTAAGACCGGCGTTCTCGCCAACCTTAACCGTAATGTTGGCTGCCGAAGCAATAGAAACAATAGCGGCAACGACGACGGAGAAGCGCATTTTTAGCTCGGTGAGGATAGTTGAATTGGCGAGAAGCTAATGAAGAAGAACAGTTGATGCTACCAGAGACAAGAGCCTGACAAGAAAAATAATCAGTGATTGAAAAATGAAGGTAGTATGCAGGGCCTTACACTGCTCTGAAAAAATAAGCGAAAGGGGGGTGAAAGAGATGTGGGAACGAGGGAAACAAAGGGTGAGAGATTTTTATGGCCGATCGACAACGGATCCGATCGCCGCAGCTTGCCGCATGATCATGATGTTTGTTGCTCAGGATCACCGGGTGGATGGCTACGTTCATATACTGTTGATAACCACTGGCAGCGTTGCTTCTGTCAAAGCCCCCCTTATCGTCAAGGAACTCTTAAAGGTGCTTTCAACCTCTCTATCCGCAGCTCTGACTTACTAAATATGTCTCACCAGTATGACAAAGTGAAGGTCCAAGTGGTTTCTACTGGCCCGTCACTGGCCTTCTTTAAGCGGGAGGATATCGAGGACGGGGACATCAGAGTGTGGACCGATAAGGATGAATGGCCGGTTGGCTCACCATTGAAACGTCGAAATTTATCACTGATCCATTAGTGCGACAGATGTCGTTCAAAATTGGCGATCCAATCTTGCACATCGAGTTGAGGCGATGGGCTGATGTGGTGCTAGTAGCGCCCTGCTCAGCCAATACGCTATCCAAAATTGCGAACGGTTCATGCGACAATCTTGTGGTGGGTTTATCATAGCTCCTGTCTTCGCTGACTAAAGGAAAAACGGAAAGACATCGCTAATGCGAGCTCTGGCGCCCACCACACCGACGTACATCTTCCCAGCAATGAACACCTTGATGTATGATCATCCTCTCACAGCCGAACATCTTCGGATTGTTCGTGATGTGGTCAAATACACTGTTGTTGGTCCGATAGGGAAAGGTCTCGCTTGCGGAGACGTAGGTGAGTGATACATCAATGATGGTTTTGGCTTGCTGCCGAACTTCATGCAGGTCTAGGTGCAATGACTGAATGGCGCGATATTGTACGCATAGTAGTAGAGAAGTTCCAGTTAAATCTTCGCGCGTGACACAGTGATAATATTAATGACCTCCAAATTGAATGACTCACACTCTTAACCCAATCATGCTTCCAATATACCCGTATTCTTCCATCGCTCCCATAGCAATCCAACCCCAACGGGTGCATTTGGCTCCCCTTTGATCTCCCTGGCATCCAACAGCTCATACTTCCACCCGAACGCCAAAAAGTGTGCAAAAAGCGAGTTGAAATGGGGCTCAGAACGCAAGTGTAACACCTCTGTATAATGTGCGTGATAGATATGCGCGAAAACACGCAGAAGTTGACGATATATGTGCTTGACGGTCGCCGGGAAGGTGGGAAGGAACTGTTGACCTGTATCCACGTCAACCGTTAACCAGGTGCATCAAAAAAGAGGGACTAGCCTGATTTCGATGGAAAAACGTTTTCATCGTCCAGCAGCGTCTGTATTGACGACATGACCGAATCGATGTAGGTAGGTGCAGAAAGTGAAACCTGTTTCCGGTCTTGGGTCGTCCAGAGGTAGTTTAAGCTTGAGCGTTATGTTAGGTACGCCAAGACCCGGAGACAAGGTGCATACTTTGTACCAGCTGACATCGTAGGACAACTCTGTTGCGTGCAACATTCTGTGATGACACCGTAGAATTCATTGAGATGGGTATAGAAATCGAATACTACGAGACCGGTATCAAAACAGACAGACAGATTGGAAGCTAAAATTACGCACTGTTCACGGCAACCCACTCTGTTATGTCAACATATTTTGGTAGCATTACAATCGTCTTGAAGTTTCCCTTTACGAGGGCGGAATCCGCAAAAGGACTGCATAAGTACAGGGGTTTAGAGATGGCGCCCTCTTCGTTGGATGCAGAACCGCGAGAATTTGTACGAGAAAGGGTGCCAGAGTTGGGCGTCGGTGAACGCTTGGGTCTGCTGGGAGCTCTGTTCTTGTTCCTGTCGTTCTCAACGTCAGTGGCTGTTGCGGTGGGCGGTAGGCGGAAAAATGATACCCGAAGAACGACATATTTCTTGCTGAAAGGATATAGGCGGTTATTGGGCGCTCGATCCAACGACAAGGCGAGGAATGACGCGTAATAATGAACGACGGCTCCGACGGTAAGAATGGGGAAGATGATGGTGGCTAGGGACAGAGGATCGATTTTGTTTCTTTCCCACGACTCAAACAAACACTCTCGTATACGAAGAAAGAACGTCCGTTGCTATTACTGTTACAAAAGATACGCGAATGGGCTGCAAAATCGGATAGCAATAAATCGATCCGTTCCTTGCGATAACCAGATCACAGGACAGATATACTTCGGAAAGAGCCTAACCATCCAATATACCCATGTCCCTCCAGCGCTCCCATAGGGCGCCTACTCCTACAGGCGCCGAGGACGAGCCCTTCAGATCTTTCATCTCCAGTAGTTCGTATTCACGACCAAATGCAAGGAAATGCGCGAACAGGCTGTTAAAGTGCGGCTCCGATCGTAAATGAAGGATTTGGTGATAATGCGCATGGTATATGTGTGCAAAGACGCGCAATAGTTGACGATAGACGTGTTTTACGGTAGACGGAAAGCTTTGAGGAAAGTCACGCCCTGCAGACCCGGAATAACGAAAAGGGCATCCGTGACAGGCAAGACCACGCACCCGACTTGGTTGGAAACACGGATTCATCGTCGAGAAGATTTTGAGCCCACGTCATGACATAGTCGATATAAGTTGGTGCTGGAAGATGGACGCTCTTGCGATCCTGGTTGATCCAAGTGTAGTTCAATCTGTATCGATGTGCTCAGCTCCAAGTACAACCTACGCGACAAAAGCATACACAGGGCCTGCAGACATCGTTGGACAAGTCTGCTGTGTACAGCATTCAGTGATGACTCCGTAAAATTCATTGAGATTGGTATAAAAGTCAAAGACTGGTTGTAGTCATCAGTAGCCACACCCATCGTCAGCAAGAAAAGCGACGCACTATTGACTGCGACCCATTCCATAATATCAACATATTTTGGCAGCATAACGATGGTCTTGAAGTTTCCCTTTACCAGTGCTGCTTCTACAAATGGACTGCATAGATAGAGAGGTTTCGGGGCTGCCACGACGGGAGATGGAGGTGTCGAGTTCGAGTTGTATTCAACAGGAGAGAACGTCGCAGAAGTCGGAGTAGGAGACCGTTTAGCATTTCTCGGTGCACGGGTCATGGAACGACTGAGTTTCGGTGCAAGTCAGTAGGTTATATTCCAGCATGCTGCAATCATCAACGCACCCGATAGAGTTGAAGAACGACATTGTACTGAGCTACGCCAGCGCGGGGTATCAAAGAAAGCGAGAAATCGAGGTGCTCGACGCCTTGGATGTCCAGGAAACAGTCGTCACAGGGTAACACTCAGCACGGTCAGTAAGCTGTCGTCGACATGAACAGCTGATGGCGTGAGAATTGGACTTGGGCCAGGGGAAGTTTTATGTTGACCGGCCCGGTCCCGCGGATCTTTGAACCTCCATTTCGCGTTCGTCATCCAGTCTTCCACTTTGCTTTCGTTCCACCATCTTGATTTGCAGGTTCTGTGTCTTCTCTAGTCCTGTCTATCATGCTGTCAAACACGAAGCTGTTGCATTTTCAAGGTCTCTCCCGCTGTCGGATTCAGATTCTCCGAGTTCGGAGCCAGTCTGTAGTACTCCTGTCGGGTTTTCCCCTCTTGATCTCGCCATACGGTCAAACATAATATACGCCGCAGCGTCCAGAAAATATTTTTCTTCGTCTTCGTGCATCCTTACCATGGTGGAAGTAAGCTTGACAATCAAATTCATTGCCGACTCTTTACGTTTCCTGAGAACCGTTTCGCTAACTTGTCTTTGAAAGACGGGTTAAATCCCATATCCAAATTCTTTCGAGATTGAAATCATCAGGGTAGCTCGAGCCTGAAAAAAAAAACCAAGCTCGTGACTATCTGAGTGCTCACCTTTGCGATAGTTCACTCGTCCCCTGCTGGTAGAAAGCCCCTCGATTAGCAAGCCCCCCCGCTTGGCTGACCAGTTATCAGTACTCGTCTCCTTGGCTTTGCCGTCATTATTCAACGCGATAAACTGCTTCAGCTCTAGCATCAAAGTTTGGAGTACGCGAGGTGGAACGTGCGTATTGAAAACACGGCATAGCGAGGCGAGCATGGCGGAAGGCCATCGGAAAACAGAGCGAAATCAAAGGTACTGGGCCTGTTCCAAACAGTCTCATAATCTTATCGCACACAAATCGTTCAATGGCCATAATCCCTCATTTGCTCTACAACTATATCCCCCGGCCATGCGCGAAATACGCCATTCCTGGATCTAAACGGAGTGACGGCATCACTTGGAGATAAACTCGGCGCTCATTTACGCACTATAAAGTCTTTCAATATGAATGTCTTTCCCACATAACCTGGTGGAGCAATGACCACCCCCTCAGCGCTTGAAACGGGGCTGCGTTCAAAGCGAACGGCTGTAGAGTTGAAAGGATTCGCTCTCCTCCAGCTGAGCTTCCAGACGTTGGGTGAGCGTCTATATACAGCTCGGAGTTTGTTCGCAGGCTGAAACGTTTGATCCAGGAATTATCTATTCAGATATAGGTTAAGCTGCCACTTCTTCCGTGCCGTGTACCGGTATCCATGCTCACAATTCGCTGTAGGGACCTCACCCTTGTATGTTCTTAATGGCATCTGGCCTTCGACCGGCGAGGTACCATCGAAAGAGGACATCATTGGTGGAGTCAGTGCTATCATATGGTCGATAACCATTCTCCCATTGCTCAAATATGTCTTCACTTCACTTAAATTCGCTACACAAGAAGGTCCGTAGCGAATAGCCGGATCGTCACTTCCCTATGCTAACTTGTAACGATAGGCGAGGGAGGTTCTTTTGCTCTCTACCAAGGTCTCTACCCTCCCAAGGAGAAAGACTACGAAGCCGACCGCACGCTTACCGGAGATTATGGGCAAGAACTTAAGCGCATGTCACCGAGTCTTGTGAATCCAACATTGAAGGAGAAACTACGATGGCCTCTACTTCTTTGGGTGCGTGCTCATCGTGCTCCTAGTTGACTTTATTCACTCCCTGAAAGTGTCTGTTTGGAACGGCGTACGTCTCTCATATGGCCCTGTTGTCGTTACGCTTAATCTTTTGATAGATTGACTATGGCAGATGGCATGTTCACGCCTGCGGTATCAGTCACTAGTGCTGTTGGAGGTATCGCGGTAGCCAAACCTTCCGTCACCCACAACATCGTCCCCATCGCGATAGTGAATCTCATTCCCCTCTCGCACTATTTATTGTGTTCCTCATTCAATTATAGGCCTTCCTGCTCGTAATCTTTTTCGTACAGCAATTTGGTACAGCAAGATTAGCTGTGACATTCGGCCCCAGTGAGTTCAATTCGTCGGTTGCTTTGCGCGGATATTAATATATATCTCAATTATCAGTATCATTCGTCTGGTTTCTACTATTGGCGGGAACCGGGATATATAACATCACTCTATACCCGGGTATCTTTAGGGCGTTTGATCCTTCCCGAGGTATCCTCTGTAAGTGTCCCTAAACTCGTTTCGCGCCGTTCACCTGACCACGGTCTCAGTATTTGTACGCACGAGAGACTACGACATTCTTGCCGGTGTGCTTCTAGCCATCACAGGTTGTGAGGCTATCTTCGCAAAGTAAGAGAAGGATGTTGCTACTGATGATTCAAGCTTGCTCACGAGCCTCAGTGTCGGGCAGTTCAACGCACTATCTATCCAGGTCCGGCTCTGTCACTCATTGTTGAGTGTGTCCTGACAGAACTCTCAGATTTCGTTTGGTTGCTTCGTGTATCCATCTCTTCTCTTGGCTTATCTTGGTCAGGGGGCAGCCCTTATCACCAATGGCGAGCAGGTCATACAAAATGTGTTCTACCGAAGCATCCCTGGTGGGCTGAACGGCCCTCTTTTCTGGTCAGTTCTCAACCCGTCAGCGAACTTTCATTTGCCGACTCAAACAACCCTGCAGGATCGTGTTTATCTTTGCCATTCTGGCCACGGTATGCTCATATTGCATCTGTCTTTGAATGTACTTATCACCTAGGCTGGCATATAGATAATAGCATCCCAAGCAATGATCACTGCCACGTTCAGTCTCTTACAACAGGTTATCAGCATGAAGAGCTTCCCACCCCTCCGTCTGGTCTATACATCTGAAACTATACAAGGGCGAGTCTACATCCCAGCCATCAATTGGACCCTCATGATCGGAACTATCGTACTGGTGGGCGCGTTCTCCGACCTGGGGAAATTGACAAATGCGTACGGCTTTGCTGTAGCAACTGTCATGCTTTCCACTACCATTCTACTCTCGTTCCAAATTCACTACGTGAAGAAACTACCAATCATCATTTCTTTGCTATATTTTGTCGTTTTTGGCTTCTTCGATGGGCTGTTTTGGGGCGCTTCGCTCAAGAAAATTCCTCATGGGGCCTGGGTGCCGTTGACAATAGGAGTTTGCATGTGAGTTTGTCTGTGTTTCATGCAGGATCGCACAATTCTTACTCGACATCTTTCTTCAGATCCATACTGATGTGGTTATGGACTTGGGGCAAGGTTCATATCCACTGCTGCAAAGATTTGGCATATACTAACTGCTTATCGAAGGGACTCGAGGACGCATTTGACGGGCAGAATCGACAGAACCTGAGAGATTTTATACGCAAGGACGAGAAATTGCAGGTTACCTTTCATTTGGACGGCGACGCCGAGAATGACGCCGTAGAAGACGAGGTGGACGATGACGACGACGACGACACCTGCACTATATCAAGGTACTACTATGTTCCGCATCCGTCGAAGACCACCAGCAGCGCCGTAGATGGTGACGCACATCCTAAAGCCCTGTTGAGACAACGAGAGCTTGTTCGCATACCGACATGTGCTGTGTTTCATAAGATTGCGGAGGGACAGGGGGTTCCGCATAGTTTTATCGGTAAGCTTGCCAGCGTGGTCCTGACTGCTACCGTCCTGGGCTCATCTCTTTAAAACACAGGGCTCGTAAGACAATGGCCTGGTCTTCCTGAAGTCCTCGTATGCCTCTTCAGTTCCTTTCATATGAAGTAAACTTATAGGATGAAGATCTTTCTTTCCGTCTCCGTATTACCAGTTCCCAGAGTTCCTGTAGAGGAGAGATATGTAGTATCTCGGGTTCGTTCAATCCAAGGCAAGTATCAAGCGACTACGTGATTCACCACACTGACTCTCTTGTAGGCTTCTACGGTGCTACATATTATATTGGGTACAGGGACAACTTTGACGTGAAGGTGAACTTCTAGAATTTGACCCAGTGAGCTGTGAACTAACGGCTACGTATAGGTTGATGATTTGCTCGAAAGGATATGTGCTCTGGAGGCCCATGCAGATCCTCATAATTGCAGTCGTATAATTAACCGTATCAAAGAAGTGGCGGGAAATACTACGCACATGTTCGTAAATTTTATCTCATGTTGCTGTTCATGCTGCTCATCCGCGGACAACAGAGTGCCACATTACCATGTTGTCAGTAAACATGTTAACGTCAGGAAATTCTCTGTCATCGTCAATTTTCTGAGAAGATATCTGATCGAGGAGATCTACCGTCGTTTAGGTGCGGAATCACGGGACATCGCACATTATTTGTTCTTATGCAGCGCCATTATAGCCACTATGTTCCCAGAAACGGCCAACTGGCTCACCTCTGCAGATGAGTGAGTAATCCTCCTACTGTACGCATGGCTGGTGCACTCAATAGACTTTCTTCTCCAGGATCATTCATGTCGGTATCAATGCACCGATTTGAACTTCCCAGAACTTGGTTTTCCTGGGGTTAGTGTACGACCAAGTAGTGGTCGACGTGTGTCTGTAGAATTAGAAGATCGCTGTCTCGAATTTTTTGAAGGAGTCAAACCGACAGGAGTTACTCTGCCCATGTATTACCTTTACTTATGATATGGCTACCACGGAGGAGATCTCGCAGAGGCTTTACTTGTGAATATTATGTAAGGTTCGACTTTTACTTACGTACGTCGTGTACTCAGTAATTTTTTTTGCAAGGAATGTCATACGACTCGGAGTAAAGCGATTGCGACCCGGCATGTTGTATTCCGAGAAACCCTCTGAAATCCTCGCCCTTCCAATGGAGAATCACGAGTCCATGTGCAAGATACAATGTTATATCGCGTGAGAATCCGATCCGGAAGTGGATCGTTTTTGACACCAAAAAAAATTCGATGATCAGGCCATTTGGCGATATAAATATAAACTTCCTTTACTGCTCCTGAACTTCTTATCTCGTCCCACTCTCTTTCCCTTCAACGTCACCCTTCTCTGCATTTTCAACAAATATGGCTGCTCCCGCTCCTGACGCCGAAGGTCGCATTGGTGCTCGTATCGAGAACTATACCAAATTCTGGTCAAAGGACTTGGCCCAGGAGAAGGAAGTGCACACGGACAACAGGGTCGAAGGATATACAGACGTTGTAAACGGTGTGCATATTGACTTCCTGAGCGTCCCATCCATTCTAATAAGTATTAGGGTACTACGACGCCGTTACTCAAATTTATGAATACGCGTGGTCCCAGTCGTTCCACTTCTCAAGATTTTACAAGGGTGAAGGTTTCGCAGCATCACTTGCGCGTCATGAACACTACCTCGCTGCCCAAATGAATCTAAGGCCTGGCATGCGCGTCCTTGACGTCGGATGTGGTGTCGGTGGACCCGCGCGAGAAATTGCCCGTTTCGCCGATGTCACCATCGTCGGCCTCAACAACAATGACTACCAAATTACCAAAGCGCGCAAGCACACCAAAAACGCCGGCCTGGAAGAGCAGGTTTCCTTCGTCAAAGGAGATTTCATGAAGCTAGCGGAACAATTCGGGGAGAACTCGTTCGATGCTGGTAAATTCTGGTTTGGTCTTGTCGCGTTGTGCAGCTATCTGACTACGGCTATCAGTCTATGCTATTGAGGCTACAGTACACGCTCCTACATGGGAAGGTGTGTATGGCGAGATAATGAAAGTTTTAAAGCCTGGAGGAATTGTATGTTCTCTTCCTGACATGCTACTTTCTTCACGACTAAGATTTACTGTCATAGTTTGGTGTTTACGAATGGTGCATGACCGACGCATGGGACCCTTCGATACCCTCCCACAAGGAGCTGGCTCATGGTATCGAAATTGGTAATGGCATTCCTGAGATGCGGCCGCTTCGTCTTGCACGCCAAGCTATGAAAACCGTTGGATTCGAGATCCTCCACGAAGAGGACCTCGCTGAGCGTCCTGACCCCGTCACGTGGTATTACCCATTGGAGGGTGATTTCCGGAAAGCACAAACATTTTGGGACTTGATACTTGTGTGGAGAACGAGCTCAAGTGGCAAGTTCGTCAGCCATAATGGTCTGCGCTTGTTGGAGTTCCTCCGTATCATTCCTAAGGGTACATGGGAAGTATGCGAGGAGCTTAAGGTGGCTGGTGACTCCTTGGTCAAAGGTGGACAGACGAAGGTATTGTTCAGTCTTCAAGTTTATAGCCGACACTAAGTTTTATCCAACAGCTTTTCACACCGATGTACCTCGCAGTCTGCAGAAAACCCAATTAGGACCTTTTATACTTCGTGCCATCTCAGGGAATCTTTGTTTGATATTCACGTTATACCACTTAATTAGCTCTAATAGAGCACACTCATTCGGATAGACTTGAAGCTGATGGATGACAAACGAAGCGTTGCTGGTTTCCGCACTGTGCTCGCCAGGCATGGCAGAAGGCATCAAGGATCAGAATGCCCGTCACTATCAGTAAACTATGCCCTCTAAGCTCCGCCGCAATTCCCAATGCTGGTAGATGCTGCTCTTGAATATTCTGCCGTCTGTACGACTCCACCGGATAATTAGCACAATCGTCATCATCGGTTAAGAACCGAACAGGTGACAATTCACCCCAGGTCTTTCATTATTTCGGTCTTGACTGCCCGTTGACAGTGTACGATGGTTCCCCGGTACCGTCGACAATGTGATAGTGGCGCTTGGTTATTGAGAACGCGAGGTTCTTCCGGACCAGGTAAAAATTGCCGGACTTGCCTTGGGCCGTGATTATATTCCGGCGCACTGGAAGTGATATTCACATTATGAGTATGTGTCTTCGTCTTCATCTATGTGTCTGCCTCATCAGTTCCGCAGTTGTGCAAAACGCTTAAACGATGGTAGATCGCGATATGAGAGTTTCATTGAGTGCGTCTTTGTCGGAGGTCAGCAGTGAATATTCTCAAAACTCGGAGTTTTCAGACCTACGTTCTAATTCTTGCCCACTGGTCGAGACACGGGACCGTGTTTGAAGTGATTCATGCCCAGACGCCTTCACATGAACGAAACGGACATCTTCTTCCGTGGTGCGAATAACTTTAGCTTCATGGGCTCCAGGATTTCGCTTGCGAGAGGCTATAAAAGCTGGAAATTTTATCCTGAGTTTCCTCACTCCTACCTGCCCAAATAACGCAGTCAAAGAGCCCTTCAAATCGTTGATAAACCACCGATATACTACAAGAATGAAGTTCTTCTCTACTCTCGCCCTCGCCCTCATCCCTTCTTGCGCCCTTGCCGTAACCGTTGGCTATGATAACGGCTACGGTGTTAGCAGCAACTCTCTCGCCAATGTTGCTTGCTCCGACGGTGCCAATGGTCTCTTGACCAAAGGATTTACCACATACGGCTCCCTCCCCACTTTCCCATACATCTCATCATCTGACTCCATCGCTGGATGGAACAGCCCGAACTGCGGGACCTGTTGGCAGTTGACTTACAATGGTCGCACGATTACGGTGCTAGCAGTTGATCATGCACTGTCAGGATTCTACACTTCGCAGGCCGCATTGGATGATTTGACGAACGGGCATGCGGTCGAGTTCGGAACGGTGCAGGCTACGGCTACTCAAGTCGCCGCGTCGGCTTGTGGCTTGTAGTGGATATAGCATGATATTTCGTGTTGATGGACGCAGACGAAGTTCACTGGCATCGGTTTATTGGAGTTTAGTACATAACGCTGGACACAAACATAGTTGGACAATTACTCTTCATTGCATCTACCAGTACTTCTCGTAGTACAGTCAAGTAACAATTACAAATCTCTTGTGAAAGCAGATCTGCAGTGAAGGATCGACGTTAATCACATTTTGAAAAAGTGCGGGAGAGGCGCTGAGGCTGTGCACATTCGGCTACCTCGGTTACCTATAGAATCGTTGACTAGAAACCACGACGTGCAAATGTGCTCGTTTTTTTGGATACATTACATGATGGTAAGTCTTGCGAAACGAAAAAGTAGCAGCAGCTTATTTCCATCTTGCGCTTCCAAGGCTCGGGGAAATGACGGCTCGAGTCTGTTACTAGTCTGGCTTCCGGCAACTTGATCATCAGGCCTCTGTCACTACCCCACCGCTACCCACGGGCTCTTGAACATTCTTCCGACTCTCTGCATGGCACCGGGGAGACTTGACATCTCACTACCCCATTGACAGTCCTTATTGCGGATATTACACGTTGGTGGGCCAACTATGCGACTGCCATGGAGTTGACAAATGTCATTTACTCATTCGCTTCTGGTACCTTCTAGTTCTTTTGTTATTTTGGTCTGAACTACAACTTGACGGCCTTGAATGCCCCTCAGGAGCACAAAATGATTCCTGGGTACCTCTGACAAAATGACGGCGGCACTTTTTTTTAGCGAGAACGTGATGTTTATCTGACGTCCCTTTGACAAACTTGCCGATCTTTCTTCGGACGTGATCATCGATTACATTGCAGCAATATTGCAGTGCGCAGTAATTACGAGCAGGCAGACCGAATGCTCTTAATGCTCATATGCTACATCTTCATTTCCTTTCCATCTACACATTTGTTTACTCTGGAGCAACGGTCGATTGCGATCCGAGTTTTTAATCACTTGGACCTGGCCTTGGACTCGGGTTTCGTCAACCGTCCGTTCTAGCTTTGAAGACAGTATTGGATCGGAGACCACGAGACCATCTTTGAATTCTTTAGCTATTAAATTCATATGGACTACACGGACATCTTCTTCCGGGGTGCGAATAACTTTAACTTCATGAGTTCCTGGATTTCGCTTGCGAAAGGCTATAAAAGCTAGGATATCATGTCTTGAATCTCTTCACTCCTACCTGCACAACCAGCGCAGCCAAAGAGCCTTTCAAACCATTGATAAACCACCGAAACACTACAATAATGTTCTTCTCTACCCTCGCTCTCGTCTTCATCCCGTCTTATGCTCTCGCGACGACCGTTGGCTACGACAGTGGCTACGGCATTGGTACCAACTCCCTTGCCAACGTCGCTTGCTCCAACGGTGTCAATGGTCTCCTGACCAAGGGATTTACCACTTACAGCTCCCTCCCCACCTTCCCGAATATCTCATCATCTGACTCCATCGCTGGATGGAACAGCCCGAACTGTGGGAGCTGCTGGCAGTTGACATACAACGGTCGGACGGTTACGGTGACAGCAATCGACCATGCGGCGTCGGGATTCTACACCTCCCAGGCCACATTGGATGCGTTGACGAACGGACACGCAGTTGAATTCGGAACGGTGCAGGCTACGGCGACCCAAGTCGCTGCGTCGGCTTGCGGCTTGTAATAGATATATCATGTTGGAATTTTGTGTCGAAGGCGGGATATCAATTGAGACTTTCCGGACAAGATACATAGCTGTACTATCGCCTTGTACTATACTGTACTTACTATAGCCTGCGGGCCCGTAGTGTACAAATTATCATGATGAAATGATCGACAGTTGATCAGATTTTGACGAACAGACACTTGAGAACAGCCCCTGACGTCACTTTGTTCAAGTGTAGTCGAATCAAAGGGTATGAAGCCAAGTAGGACGTCTATTTCAGATACTAATCATTGTCATCAGTTTGACGAACACCTTTAGAACTTAAAAGATACGCTTTCTGCCAGTCGACGAAGCCACGTTCTTCTGAACGATGCGGTCATGGTCAACAACAGAGCATACGCATAACGAATATTGCTGAAACCAACCCGACTAGGATCGTACACATTGAAGGAGGGGGCTTCGAATTGAGCGGAGAAAAGATGATCATTTTGGATACGAAAATAACAATTGATGTAACGTCCAGATTTCTACAAGTACAAGAGTCAGAAAAAATGTCTTCGTCATGGTTTTACCAGACCGTCAAAGCCACATAGTAGCACACCAAGAAGATGGGGTACGGCAGGATACAGGAATATGACGACGCACGCACCACCCTACATCAAACTTTACATCGAAGTCGACGCCGAGGCGGACTCGGACACAAAGCGAGCTAGGTGGTGTTGCTCCCTCTCGTGAGTGCCACCCCGAAAGGCGCACCTTCGCTCCCTCAACTATGAAAGGAAAAACGTCACACAGACGAGTTAACGCCTGCAGCCGGAGCTGACGCTTCGATGGTTGAGTCGGACACTTGAAGAAAATTTTTTATGGAACGCGTCACTTATAAGGGTACATTTCAAGCGGAGATCAAATATTCGGAAGTGTCCTGCCGCTGCCCGGCACGCTCGACAGCCAAAGTAAAAAGTGTCCTTCTACATAGATCGTATGTAAATTAGCATGTAAGCTGTCAAAGGGCCATTCAAAATATATCGACAAATCCTCGCAGAGGAGAGATCACAGCAGCAACTTTCGACTCCAGCTCCAGAATGTCACCCCTGCGCGTCGCCACGAGATCAGTAGCCTCATTAACATGTCCTATAAGTAGTTTCTCCAGGTTTGCCGAAGACAAGGCAAGGGCTTCCTCCTTTGTAATTTTACCATCTGCTTCAAGAGATGCCTAAAGCATACGGAGGTTAGCGGGTCCCACTCATATGATCGATGGTCCACCTACCCAAGCAACATCGAATCGGGTATTGCGAGCGCTCCAAATTTCTTCAATACCAATACCAACAGTGACGTTGTGCGACAAGAGCAAGGAAATGGCGCTATGCTCGGTTAGAGGGGGACCTGGCAAACTGTCGTTTCTTCCGTAAGTACGTGATCGGAACGTAATCAGAGAGCTTACATTCTACGGTCCTCCCAGGTGTAAGGGAAAGGACGAGACGGAGTAAGCACAACGCCAACACCCGCTTCACCGAGTTCTTTCGCGAGCAGATGAGCTTCAGTTGCGCCCGTTATTGTCAACTGTATATCTGTTCCCTTTGCCCGTTTGACCTCCCTCTTTAACAGAACAAGTGTAGCAATCACATCCGCGCTATGAGCCTCGACAACAAGTGGAATGGTTCCCTGTCCATGTAACAGTTAGTGCACCCTATTTCCAAAAATAAAATCGACGTACCTGCGTCACTTTTTCGAACCATTTGCCTGAATCTCCTTCGTATGGACCAAGTAACAGTCGACGAAGAGCGGCTATCTGCGTGCTGATACTGGGAGTACCGAAATGCCTCACAGCAACGTGCAAAGCCGTAACCTCCTGCAGAACAGCGCCTTTCTCGAGTTTGTGTGCCGCCCCGGTGGAGAAGAATGTCCCCAGCCCAGAGTAGAACCTACGGGCACTGGGCGCCACAATGGCGGATGTCACTCCCGAGCGGTACGCCAGACTGCAGCAACAAAGCAATCAGCGATCATCAAAGGTACGCTGAAGACGAATTTATCACATACAGTGCATCCCGAGTGGTATACAGTAGTCCGTCCACGGCACGAATGAGAGCGGTATCTCCCCCAATTATCCTTGGTACCGCCTTGATCAACGGATCAGGAACGCTCCCGTCATTAGTTGAAGGTTCTTGGTCGATATGTTCCAAGCCTAGAGGCGACCCAAAAGATACTAGACCTGGGGAAATAGACCCGCCTTCGAGGTCGACAAGATGCGGTTTTGCGCCACCAAGAATACTGGCGTCGAAACACTCTGCATATGATCCAGAGCATATTACTTTTCCTTTGCGCACAAGGACCACGCCATCTTTCTCGGGGAAGTCAAAGATTTGCTGGACGGTTTGGACGGGAGATCGAGAGAAGAGGGACTTGACATTGGTAAATGCCGTTATATCTGCTACGCTTTTGCTTGGAGATAGAGGCGGCAATCCATCGTACTTGAGAGCATCTTTGGCCTCATCATCGAAATTGGGCACCCTGGGGATTTCTTGGAAAGCCTGGGGCTTGTGAGCGACATACGCCGATTCGAGCTGGGGAATGCCATCAATGAAGACCTGGGACGGAGTAGCACCCAAGGATAATGGATGACTGTCCCAAATAACGAGATCTGAAGAAGTATTCTAGCACTGAGAGCGTATAAGCGTAACGAATATTCTCACCGGCGTCCCATCCTGGAGGATTTGTCAGATGTTTACGTCCAGGCGATAGAGATTTTCAGAGTATTCACCTTTTCTGACATAGCCAATTCGGTGACCCATTCCCATGATTTCGGCGGGAGTACTGATCACAGAGGCCACGGCCAAATTGTCGGCCAAGCCATAGTAGTGGGCCTGCTGGGCCTCATACAACAAAAACCGCGAGTTCAAGACAGAATGGTCACTCTGTCGAAGAAAGTAGATGATGACGCGTCATTGAGACGAACTTGTCGGACGCACCTTGAAGACAACTTGCAACCCGTTATTAGCAAGAATTCTTGCCGCAAATTCTGATTGTCTATAAGCCTCTCTCTTATACCTGCCACCCAGATGAGATGCCCATGGCAAATATAAAACGAAGCGTATAAATCAATACCTTCCATTAGTGGCAAACAGAGCAACAGCAGGTGTTGGACCTGCACAGGACTCTTGGGTTAGCGGTCACCTTTTTATAGACACTACACACCGTAGGTTTTCTTCAGTAGATCTGGGACAAGGTACGTTTCGTGAGCGTGGTGGAAGGCAGCAATAGGGAACTGGAACTCGTTGGAAAGCTGGTGGGTGTCAGGAACAATCCAAGCATTTTACGAAATGACAAACACTTACGCGGACCATGTCGTCCAGGTCAACAGCTTCGTAACAATGGATATTGACCTGCAACGTTGTTTCAGTGGGTACGGCACTGTAACTGCCACCGTAATACTCACTTTGACATGTCCTCTGATGACGTCGACCAAAGCTTCCCACTTTAGATCCTCCGGATACTCTCCAAGGCCTTGCCACTGCCCACTCATTGCCTTAGAACAATACGCATCTTGCTTTCGTTTGATTTGAGAAGCAGTGTTGTACCTAAGAAAAGGAGGTAAGTTGCAGGATGCATATAAGTCTGTGGAGACCTCACGCTTCTCGGAATGCCCAAGTCGTGTCCATTCTGCTTACACCGTAAACCCTGCCTTGTCAAGACAGGGTCAATAGATCTTACGCCGACATTTACGAAATATGACATACTGGGATTTTCACCTATCAACGCGAAGAATCGTGAACACGCGCTGGCAACCAGGTTTACATCAGTTACTTACCGCAGGCGTGTCTGCGGAGGACACAATCAGTCAGTTCCTCAGATTTTATCAAAACCAGAAACATACTTCATATGCCGCCATCTTGGTGGCAGACTAAGGTCAGGAAAAGAATTATTGATTTGATAAGGCGGTTCAAGAAGCATTGAGGATGGGGATCTCTCTTCAGTATGACGGAGCTTGATCACGAATGCCTGACCACCTGTACAATGTTAGATTTTCCGTCAGCATTTCATGCGCAACACGCGTACCAATAGCATTGGCTGAGCCGGGTAGTATCAGGGCTGTCGTAACACCGCCAGCAATAGAGAGAGGGTATGAATCGTCATGAGTATTCAGACCGTCCAAGCTTCGAAGCCATGGCTGCGCTGTTCCCTGGACAGAATTGCCGTCCGAAGCACCCTCGAGTTCAGGCGACGGGTAATCACCCAAATGAGAATGGAGGTCCACGATGCCTGGAGTGACCCAAGCGCCGTGTGCGTCGACTACTTCGAGACTGCTACCGTACGCCTCGAGCAGACCGTTCCCATAGCTCCCAACACCCATAATAAGACCCTTGTCAATGAGGATGTCCGCCTCCAGAACCTGCGTCCCGTTATGCAAACCTGTCCATATCTTCGCGTTCTTGATAAGGGTTGGCTTGGTTCCGGGGACGAATCGGTCGTTCTCGGTCCTATCATAGAAGTTTGGGGGTGGTCCTGCAGATTGTTGCAAGTACTGGCATCGTGCAATTGTCGCTGCAGCGTGTGGGGGTATATCGGGTGTGGTAAAGAATGTCCGGGTGATAGCAATTGGGACGAGGAAGAAGATAAGAATAACGATTCCAATCGAACGTGAAGACTGTCGTAACCTCCTAGGCAATGGAGGCGGCGTGTTCTTTTCCATCGCACAGAGTCGTGCTCAACGACGGTAAGAGGCGAGGATAGGCAGGCTTGACGGCAGGCATTGAAGCGAATTCTTCGGCACCACGCGCGGCAAGCCGACGTCTTGAACATTACGTCCGAGGATTACACCCACCAGCATGTCGTCTCCAGGTCTTTGCATTCTCTCATCCTGTCTCGCCTATTGATATTGGTCCAGCAGCCTATTCCAAATTTAGTGTCACGTTCGGGATTCCCTCTATAAATCTGAATTCAGTTTTGTTCTCCTCGAGGAACAAATAGCCTGCTCTACCCGCTCTGAGGACATCAAACATCACAGCACTAATTATGAAAGCCTTGTACTCACATTCTTATCATGTTGGTGAGGCTACTGGACAATTTCTATTCATAACAAGAAAAATACTGTATGCTCTCTTTCAGGCAACGATCATCAAACATTACTTGCCAGGAACGTCTTGAAGAAACCAGCGGAATGTGTGGGCAGGAACTGGACCTTACTGAGGATAAAAGTGGGCATCTTTTTGGTGTCTGTCCTTCCTCAAAAGCTTACTCGGCTTTGTAGTCGAACAGCGTGTTGCCTGAGAAGCAGCGTGCAAGGAAGTCTGAAGAGTATGTTTATCCCAGTGCGGCTTCGATGTTCTCTATCGGGTCAGAACCAGTGTCATCCTGATCCTCTGACACTGGTGATAGTGGTGAAGGCAAGTAATATTACTCTTCGGCTAGTAGACCCGTCATATGTTCTACAAACCTCAGATTGAAGTATATGTTTCTGTCTTTCATGAGGTTCCTGCCGTCCGCTCCTGAAGATATTGGTTTGTTACTTGACGATTGAAATTTGAAAGATCGTGCGTGTCGGAGCGGGAGACGCCGCCTCCCAGATCAGATCGGCCCGGGCGGCTTCCTGTTTGGTCCACTCTTGCCTCTCTCATAGAGGCACTGTTCCAGGGTGTTCCTTTGTCTTCTTTAATCAGGTGTTTGTTATCTTCGGCGCCTTTGTGTCTTTGAACAACAACATGCCACTGGGTGTCTAGTATGGAACCTGCGCCACTCACAGAACCACTATAAAGCACAAACCATCGAGTCTGCTTCCTCCTATCCCCCAACAACCCACTTACCGATATGTCTGCCGTATCTTCTTACAAGTCTCTTTTTGCCATTCTACACGACGTGACCGCGGAAACTCCTCTTGAGGAAGTTCATCGAAAATCCGAGGCTGTCATACCCCGGTTGAGGACCTCCTTGTTCACCGGCGAAACGGAGCACTCTTGCGACCACACGAATACGAAGGCATTTCCTCATGATACAATTGCAATTGCCAACACGAAACTGGGATATCCAACAATTTCCGAGCAGAATGAGAGGAACGTTTGTTGGAAGTACTATCTGTGAGTACGCTGCGTTGTGCTATCAGCTTGCTCAACCAATGCGCCACAGTTTACGTCAAATCGGAATGACGGAGGCAATGGCCAAAGGACTCATCGTGACAGAAATTGCTCAAGCATATGATCTTCAAAAGCTGAGCGTCCATATGCAACGATCCATCAAGGTTACTTATTTCATATATCTCCTGGATATTTATGTTTATCTCACCCACAGGACCACTGTGAGAAGACAGGAAAGCCAGTGCCACCGGAGTATCTTCAAATGCCGCCTCTAGACGAAGATGAATGTACGAAACTCAACTCGTACAACTCACGCCATTTAACGCTGACCTATTGACGCAGATGATCACGAATCTTTTACGGAGAAAGAAGTAGGCCTAATGGCAGCAGGGGGCATCTTGAAGTTCATGGACGAGGGATGCACGACGGTGCGGGATATGCTGGAGATGGCAGAGAAGACATCTCAAGAGTATTTTTCTGTGGGACTTCGAAATGATCTCGAGGATATTGTGACCCAGCTTGACGGCGTTTCTATCTCTTCGGACCGTACTTGAACGAACCCTTCAATAAACCCTCCCTTGTATATATCATGTTTCTTTCATATATCGTAGTCTGAACATTGACAAAGAACTTTCTGTCATGGCTTAACTCGTATACATAATACTTAAACGACTCGGCATTTGCCGGCAAGTCTTGACACTGACATGTTGTTCTGGACATGTTTACCAGACGCCATCTTCAGCTCTTCGGCTTTAGCAGTCACCGTCTAATCTCGCGGCAATGAAGAGCAGTCTTTTGCAGGCTGCTCTGTTTAGCGGGTTCAGCTACATCGCCGACGAGATAAATTGCCTCGCCGACTCGTCCATTATCACCCTGGTCGACTTGGCAAACTGCTTCAACTACTATACGGTTCAAAAGGATTACTACAACCACGAGACATACTTTGCAGCACAACCGGATACTACACAGTTGGATTCATGGGACAGCTTGATTACTTCACTCTTATACGTCGATAACAACTGCACTTCTGTCGCAATACCTCCCAGCCTCCAGGATATTTACACCATTTCCAACTTTGACTCGTACTGCGTGCTCTCTGAGATACGCGCCAATGAGCGGGGGTTCTATGACAAGGGATGGGGCCTATTCGTCGTTCCTTCCTCGCGCAATGCCACAAAGCGTAACATTCACCTCGCGATGCCGCATCCCTTATTTGACTTTCGAACCCCCTCTCAGGCCGTGTCGCTTTTCACCATGACGGGCGCAAGGAGTTTATTAATTTCGGGGAGGCATCGCAGCGCGTATAATGCGTCCACAGATTGCTTGCCGTCGACAATGAAGACTACGTACTATAGGACCGATCCTACTCATGATGTTGTGAGTTCGCACTTTGCTATCCATCCAATTGTATCCTGAGATTTACTTCAGAATGAGCCTTTCCATAGCGCCAGCCGGGCTGTATGGGCGTGGCAGAATGTCAACGGTGGTTGCCCAACGAGCAGCTGCGCGTTCATCCAGCTTCATGGAAAGTCATCCACTACTTGCCGCGCTGATCAGATATTTCTATCAAGTGGGCTAAGTAAGTCGTTCTGCTATTTGTTTTAACTCACATCGTAACATATATGTCTCAAGGCAATTCGACATGGTATACAGATGACGTCGATAGACCTATCAAAAGAATTCAGAGAGGGTTGGAGGATTCGTTTCCGGACTGGAACATCACACTTCCGTCGGATAGCTCTTGTATACTCACCGCGACGAATAACGTTTTTGGGAGGCTGATAAACGGGGTGGATGAGTCCAAGGTTTGCAACCAGGCTGCCACTGTGGATGGTTCGACTGGTGCATTTGTTCATATCGAACAAGCGCTTATGGCTACCTCCCAGGACGCGTATGATGGTTGGAGTCGTGCTCTGTTGGCAGCTTTTGACCCGGCATAAATTCTGTTCCCGCATTGTTACCCTTTTCGGACCGATCAGTGTATTTATTTGTTCATTTTCATCTCGTCCTCTACTAGTATCTCTGTAGCCCTAATGGCCAATATCCTTTCTCTGCACGGTCAAGGACTTAAGCTTGACAGCCGAGCCGACATCGAGCCTTTATTAGCTGGTGTCGATGCCACAAAGATTGAAGAAATCCACCTGGGGGGCAACACAATTGGGGTCGACGCGTCCGTGGCGCTTGCAGAATTCCTGTCAAAGGCCACAAACCTCAAAGTACGTGCTACGAGGAAATTCTGCCATTCTCCTGTGCTCAACCCAAAAAATAGATCGCTGACTTGGCAGACATTTTCACTGGTCGTCTGATCTCTGAAATCCCCTTGGCCCTTACCGCCATCTGCGATGCCCTAGTCGACAAAACGTCTCTCATCGAGCTCGATTTGAGCGATAATGCATTTGGTGGAAGATCAGTAGATCCCATCGTCCCTTTCCTCACCCACAACCGTAGCTTCCAAGTCCTCAAGCTGAACAACAACGGTCTCGGCCCCGCAGGTGGCAAAGTCCTTGCCGATGCTCTCTTCGAGTCAGCCAAGATCAGCAAATCTAAAGGGGAGAAGTCGAACCTTCGGACGGTCATCTGTGGACGAAATCGTCTGGAGGACGGGTCGGCTCCATCATGGGCTGAGGCATTCGCGGCCCATGGGACCCTCACCGAGATTCGTATGCCACAGAATGGGATACGCATGGATGGGATCACTGCTTTGGCTCGCGGGCTAGCAAAGAACCCCGGTCTGCAGTACATCGATCTGCAGGATAACACCTTTACGGATGGGGGTCAGTTGACAGGCGTAGAAGCTTGGACAGAATCGCTGGCGTCATGGCCAGAGCTAACGACGCTTAACCTTTCGGACTGTGTGCTGTCGGGCGATGGAGAGGTGCCACAGCTTGTGACTGCCATTGCGGAGGGTTCGAACCCAAAACTTCACACGCTGCAGCTGCAGAACAATAATTTAGAGGCGGAGACCTTTGCGTTGTTCGCGGAGCACATTTCAGGGAATCTCAAGGGATTGAAGTTGTTAGAACTCCAGTGGAATGATGCAGAGGAAGATGACGCGAGCTTGGAAACCGTGGGACTCAGTATGAAGCAACGAGGAGGTAAATTGGTCGTCGATGACGAGGAAGAGGAGGAAGAGGCTGAGGAGGAGGAAGAGGAAGAAGAGGTAAAGGAAGAACAGGAGGCTGTCCTCGCCAGCACAATTAAAGAGACGACGCCTCGAGAGCCCGACGCGACGGACGAGCTGGCAGATTTGTTGAGCAAGGTTGAGATCCGGTAGAGGATAACTACATCTAGTAATATCGTTTGGGTATACCCCGGGGCATTCATTCCGGTCAATAAGTAAACAAGGTAAATGTATAGAATCTGTTGTACACTGCTTGATGTTATGCGTTATCGAACCTTACATACTATCCAACGCCCATCAACACCATCCTTCCGGCGAACATGACCTAGGAGGCTTTCAGATTCTAACCAGCCATCCAAATCAGCGACAGCTTTCGGAGACGCGACGGGATGCAGAACAAGAGTTCTGGTTAGCCACGCACGCGTTTCTGACTCGGAGTGACACGACAGCTCTCGATATGCAGATCGCAGCACTGTCCACGTCACAGATCGATTACGAGAATGTAGACTATCGACCAAGGAATAGAACGCTAGTGTCGCAACGTGTTGAATAGATGCTGAATCTGGACATCTGTCTCCAACAATATCAACCAGCGCAGATTGGCGTGTCAATGATTCAAAATGGACGTAGTTGCGCGTTCGTATGGAACGGGATAGGTTCTTGATCCAAGCATAGGCGGATGTATCCTTGAACCTGAAACCTGAGGGTAGAGAATCGAGGAAATTCCGGTATGTGAGCTGAGAAGGGTATTCGGCGACGAGGTGATACAAAAGACAAACGAGGATGGTGACGGACGGATCCTTTTCATTGGAGATGTTCGTGCGTAGGAGGTCGCCGAAAAGATGTGGAATGATGGAGCCGATCTGGCGGTGTACGTTGAAAAGTACGGCTAGATGAAAGGAAGTCTCGTATACTGAAGCAGAGGGAGATAAGTTTAGTGACAGAGGAAACAGAATGTTCCCGTACCTTCCAATGCAAACCCGTCCTTTCTTCCGCAAGCATATATGCCTTCTCTTAGCTTTCCTGCAGGTCCTATATCAGTAAACCGATGCAGAAGCAGAGAGATGTCGCACTAAAGAGAATTAATACGTTCTCCTGGGCATCCATGCGTTGCTTTTCTGTCATTTTGTCCTCGGCAATGAACCGTTTCCAAACATCATTCAGCTGCAACGCGGCATAAATATCACGCACTATTAGAAGACTTGGAGTCGCACCTTTTCTTGTATAAACTCTCGGTATTCTTCTTGCACTTTGAAGTCCTTCAGCCTGCGATTAGTCTATTATTTATCGTGACGAGAATGGCCGTGATGACTGACGCGTCTCCATCCTTATCGAGGCCACTACTTCGGCTGACTGAAGGTATATATTCCATCGGTCGTCTCAGATTCCCAGTAACGCTTCGTGTGGCCCGTCCGCGCCATGATCCTCGCGCACCGCGATTGCTGGACATGATAGTGTAACGTTAAATGTTTATGCTGACGTCATATGCAATTGAACTGATTCTATTGAATACTAAAATACGGGAATTGTCGCAAAATTGTAGACTGTCGACGAACAGACAGACGAGATTAAATAGTAACGGCGAAAGGGTCGTGTTCTGCCGTCTGCTCCAATTAGGACTATCGGTGAGAATTTCAGGGACAGTTTTACCCTCTCCCCCCAGCGAGCACGCATTTGCGCTCAAGATTGTTCATATCGACAAGCCAAATTCAATAAAAAAAGATTTCGCGTGGCTAGAGGAGTCGTAATTACAGCCTTCACTTGGGGATGAGAACTCCGTGGCCCGTACATTTGGGTCCCATTATGATGTTCGTGAATCCCCCGTCGCCGCAGAGACATTATGAAAATATCTAGCACATCCGAAGGAGGTGCTCACCGATGACTTTTCGTGTATGAGTTGAAGGCCCTAGGGAATACGTTATGACGAAATTCACTTCATATCCGATTTGAGGACCGAAAACCCCTCGCCGATTGTAGGTACGGCATCACAATGATGACATGGTTCTCGGTCTGTAAATGTTTCGAAAGACAGGAACGCAATGACTATGATGATCTGAGGACGTCGGAAAGCCGCATCTTCGTTCACGGAGGTTCGCGTCCTGACTTGTTTTGAGCGACTTTAAATCTCTTCAAATATAGATCGGCACAACTATTGGAACAAAAGCTGAAAGAAAAGGTTTTCATGTGATGGATTAGGTCCTGACAGTTATCAGCACCGCGTTTCAATTGTGATTCAGAGAGGTGAAATACCACATACCGTCAGATAGCGGGGGCAGGCACCGA
Organism: Armillaria cepistipes; assembly: GCA_900157415.1. Lineage (NCBI taxonomy): Eukaryota > Fungi > Basidiomycota > Agaricomycetes > Agaricales > Physalacriaceae > Armillaria > Armillaria cepistipes. Next base: position 5,404,890 of record FTRY01000001.1, read on the forward strand.
AAACGAAGGTTGATGTAGTTGACGTTCTCTGGCCATGATCACCGTACAGGTCCCGCCTCGAGATTGAGATGTTCGTTCGGCGATCAAGAGAATTCTGAGCTAGAGTCTTGATTTCGGAGACAAGCTACATACTACAAGAAGTTCACGTCGAGACAAATTGCGGAGAAAAGTGTCCCTTATGAGAATCCAATTACCCGCCCGCTTCGAAACGGCAACCAGTGAGAGAAAGCGGGTTTGCGTCACTGACTGAGATAGCTGAGACGCATAGAAAGCCATCGTATAAGGATCGCTATTGACGCATATACATCAAGCTAGAATCCTTAACAACCGTTGTCGACGTCGTGGGAGAGTTAATACAACCCTCAGTTCTGAAGCGAGTAGTGATGGCCGTGGAGGGTACTAATGAAGATTTTACATCTTCATGTCGTCACGAAAATGAAATGGGCAGGGTAGCCTGGAGCGCAGTCCACGGTAACGCCTGCTGGAAGTTCCTGATAGGCCAAATGCAACTCGTGGCTGGTCGCGTTATTTGTTTGTGTATATTCACGTGACTGGGATTTGATTCTTTCCCAACCTTCGGACGAACCTCAGCACCACACCTTGCTGGTCTGTTCTCCTCTGCGAGGTTCCACCATGGACCCGGCCTCCCCCCCTTCCCCTCCTCACGAAGCGAACGACATTTTCTCTCTATCTGACAGTGTACTATCTTCTAAACTTAGATTCATCGAAGAGGTTGGTGTCTATCGATGTCCGTATGTCGTGAATGACAGCTGATGTCTTGTAGATTGGCTTCGGTAACTGGGGTAGTGTTTGGCTCTGCAACCCCAAGAACAACCCGACGTCGCACGCTGCTGACGACTTCGACAGAGTGTTGCAGCCACAGATCGCCGTCAAGCTCGTCCACCGCAATACGAAGAGCAAGACGACCGTCGCACGCGTCAAGTCACTGTGAGTGAAGGTTTATTGGCTGCTCTTCACATACTGACTGCTGGTAGATGGAACGAGATGAAAATCATCCGTACTTTCAAGTCTGATCCACATCCATCGATCATTCCGTTCTACTCCTTCGTCATAACGCCTTCCTACGCGTTGATCACCATGTACGTCTTGTCAACTCTTGTTTATGTGGCGCCTTTACTCCATGGAGCCGTGACAACGCGTTGTTTCATCCGCTAACTCGTGCAACAGGGCGTACCTTCCCGCGCTTGTCCCTGTTGAGGTGGATGAGTCTCAAGCTCGCGGCTGGTTCCGATTCCTCTTATCTGGTGTAGAATTCTTGCACAAACGTGGAGTAGCCCACAATGACATTAAGTGCGCCCACTAATCCGACGAAGCTCATGACAGCTAAAATTTGCTCAGGCCGGCCAACATATTGATTTCTCACAAAAATATTCCAGTCCTGGTTGACTTCGGATTTGCAGAGAAATACGACATTGACTCAGAGACAGCATTTCACAGCAAGGTCTCTTATGGCACTCCAGAAGTGGGTTTCTTCATTATTGCGGTCATTTGAATATTCTAATCTCGACTGACAGTACCTGTCACCCGAACGCGCACGAGAGATACCGCACGATTGCCGCAAATCCGACGTATGGTCGCTTGGTGTAACATTCTTCGAGATCCTTACCGGACGTACGCCTTTCGAGGAATGTGATCAAGAACAGTTTACGACCAAGGAAGACCTTGAAAAGTACTGGTCTAGAACTGTGAGCACCTCATCCATCTTGTTGATTTTAACCGTCCAATTTACTTTTTCTGTTACTTAGCTACGAGGAAAATGGATAGGCAGCTGGACAATGTCAAAGGGCATGGAAAAGCTGCTTCGCAGAATGATCTCCCCTAATGCCGATTTGCGTTGTACGGCATCAGAAGCAATGCAGGATCCGTACTGGAAAACACGTGAAGAAGACCCTCAACATCGTAAGTTTCAACCACCACTGTTTGCCAATCGACTGACCTCTTTCAGGACGATCTTCAAGTCATACCTCGTCCCTTGTCTTTGAGAAGGATATGTCAAAGCTGCTTGATCGCACACCGTCTCGATCCCACGTAACAAAAGGCAAAGAGAACCTGAAGAGCCCCCTAGCTCTATTCTCGTCTAAGTCGCCGAAGGTCACTGATTCAGATGGACATCGTACCGTGGCAAGGTCGAAGTCTCAGCCGAAGGTGATCGCGTCAAAGAGTGAGCCTTACTGTAACTGAACGAGAGCCATATGTTGAGACTTTTTAGTTCAAGCCTATGCCAAGAAGCGCGTACCGGTCCCTCCGCTGACCGATTTGTCCCCAATCAAGGCTTCTCCCGCATCATCGCCGTCCGCTAAACCAGTTTTGCATGCCATTTCTCGGAACGGTGATTCCAAGAGTCGCATACCACTCACTTCACGCGTTCTTGGGAATCTCCCCATCTCCGCTCCAATCAATCCGCATCGAGGACGAGTGCTTGGCGATGTGACTGGCGCGAATGTTAATGTGGGAAATGCAAGGAGAGAAAAGGGCAAAGGCAAAGAAAAGGAAAACCTTGTAGATCAACGTGTGAAGGACTGGGAGAAGTTGAGGGAAATCTCTCGCCTGGAAGACTCGGAAGAAGAGCTTGAGCACGAGACCCGTCGTGGAGCAACTATTGGGCACCCTCAGAAGAACCGTGAAGGGGATAAAGAAAATAGAACAACGACCATTCCGACACCTCCACCATCACGCATGGCAACACCATCTATTCCTGGTGTGTTCGCCGTTCATTTTGGTCGTTTTTACAGTTACTGACCACCATCAATAGCTAAGACATCATTCGGCTCTCCTCTTCTATTCAAGAAGGATTCCACATCGGCGCTGAACGTTTTCAAACATAGCATCAAGTCCTCCATCGGTATTATTGTCCCTTTCCCCATCATTCCCTACTCACGAATCATAGATAAAACAATAAATATATACAAGTCATCGACACTAGGCCAGGCTGCGGGAAGGAGAAGGCCAAGCTGCTCCATTGATTTGCTTGATAACTCTCCTACGGCAGAGGAGTCTTGGGATGCCTCGCGTCTGTTGACTGGTACGTTGAGTATTCTCATACAGGAAGGGCCGTCCTCACAATTCTTGCAGGAGCTTCTGCCTCTACACCTGCTTTACTAGTCCAATCATCCACCGAAGAGCCAGACAACCAAGGTGCGGGTAATCAAGACAGGATATCAATGTGGATGCGCAATGTGGAGAGTACGTGGGTTGTTGCAGCAGTATACTGATCACTGACAAGCACGGCAGAGGTTGTTGATGATGCGAGACAGAATTTCTTTACCCCACCAGTTGTGTCACCGCCTGGGACTCCTAAGCCAGCGCCTTTACGCCCGTCCACGCAAAACCGGAGTAATCGTTCGTCGCGATTGCCTAGACGGGTTCTCCCAGCTAATCAGATCTTCGCTGATGACCCAGATCATCTTCTGCCCAGTCCAACAATGACATCCTTTGTCACATCTGGGTACGACATGTCTGTTCAAGATACCTCGAGTCCTGTAGACCAAGGGCTACCCCTGGTTTACACACCCACGAAGAAACGAAGGGCGACTGTGTCAGCCAGCTCCCCAGAAGCTTCTCTTGGCCAATCAGGCTCCCCTTCCGAACGCAAAGAGAAGAGCAGATCCCATGCAGATCTTTTGCAGATGCGCATTGCCCCTATATCGGCGGTAGATATGGGGCCGGTAAGGCGGATGTCATCTCCCTTGTCCCCTTCTTCTTCAAGGTCGGCACCGTCTCCCCCCTTGGATCGAAACATGTTCATCGATACAACTGCTCTATCGATGAAGTCTCTCGATAGCGAGCAGGTTACTACTCCGAGTCCTATCAGCAGGTCTTTCGATGAGTTAACCTCGTCGCCGTTACATGTTGAACCGTATCCCCCTCGTAAGCCCAGCACTCAGAACATCGCTGTCCCCGATTCCCCCAACCAACGTCGACTGGAAGGCGTATATGATCGCTTCCTCATGGCCACGTCCAGCGTGAAACGTCTTGGCAAGGGATACCAGTCGGACAATCCGGTCCCTGTGCACAACACAGTTCAGGGCGTAACCCGCTCCAAATCATCTCGGCCATTCGCTTCGATTCGTCGTACCCCGATGCCCCCGCCAGTTTCCAGTGATGATATGAGGCGGGCTGCATCCGTCGATGAGCTAGGCTTTATGTCATACGCGACCACCCCTGCTACGCCTTCGACTCCGGCGCTCAAAGACGAAAGCCGAAACACAGTTACAAAGATGCGTCGCGCCATTAAAGCCTTCGTGCCCGGCAAATCAGTTTCCCGACGTTTAACGCGCCATCATGCATAAATTGAATCGTTTCTTTTGTCTCTATACCATCTCCCATTTGTCTCTATCTTTCACCTCATCTCACAACATCTGTACCCTCTCTTGATTCCAGCGGTCTTAACATTGCTATCTATCTGTTACGCTATCGAGCTATCTATTCACTTACGACTCTCCGTTTTATTACGCGTTCATGGGTTTAACGATCACGCTCTTCGATGAATTCATGTTCTAATGCTTTCTTGTTCATGTTACAAATTATTGATGCAGTGTTTTGTATAAAGACTTCGGCAGTGATCCGTGTATTCTCTACGTTCGCAATGTACTCATGCTCTCTTTTCTCCAATGTCAATCCACGATGACAGATAGTTCGGGGCCAAAGTGGTCTGAAGTTATTAATGGCCTTGGTGGTACCTCGTGGATGTCGCCTCCGTTGGTTGGGTGGACTACAAATTCCTTAGGTTGATGCCCGTCTCCCAGCAACCTCATCGGTTGATGACCAAGGTACGTAAGTTGTTTGGGGGAGATCATATCCGTTGAACAACTCTACTTCATCGAGCAGGTCTACGAGACGACGTCGTCGGTATAATTTGAATCGAGTTGACTTCTTACTAACTTATTCGTACTAACCCGGCGGTTTTGTGTTACCTACAGCTCATCTCGCTAGGAATTGAGAAACTCTCTCGGCTTCACGTTTACCACTCTCGGTCGCACCTTGCACGCTCCCACGATGATCAACATCCGTGTGCTCTCCAGCAAATCCCAAACGCCCTCCCCAAACTGGACGCGATAATTCGAAGAAATCAAAGGGGGAACGTTCATCTCCGACAACGGTTGGAGTAGTCGTCGCGCCCAGCGTAAAAGGGTCAGCGGACCAGCTGCAGGGATAGGTCATCAGCCTGCCTGAACGCAGATTGGCACCAAAAGAGGAATAATTCACCTAGTAACGGTAAAATGGGAAGCAGCAGGCACATCAATGCCTTTGCCAATTTTTTCTTTCAGAATTTCATGCGCTGCGTTGGCGACAATGGTCTTGTCCATCTTCTCAATGTGAGGGGCAGCGGCACAGCTGATGTAGATGAGTATCGTTGTCTGGAGTGTCGCGCAGCTTAAAGGGATAGAAGAAAGAAGGGTTTTCGGGTCGGAAGGGGACGTGTTCGAATAGTTTTCCGGAAGGATTGTAATTCCGCCGTACGACTCTCCCCACCATACTTTTGGGTACGTGAGGAGAATCTTAGCCAAAGTTCCGACGTGCGTCCGTTGAATGGCGGCAACCTTGCGTGAAGGGAGGGAGGGCGAGAAAAAGGATGGTGGGGCAGCTTTAAGCACGGCCAGAGGGATCGTGCAAATGACAGATAAAGCACTGTACGACACCCCGGATGTGGTCTTTACAGTGACGGAATCCGAATTTGCAGAGAGGGAGATGGATGAGACGGGTGCATTGAGCACAAGTTCTGCGCCAGATGCTACGGAAGCATCCAGGAGCGCTTGTGTGACGGTCTCGTATCCTCCTTTGGGGAAAGCGTCTGTTCCTGCAAACTTGTTCTCGTATCCGTTCCACTGCAAACTGACTTGTTCAAGAGTGGCACCAAGTCCGCACTCTAAAGAGCGAGCCAGAAACTCCGCTAATGGCCTTTCGGTGTCAGACAGCCCTTCAAACAGTCTCGAGCCGTTGCTGAGTAGTGAGTCAGCTAAGGAGAGGTGAGCCTCAGTCACACCGTTTTGAGCGACTTTGAGCGCATTCTTGGAGGCCTCAGCAAGATTAGCGCGAAGTTTTTCAGAAAGCGCCTCTGAAATTTGGCCTACATAGAAATTAAAGAATTATAAATCTTCCTTTCTATAAGGACAAAGTGTCGTACCGTTTGGACCGACAAGAAGACTTGGCTTGGGTGCTGGGACTGTCATCTTAATGCCCAGATCTTCAAACAGCTTCCTAGTAGGAACACCTTCCGCGTATCCATGCACGAAGCTACAGCCAATATCGACGGGGTATGATTGACCTTCCCTGTACGATAACACCCGGCCTCCTATGCGGTTGCGGGCTTCGACGATAAGCACAGAGTGACCAGCTGCCGCGAGCTGTCTGGCTGCAACAAGACCACTAAATCCAGCGCCTATAACAAGACAGCTTACAGGTGTCCTAGCCATCGTCAGGATGAGGTACAGGTATAAGCTGAGCGTGGCATGGGATCATGCTGAAGGGTTGCAGACAGCGGATTAGCGGCCCGCTCCGTCCGCGCCCGTCGAAGCGGTACATAACTATTAACCAAGTTGTTCTCTCTTCTGCCATATACAGTCCTTGAAGCTTGAAGCTTGAGCGTAACGCTTGAACATCCTGAACATTTGAACCATTGGAGTGCTCACAGGATAAAGTGGCCGTTTTCTCACTTGACGTAAGTATGGAGTAATTTAATCTCTGTCTCCATTTCTAAGTGATTCGTGCGCGACTAAAGTGGTACCGTTATCAACAGCTCTCTTATACAAACAATTAATGATGAGGCCTTTGCCATTGATATACCAGAATAGAACTTGATTCCATGTTCTAAATACCGTGAATAGTATCCAAAGAATGATCATATATTATTTTATGAGCCGGTGATGCATACTTCTGAAGATAATGACAGATCTTCGGGCTGATGCCCTTTTTGGGCGTTATCACTCATATTATACAGCCCATGCTGCACGCAGGATACAGTCACTCAGATGGAATAATCAGGACATATAATTACAGACCAATACTGGAGAATATATTTCGTCATTTAAGGGGTGCCAAAAAGTGCATGTACCATGCACTGGGAGCAAATTTTCGTCGTCCTGTCATAGCCCCTATCAAATATTTCAAAATCCTGTTATACACACTTTTATCGCTGAATCACGGTGCATATCCCGGGCCCGAAGCAATGGGAAAAACATTCAGAATCAAGATAATAATGTATTAAAGATATATGTATAGCTACTTGGCCCGTACATGCCCAGGTGAGGAAAGGCAGGCCACTGTATAAGAGACTGATTACGTATAAGAGAGCCGTTGATCACAGTATTCCATCAAAACTCGTTGTATCCGAAGGATTAAATTGCATACACACCTATCTCTGTTCGTAGCATAAGTAACGGCATGCTCCGTTATGCCTTCACCCCAAGATAAATACAGAAATACCTGTTTTCTTGATCGATCACATTCTGGTCACCATGATCGGACAACTCCTCCTTTGGCAACTATACCGTTTCTCAACTTCTAGCTTTCCCTCGCTCCTTTCACAATGAAAGATGGTAAAAAGCAATTGATATAAAAGTAACTAGCCCACCGCGAGGGTCGAACTCGCAGCCTTCAGATGCGCTGATTTGAACATTGTTCAACCCGCCTTAAAAGTCTGACGCTCTATCCGATTGAGCTAGGCGGGCTTGAAATGATGGCAAACAGAAGTTTATATTACATGTCGACCATCTTCCATTCAGCGAAGGCTCACTTCGACTTCGTGATGGCTTAGCCCTCAGTGCAACTAACCCGTCTGCCTATATTTGTGATTCCTAGGCCGTTGGCTGTTACCATCAATGACGCATTGCCGGCTATTTGAAAACCTTCGGTAAAATTTACAGTGTGGGAGCGTTAATAGTGTCTTGTTTGACATGGCGACGGTATTCTTTCATGCGATATAGATTGGCTTCTGGACCAAAGGTGACGTCGCACGGGCCCCAACGCAGTACGTACGGCGATCTCTATCGGTGACTTGTGACCGCGCTGCTCTTCCATCTCATTGGCTTCGCGTTGACCTTAGCAAATTCATTACTCCGAAGGCCAAGAGCGTGTCAACGCGGCTGTCCGTAAGCTATAAAGTCTAGCGAATCCTGCCTTTCATCTTCATTACAAAACCTACCCTACCAAAGCCACACTCAGAATGAAACTTTTCTCTACCATCGCTCTCGCCCTCGTCCCCTCTTATGCGCTTGCCGTCTCCGTAGGTTGGGATTCCGGCTATGGCGTCAGCGACAACTCGCTAAACAACGTCGCCTGCTCCAACGGCGAGCACGGCCTCGAGACCAAAGGCTACACCACATACGGTTCCCTTCCCACTTTTCCCTACATCGCATCTTCCAACGTGGTCGAAGGATGGAACAGCGCAAACTGCGGGACATGCTGGTTGTTGACCTACAACGATAGGAATATCACCGTGTTGACGGTTGACCACGCTGATGTCGGCTTCTTCACGTCAGAGGCGGCGTTGAATGATTTGACCAACGGTCAGGCGGCAGTTGGAAGCGTAGAGGCTAACGCGACTCAAGTTGACGCGTCTGCTTGTGGTCTGTAATGGTTGGGGGGAACGTGTTATGCATAATTGTAAACAAATTGGACACGGTAGTTCGACTTTTATTACGCGGTTCGGAGGACGTCTGTAGTTTCGTGTTTCTCTATTCTGAACACTGCGCGAATCGTTTGGAAATGCATCAGGTAATGAAGATCATGTCAAGTCAAGTCAACACACTGTCTGAGTCTGTCTCTTGCTATGACGACGCAGCTTGAATGGAAGCCAGAGATTCCCCTTCGAGCATTAATTTTCCCGGCTCCGAAATGCGGCGGAGCGAATTAAGAGGCCACCGCGGTTCGAGGGTGTATCCGTCTGGGGCCGCCAGTAGAGACAAAATTTATTCATGAGAATGGGCATGTTCGGTACCGTAGCATCCACATGGTGTAGAACGATATCTATCCGTTCCCTTGTCGGGACTAGGAGATCAGAATAAAAATTCCTGCCTATCTACCTACCACATAACAGGAAGGAAAGGAAAGTGATTATGATACATGTGGTATAAGTGTCGACCACTCAACAGTACAAAATCCTTTATCCGGTAAATACGCGAGCTGATAGAAGGGCAGTATGATCAGTATGGCACGACATACAAGGTACATTGAGACCAGTAAGAAACCCAAAAATAGTATGGCCCAGTGCGCAAGGCTCGCCCTAGCATTAAAAAAGCAATCTGTGACTGATGCCAGATAAAATATTATCGGTACTGGCAGAACAGTACCTGACACTGCGGCGAATTGCCACAAGATTGCAGAGAGTTGTGATGGAAAGTCAAATGCGAAAGCTGTGCAATGAATTGCACCAAAGAGAGCTCCGATTAGGCTGACAATGATGAATCGTTTGACTATAGTGTCACTACGCTTTGGGGTTGAAGAAGCATAATCGAGGATGCCATTCCAACGAGTTTGTGGGCTGTTCGATGAAAAAACGAGGAGAAAATCAAATATCTCCTTGATTTTGTTGCAAAAAAGAGATAACCAGTGACCGATGGTATGCGCCCGTGTACCTTCCAACAGGTTTGTAAAGGTATGCTCGGTATTTACATCGGCATGTCTGCTATGCTAATTGTTGGGAATGAATAAATGTGAATTCAAGCATTGTGATTGGGCCTTACCGTCTCAACTGGCACTCCTGTATGAGTTTGTATGTCACATGGCTTGTTCATCCATAGAAGCGACAAAATGATGCTGAGGGTAGCGATTGCAAGGGTAGAGATCTCGAGGAGGGTTACGGGAAGATTTTGAGCGTGACGACCAATGCACTGAGTGATAAACCAGATGAGTTGTATGACAGTGATGGCCTTTGTTACTATATCGTTTTTGCTGCGATCCTTTATGCTGTCGTCACGTATATTCTTCAACTCCTGTAACACCTTTGCTGTCGTGTCAATATTATGTATCATCTCCGAGTCCTCTAGTGCCCCATCATCTGGACGACTGAGTTTCTTCGTGTCCAAATCTTCAGGGGTAAGGAGATATATAAAATCCTCGTGTGTAGAGACGGAATCTTGCCCACTGGAGGAACCCCCACAGTAAAAGAGGCCCATGACAATGCCAAATGCGTGCTCCCAGTTTAGCCGTGGTTCAGGAATGTCTTTTTTACGCGGAAACCATCGAAAGACATATGTATACAGGTCTGTTTTGTAGATTGTCTAAATTAGCACATGACAGTAGAAGTTGGTCCTAAAGTACACACCAGTTTCCGGGTGACGTATGTTCCAGGCATCAATAAATTGGGCCGCTGCCCATGCAACCGTGACCTCTGGAATGACGATAGCCATGACCATGAGTCGCAGACGTCGAAGAGCCAGGAAAAACCAAGCCCGTTTACGCGTCGTTAACCGATCTCCTGGCACATTAAGGTGAATGGGAGTCCAGGTCGATAAGTATATTGTCGTCAAGCAGACGACGATAATATTCCAAAGCGACCTGCGGTAACCACATGAGTCGGTGGATCTTGGGTCTTGACTGGCGCCCTCTGTATCAAGTATCGTTGGTGTGCCGAGGACATGCTGGAAGTGCAGCAGTAGGGGAAGAAAGAAGGTAACGATATGAGATTTCATGGCCAACTGTAATGGCTGCATGAGGTCCTTTACTGTCAATCCCGATGGCGGATATTGAGAAAGAAGGTAGACGCACTTTCGTGTATCAGAGGTCTGAAAGACAATAATATTGCGGTCCTGACATGTGAGAAAGATGGGTGGGTATGTGTTCATCGGTCTGAGAAGCTATGACTGCATGACCTACCAGCTTGGCTAGATATCTATTGATGGACGGACAATTGGTAGGGGGAGATATTTGAAGGAGCCGATGAGCAGTGATGAGATGAATGGAATAGAGTAGGTAGAGCTAACAAGCAAAGGTGTCACATTTTACCTTCAAGCCGTGCCAGTGGGCATGTGTCGGACGGTACAGCACGAAGCAAACAAAGAAGAATGGAAGCCGCCGTTTCTATACATCTAGGAGTAAAACAAGTAAATAGTTGATATATCAGAGAAGCATACAGCACTTACATGTAAATGTGGCTGTGATTATCCCTTCTGCTGGAACTTGATAACTATTTCGATTGTGTAGGACTTAGTGCAGGGTCGACTAAAGTTACTTGAAAGTTACCACGTTAACGCCCGGCACGAGTAATTTTGTGATTCGAGGAAATGTGCTCAAAGTATGTGCCCATTATAGAGGGAAGGAAAGAAGCAACGGAGAGGCTGTTGTCGGAGTCACCACATAACAACCGCGAATCTAGCGACATTGGTGAACAGGAACGTATTGGTCCCGCAACGTTTCGAGTCCTATGCATATAGGTAAGTCTTGGCCCGGCGTTACGTGTCAACTTTAGTCGACCCTGCACTAACTCCTACACAATCGAAAGTTATCATTGAAGTTCCAGCAGAAGGGATGATCACAGCGGTCACATTTAAGTGCTGTCACAGGCTTCTCTGATATATTAACTGTTTACTTGTTTTACTCCTAGATGTATATCAACGGTGGCTTCCATTCTTCACTGTTTGCTTCGTGCTGTAGCGTCCGACATCATGATGTGCCTACTGGCACGGCTCGAAAGTAATATGTGACACCATTGCTTGTTAGCTCTACTTCACCTACTCTTTTCTATTCATCCTATCACTGCTCATCGGCTCCTTCAAATATCTCCCTCTACTAAGTGTCCGTGGAGCGTTGACTGTTTCGGCGCCAGTTCCGAGATAAAAATGTTTCCGATGAAGCGTTGTGAAACAGCTGACTGGCGGTAATAAGTGCAGGAAGACTAGCAGTAATGGTATGGCTGACCTGAAATCATCGCTTCTGTTCTTCTTTCTTCTGGGCATCATCACCGCGACCGCACTGGTACAATTCAATCGATCTTTGATTCTGAAACCATAGGGACAAAAGTCATACTCACCGACCTTGGCATTACGATAGCGTAACGAAATTGAGGACGGTTCCTTTTGGTGCTAGGGTAGCAGGAAAAACACGTTTCATAAACCAGACTAGTCGCACAGTGCGCATAAACCTCGTCAAAGAGTGGATTTGCCAGGTAGAACAGAGGCCGAGTCGCGATTGGGGACGCGGTAATGGTATACACATGTTCGACTTGACGACCAAAATGCAACACAGTCAAAGCGGCTACGGGGAAAGTGTTTGTAGTGATAGCATATAAGAACGCTTGTCGAGACCTCCCTGATGGGAAAAATGTCTGCATTGATAAGATTAGAAAGCGCTTGCAGAAACTTCCTCGTAGCCAGAACAACCAGCAGATAGCTCAGTAGACTTCTCTCTAGGTGATGGATAGGCATCTTGGGGTCTGCTGACGGGTTCCTTTACAGCCTCAGCAAGCTGTAGTTTCGTCTCGGCGAGTTCGGTTCGGACAGCGTCCAGCTCCTGCTTCAGTACTTGCAGCTCCTCCTTCGCAGCCCTCAGCTCTTCGTCTGCCTCCTTCTCGCAAGAATCTTCCGGTGCATCGTCTGCAATTCGACAAGATCCGCAGGGGCACGACCACTATAAAAAGAGTTGACCCCATATATGCGCTCAATACCAACGGTGCACTCACACTTGGCATTCCGGACAGAGCGGCGTTATCTGACTCTTCTTCCTGCCAAACTTTTTTTCGTCGTCGTCGTTGTTGATGACCATCGCGTACTCTTCATCTGGGACACTAACCTCAAGTCAGAAATGTAAATAGTATAGAAAAATGCACTTGCTGGGAGTGGCTTGCTTGGAGACATGCTGGTCAAGGTAAGAGAGAAGACGCGTCTGTTGGTCGGTTCATTTGTCACTATTTGGCGCCCGACGCGAGATACAAAATACAAAACTACTAGCCCACCGCGAGGGTCGAGCTCACAGCACAAGTTATCGGGGAATATGTTGTTAGACAACGAGGGTGTTTACGATGCTGCCAAACGGCTTTAGGTGGCTTGCAACCGAAGGTTTCTGCGCGCAGTTTCCAGCTAGATAAACCACAATCGAGAAGCCTCCCATAGGCAGAATCTTATTTAATCTCTTGACAGGCTAAGTAGGCCTTGCGCGACTTTTACTTGTAGCCAAGTAGCACATGCGAGGTTTATGGAGTTGTAATTGATACGCTGCAGTTTCCAGCCTGATAGACCAAGATCGAAAAGCCCTCTGGGCATCGGATGTAAAAAAGAGCTCTGAGGATGCGGCTGATGAATAAGCAAGACCGCACGAAGCGTACGCAGTATGCTATATACTAGCCGACTTGTGAAATAAAGAAACGTCTAACCCCAATTGCATCAACAGAAGACCACGATTCCAAAAAGAATGACTTACAACAACAACTATACATGCTCGTGCGCAGTCGTGCCCTTCCCTACGCCCTGACAAGGACATTGCGCAAATCTTCACCGTCGACATCTCAAGTTCAGTGTACAACCAGTCATTCTGGACGAATGATGGAGAAAAAGCTCAAGAATCAAGTAAAGGATGATTTTAGGTCAATAAGACCGTATGAATGGAATGCGGAGAACGCCTGTAGCCAAAATTCCAGGTATATCGCCATCTTCATCCTTTCCCGTAGGGATGATCCATCAAGCGATGATGAGAGTCGAAGGAAGAGCCAGAGTCGATCACGTTCCTTCCTTTCCCAATGTCCGATGTGAGCAAACCTCCCCCGTCCGACCCTCAAGCAATACCGCCTCCCCCAGGCATACCCCAACCGACGGGAAACTTGCGTACTGACGTGTACAATGTACGTTCTCGTTTTTCTTCCCTCCACAAATGTTAACCATCAGTAGTCCATGAGCAACATACTTCAAGTCCCATGCGCCAAGAATGCATTCATGCAAGGACTGGTCAGCGGTGTCGGCGTAGGTTTCATTCGTGGGACGACTGCTGGTGCGTGGCCTCTAATATCTTGTGATTCCTCTCACCAAGACTTTCGCAGCTCCAATTGTTGCTGGGCATTGGGCAATAACGACCTTTGTTGGAATATCTGGCGTGTCTTGGTGCGCAAATTCACCTTATTTCTTTGCTCACTGCTCACCTCCATCTCATACAGGTATATCTGCCACCGCCGCATGGCAAAGGAGCGCGAAAAGGTCATTCAAATGATCGAGAGCACCCCAAAACGCACTGTGAAGCACGAAGAATCTACATAATAAATAATAGTAAAATCATCTTCAACTCCATTCAGATGCCCAAACGTCCTTGTCCCACTTCTCTACGAGCTCGGCGTCATCCTGATACCATGATGAGCTTCATGATACAGCTTTCTACACCCAACGCACCTTGAACTTGACCTGGAATTGTGTGAACCCGTCCTTCAGAATGGCAACGTCAGCTTTCAACGGGTTCTCTTCAAGGACGTTCTGCCGCGTCTCAGCATATACCCGGGCAGCCTTAGGCCCTCTAACCCACCGTGTCAACACAACTCCACTTGCAAAGAATCAGCCAACTCACCGAACTTGCGACAACGCACAATGGAACACCACCAATGGCACCTCCTTCGTCTTCTTCACCAGCTCATCGACGTCGTTCCAGAAAGTACTCGAGGGATAATTGATCGCATTCTTGATGTTCCCGCCCTCAAAGTCATCATCGCGGACATCGACGACGAGGTAGTCTTTGTGAGGGACCTTGTCGCTCTTGATCACTGCTGCAAGTTCCTGTCGAGGTTCAACGCGCGCACTGGTGGAGAGTCGAGTAAATGCGTACGTCGTTGGTGATGTATCTGATGATAGGCATCTTGGAAGTCCTGTGTAGCTTGCGAGTGAAAGCCGTCAGTGATGATGGACGGAGATAGTGGGCGAGCATTCTCGATTACGTCACCGTCATGACTATCAGCCGGACTGCATTTTTGACAATAATAATGAAGTCTGATTGAACCTTCAACTTCGCGTACCAACGATGCATACACTGACACACAGATAGGAAATATAAATTAGGTGCCTCTATCATACCGTAGTACGCTTTGCAGCTTGACGAAAATTCTACACCGCTATGTCGGTCGCTCATAATTCAATCTCTCCGTCCGCTTCCACACTTCACGCACCAGTGCTTCCTGCTGTGTCCTTGGAGAACGTCCCTGTGCGTCCTCAGAACACGAACGGATAGCAAGGTATCTGCAAGGACCGATCAGCTATGTAGACGATAAAAGAGAATACAACTCACCGCCGACCTCCCAAGTTAGCCATTGGGATAGGACCAGTGTCTGAAAGACCGTCCGGCGGATTCGAATCCACGACAATACCTCCAGTCTGTAAAAGGATGGCTATGCCCGCACAGACGTCCCACTCCCAGCATCCCGCTGCGAGGGAGTTATTACAATGGTCCAGTTAAAGCGCAAAAGTAAACTGACCTTCAAACATGATATCGCCTTGACCAGAAGCGACATACACCATATCGAGGGTTGAGCTACGACGGAGATTATCAGCTTTAATTTCGCATACTGAAACTGGCGAAGGAGCTAACCTTCCAAGACTCCTTAAACCATGAACCATGCCGCCCTTACCCCCTCGGCCACCCAACTCTGTAGCCATGTTGACAAAATTGGTGGACTTTTTCGTAAGGTTTGACTGAGGGCTATCCCTGCGATCCTTGCCCCATTCACCGAAGAATAAACACCTGAGGAGTCGTCAGTAATGAGAAAGTACTGTCATTGTTAACGTACCCCTTTGGCGCATTCTCTGGAAGGGGCGGTGGAGGTTTTATGATAGGCAGAGGTGTTAGTGGACCATTAGGTCCAAATTCTGAGATCCAGGCGCCACCTTGTGGGTGGTGTATCGCAGAATAAAGGGTTCCTGTATATGCTATCAGTGAAAGTGATATGACTGATTGTGGCAGTCGAACCGACCTTCTCCCCCTAGGAACGGTGCGAATACAACGCCTACGATTGGTACGGAGTTGAGACAGAAACCGATAGATATCGCTGTCATTGGGACTGTTGGATCAAAACACATTTTAGTCTATAATATCGTCTAAGCGGAACGTTCCTACACATATGAACCATGTTAACGGTCCCATCTATGGGGTCGACAATCCTAAGGCACGAGTCAGGTTAGGACACGGATCACGGGGAAGCGCTCACCATGTCGGACCATCCTTCAGAAGAAATCTTTTTTCCTCTCCAGCGGAATACGATTCTTCCCCAATAAACTAACGTAATCCCTGATAAGCAGACGAAGAGTAAAGAGATTACTATCTGCCTACAGCATGGTCCGGATATTCAGCCAGGACAGAATCACTGCGTATTTGCATCTCAGCATCCTCTTGACGGCCCTATTGAACTATGCACTCACTGTATAAGTTTCTCTACGCTTTCGTCAGCGGCCGTCACCAGATCCACAGAGTTCAGCTTCTCACGCGTCGCCAGGACGTATGTCTGCCTACGGATCTGGTCTTCGCGGAGGTACCGCCCAGCGCGTCGGGCGAGGTCGCTGGCAAAATCGTGCAGCTTCTGAAGGTCCTGGATAGTGAACGTCGTGGTGGTCATAATCACGATCGTGGTCCCCGGTCCGCCGTTTGTAATTCGGACCTTGGTGGTTCTTTCCTGATTACCACCACCACGCGTTCAGGTATTTTATTCCTTCTTCATGCGGTCGCACTCGCTCATCATTTTCAGGTCATTATGAGCGATGACAAGCCGTTGAAGAGAGTCGTCATCCGCGCTAACAGGGTCCAGACGGAGATATTGAAGGCGGCGTATACCCAATCTCAGACCGCGAGTGGGGAACAGCTAGAGATTTTGTTTGAACAGACTGGCTTGCACGTTCTTCTCAACTGCTCATGGCTGTTGCTCATTGTTTACTCTTACCTTTAGGCCGAGGAAGTGGCTCACCAACTGGTTTACACGGCAGAGGAAGAAGAATCGCGTCAAGCAGGAAGACGTTTGTTCGCTCAAGGCTGAATATCAAGAGCCCGCCCTTACCCCGTCCAAGAAGACTACGCCGAAGAGAACCAAGAAAGCTACGCCTGCGAAACCGCCTGTGATTCCCAAACTAGAGTATCCCGACGAAGACGAGATTCAGCTGCTCAGCTCACCGCTGTCTGTATCAAAGGCTTTTCGCGCATATAATGAGCCGCTCGGCTCTTCGCCATCTACAGCTGCATCCACGAACCATTCTTCTATGTCTGCTCCTACGCCAGTTGCCCTGAACGCCAGCGCCGATATCAATCAGTCGCCTTGGATTGCTCCTTCCGCAGAACATCCATATGCACCGTATCACCCTCAGACTTTGTCTTCGCCTTGGCTTTTCGACGCCAAAGAGAACTTGCCGCCTAACTATATGCGCGCTGACTACACTTTCAATGCCAACATACCTTCTTCAGTTTCGTGCACTATCCCTTACGCTCAGGCTGCTTCCATGCAAATGCAAGAACCATCTTTCATGAATCAACTTTCGTTTCCCCTTCATGTGCGTTCACAAATGTATGCCTGATTGGGTGCTAACCGTTTGCATTGCAGTACTCTTACCCACCGACCCCGTCGTTTATTGCAGATACTTTGAACCCTCAGCTCACGCCCTTGAAGCATCTCAGCGTCCTTGCGAACCAAAACTACCCTAACGACCCCAATGTCCTCTCCGCTTGTCTGTTTGACGAACAACTCGGTCAGAACGACCCATTTCAAGCAGCGATGGGCTTGGTGTACATGTCTCGGCTCGGACTGAACTGGTAGAACTTGCTTTCGGTAGATACTATTGCTTGATATGATACCTTACTGTCGTGAATAAATGATGTTACCCGTCACCGATGACGGAACCGTGAGCCGCTGACGGGATTGAGCCGGTCCTTTCCGTAAGCTACGACTTGTCCTCGACTCGTACATAGACTAGACCAGGTCGCTCTAAAAATGGCCTCTCGCGCGTTCACTTCGTCGTTACGCGCTACGCTGAGGCGCACTGCCCTCAACCGCGTCGCCGCCCCCAGCTGCAAGCGATTCAATTCGACTCACGCCCCGTCAGCCCGGTCCAGCGATACCCCTTGGATTGTGCGTCATTTATGCCTTCCTTTATATGCATACAAGGAAGAATAATTAGTCTCTTTCAGATTGGTTCTGCTGTCGTCTTTGGTCCCTTGGTGAGTGGTGTCTTCGGTGGAAGTTGACGTGTCACTGACGAAAACCTAGCTCTTATACCTCCTCAAGCCTGACGGCAAAAAGGAGGACCACCACCATGCCAAGTCTGAACACAAGCCGGAGCCCGTTGTTGAGGAGAAGGAGGCTGAGGTGCGTTGGGTTTCTGACTACCTGTTTCATATGAGCTGAATGGATGACCCAGTCCGAACCCGAACCAGAGGCGCGTCACTTTTATAGCCTTTGTTACTTGAAACTTACCGTATATCATAGGCTCCTGCACCTGCAACTGAAGAATCTACCCCGGAACCTCCCGCCGAAGCAGAACCTGCAGCGGAAACTACTTCCGAGCCTGCAACCATAACGGACGATGAAGGGACTCCCGTATCTGCCGAGGAAGTGAAAGAGTCTATTCAGCAGGCAGAGGTGAGCGCAATCATGCTGTCGCTGTTCATCTACTGATTTTTTTGTCGACAGGCCTCCGATGCTCCCAAGGAGGCTGCAGCTGAGGAGAAAAAGGAGGCGTCTTCTTAACACCGTAGCCAGCTACCTTTTGGCCATCAATATAAGATGCTTTTTGAATGCTTATATGCCGTCGTCTGGAGAAAATATGGTGCTGAGTTTGGTTATAGGAAAGGTATAATGTAAGTATAGTACGTGGAGTGAAGGTAGGTACGGTATATAAGCGTAAAATCCGAATAAAGATGAAAGACGGGAATATCGATAGTGCGAAGGTTTCCTCGTGCTCACGACGCAGTAGAATTCCCGGTAGAACTTCCAAGTCCCTCGATTCTACCATTCAACTCAAAGTCGCTGTCACTGTCACCATCATCGCCAGCGCCAGGATCTTCCGTCAAGTAGTTGGTAGTTTCAGTCAAGGTCAAAGATCCTTGTCTGATGGGCTGTTGGGTCTGAGGCGGCTGGAAATATGCATTCAAACAGGGCGACTTCTTGAGGTTGTCTAAGTCGACATGGATTACCTCGCGGCACAACATGTCAAGGTTGAGGTCATTCTAAAGCAGTCATAGGTCAGTATTCTACGTCAAATAGGAAAAATTAGGTTCTAACCTCGTCATAGCCTGTATTACACGAAATGCTCAGGATTACACACCCATTGAAGTAGTTGTGACATACCGAAAGGTTGCTCGATTTCTTCACCAGCAGCGAGGAAACCTAGATAGATGAATGCGGCGATGCAAACACCTGAAACGGTATGCCAGCCAAACGTCGAAACGAGTTGGAAGGGCAGGAAGAAGAGGTAGAGCCATACAGTGCTGAAAATCAAGTGAGAAGGGAACCAGGCTATGACAGAGAGACTTACTGTCTAGTAACAACCGAAGGAGTCCACATATATTAGCAAAAGGACGTCGCCAGCAGGTACACCATACCTGATATGAACAGAATACACGCTATACAGCAGAGTGAGCTACGATAAACATGACTAGTCTTATAAAGTACTTACAAAGGCAAGGGTGTCGTTAAGATTTTTTCCAGCGCTGTAACGTGGAAAAAGTCACGATTTGTCAAAACAAGCAATGCAAATAACATACCTGACAGAGTATCCTCCATAGACGCTATCAGTCCAATCATAGATCCAAGACTTGTACCTATGACAATAAATAAGCACGAACCAAAAATCTTACAGACTAACCCCTCACCAGGCACCGTGTTCCGATCTTCCAAAACGCTAAACCACTCACTCAAGCACCTCAGAATCTCCAGAGGAAGGTTCTCCCCTCCACCTGCGATTCGGGGACGATGCTTTTTGCCAGGTTGGGTGGGCCCGCGCCATTTCCTCTGGCTGCTGTCCGCGCCATATGGATCCTTTCGTAGTTCCTATGGAAATAAACATCAGGAACCATGACTTTCAGCAAGAGGCGACGAACATTGCTAGGTAGGGATTCATAATCAGGTCTCCTGAACCATCCACGGATGGTGCTGAAGAAACCAGCAAACGGTATGAGGTCGCCAGAGACCCGGTC
Source organism: Armillaria cepistipes (assembly GCA_900157415.1). NCBI lineage: Eukaryota > Fungi > Basidiomycota > Agaricomycetes > Agaricales > Physalacriaceae > Armillaria > Armillaria cepistipes. The sequence continues at coordinate 5,424,984 of FTRY01000001.1, forward strand.
CATCACGTTGTCGCCACCTGATTGCTGGGATGGCTGGAGCGCTCTGTGTACAGACGAGGACGAAGTGTTTCGCCTCAGTTGGTGGCGGAGAGAAATGCTGGAAGCCTGCTTCGAAGGGTAGAATGTGCCATATGCATTGACAGGCGGGATGGCAGGATCTTGGAGGCGTGAAGTCAATGGAATAGACGGGGCTTGGGGAAGAGACGGGTTGGACGCGATACGATGCGCCTTAGAAGGAACAGGAAGGGCAGTGGTCATGGCTGCAATCTTTTGCTCGACGGTATGTTCGTGCTGGTGCGAGAGGTTTAGAATGGAGATGTTGGGATAGATGCACGCTACGTACATCGTGAAGAGGTCGGACAAGATCGTAGAGGTCTTCATAATAGATACCAAGTTCGCCTGGTACCCCGAGTGAGCAGACTATTACACCATTAGATGTAGGAAACAATACCTCTGATATGGTGCTTCGTGGCCACAGCGAACCTGGGGAAACATCGTAAATTTGCGTACGTTAGGTAAAGGGGAAGAGCTTACGCCTCCACAAGATCCAACGCCATCCTTTTTTCTGCCATAACCTTGATCATCTCCTCAGGCGACCGAGTAGCTCGACCAGAATCAGTCTCCTGATGCGTTTTTGGCGTCAAGCGAGGAGGAACATGAAACCAAATGAGGCGACCCATAGTGCGAGCATGTTTAATGACATCAGACCAACATGTTCTCCCCATCCAGTAGCGATCATAGCTGAGGAGGACGTCAAATTACACCCAAAACCGTACGGTGGGGACTTAACCCGCTCACAGCACGGTATGAAATCACAAAACCAATGACAACACCTGAAGTAACACATATATGATAACACTCACATAAAAAGATTGAAAGAACGCGCACCAAGGACCGTGAGCATAACATTAGGGATACTTAAGACCAGGTAATCCTTCAGCTGGAGATAAACAACCACTTTGGGCATATCAATACACCTCGCATATCGTCGAGAAACGTGCAAAATCCTCACGAGCTGCAAACAGTGTGTGGAGGAGCACGGCTGGCCATATACGCCATATCTAGGGGTTCAAGGGTCGGACTTGAGCATCACGTACAGGTGCCAAGCCACGTACCACTGAACCCCGACCAAATGTCCAAGCGACAATGTTATAAGCTGGCTCATGCTGTGTATAATCAGTGAACGAAGCTCCGTTGGGCTGGACTGCAGGAAGGAGTGCGTGTTTTCCCGTCAAGGAACGTTTTGCAGGGCTGCGATTGACATTCGCCATTTTTAAAGAGACGCGAGAAGAACAGAAAGAAAGGGGAAAGAAATAAAACGAAGGTCGTGGTCGGCACGGAGAGACGAAAGTTACTGATATGCCCTGCGGAACGAAAACAGCGCTCATACCCACATGACGATCGCATCACGATCATAAATTGAATGGGAAATTTTAGGATCATACGTTTTCACACCCACAGACTTCCGTAAAAACATTTATATGAGCATGAGCGATAAAAAGAGTCGTTACACTGAAAGAATTGTAGACGTTCCGGTGACCGCTCTCATCCTCAACTGCCGTCCTTCTTTTATCTATGATTCGAAAGTGAAGCTTGCACCGACCTGGGCGAAAATCAGCGTCAGGAGTCAACGGGGGACAGCAGACCAAACAAACCTTGTGCGAGGGGCCACCGGCTGCGGTAGTGTCATTCAGCTTTTGCGTGTCAAGGGCAAGGCCAAAGGACGCCTTGAAGCCGGGACGGATGTTCTGAACGTAGCCTGTAAGGTAGAGCGGTATTGAGCACGACATATAAATTTCTAATTCATGACCATACCCAGGGCAAGGACACCGGAGTTGTTGATCTTGGCCTTGAATGCAGTGTTGGCATCGAGGTAACTATATATAAACTTGAGATCTGCACCTAACCCTGAATGATGAAATACTCACGTCTTAGCACCCACTTCAAGCGCAACGCCACCGTAAGTTGCCTTGGTGTCGTAGACAGCCTTGGCACCAGCCTCCACATCGGCGTTGACGCGGTGGTAGTAGCTGGCGGAGAAGGTGTTGAGGTTGTTGAGACCGTGAATGGTGACAGCGTATTCGGGGGCGTTGTATCCAACGGCGGCGGCGTATCTGGTGATGTTGCCCTCGGTCACGTTGTAGGCGCACTCAGCACCAACAAGGAATCCGTCGCGACCAAGGACGGTATCAGCGGTGAAGGTAGGTCCCTACAACGAAAGAGGATGAGAACGCGAAAGCAAGCACAGGGGTTGACTGACCTTGTACACGTCAAGAGCAGCACGGGTGTGGACGCCAGACTGCTTGTAGGCAGCATTGATAAGAGCCGACTTGTTGCCCTTCTCAGGCTGGAGAGTCGTGTTCAAGTCGAGCTTGAGGCCCTTGGCAATCTGGTTCTCGATCTCGAACTGAGACTTGAGAACGTTGGCGGTGGTCCAGGTTTGGGTGAAGGTGAAACCGTGCTTGCGGTTGGTGTATTTGGACTCGAGGTCTCCATTGATGATGTTTGACTTGTTGTCCCTGTTGCCGCCGACCTTGAACACGACGCCTGAAGGAGTCTTGGTCTTGACCTCGAGGGTCGCGCCGGAGAAAGGGAAATCTTTGGTAAGAAGGTCGTTGGACGACTTTCCGAGATCCTGAGAGCCACGCGCATCGATAATAAATTCAAGAAACAAAAGAAGATAAATACCTTCCAGGAGGGTGGGACAGGCTGAGGGAGAGACATGACGGTACTGAAGAAAAAAAGGGTAAGGGAGGAAAGAGACGTGGATTGACGAACGTGGGAAATCGGAGCACGTTGGGTCAATTTTGCCTCCGATTCCGCATCGTTCCCGGCGCATGGGCCTTACGTCGCAACTCGGCAACTCACTAAACTTCGGAAGTCCTGCCTCAACACACCAAGACGTTGCAGCTCGGCATAAAAAATGGTATTAAATGAATGTGCTATCTACAAGGGTATAGCCTCTTTGAAGGATAAAAAATCTGCTCAGAAAGCAATTCCACGATACGTTCGCATTTGGTCTTGTAGACGAGTAATCTGACCATCGCTGAACTCCGTCATGCAGGAATCATATGAATAGTCCATATAGTTGTCTGTAGAAGCACGTCAGGATGACCAACCGGAATGGTTGTATTTGCCAAGTACTCACGGACGGGATCAACTCCATCACCAGAGCACGTATCACGGCTTGTCGGGCATCCTTCTGCGGGGGACTCCTCTGCCGGAGTATCGTCGACATCGTCACCGTCACCATCGCATCCCCCCTGAAGAGTGTTTATTTAATAACTCGTCATGTGAACAAGGAAGGCGGTTCAAAGCTTACCTGGAAGGTATGGTATAGCCCAACCCAATGGCCGGCCTCGTGCGTCAGCGTCTGACCTTCATTGTAGTTTTGGGTGGAACCTCCGGGAAGTGAGGAGAAGAGAATGACAACACCATCGTCCTCGGGGGCACTCTCATAGTCCGAAGGGAAGGTCGAGTAACCGAGGAGACCCGCACCACTACCTGACTCAAAACCGACAGTATAAACATTCAGTGTAGCAGCATCTCCTTGACGAAGTTGTTGCTTCATCTCAGTTTGTGAAGATCTGCTGACATCGTCAAGAGCCTAATTCCACAGCAAGTTTAATCCAAGGCTCACTCGTCCGGACCAACATTTGAGAACCAGGAGGCGTTATTGATGTATGAAGTGTTGGCAAGCGTAAACGAAAGTCCCGAGTTCGCATAAGCAGCGTTCAACACATTTATCTGATCGGATATCTGAGTGTCGCTGAGTGGTCCAGTCAGAAGTAGCTCTCAAAATGAAAGAAGGTAAAGCAAATGCCCACGGGACGTAACCGCCTGCCTCGGTCTGGTCCGAGTAGATGACATGGAACTGAACATCAATACTCGCATCTGACTCGTTTTGGGTCTTCAAAACTTTGTTATTCCTGAAGTGAGTCTCCGCAGCTAGAATCCTCTCGTCGCTAATGAAAGTTCCGCAGCGACTATAATTGACACCCCGTTAGTTCGGCTTTACGGATTAAGAAGACGGAACTCGACGTACGAAATCGTCTGTCGAGGCTTCACCGATCCGACGAAAGGGTTCCCAAAGACCACAGAAGAGCCAACAAGAAGCGAGAGAGCGACTGTGGTGAACATGATCAAATAGATTCACGTTAAAAACGAGGGACAAGTCAAGAGTAGAACCAGCTGGTTCGATGCTTACAACCAATAATCATGCCAGCTTTCTTATACTGTTGATGGTTGACGCGTTGCTATACTGGTGCCGTTTTGGATGCGTTGGAGGGGACATCGCCACGAGGAAGAGCTCCATGGACGCGTTGACGATCGTAACGAACCTTGCATATTCAATGGTCGAAAAGCAAAGTAAGCGGTCTTGGCGACGATAAGGCTTATGGACTTGATATTGCTTAATGGCATAGCACATGTGGTACCGCGAGAAAACCATGATTCATTGGCAAAAAATAAAGGTTGGACGTAGGTGCAGTGACGGAAAGGATTCGCCGGCGGAGGCGGTCTCCACGGTAGTAACCAAGGTATACGGTGTGAATATGTATATCCTAGTAGTCAATCATCGATTGTCGTAAGCTACACACAATCGAAGCATAAAAATCATACGCACAGAATATGAAAATCATGTCATGTACGGGAGTAAGCATGTCTGGACCGTGATAAGGTCCTGGTTACAGAGAATATATCTCGTGTTCTGCGTGATCAGCTAGAACTTTTTGTCCGGGCATAAATACCGAGTACAGTACGGTGTTTTGAATGTCCGGCGTAACCATTCCGCCAGAACGAACTGCCACGGAAGGTTTGGGAAGGTTTCCTGATAATCCCAAGTGAGGCTCCACTTCTGAACTATAGAATGGAAGGAAATATAACTCACGCTACTAGAAAGGAAGAGACGTGCATAAGACGTCAAGAAAGTGCAAGTTCATAGATGTCACCAGGCTCAAAGTTGCGAGTAATGCACGGGGATTAGTGCACGAAAGCTATACAAAGCCCAAGGCTTGCTTCACAGAATGGTCCTGGGTTGTGGCAATCTTCCAATTACAGGAAGTCGTCCCGAATAACAGCCTCTTGCGTTGTGGCTAATCGATGCTCTTGCTAACTTTGGAAGTAGTCGGGTGTCAGTCTCCCCTGGTGAACGAGTCAAAAATTAGCTTCCTAGTAAAGACGTCTCCGGACTCCGATCAGCACAAGACTAAGACCCATGCTGGCGACGCCTTCGAGGCGTGAAGAAGTAGCTATCTTCCGCGTTATTGAGTACGTGTAGCTGAAGCATAGGGAAAGAACTTATCAAGGATAGTAAAAGTATAGTAAGAATGCTAAGCCGCATTCAGAGTCGGTTTCATCAAGACTGTTCCTCAAGTTCGCGATGTTTCTTGTATCCACTGAGTGCGCCGCCTCAGGCTGACAATGTCACGATTCTTCCGTTATCGTTTTCACCTGGCTAGCTGTTGCTGGGTACTTCTGTTCGACGACTGGCATGTCAAATGCGCGGGTTTGTTTGGCTCCGGAAGGGAAGCCTCGTGTAGGTGATGGTGGTTCGTTAGATTCTACTGTACGCATTACATAATGCCTGGAACCGTTGTGGACTAAAACTACCTACCTACCCAAGTTTGATGTACAATAGAGAGCAAGATATAAGTTAAGGAGGCCTATAGAAATGAATTACGACAACGTATATTATATTAGTCGGACGACGTTTTCTGCTTTTTCTTCGGCGGCTCCGAAGCCTCCCCCTCCTTTTTCTTAGGCTTCGGTTTGGGTCTGGGCTTTTCGTCGACGTCCATGGCATCACCATCACCGTCGGCCTTGGGTTTAGCCTTGGGCTTGGGCTTTGGTTTCGGCTTGGGTTTGTCCCCGTCAACATCCATAGCGTCGTCGGCTTTCTTCTTCTTCTTCTTCGGCTTGGACGCCTCCTTCTCTACGTCCTCATTATCATCCTCTGCATCACTCCCATCTACCTTTGCCTTCTTCTTTTTGGGAGCGCCGTCTGTGTCCTTGACTTTCTTCTTCGTCTTTTTCTTCTTGAAGTCTCGATCTCCGCTGGCATCAGAGGCAGTTGCTGCCCCACCCTCAGACGAGTCGCTCTCTGTCGGAGAACCCGAATCAGAGGACGAAGCTTCGAAAGATTCTTGTATGGAGGTTAGACATGCTGAGAGATCAGAATGAAGACAAGCAACTCACCATCAGACTCGCTATCGTCGTCGTCATCCCGATTCCTTGACACCTTCTTGGGCGCGTCATCGTCCGAGTCAACACTACGCATCGATTCATCGTCATCGTCATCATCTCCAACAGCGGCAGACAACAACAGTTCCGCGTCTGGTATTTGTTCGCTCTTGATTTTGATCCTCTTGTCTTTGAGGTAGGCCTGCGTGCTTTCTTGTTCCTCCTTGTTGATAGACGTGAACGTGTATTCAGGGCCATTTTTGGTGACGATCCGAAGGTCAAATGTCCGCGCAGCTGTGGCGACTCGGGAGAAGAAGACTTGATGAATTTCGGATAGCTCGATAAGCGTTGGCTGTTTGGAAACGAAGAAGATGTATTTTTCGAGTAAGAAAAGGTCTCCTTGCGTTGCTTTGAGATTGGCTTTGATGCCAGGGTGACCGTCGCGACTACAAAAGATAAGGATGAAAAGATACGGATGCAGTGAGTGATTCTCACCTCTGGAAGCTCCCAGCACCAATTATCTTCTTCCCGGATAGCGCACGGAATAGGCTTGACACGACCTCGAACGTAGGATCTTCATAGCTCTTCTTCAGCCGATCATATTTCTCGATATCTTCCTCTGACATGTTCAATTCTGCCGTGATCTCCTCCTCGCGAGTGAACTGCATGACAAGATACGGATACCGCGTCTGTCCTTGGCGGATGGGGTCATTGAGACCCAAAATGAAGAGAACATGTTGGTCATCCTTGGGTAGGAGGAAGAGACGCGATATACTGGAGTAGACGATCTTATAGTCGTAGGTCTTACCACGCAGTCGCAAGAACCCATTGTACATGTCGACGTCATACCGACCTCGAGGAGTGAGCACAAGGACTTCATCGAAGCTGAGAATGATGTCGGCGGAGGGAGCCCCGATCTCCGCCTTCTCCTTTACCAAGTCATGGAAGACCTGAGCAGCGCTCTGTTCTTCTGCATCATCTTCATCATCCGACTTTTGGGACCCGTTCTCGGACCCTTTCACCTTGGGCTGAGTGCCAGGAACAAAAAAGCGGATTTCTGTCAACTCGTCTACTCCATGCTTAGACTTCGAGGTTCCCGGGGTGAATTCGAGCGCGACCTCGGTGCGAGCAGCGATATTGGAGTTGTTGACTTGTTGCAGATTGAGCATAAACGCCGTTCTATCTGCAACCATGAATGCAAGCTCATTGCCTGCGTGACTGTCAATGCCGTACAAAACAGATAGCAGACAAGCAGCGAACCTTGAAAGTCCGTCACGCCCCAGTTCCAGCCTCTCAGGGACACTTCCTTATTCTCCAGCGTAATGTTGAAGTGTTTTCGCATGAGCGCCTCAACCTTATCGTGATCCTGATAACACATCAGCGCGAAAATACACCAGACAAACACGGAAATTGTATTACCTCTCGCATGAAGCCGTCGAAAGTCTCTTTCTTGTGGCCAGCTAGACCAACTCGGAGCTGAAAGTTACGGGCGACGCGCAACCACTGAGCCCACTTGATTTCTGGGGCTTGCATAGCAGTAACGCCTTCCGACTCCACGCCTTTCCAAGCCATGCCGGTCGCTGCGACACGAAATTCTGTGAAATTTATGAGCGGCATCACCATACAGAACGAAGTCAAAACCCACTGCCAATCTCCTGCGAGGGGCCATGGAAAATCCTATCGAACTGGGTCGTCATTGTGCACCGCAGTGATGGTGGTCAAGAGTCAAGAAACACGGCGCGTGACGGACTTTGAAAAAACGGCTGACGCGTGACGCATTTGGACACATTTCGTCTTCTGCCTCTTCCTCTCACTTTACTTACGATCTCACTTTTCGTTCGGATACTCTACACCCAAATAATTGCTACTCATTTCTGTGTAATGGAATCCTTGGAGGCGAGGTCGCGCGATGTACAGGAGCGGACGTTCTGCAAATGGTCAGTGGCCTAATATTCCTTCTTTGCCCACCTTTTATTGTCCATGTAGGCTCAATACAAAGCTCGAGCTTAACGGTTATCCGCCCATGTCGTCCTTAGTGAAGGACCTATCTGATGGAGTTCGGCTCATCCAGCTCATGGTGTGTGCTTGATTGTGATGGTCTCCGTAACGAATGGTTCGAGGACGGGAACAGGAAATCATGGGTGCGTCCTGCGACCATTGATGGAGTCAATCCTTATCACGTTACATCTGCGGCATCTCAGGCGACGTGTCTCTCGGTCGATACAACAAGGCCCCCCGAATGCGAATCCAAAAGGCTGAAAATGTTAACAAGGCTTTGGAATTTATCACTTCAAGAGGCGTTAAACTCACAAATATTGGGCCGGAGGGTAGACAACAATATCACCTTGTTGAAATCCAATTCACGTTGATATTCAGACATTATCGATGGGAACCTGAAGCTCATACTCGGAATGATATGGACTCTCATTTTACGATTCACGATTGCGGACATCAGGTGCGTGTCATCACTACATTTTTTTCCCGCTGGTCTCTCGTCTGATACCCCACTATAGTGAAGAAGGTCTTTCCGCAAAAGAGGGTCTCCTACTCTGGTGTCAGCGAAAGACGGAGCCTTACAAGGAAGTTAACGTGCAAGATTTTTCACTCAGTTGGTCCGACGGCCTGGCTCTGTTCGTATATAAACGTCCCATTACGCTCAATACCCTTGCTAATAGTGTCCGCAAGGTGTGCTTTGATTCACTGTCATCGACCGGACTTGTTGGATTATGATAAGCTCGACAAAGTTAGTTACATCTGGGTCCTCCATTCTACATGCTACAGATGTCTGATGTCAATGCTCTAGAGTGACAGACACGCCAATACAAGATTAGCTTTCCAAGTTGCTGCCGACCACCTAAACATTCCGGTACGTAGCTCTCGCTGGGGTTCGACCGTTACTTAGTTACTGGCTAGCAACTTCTCGAAGTGGAAGATTTATGCGATTCAAACCACCCCGATGAACGGAGTGTGATGACTTATATCGCAAGTTTCTTCCATGCTTTTTCATCGATGGGTCTGTCAGCAACTTGCTCTACCTGATCCTGCGCTTATCACTATGATTGTAGACCAAGCAGAAACTGTATCTCGACGAGTTGACAAATTTGCCGAACTGATGCAATCTGTATGGCTGTCACGTAACGATTATGAACGTCGCGTCAAGCTGGTAAGCAAACATTCCATTTTGCTGCTGTATCCTTATGAAACGGACATAGCTTCTTCGTGCGCTTTCGGAAATTCGAGCGAAATGGTCGGCAAGTATGTTTTCAGGCACTTACACGGACGCCAAGAGTCACTCCGCCGACTTCACCACTTACAAACAAACCACCAAGCGGACGTGGGTAACTGAGAAACAGGATATAGCAACCTTGTTTGGAAATGTTCAGACCAAATTGAAGACATATGGACTACGGGAGTACGTTCCTCCCCACGGTCTTGCTCTGCCAGATCTGGACGAGGCTTGGAAAGCATTGTTGGCATCAGAGGCGCAACGCTCCCGATCCATCAACGCCCAGATACGACAGCAAGTGGTCTTTAAAGCGTGTAATCTCCATTTATTTATCTCTGGTTCAGAATCAAGGAAAGTCTGCGAAAGCAGTTTGCTGATGTCGCGAATGATTTTGAGCGTCGTTTGCATCTCATATCGTCAGAACTAGCTGCTGTCGATGGTCCTCTTGAGGTATGGTTGGTTCGCATCCTGCTCACTTTACATTACTGAACCCTCTCCTCTTTCTTAGGAGCAACAACAGGAAGTGCAGCGTATTCAAACTCGAATACCAGTTCTTTCGGAGACGCTAGCTGATGTCGCATCAGCTGAAGCTGAGTGCGCGGCCGCCAACGTCGAAGAAAACGATTACACGGTGTTCACTTGTCAGGATCTAGAGTTTGAACTGGAGCTTGTCGTGCAAAGTATCGCCAAAAAGATAGCTTTTATCGATAACCAGGTGGGACTCATTGGTGTCGACATGATAGCCCCACTCACCAAGGCCGCTTTACTAGATCGTTTCACGAAACATGACCAATCTCACGCCCGCCCAGCTAGAGCAGTTCGAAGGCACATTCAGGTACTTCGACAGGGATGAGTCGAATACCCTCAATCAATCAGAAATGACGGCAGCCTTGGCGAGTCTAGGCATTGTGTATTCTGTACGTGCTGCGCTTGTCGATTCTTATCATAGCTCAACTGGACACAGGACGAAGATATGAATTACATATACGACCAAGTGGTACAAGATTACGGGGCTGTGAGCTTCGAGGCCTTCATTAATCTTTTGGTGAATGATCCTGCCTTCTTTCTCTCAGCGTCATCTGGACTTAATTAATTTACTTTCATAGGTGGACATAACAGAGGACCAGACGTCTCCTGAGCAATTGCGTGAAGCTTTCCGCGGGATTGCTTCCGACAAGGTCTACTTACTCTACCTCGTGCGAAATCCCGTTCTCACCGCATCTGCAGCTCTTTGTGACAGAATTAGACCTGCGCATTGCCCACCTTCCGGCATCCTCTGTGGACTACTTGAAGGAAGTCATGCCAAGTGTACGGAACGACGCGGGAGAACCAGAATACGACTACGAGCGATGGCTGGATGACGTTTTTGCATAGACTAAGACTGTATAAGATGTAGGAGTATGAGTGGGGACCTACTTAAGTTCGTTCAGACCGGGACTGGTGTTTTAGATTTGCTTTTATTTAGCGACTAGTATGACTGAATTCAGAGCAGGTATCTCTGTTGACGAATAGTATAATTTACTTCCTATTTCTCCTTACCGTATGTCTGTTTAGCCCAACCAATTCCTTAGCGTTACAGGACTGTATTATACAACTAAATTTTTATGGCGGCTAATCATGCCCTTGGAGTACATTCATTATTCACTTTTTTCCGTAATATTATAACATATGCTTTTACAACAGAAACCTAATACTTACCATGTATGTTGAGGGAAAAGAAGATGGACAGTAAGGATACAAAGTCTACAACGCATAGAAAGCAGTGTGGAGAGTAGGCATGTCAATATCATAGTGGTCGTGATCATATACCGTTCTGCTACTTGCGTAGAAGCGAACCAGGCTCAAACACATCCGCCGTCCCGACATTCACAAGCGGCTGCTGGACAGGACGACCAGTTCCTTTCCGCGTCCCAGCCCGGGACAGCCCAGTGGTAGTCTTTGGGTTAAACAGGACATTACGTTCCTGGTGCAGGACATAGGACTACGTAAAAAAGGAAGGTCAGAGCTGTCAATGAGACGGGAACCATAGGCACTCACACGAGCAAGAAGAATCCTCTCCATCCATCGATCCCCATCATTCTTGTTACAAGAAAAGACATGTAGATAGTCTGCGGTGTTCTCAAACAGTGATAAATTGTCGGTAGATTTCAGAGCGAAGACAAAGGCTTTAGGCGCCTTGTGTAGGCGGGTGACGAAATAGGCATCAAAATTAGATAGGGAGCAGAGAAACATCTCGTCTTTGCCCTAATGATAACTGTTTAGATGTTTTCCTCATCGAAGAAATACCAACTCACATTGTCGCGTTTAGATAAAAACAAACTATGCTCACGGAGCGACAACCAACGTTTGCTCCATTTGCCGCGTTTAATTTCCCATTCCACGTAGCCAGAATGGAGAGGAGAAACTGACGGAATGGCCTGACAACATTATTAGAAGCATTCGAACACTACAGTAACGGCATGACATACCGTACGGCGAAGCAACGAAGACAAAGTCGTCAGTTTCAGCACAAAGATGTTAACCATCTTATCCCTGTTCCACGAGGCCTCAACATCGGCGAGAAGCTCAAAGCTTCGAATAGGGCGCTCTAAAAGTATCGGTCAGCAAAGGCACCTTGTCCGACACTATTAAATCAACAGACCCATTCCAAAATCCTGGGCAACCTCCCAAAGCATCCATCCCCCAGTACCGACCCAGCCCTTCAGTGACCCCCGTGCTTCCACCATATCGATCACGTCTCCTGCATTCGTCGACGCGCCAATCTCGACCATGTTGTAACTCTGTCTATCGCCAATGAAGATACGCTGTTGCGACACGACACCCTTGACGACAGAGACTGGCGTCGAGCCCGTCGCTCTGGGCTGCTCCGACGACGTCCGGCCTCCCCCCTTGGTCAACTTGCGATCCTCAGAATGCCTAGGCAGAGGCGGTATCGCATCTTCGGTGTGGTTCCGACTAGGACTTCGCACCCGACTTCGCGCACGAGCAAGCTTCACCTCGGCATCCGGTGGCATCTCGCTATAGGCTCGTGGTGCGTCTTCGTGCGCCCTCGGCCTACTACGCGTCGTCGAGCGGTAGAGCTTCTGCTCCGTGTCGGCAGGCATTTCGCTGACCACGCGTCGGGATATTTGCGTGTCTTCACGCGCCCGACTCCGTGTCCGCGTCGTGGATCTCACAAGCGGCGCCGCAGGCAGAGGGACCAGCGCATGCTCGTCGAACCGCCGCCGCTCTGGCTGATGGAAGGAGCGCATGGGACGGAGTGTCTTGACCTTGGGAGGCGACGGACTCCTTACGGGCTCGCCGCGTAGATCCGCAGCCTGGACATGCTGCAAGCGCTGGGTGAGGTCTTCCACGGCAAAGGGCATCCGACGAGCAGGCCCTGACACGGTTTGTGTACGAGGCCGCCGAATCGATCTAGAAGCATGCAACGCGGCCTCCTGCGTGCTTGACATCAGTTGAGGGGCTGGAGCTGCTGCGCCTGCTGGACGGAGCGTCTCTTGGCGAGCTCTGCGTGCGGCACGGTCCCTCCGTCGCTGGTCCCGCTCCTCCTTTGTCTTCAGTCTCAGCGTCTTTTGGGCTTTGAGGGCAGTAGGAATTCGCTGAGCGAGTGGAACATCGTCGTCAGAGTCCCTGGGCTGTACAGCCTTTGATCCCTGGCCGTACTCGCCTTCGGAATCATCTTCGCTCTCGGAGGAAGCATCTGAGGATGATGGTGTCGAGAACGATGACCGCATCCCCCTCCTATCGCCCCCTCGGCCGTCGTCCCCCGAGCCACCCCAACCCCCATTATAGTTTCCACAGCCGCGGCCCTTTTCATCATGTCCTCTGCCGTTTCCGTTACCGCCTGGCGCCCAACCAGGGAAATCGGGACGGCGCGTCGATTCGCGCCCTCTGCGGTCGCACGCATCGCTGTCTACCATTTCGTGGGTCCAGTCGTAGTCGCGTTGCATGATAGTAGAGCGGTGGTCGTGGTGTGTGATCGTATCGACGGATGTACCCGGCTCAAACATCATCACGTCAGGGTCGCTTATATACATTGATGTGGGTGGAGTTGGGGTGCATTCCCAGGAATAAGCATCCGAGATGAAATCGTCAGGGGGTGAGTGAAGGACATCACCTTCGCTCTCAGTGGAAGAAGAGCTTGGGAAACATATGTCGCTATGACTTCCGTCCGGCGAGAGATCGCGGAAACGAGACTCGGGGTAGACTTCGCCTAGGGAGGAGGTAGAGGATGTGGATGAGATAGAGCGCGAGTGGGAACTCTGTGAGAGACTCGCAGATAGAGTGCGCGAGAGAGCAGGTTGAGTAAGAAGATCGTCATTTGGCGGTTTTAGGTAAGCCAAGCCCGTGTAGTCAAAGCCTACGTCGATATCCTCGTCATCGGGGGACGCGGCGAAGAGCTCGCAGTCATCTTCGTCTGAGAAATCAACAAAGTCCGCATTGGCGTCGTCGGTGACTTGAGTAGGAGAAGTAGTAAGTGGAGATTCTGTGATTTTATTTCCAGGGAAATAACTTTCGGCCGCAGCCAAAGTGTCGTGTTCTGGAGTTGGTAATTTGGAAACGGATTCTTGGGAAGGGGTAGTCGATCCAGACGACTGAGAATCGGGATGGTCATCCCACGGCTCAAACGGCAACGTCGCGCCAACTCTTCCTCTACGCACCTGGTGGGAACACAGAGTTAGTTAGGTTAAAGACGGGCTATGTGAGATGGCGACACCTTTTTAGATATCACAAAGTTGATTTTGGAGAGCGTGTGCAGGGACGGAAGGGAAGGACGGGGGGTAAAGGCCGGTTTCTGGTGTGCTGGCCGCGCATGAATGATTCCAGACGACGAAGCTCTAGTGATAGACGGCTGTACGGTGAAGGAAGGCTCGCTGCACTTGGGCGCGAGTGGCGAGCGAGGATTCGCCTCTAGAGACTTGGGCTGTGCGACACAAATTTGTGCCTGCCGGAGTGGAGACGAGAGATTGGCAAATGGGTCGTCGTCGAGTAGATCTGAGGGCGGAGAATTCGTATTACGACGGGGTAAAGTCGCGTAGTGAGAGATATCGTGAGAACTGGCAGCCAGAGACGAGGGGGGAGCTGGCTGGGAGTAAGGAATGAAGATAGACTGTAACGAACGACGTTTCTTGGCCATAATTTGAGGCTGAAGACACGTGGTAGATATGCGTGGATACGAATGCAAGGAATGGCGCGTCTGTTGTGGCGGTCAGTACATGTCGCGAGAGAGATACGGCGGAATCAGGAATCGCAAGTAGCAACACATATACGATTTCATCTGTGCCGTATGCTACCTCCTTCGGGGTCGTTTCGCACAGGCACGCTACGTAAATCTCCAAAGGGCAAGTACTCACCGGCTCGAACGAAAAGCACACGTGCCGCCTCTCTTTCCCCAGTACAGGCTCCGCGATGGCGATGAAGGCAAGCGCCGGCTTATGTGGCGTAGGCGCAAAGTCGGGCTCACCGAGTGGTGGATAAAAGAGAAACGTGGTATCCATGTCAAGTGGAATGAATGCGCGAAAAAAAAGGCGGAAAGCCGGTTTGGTTTGGGAAAAGATGTGATGTGAAATAGTTATCTTGGGAATTTATTCCTCCCTCGTGATAGTTTTTTTTCAGTCAGAGGGGTCCGATCGCAGTCCTCTGCCGTGTACTTTTTGGTCGTTGTAGGAGGAGAAAGAGGGAGATTTTAGCTCAGACACTGGCATGGTTCTATTAGGAGATTGCCACAGACATTGCTACCTAATTGGTTGCTACACTTGGCCACACTGTCAAGCAACGCGCAGCTCTGTAACCTCGTCATTTGTCATACGTTGGCGTCGTCAAGCTTCCGCACCAGCTCGGTTCGTTGCACTTTCTGACATCACCGAGTAAGGTACGATCCTTTGAGCGCGGTGCTCATCTTTGATGCATATCTCCTCAGCGATGATGCAATCCCATAACTTCCGTCAATTTGTAAGATTACTAACATTCCTTTCGGCGGGGAGATGAGGTCTATAGTACGTTCTGCACGGCGAGGACTGCAAGTGCGTCCACAGCTTAATTAAATTCATTTCATATCTATAAGATCGAGGGTACTGGAGTTTACTGTATGTTGTCTCAGGGACCGCGAATATCTTCCCCCAGTGAATTGATCTTGTTACTCCCACCCTGCAGGTTTTACTTTGCCTTGTCGTATCTACCCAGGCTCTCTCGAGCCTTCTATTTTTCCTTCTTTCTTCATTCGGAAGGTAAAAAACACTCATCCATATCATAACTTCGGCAAACTGCCGGTCCCGAAAACTATTTCTGGGGTGAATTATATGACTCGATTGTTTTTCCATGTGCTCCTACCGTTGACGCGTATTGCTACACGCCTATACCTATATACCTGCCGGCTCAACGTGATCCGGAGTAATTCAATACAGATCACAACAGATATACCAGTCAGTTTTTGACAAGACGTCTTAAGACACGTCCCACACGATCCGTCTGTCACACCATTCACCAGTTGAAGTTTGAGATGCTGCTCCGACTCCCGAGTCCTTCGATTGTTGCGCGCCAACACATTCAAGCAGGCGTCGCGCAATGTAGTCCCTATCCAAATGATCGAAGTAACCAGGCAATGAAACTGATCATCATCGACACCCTCCCATCATCACATCGAATTTGAGCCCTGATGCAACTCCCCGTCCGGCGTACTAGTGATTTTGAGTTGTGATTCGCTCGTTGAAGTTTATACTATTTCCGCTGAAACAGCGCTGGAAAAAGTACGAAGATGACATAATCAAATGCCCCTTGAACTGAACGGCTTCTATTGGGACGAGGAAAGGAAACGGTACTTTCCAAACTCGTCCAAACCGCGTACAGACACGCGCCCTAAAGAGCCTATCTGTGCTTCCACTGCTACGACTGCTTCACAGACTTTCACGTCGCGAAACCGACGACAGGCTTCTCAATGGGACCTCACTGATGCCTTACGAAGGACTTCGTCTCATGCAGAGAACAGTCGCGTACAACAGTCAGTATCTGGACAGCATTCGTCTCTTAACGATTCTTATGCGGCTGCTAGTGAACTATTATCCTCGAATATTGCTTCATCTTCTCGTATAATGTCCTCAAGGCCGCCCGTGGTCGGTAAAATCACTGCTTTTTGTGTAAGACATGCCAAGTCGCTGGTTTGCCTTAGCCGTCTAATATATCTTGCTAGTCCACGGATCTTGATAGTCAACCTCGTCGGTTTTTGGGAGATGATAGAGGATTCCTGTATAGCTGTGATCTCCATGACCTTGAATGGGCGCCTCAGTTTAATTTGCACCCATCTTCCCAGGTATTACACCGCGAGTCTGGGCCACTTCAGCTCTTGTTGACTGCTCATAGATATCCTCGATATGCTCCTCTGATGACTTTTGCATGTGAGCGTATTTTCTTCTTAAATAATCGTGAGCACCCCGCTCACGCCGGCCAAGTGCTACCTGCTTCGGTGCGTCCTCAAAAATAGCCGTACAAAACCTGCGGATGCCCATGTACGTTACATGCATCACGTCGAACCACTCTAAAATTCTAAACGGAAGCAATTATATCGAACCCAGGCGCACTACTCTCCTCACACTGAACCGTGTCCATGACATTTGGACAGGCCACCTCAGGGATCGCACTCTCGTGCTCGGTGCCAACAAACAAGCGGTTCTGCTACGTGATGTCGAAGCGTCGTCACCCGTGGAGCCCCTGCATACGAATAGCGATGTGTTCGCGATTGAACAAAAGGACGTAAGTAATTTCTATCTTTGATTTTTTTTTTTGGCGCGGTGATCTTATACTTGCCCGTAAGAATCTAATATACACCGGGACACGGGGCGGCTCGATCCTGGTATTCGACAAACGAACCACTGACAGGAAATCCCACGGCCAAAAAATCTTCGAAGGTCGGGTTCGAAGCTCTGTGGTGCATCTCAGCTGTTTCCACGACACGAAGATGCTTGTGAGTCACATGGATGGAACGGTACGTGCTACATGTCAGTGAATTTTTTTTCTATGACAACAATTACCTACAGCTCTGCGCCCTTGATCTCCGCTACCCCACAGCGAGAGAACCAATCATGGAGTTCCGTGGACATGTGAACAGGCTGAGTAGGACACTGGTAAGTACGTTAAGGCTGATGTGGCTGACGACCGTCTGATGGTGGTGTAGGGTACTGCGATTGATCCTGGTGAAGATTTTTTGTATGCTGCTGGAGATGACGGGCGGGTCCGAGGGTGGTCTTTGCGTACTGGGGGTGATGCGTTTTGGGATATACCTGGTCCTGGGAGTGCAGAGCCGATAGTTGCATTGCAGGTGACGGAGGAGAAACGGGATGGGACTTGTTTGTGGGCTGCTGGAGGGAGGGTCCTGGGGAGGTATTATTTGGGGCAGACGCGGTGATTGGCCCGGGAGGCCAAGACAAGGCTGATACTAAGTTGAGGCAGAGGACAATAGGATGCCGACGGACGGGCCTATCGTGGAAGTGAGAATAGTCTCGTCGAGATTTTTCTGGCAGCTGATCTTTTGGACCAATTGCAGTGAAAACCCCGTTTGTAACACAGACAACTACTGCAGTTTGGACAAGTTTTGGTAAAGTTCTGGACCAAATCAATATTTTAAGTACTAGCATTTATTACGGAAAGCAGCTCAACGATCTTTGCTGGACAGCAGATAACACTCGCTGAAAACAGAAGAAGAAAGAGATCAAAGTATTTCTATTTCCAGACCTGTCAGGACCAGGCATCCCTCTAGCGAACAACTTATGCTGAGTACTAAAAATAGAGCTACCACCACAGTTCTCACCTTACATATAAGGAAATGACGCAAATTGCGCAGCACCAACCTCTTCACCTCCGTTCACCACATGCACTTGGGCGATGTCAATTCGGCGTCTATCCATCAGCTCGTCGGGCTCGTCCTCTCCCGTCCTCTCTTCCCTTGACTCTTCCTCTGCCCTCATCCTCGTCCATGACGACGACGACAACACCCATTACGACGACGACGACGACGACACAGATGCTCCCTTCGAAATCGGCCGGCCGTTCGTCCAGCCGCTGGAACCCTCGGTGGTGCTCCTGTACTTGCTCTCACCGTTCCTGAAGCTCGGGGCCACCCTCCTGCCGTATACAAAGCTTCCCCTGAAATTGGGCCTCCCGGCGCTTTTTTTGTTCGCGGTTCTGGCGGCGTTCACAAGGAGGCTATGGTATATGCTCGCGAGGTATACACGGAAAGGCGATGTTGAGGATATTGTTTTGGATTCGTTTGCGAGGGGACGGGGGAGGGGGAAGGAGCGGCTCCGCAGTGTGTTGCGAAGCGTCGTACGGGGAGGCACCGGTGCGCTCCGAGTTGGGCTCGCTGCTTTGTATATCCGTGGTAGGTTTCTTTTAGTCTTTTTCAGGATGTCGTACTCAAAAATGCGTCACAGTTTCGGCTGAGGTTCTCCTCCCTTTACTTCCTTCCGACCTGCCATTTTCCCCCGAACCCGTCTTGTGCATCGGTATCGCGGTTGTCGTTCTGCCGTTCTGCCTCGCCCAGTCTCTTGCATCGAAGCGAATTGTTTACTGCACCGGATTGTCCATCCTCACTTACATCCTTTGGCTCACACTAGTCGCTATTGCGCAACACAAAGGGACGCTGAAAATGAACCCCGGCTGGACCAAGATGGGCTCTCTTTGGCAAGGAATCAGTGAGTGGTGTACCTTTATTCAGACAGACTGGTCGTTGATGAAGAGTTTAGCCACCATTGCTTTTGCGTTTACGTCGTCGACCACACTCCCTCTGTATGCCTCTTTGAAAGCTGGCATACCTTCCGTCACGACAGCTAAAAGACCGATATCACATTCATTTATGCCTCTTTCACTTATCTCTGTAGTCGTAGCCGTTCTTCTAACATTCCCGCTGATGATCTTTGCCTCCCTGCCGGGCCGGCTGCGCACTGTGAGTTCGCCTATTCTACTTGATCTTTTACGTCCTTACACTCGCGTTTAGGAGGAACAGTCCGAGTATCCTTTGGACCCGTACATCGTATCCTTGAATGCGTTGACGCTGTTACTTGCCGTCCCTTCTATACTCGTCACTTCACCGTCTCTTCCTATTCCAGAACGTGTCAGGCAATCAACGAACGTGCCACTATCTAAACTTGCCATTTTCGCACTCACCGCACTTCTATCCCTCGTTCCTAACATAGTATTCGCTGTCGTAAGCGATATAGTCTTGGCAAGTTGTCTCTCTAGCACATTCATATTGCCAGGTACGTCTATTCTTAAGCACAAATTCGCCCTGGGCTAAACTTCTCCATTTAGCATTCCTGCATATCGTTATCCATTATTTCAAGCGACCTCTGTCAATCATCATGCCCTCAACACCGGGTCCTTACCACCGCAGCGGGGAGGACTCGCCGTCATCACACGACGAGCTTCTTCAGCGGAAAGAGCGGGCTCTCCAACGGAGTCAGACACGGAAGCGTATTATTTGGGATTTGGGTGTGTGGGTTCTTCTGCTTCCTATTGGAGGTGGGGGTTTCATTTGGGCTATTGGACATCTTGCTGGAAAGTGGTAGTACAGATTCTTTTGGTATTTTTTTACATGGACTGTGACAGTCGCAACGGGCTTTGCTTCCGCAAAGTTGTTTTTGCTGCCGGCAATTTGTAGTATCAGCTGGTCCTCTTCTTGCTTTGTTTTATAATGCACTCTTACCAACCGGGACCGAAACCGCCGGAACCAGCGCTTCTTTCGGTGCTATGACGTCGCCACCGCCCTCTAAATGCCAGTGCGGCCCTCTAGAGCGCCTTTCCGACGCTAACTTTACTAATCTTCGCCGGGGCCTCCATTCTTATTGGAAAAAGCGATTCTTTTCTCTCAGGCCAGTGGATACTGACAAAGCGTGCGTGCGCTCGTTTACTCATCTAGACGCCCCTAAGTCATATTCGAATTCGCAGCCGACGTTTTAGACAGTGATGTCATTGGCTGGTAACCGGTTGTATAAAACGATCGACGTGCAACACTTTGAAGGCGAGGATCCCGTGCTCTCCTCTCTGTATATAAAGCTCACCTCGATTCCACCCTTTCTTCTCCCCTTATTATGCCTTCTAGCAATATCCTCAATGTCCACAGTCAGGCCGCCAACGTACAAGCCATTCGACAAGCAATTGTCGATGGCCTTGACAGACCTACAGGCCAAAAGCAGCTGCCTACACTGCTCCTGTACGACGAACGTGGGCTGAGACTCTACGACGACATTACCACTGAAGTTCCCGAGTACTACCTCTTTGGCGCCGAGGAGGAGATCTTAAGGACCAAGGCGGACGAAATTGTCCGGATCATGCACGGCGGTGGCGGTGGCGGCGTCCAACCAGACGAAGTAGTCCTTGAGCTTGGGTCCGGGTGAGTACTATTAGTATCAGGCGATCGTGTTTCGACATTATACTCGGTCATCTGATGATGGCTCGACACGCTTTTGCTTGTTCCTTCCGGGCAATTGAGTGGTGGCTCATACTTCCTCGCATTTTAGCTCATTGCGTAAAACGTCTCATATTCTACGAGGACTCGCTGAATTGGTCAAAGACGGGACTAGTCGCCCACCAATCACGTACTATGCTCTGGACCTCGAAGAACGCGAGTTGGAGCGTACGCTTGGAGATATTGCCAAGTCGGACGTGGGGAAGCTTCTTCAAGGGAAAGTGAAGACCAAAGGCATGTGGGGCACATATGATGAGGGACTTAAATTTGTGGAGGCTGGTGGCTTGAGGTCCATCCCTTCCCAGGCTTCCACCATGGAGAGCCGTTTCTCTCGAGGTCTGAAACTCGACGCCAGAGACGTTTCACCCAACTCAGCTATTTCGTCTGATTCATCCGCGACAGAGTCCATGGATTCAGAGTCTCCGCCATCCACACCAGGCGATACTCAGCCCCCGTTGCATTTGCTGTTCCTTGGTTCGTCCTTGGGAAACTTTTCACGTCATGCGGGCGCAGACTTCCTGGGATCTCTTCCCTTACGTCCGGGCTCAGGAGATACGCTTCTCTTGGGTATGGATCACGATAATGCCAAGGAGGTCATCGAAGAGGCGTATAACGACCGGAAGGGATACACCAAGAAATTCATCATGAACGGTTTACGGGGAGCAGGAAAGGTGTTAGGAAATGAGAGTTTATTTGACCCGGAAAAGTGGTCGTATGTGAATGTAAGTCGTTCTCTCTGTCATTTGTGACCATTCACACCCCGTCAATTAGAACTACGACGAATCAGAGCGTGAGTTTCTTCTTTGCTTTTCAATTGCTTCCATCGCTCATGCCTACCTATCTATTCATAGGTCGACACGAGGCGTTCTTCAAATGTCGAGCGGAACATACTGTATGCGATCCCGCGACCGCAGCAGAGTTCCACTTTTTGGAGGATGAATTAGTCAAGATCGAAGAGTCGTTCAAGGTCTCGTGCCGGTTTGCTATGGCATTGCATAACACTCATTACTCCACTCTAGTTCTCCGACCGGGATGCCTATGTCTTATTCACCGAGAGTAATCTTCGCCCCATCCAACGGTGGTCTGACAGTAGTTCGCAGTACTCACTGTGGCTTTTGGAACGGCCTCCGTTTACATTCCCTTTACTGAGCTCTCCCTCTACTTCCAAGGAAAACACGGTCGGCAGAAAGTTGTTTTCGACTTCTCCGTTTGGTGTACCCTCTCTCCAAGATTGGCAGTGCTTATGGCTTTCATGGGATGTCATAACGCGCAAAATGATCCCTCCTTCTATGCTCTATCAGAAGCCGATCGATTTACGACACATTTGTTTATTCTACCTGGGGCATATACCCACTTTTCTTGATATCCACCTATCCAGGCTCCTAGAGGAGCCACACACCGAGCCTGAAGGTTTCAAGGTATGCCGAGATTTCATGAGTAACTGGTCTTTAATTAATGATGCGATTTTACAGTACATATTTGAGGTAATAGTGGCTTCGCTTCGAATCTCTCCTCATAGCTGACTCCTCGTAGCGCGGAATTGATCCCATCGTTGACGATCCATCTGTATGCCACGTATGTCCATTTTTCATTCATTAAGCCCAGAAGCTGATCGTGGCTTGTTCAGCCTCATTCCGAAGTTCCTACCGAGGACAAGGATTGGCCCAGCCTAAACTCGATACTGCTCTTCCAGAATTGCGTTAGGGAAAGACTGTTGAGTCTGTACCGAGATGTGGAAACTGGAAAGAGAACTTTGACCAGCAAAATGGGACGGGTGTTGTTCATGACTTATGAACATGAAGCCTTACACGCAGAGACGCTACTTTACATGCTACTCCAGCGCGCCGGGACTGGCACGCTCCCTCCTCCCGGCTTCGCAATACCTGATTGGGAGTCTCTGTCAGAGAAGTGGGCCACCGAGCCAAAACCCTTCTCCCCTACCGTTACGCTCGGCCCCGCTACGGTTACTTTAGGTCACGATGATGTGGAGGCGGAAGATGGTCAAGCGAGTGATGTGACGACTCACGAGTACGGCTGGGACAACGAACACCCGACGCGGCAAGTACATGTGAACGAGTTCCGGATCGAGTGGCGGCCCGTAACCAACGGCGAGTTTTATGAGTTTTACAAGTCGGGAGATGGAAAGGACATCCAGGTTCCCGCCAGTTGGGTGCAAGTTGCCGGAGCCATGCAGGTGGGTACTCTTGTTGGAAGCCGCTCTGCATTTCCGACTCGTATTTAACCTCCAACACTAGGTCCGCACTTTGTATGGTCCCGTTGCGATGGACGTTGCATACAACTGGCCTGTGATTGCATCGTACGACGATCTGTCTAGATACGCCCTTGTCAAGGGCGGCCGCCTACCTACTGAGCCTGAACTTCGTTTGTTTCACGATAAATTCGAAGCAGGCTACGAAGGTGGCGCCAACGTCGGTTTCCGGAACTGGCATCCCATCCCGTAGGTTGCTTCCTCTTCGCATGAAATTGCCCATTGACTACAAATTGTTGCAGAGCCACTACTGGCGGAGAAAGAGACGGTGGCCGGGGCAGCAATGGTGGCGTTTGGGAGTGGACCTCAACCCTATTTGATAAGTACGACGGGTTTGTTCCGTCTGCGCTCTACCCGGGGTGTGTACCAACGAGTTCATCCCCGCGGAGAATGTCACTGATCCATTCCGATAGGTACTCTATGGATTTCTTTGATGGAGCTCATCAGGTTGTGGTACGTTCATTTGATTTCTCCTGGGCGGGAATGAAATTGACAACGTTTCAGATGGGCGGTTCGTATGCTACCATTCCAAGAATAGCGGGGCGTCGATCTGTCCGCAATTGGTACCAGCGTAACTATCCCTATCCTTGGGTCGGTGGGCGTATTGTGTACGATGTGTAAAAGCTACAAAACCGAAGTTGAGCAATGTATTATAGCTGTATTGTCTTTCCAATTGCATGGAAACGTCCTGTGAAGTTTGTCCGATCCGAGTTACTCCAAGACTACTGTGATGACCACTTAATATTAAAACGTTGTCTGAAAGTGCAAGAAGCTGTAGAGACGAGAAGAACATAGTACAAATCACTGGCAGACGGTGGTAACACCTTGAAGTCAATACCAGATATAGAGAAGTGGACGATGATAAAAGATAAAGGATGGTGGGTTTGTACACAGAGACTCTACATTTGGCAATACTCTGAATTTAAGTACAATAAGTACTACTCAGAGCATAGTGGTAGATCATTGCAGTCCAAGTTTGGTTGGCGAAAACCGAACTTCGGGTCTTCAGGGCCGGACACGTGCGAGGAAATTGCACTTTTGCAATTCGAATGTACTTGACTTCAAACTTGCTCGGGCGCTTGGCTTTCTACAAAGGCGACCGCTCACAGAAGCCCTGGCTGAAAATTACATCGACCCAAGCAATCACGTTCACGTCGTACATCTTGTCCTGGCGACCCTCTTCTAGAAACCCCTTGGTCCTGCCTATCTCATCGGAGTTCGTATAAACTGATATCCATAAGGACCATCTCTGGTGGTGAACTCTTGTTCTCGCACAATTATCTTTGATCATTTGGACCTTGTGCTCAGCTGACCAAGATCTTGATATTCTATCAATCCCAGACTCGGCGCCCTTCTTATTGTTGTTTTTACGACGGTTTGACTTGGATCAGCTCTAGTAGCGGTAAGGTCCTTATTCATCCCCCTTCCCTCCCATCAAGCCGTTGTGCGAATCAATCCAAGTCAAAGAAGACGCTTTGATTCCCATTCGTATTGTTCTTTTCCCCAAACGCCATCACCCACAGCTGGGCGGCGACTATTTTGGACGAGTCAAAATAGAATCAAAGTGCAAAATATCGGATTTTGCCTCAGTCAAAATCCGGGGAATTGCCTAATAAGGAAATATCGAAGGATTTTGCCTCGCTCAAAATCGGTATCTCGGATTTTGATTTTATTTTGACTATCCACAAATAGTCGCCCCCGGGCTGTGACCGCAATGGGTAGTGAATCCAGCGACTCTGGTGAACAGAGGCGTATCTGTCCCGCAACGTTACTTCATGGCGAGATTTTCTAGCACGAGCATGCTACATGGCTGAAAGAGTGCGGCTACGAGCTACGACCGCGCTTTCGGCCTGGTTGGGTTCCATCATGGACAGTCACGAAGAAGGACCCATATTTATGTGAGGATAACTCTTCCGGAATGGTGCGCTTGCCAAGATTCTTAACCGTATATATGCTGATGTTTCTCGTAAGCGTAGTTATACATTCATGGATGCCAAGGACACATCCACTGGGCAGGTCGTCGCAATGAAAAGAATCAAGCAAGAAAACTTTCCAAATGAATTGGCAATTGCAACCTTCCTTACCACTGAAGAGAAGTCCTCGGATCGTCGTAATCATTGCGCCCCCATTCTTCGAATACTCCCCGTTCCAAACGAAGAAGGACATGCTATCACTGTGATGCCATACCTGCGACCATGGTATGATCCCAAATTTAAAACCATCGGTGAAGGGGTCCAGTTTTTCAGGGAAATGCTCGAGGTGGGCTAGCTCACTGTCATTTTGTTTGAGTTCTTTCAAACACATTTCTTAGGGACTTCAGTTTATTCACCACAACCATGTTGCTCATTAGTGAGTCTCTTTCTTGGTATTTCATTTCGGTCTCACCAGGACACCGCAGTGACGGAGGCTTCACGAACATCATGATGGATGCTACTTCGATGTTTGGACCAGACAGTTTCCATCCCGACCAGATAGATCTGAAATATGACTTCTCCAGTCGTGCGCGGTACCGATCACGCACTGAACGACCTCCGAAATACTACTTTATTGATTTCGGTCTTTCGATCCTCTTCAAACCCAATGAACTGCCAGCTACCGTACTTGCATTCGAGGGGGGAGACAAATCAGTGCCCGAATTCCTTGCCGATAATCCAGACTGGACAAAGCGAACGCCAAAGCACGATCCATTTGCTGTTGACATCTACTATCTTGGGAATGCATTCAGAGCCTTTCTCCCCAGAGTAAGCTATCCCTTCGATTTCACCGGCACATGGCTGACTTCCTCTAGGGAGTCGGGGCAGATTATAAACTTAGCGAGAAAGCGCTCCGTGGGATGAAAGGATTTGGATTCATGGAGCCTCTGATAGCTGCGATGACTGAGCCGGATCCCGCGGAGCGGATCAAGATCGACGAAGCCGTCGAGAAATTTGCACAGGTCGAGAAAAGCCTCAGTGCGATGACTTTGAGATCTCAGGTCGTCTATAACACTGACTTCACCATTCTTCGACCCTTCAAGGCTGTTGGCCACTGGGTGTGGACTCTGGGTCTCATTGCGCGAGGAATACCAGCTATTCCTAAGCGTGTACCGCAGTGAATTCTTGTCTATCAATTTCTCTTGCTCTTGATTTCGTTTCCTGTCCCGTCCACATCTAACTACTTCTTGGAATATATGCCTTTTGGTCTCACTTTGGCATCTTGTTGGTAATATCTCTGTGGGTTGAGGCATCGGGTGTCCGACATCCTCTTTTGCAACGACTCGTGAATCCTAGTCGTATCTCGTCCTCGCACGATGGACCCTACTCCTGCTCTACACATGCTATTCACACCTCGGAATATATGCCCATTCTTCTTGCTTTAGTACATCGTCCGAACTTCGACCGTGGTGTCTGGTGTCTGCCGCCCTTCTTGTAACTAACATGCCAACTCTACATATCATAGCTGTACCTCGTTCTCACACTACTCGTGCTTGAATCGACGATGGCTACCAGTGCGAGGTGGAAAAAAGGCTCATTTGAGTGACGCCCTAACCAAAATGGTCAACGTCGTCTGGATATCTCCATTATGGTCGTTTGTGTTTCCGTTCTATTAAGATCACGAAACCTTCACGCTTTATTCTTGTGATGGACCGATGTCTATGCAATACGTTACGATTGCCTTGAACTCTGAGTGACCGAAAAAATGCATTTACTGTCTACGCATGCGCAGTCGTCACTGTAACCTCAAATGTAGTAGCCGTGATGGAGATCTTTAAGAGGCATTTTTCTGGTGTCTGCGGATCGTCTTTCGATACACATGGCTGGCTTTTCTATGACGGGAATACAATACCCATATCCGAGTCGCAACGCCGCGTGCTACCTCAACTCATGGAATAACAGAAGTTATAGTACAACACTTATATAAGAGATGCACAGGTGTAAGGGTCACTTATACTTGTTGCACACGTCGTAGCTTAGACCAATGTATATTGATCAACTACGAAGTGTTACAAGAAAAGGGACTGCTTCTAACTAAAGCTGTGCTAGGGTATATAAAGGTATCGGCGAAGCCGATGCCGAAATGGTAATAAATCTCGTGTCGTATAGATAGGTGATATATGGGGTGTACCACCCCTTACAACAGGACACAGACAGAATAAGAATACCTAACGACAAGCTTGACGTGCTGACTGGTCACTAAGGCTATGGTATGGTGTTGGTACGAAGTATCTCAGCATACAATGTCAGACTCTGACCTTCTAGCATGTTGGTGCATCTCTGATGGCTTGTAATACGTCTGCAGAAGCAGACATACAGCTGGAGGCCGCCTGGAGACCGTCTACCAAACGGTCAAATCTCCGATGCTTTCGCGGAGCACTCGGACGGGGACTCGCTGGGGCCGACGTGTGAGTAGAGACAGGTGTTTCGCTCGGGCGTATTGTCTGCGCAGGGGTATTGACGGCACCGGATGAGTTCAAAAGTGTGTTGAGCAACTCAACTCCTTCAAGCCGACTGGACTCGTTATCAGCAGATAAAAGTCTGTGTAAGCTCTCAGCATCATCGGTGGAAAGATCGACCAGGATGCCCTCTCGTTGACTAAGGTCCAGGGGAGTATCCGAAAGATCGATTAAGTTTCCTTCCAGAACAATGCCTTCGAGCTCGGAAGGGGGACAGTGGGGAGCGCTTGGTTGAGGACGCATGACAGGATATGGAATGGGCAATGAAACGGCCGAACCATTCAGAAGATCGACTGATGCCAGGTCTGCTGCGGTCGGACTCGATCTTTGAGTACGAGGGAGGTGACCCTTTACACGAGTCCATCGCCCGTCACGTTGGAAGATATCACGGAGATCTTCCTCCAGGATGTCGAGCGGTTCCTCGTTTGTTTGCTCTTCCAAAACCTCCGCCTGTTCCGCTGCATCTCTTGGAGCACCCTCCGCTTCCTTAAGCATGATTTTTGCTTTGATGAGGGCACTGTAATTCTGTATGGCCGTGAATGAATGGTTAGCACCCTTCACTGGATTGTTGGCCAGGACTCACCTCAACATAATTGCAATGGGATTCGACATCTTTTTTGAGGCGCATATACTTCAAAAGATTCTTCAAGTGCCCCCACCGTGTCTTGTCAAGGTTCCGTACGTTCTTGATCAGCCTGCAACGTTTTCAAAACATGCGTCGTGAGACATGAGCTCTATCCTCGATCAGAAGGGACGTACGCGAGGTGTGTTTTGCATATGTTAATTCTCTTCCGGCGAGGGACATGGCATTGTACCTCTGTAAACGCCATGGCGGTTTCCATCAATGCCTTATGTAGTTGGGTGATCTTTTTTCCTGGCATGAATAAAACGGTTGTGCCAACGACAATCGCATAACCAAAGCCTGCGATAAATGTTATAATGGAGACACCGCCATCGAACATCTTGGACTCTGTATTCGTTAGTCTAACACTTTGAAGTGTTGAGAAGCTGAGGGAGAGTTGAGGGTGGTGAAGTTGAATGCATAACGAATGTACGCATCAAACTTATAAGCCAGACAAGTACAATACCCTGAGAATGGTAGTCAAGTGAGCGTTCCGTGAATATTCACGACATGGCCGTGGTAGTAACCTTATCTCCGTTATTTCCGCTGAGGTACGTGACCGTGTTACAGCAGTGTCAGAGGGCCCAGGTCGACCAGGTCGAGGCCCTCGCTGCCCGGCCCTCGAATCGTAGTATGTGACCGTCAGCTTGTTGTCAAAACATCATTACAATGCTCCATGGCGCCGACGAACTACTCCCAGGCGAAACATTTTGGCGCGACCATTCTGCATGGCTGAAAGAGTGCGGCTATGAGCTACGGCGGCGCTTCCAGCCTGGCTGGGTTCCTTCATGGGAGGGCACTAAGAAGGACTCGTATTTCTGTGAAGATGGTTTATGTTTCGTGGTACGAGGGGCCGTATTTTTGGCCGGCATTCAAAAGTACTCATATGTCTTAGCGCAGCGACACTTACATGGACGCTAAGGAAATTTCCACCGGACGAATTGTTGCGATGAAAATTATCGTGCACGACGAATCTCCAGGCGAATTGGCCATAGGTACCTTTCTCAGCAGCGAAGAAAGGTCTTCAGATAACCGAAATCATTGTGTTCCCATCCTCCGTACACTTCCCATCCCTGACCGAGAAGGGCAGGTCATTATTGTGATGCCGCATCTACGAGCGTGGTATGACCCCAGGTTCAAAACTATCGGGGAGGGAATGCAGTTCTTTAAACAAATGCTTGAGGTACGTTATAGAACGCAGAAGATGTGAACAGTAACTCTAAAGCGACTAACTCTGCAGGGACTTCAATTCCTCCATGAAAATCACATTGCGCATTGGTTGGTCTCTTCTATCAATATCATTGCTCGTTCCATTGACGTCGTCAATTCAGTGACGGCGGATTCACGAATATTATGATGGATTGTTCGCAGATGTACGGACCAGAGAGCTTCCATCCTCAAGAGCAAGACATGAAATACGACTTTTCCGCTCGCGCGCACCATTCTTCGCGCACTGAACACCCTCCAAAATACTATTTCATCGATTTTGGACTGTCCA
This sequence comes from Armillaria cepistipes, assembly GCA_900157415.1. Classification (NCBI taxonomy): domain Eukaryota; kingdom Fungi; phylum Basidiomycota; class Agaricomycetes; order Agaricales; family Physalacriaceae; genus Armillaria; species Armillaria cepistipes. The sequence goes on from FTRY01000001.1 coordinate 5,454,666, forward strand.
TTCATTATAAACCCGACGAACTTCCGGCAACTATATGCACAGTCCTTGGAGCCGACAAAAGTGTCCCAGAATTTCTCGCGGATAAGAGCCAGCAGACGCCAAAGCACGATCCCTTCGCCGTAGATGTTTACTATCTCGGAAACGCATTCAGGGCATTTCTCCGAAGAGTAAGTTTGGGCCTTTTTTCCCCTTCAAAATTCCTGATATCCCTTAGGGAGTTGCAGCAAACTATAAAATTAGAGAAAAGATGCTCCGAGGGATGAGAGGGTTTGAGTTCATGGAACCTCTTATAGTTGCCATGACCGAACCAGATCCGGTGAAACGTATCAAGGTCGACGAAGCGGTGAAAAGACTTGCGGACATTGAGAAAGGTCTTAGTGCGATGAATCTGAGATCCAGAGTTGTCTATAACTCCGAGTTCACCATTCTTCGTCCTTTTAAGGCCGTCAGTCACTGGGTATGGACTCTGAGACTCGTTGCACAGGGAATACCAGCCACTCCTAAGCTTTCCCCGCAGTAAATCTTAGTTTCTCTTGCTCTGTCCCTGCTTTTGCTACTGATTTTGCTCTTTATCTATCTACCTCTTGGAATGTATGTTCTTTCTTCTCTCTTTGGCGGCTCGTCCGGGGATATCTCTGAGTCTTCGGCGGTGTCTGGTGTCCGGCTTCCTTCTTTTCCAGTCAACAAGTCAGCAAGCGTCTATCCTGAGCGGCAGCCGTACCTTATTCTCACACTGACCTCTCTCGCCTGAATGGATCTGATGATCAACACCAATACGAGGTGAAGCATGGGCTCCTTCGAGTAAGACCGCGCCGAATCCTGACCGAATGATCGGCATTTTCTGGATATCTCCATTGTGGACGCTTGTGCTTTTGTTCTGCTGGAGTCACAGGACTTGTACGTGTTAATTTCGTGATGGGCCCGAGGTCTAGGGACCTTTCACAAATACAATACCATCAATTGAAACGGTATGATGTGGACCCACAGCTTGTGCGTGCATGGTTTTTATTTACGTTGTGATGCCAGTGACATCCAAGATACCCAGTGTATCTAGAGTCGCCACTATATGATGGCCGTTTTTCTCTTCGAACTCGCTAGCCGTAATGGAGATATTCAAGGGCCGTTTTCTCTGGTCCCGACGGCAACAGTATCATCTTTCCAGGTCTTCAATACTCACAGTTGGTTTTCCAACGGCAAGAATACAATAAGCATTCCGGCCATAGCGCAGCATACTCCCTCTATTTCTCTAATTTATGCGCTAATTATTCCTTTATCCTTTCTCTCTCTTCGCCTGGTCTTACTCTATTCGGCCATTAGTCGTGCAGGACGGTATAGCGGATACTGCTCGTTACAGTACCAAGTCAAGAAACCTGCGCCACTTGCTTTTCATTGTTGCCGGATGTCACTCGACTCTCACGTACAGGCCTTGTACTTGCCGTGTACGATACTACGATTGGCCTGTTGTCCCTGAGAACTTCTTACTGAGACTAATATCAAGGGTCTGTATGCTATGCACCGAGTTTCAGATTGTGTTGGACAAAGACGGTGCCATGACTCTAAGTGGACCTGGTAGCCATGTTGACCATGCGTGCTAAGAAGCGTCCGGCGTCTTCAAGGTTGGTGCTGAAACGGTATCGTGCGGACCCACAGCTTGTACGCCTATTGCTTTACTTGTTTCGTCATGACAGTCATCTAAGGTACCAAATACATTCCCCGCGTATCCAGTCGTCACTGTACTATGACCGGGTTTTTTTTCGGCCTCGCTTGCCGTGAGAGGCCATTTTCTCTGCTGCCTACGACAGCAGTATTGTTTTACTTCAATACTCGCAGTTGGCTTCCCTGTGGCAAGAACACAATACATATCTCGGCCATAACGCAACCTACTCCCTCCATTTCTTCGTTTCACGTGTCAATTAATCCCATTAACCTTTCTCTCTCTTTGCTTTGTCTCATTCTGCTATTGGTTGCGCCAGGTGGTTTAACAGACACTTATCCTTACGGTGCGAACTCAAGGATGAGTGCTAGCTTTACAGAGTTGTACGAGGTGACTCGACTCTCACGCACGGGCCCTTGTGCAGTTGTGCGCGCTATAGTTCTTGGGCGCTATTCACTGAGTATGACACCAAGAGTCTGCATGTGTTCACAGATTAAGCACCGAGCTTCGGAATGTGTTAGTAGATGGTACCACGAAGGAGTCAGTACCCGAACGACCACTCGTGTTCTATGTGGTGAATGTTTACCAAGATGTCGCTACGAAACTCTGATATTGATATATGTGTTTAACATGATACCCTATCTGTAATAATGAAGCCCACTTTACTTGATATTGAGCGTACCATCGGTAAAAGACGAACAATTACTCACATATACCACAATCATCCATTGACCTTCAAGTTCCAAGTTAGTCACGTCAAGAATCTTGAATTGCACCAGCGATGGCCGAAAGGGCAGAGGCAAAGTTGGATACCACCTGTACAGCCTGTGCGGTTGCAGCGCCTCCGAAACAACCAGCAGATTCCTCAATGCTATGTATCTCCGCCGACACCCCTGGGACAGACAATTGTGGGAAATTACTCGCAGAATAGGGTGCTCCAGTAGCGCTGGGTTTACCGGGAAGCACTGACGTGTCAGACACGACATTCGGAGGAACCAAGAAGTTATTGAGCAAGTGGGACATCTGGCTGGAGTCATTCCCGCTAAGGGAAATTCTGTATATAGTTGAAGTGTCTGCGTCCTCTGAGGACAAGTCAACCAAGATACCTTCTCGCTGACTTAGGTCAGGAGACAGATCGGAAAAATCGATTAAGTCTCGGTCCAGGATGAGGCCTTCAAGTTCACCGAGTAGAACAGAAGGTTGTGCGGCAGCCTCTCGCAGAGGAACCATAACAGGATACGACAAGGGAAGAGAAGCGGTCGAAAGGCTCAATGGAATAGCTTCTGTCAAATTAGAGGAACTTGACGAAGATTTTTTGGGGCCTGAAGTGTGAGCACATCTAGAGTGCTCTATGGAGGCGCGTTCTGCTTCGGCTGAGCGAGTCCTTTCCGCCGTCTCCTTATTCAACCGCTCTTGCGCCAATGCCGAACAGGCTGTATTTAGGCAATCTCGAGATGTAGCCTGAACAGCAGTGGAATCGACGATCACTGCTCAGACACGGACTAGTAGCACAGTCGGAAGGATGGCTTACGAAAATGTTCTCACAGTGAGCCTCAACTTGCCGTCTGACCTTTTCATAGACCGACCTGTTCTTCCAGTGTCCCCATCGAGTTTTGTGGAGATTCTTAATCTCGCTCAACAACCTATTAGCTCGATAATGTAAATAACACGACTTCGGATTGAATGCTATTAGATATGGACATACCCCTCATGAGCCAAGCATATAGGCACCGCTTGATCTGCGGGTATGATAGAGGCTGCACGGATATACCGGTCTTGCGCGGTGTCCATTTCGAAAAATAAGCTCTTGAGCTTCTTCCTCGGCGACATGATAACGTAGCACTTGATAATGTACGCAGCGCCAATGACGGCGTACGCAGAGGCACCCGCATCAACCATCCTGGAAAGATAGGCGGGTAGGCTGTGAAGATTGAGGTATGAGAAAAATTGGATCGCCGTGCACTTTAAAAGCAGACACTGAACAAGGATGAGAATGCCGTTGCTAGTTGACGATGGATCTTATGATAATAATAATAATTCGACGGATGAATTTCTCATCGAGACGCCGGTTCGCAGTATAAATGAGTAAAGCCTTGTAAATTTCTCAACAGTTTCATTTGGACGTGGATAATCAAGGGACGTTCATCGGCCCGGGGCTGATCGCTCTGATGGGAGGGTGCCAGAGGTCTTAGTCGTATTGTTTGACCATCATGTAATTCCCTCTTTCCCTTGTGCCGGTTACAACACCAACACCAACACCTTCTTTTCCCTCCTTATTTCAACACCTTAATGGCTGATCAGGACGGGAAACTTACCACTAACGAGATATTTTGGCGTGACCATTGCCTATGGCTTAGAGAGTGTGGCTACAAGCTACGGCCTCGCTTTCAACCAGACTGGATACCTTCTTGGACGGGAACAGATAAATTATCTATACTATGTGAGGACAGTGAACGGGAACTCGTAGGTTTGTCCAGCTATTTTATTCATCGATGCTCATAGGGAGAATATTTGTAGCGCTCCTACAATTTCATGGATGCCATGGATCTGTCCTCTGGAAAGGTGGTCGCGCTGAAGCTCATCAGACATATGAAGAACCCTCATGAGCTGGAAGTTGCCACATTTCTTGCCAAATCTACGGATCCTCGTAACCACTGTGTCCCGATCCTTCGAATAATACCCGTTCCTAACGAGGATAATCACACCATCATCGTTATGCCATACCTACGACCGTGGCACGACCCTCCATTCAAGACCGTAGGCGAAGGCATCCAGTTCTTCAAAGAGATGCTTGAAGTACGTTGTATGCCCATATATACTATAACAAATGCGTCTAACACCTAGCTCCAGGCACTTCAGTTCCTTCATCAACAGAATATCGCGCATCGGTAAGCAACCAAAGATTTCAATGTTGTATGGTCTATCCTCAGTTGTTGTAGTGACGGGGGATATACGAACATACTCATGGATGCCACAGATATGTTTCCCGATAGCTTTCACCCTCAGCGAAAAGATCTGAAATATGATTATTCCGGTCGTACATTGTACTATCGACGTATGGAACGGCCACCGAAATATTATTTCATCGATTTCGGTCTGTCTACTCGTTACAATGCGGATGATCTTCCAGTCTTGGATCTAGTTCTCGGAGGCGATCAAACGGTACCAGAGGCCATTGAACTAACGTCAATATGTGACCCGTTTGCCGTTGATGTATATTATCTTGGCAACGCGATGAGAGCCTTCCTACCTGAGGTGGGATTCATCCGTCAAGACTTTACAGCCATAACTCATGCTCAACACGCTAGGGTACCACTGCAGACTACAGGGTTCGGAAAGGGCTCCGAGGAATGAAGTCGTTTGGTTTCATGAGGCCTCTTGTGATGGCTATGGTAGAACCTGACCCTGCAAAGCGCATCAAGATCGACGAAGCTGTCGAAAGATTTGCAGCTATCGAGAATGGCCTCGGCGCCATGACGCTGCGAGGCCGTGTTGCTTATAGCAGCGAACATTTTGTCATGCGCCCATTCAGAGCCATCAGTCACTGGGTGTGGACTTTGAAGCTTATTGTGCGAGGAATACCTGCTGTCCCTTATCAGAGTGCCTCTCCTGACTAATTCCTCCGCTGTCGACCTTGCCTCTATGGTATCCTTGCTATCGCTTAGACAAATACATGTAATATGATTCTAGTATTTGTGACCATCTTTGGCAACTTCTATTCTCTGATCGAGCCCATGGCGACAGTTTTCAGTCTCTGGCATTCTTTCCTGAGTTTCCTCGACATCCCCCAACCAGAATCGTATCTTTGCTTATCAGCCCCGTTGCTTTGACTGAATAGTAGCAGAACATCTCTCAAGTTCAGTCGCACCATCGACGACATTAACGGAGGACCGGGTTCAATGGGCACCTTTCAACAGCCCTTCTTATGCAGGCCGAGTTTGAAGGAGCCTGAGAGACGCTGAAACTCGAAACAGTAGTACCCGTTCTACCACTCCTGGTCTTCATGTTATTCAGCACGACCTTGCGTGCATATTTGACTTGTTTCAGAAGGATGGTATTTCCTCTTTACTTGTATGTTCATCATGTTTGTCGACGATTCATGTATTTGTCTACTCACTCCAGAAAGATCAATGATTTTGGCACTTGGATTGGGCGAAAGTATTCAGGCTCTAGAAGCACAGTTCTGGGGATCAACAAACTTTGTATTTCGGCAAGTCGGTCGAAATGACATATATAAGTTCAAGCTCTTACAGCGCCGAGAAATGTTTCAGTTTCCTCTCCTTCTCTCATCTTAACGATGGGTACACGAGCCGCCGATAAACGCCTTTGGTGAAGATATCTCTGCGCGTATTGAGGGGCTAACTTACGTTCAGCCAGCGACGCAGATTTTCCAATCCAAACATAGACCGCTGGATGATGAGAATCATAAGAATCATCTAGCAGAAATGCGTCCGATGAAGACAGTGATGTTGATGTAGGTGGTTTGACGCCTTCGAATGTGACGGAACCGGACGCGTCCGATAATCTGAATAATGTTCGAGGGCCACCTCCACTAGGATCAGGTTGCCGGAGGGTCGTCCCTTCTCCAAATTCGTTCAGGAATATACCAGAACCAGAGGCACCCTCATCTGCAACGCCCCTTTAGTGTTTGATAGACGTGTGGTAAGAATTCAAATACCATATACCGTAAGCGTGGCCTGCCCTTCCCTCTTGTTGACTATCTCCCTAACGAATTCAGCTGCTCTGAACTTTTCTTTCCCGACGCTGTCCTTGGTGTTGAACTGCCACACTTTTGTCCCCCTGTCAAGAACATATACGTCGCCTTGAATAAGACTAGATGAATGAGCAGGGACTTGGCGAATAACTAGATTGTTCTCCGAAGTGAAAGATATATGGTATAAGATCCGTAAGTCTAGGGAAGGCGGGTCGGTGATGTGTCGGAAGCCACTTTCTATTCCCCCATGGAGACAAACGAAATGACGAAAGTAGGAGAGAAAACGGGATGATTCGTAGCCTTGGACTTCACGGTATTGGACAGGTACACCATGTAGATCTATCAAAATGTTAATCTAGAAGTATAGTTTTATTAACCGGATAGTCTTACAGTCATCCAATTCGACGGTCTTGTACGCTGCTGTGCCAGCCTCATCTTGAGATGTTTCCTCCCCAAGCCAAAAGTGAAGATCATATGACAAAGTTTCGGAATCGGGGTTCTTTTTGTAAGTCTGAATCAAAGAATGAGGGTATCATACTTCCAGCAGTCGCTCACACTTACATGCAGCACAATATATGAATCACCATCATAGAATTCACCATTGACTTCTCTGGGAACGATTAGGGATTGTTCAATCCTCCATACTTCGACGCCCGGTTTCGCTCCCGCGCTTTTCCATGCGGGCTCTGTATCACCAGCATGCTCTCGGACGCGTTTCTCCAACTGAAGCATTCTGGGTTACTACGAGATGAACTTCAAATATTCTTGACAAAATGACATACGTCGGAGCCTAAGAGCGCGATGTTAGAATCACTGATATCATATTTCGATGGTTTGGTTAAGTGAGCCATCAACCTTGCAAGTAGGGCTTAAAGACAGAAAGCAAAGGAAACAAACGTTGCGTGATCATCGATAACTCCTGTCCATCAAATTGACGTCATGCTGTGATACACTCTATGTACTCCAGCGAAAACGATACAATTACTTGTTCGACAGCGGAACGAGCCTCGCACGACCAGAACTTTGTCATGCGGGTCATGAGTGCTTCAATTCAATATGCCGAGGCATTCTGGAGATGGCGGTGTAGAATAACCATAGGCCATGGCACCGTCATCCCGCGGAATACGAATATCCTCGAATCTACCAGCCATAGAAACTTCGTGGTTAAACCCAGGTGACCATTATACAGATATCAAAGTACAAGATACATTTAAACACTCATCTCAGGCGATTCTTAATGTTTCCCGATAGTTCATCCGGCAACAATTTGGACACCTGGTGTAATGGTGTAAGAAAAGGGACGATCGTGAACACTCAATCTGACCTTGCGCATGAGTTCTTCTCCACCGACATCCCAACCCTCTTCTGCGACAGATAGCAGCGTGCCATCAACGAGCCTCGTAATAGATTGTCCAATCCCATATCGTTCACCAGTAAACCTTCTCCACCGCGAGAGATTCTGTAGAAGTTTAATTCGTTTTACAAGGAACCTCCTGCGTGCCGGTATCGACTCTGGGTTGAAGGACATTGCGGTCTGGCCCGAAGACCTATATTTCGAAAGGAGAGCCTCGGTCTCCGCGATGGCGTTGTCAAACAAAGTCAACATTGTTTTGAAGAGCATCTAGTCCAAGGATTCAGTCAAAGCGCCTGGATGTTATGATCAAACACTTACATGGACCTTAGTGTTCCCTGGTTCGATGCTTGCCTCAACTTCTTCGGTTATATTGACCATTCGTCTGATGTCTCCGGCCGAATAGACGTCCAATGCTCCACCTTCCAAGAGCTTGCACATTCTAGGTAAGATGGCTGTCGTAATCATCGATGCCACCAGGTCACCGTCTGGTCCTAGTTCTGACTCGCCGCCTTCAGTATTATTTGGCCGTGAATATTCGTACAAGCCTTTATACCAAGTGAAAGAATCCAAGCTTCGGGGCTCCTACCCAAAAGAATGAGTAAGAGTTGTGGATGGTGAGCGTCGGCATACCTCTATGCAATTCCACCCCACGCACTCCAACCTCGCCCAGAACTCCCACACGCTGACAACTCCTAGCCCACCATAGGCATTGACATAGCTATCTGTATATTGTTCCCGCCACGCACTCCATCTGCCTTTACCAGGGTCGCGGAATTCTGGAGCCCGAACATCAGAGAGAACTTCTTTCGTCTTTGTGGCCAGAAACTCTACGGCCGCGGAGTACGCTTGTTCATCTGAGGTCGAAAGCTCCGAGTCCGTTGAGTATCCTTCTTCGGCTTCTTCATTGTTCTGGCGCTGTCGCCTCCTGGCGATGCGTGCGGCACGTCGAAGAAGCGCCATCTGCGCAGCCGAATGTGGGTTTGGTACAGCTCTGCCGAGATCATCCGTCTCCTCTGCTTCGGCGGGTAGAGGAAGTTTCCCTAAGAAGCTTGTAAGGTCGTCTTCGTCGTCCTGTGTCCTGCGCTTCTTGACCATATCGCTCCTTTCTTGTAATAGTGACAAATGTTCTTCCTCCAATTTCTCCAGCAGGGGATACTGAAGGTTAAACGAGTTAGAGGAACGTAAACTCCGGAAAACACGATGACATACTTTTTCGTCAAGAAAGCCAGCAACGCCTTCTATCCATTCCTTGAAGGAGCTAAACCAAGCCCTCTTCTCTTCAGCTTTCCCGACCATGCCACGCATTTCTATCTCTCTATCGTCAAGTTCTCCCCTCTCCTGCGCGAGAGAATTTAAAGCAGTAGTATTTGTGGCATGAGAAGTTGTCAGCTGAGTTAGTTGCTGCGTCAGGCGACTTAAAGCAGGACCAAGTGTTGGTACCGCAGTCATAGGCGGAACTACACAAGATGAGCTTGGAGAACTACGCAAAAGTCGAACCGACTTACTTGAAGCTGCTTTATATGCTTGTTTAACTTTTGAGGACGACGGAGAGGGATCTGACGGTATCGTTCCTCCCCGGCGGAGTTGCGCCTGTTCCCATTCCATCGTTTCTTCATCTTCTTCTTCACTGGAACAATGGTCAGGATAGAGTAAAGGTTAAATTGGACAGTACAGACGCATCAGCGATCATTTCCTTCATAGCATCTCGACGCTTGCTAGCCTCCACTTTCCGCGATTTTTTGCCAAGAGCAATTCTTTCCTGTGCACTTGTGTATTCCGCGAATTCTGATACTCGTTAGCAGTAGCCAAAGAAATCGAACATATGTACTTACCGTCATCCCCTTCCCCAAGTTCATCATCTTCTCTCATCAGTCGACTTTCAGGATGCGGTCCCTGATCTTCGGTCCGCTGTGTCAAGGATAGAGAGATGAAATCTTCTTGCCCAGATGCATCCGTAGTTCTGAGCCGCCCCCGACGCTCCTTGGCTACCTTGATAGATGACTCAGATGGTATGCTGGTTTCCACTGACGATAAGTACAGGTTAAAAATGTTCAGTTGGGAACGGGCAAGACGTACTAATTGCATCAACATCCTCTACGACTTGCATAGACAGGTCGCCCACATCCATAGATATGTCCATCGACATGTCTGCATCATATGGGTCTGGGGCTGGTGCTCGCCGGTTGCTGGCTTTAAGCTCATTGAGATAGGCTTGGTCGTACTTTGGTCCGCGGTTCGGTGAGATAGTGGCCTGGTCGAGGTTGGGAAGTATCTCTCTGTAAGAAGAGCATAAGCAGAGGTATGAACAGTCGGTGGAAGAACATACGCTGAATGTTTTGCAAGCGTCAGCTTCTTGCTGAGCTTGGACTTTTTCACCTGAAAAACTTCTTCATCGCCCTGCTTCCTTGCCAAAATTAGCATTGTATTCTGAGAGGAATTGACAACGCGAACCTCATGGTCAGAGCCGCCAAAACTGAGTCGCGACTTCGGTTTGGATTTCTTCTTGAGTTTCGTTACCAATGTACTGGGAGAATCGTCTCCTGTTACTGTAGCAGCATCGGTGGTATCGTCTTCGGGGGAAGCTTGTCTCAAGCGCTGCGAAGGTTTCGATTTTACGCGTTTGCTGAACATAGAGAGACCAAAGAGCGAGTGTCAAGAAGCAAAAGGTACGAAGCCACGTGATATGTCATCAAAACCGTGAATTTCCCACGATCTACTACTTCCCGAGAACGATGTCCCGCCCCAGGCCCCGACCCATTGTCAAGCAGAAGAATGCCGAAGCAAGCTCCTCATCCTCTTCAATACCGAAGCCATCAGAGTTCGTCGTCAAAGACAATGATGAAATGTTCATGCGTAACCGCTCGAGGGACTTGAATGCATGGCGAAAGCTGGAGGAGAAAAACAAAGGCGTGTCAGCTTCAACTGCGTCTCTATTCCATTAAATATTTCGCAGAGAAGAAAGCGAGGAGCAGATCACCAGATAGCGATCGCGGCGAAGACGCGTCACCACAGCGTCGAAAGCAAAAGAAAAAGGCGACTAATGATGCTGTACCTCGTTGGCAGAGGGATAAGAATCTATTGAGGTTAGTGTCCTCAACTTCCCCCTTACGCGTAATTTTGACGACAGATCGATAGACTTCTCTCGGAGGATGCATCTGACGGTGACGCAGGCCTCGATGACGATTCAGCGCAGCAAGGTATTGACGACAGTCCTGGAAAGCTCAAGCGGAAGCGCGCAGACCGTCAACGAAGTCGGTCACGATCCATCACCCCTCCCCCCGCGATACCTATCCAGCAATTACAGAATGCACGGAACGTCATTCGGTTGGTCTTTCCTTGATTTATTACGCTTTCTATTTTGCTCATGATGATCCAGGCAGGCTCTTGCTCCTGCGCCACGACCTGCCTCACCTACTCTATTTGACGACGATGATTTGGATGCTTCTACAGACACTATCATACTTGACCCCGAGCTTGCCAGCATAGCCCGGCGGTCTAAGGCCAGCTTCTCGGCCTCGCAAATCATGTCAGAAGGTTCTGGTGCCAGTGCTGTAGTCGAAATTACCGTCAGATGGCAACCTCACCCCGAGAATCAAGGTGCCCTATCCAAGGTTGAAGTCTTTCAAATGAATAGGGTAAAATTCTCGTTGCATTATTGACTTTTTTGTGTACTCACCCTCATGTTCAGAGCGAAACCTTCCGCGAACTTTTCGAGGCTATAGCAGAGACCCAGCACATCTTGACGGATAATCTTATCATGACATATCAGAACAGGAGGTTCTTCCCATCCGTTACTCCGAACACTTTGAGCATATGGAGCTCTGCGGAATTCGGTAGGACTTTGTTTTGCTACCCTTACCCTGATACTGACTACAATCATAGTCGCTTGCAACAAAACAACATACGAATATATGCGTTCAACGAAGTACAGAACTGCCAAGCCGCTCCCAGTACCAGTAAACCCCAACGCGATTGTAATCTCTTCGGACACAGACGGTGCAGACGGTGGTATGGATATAGCGTCGGATGATGATGAACCAGATTCCTTCACGGCTCCTCCTGCAGTACCCGATACGGATAAGGAGGAAGACGACGGAGAGAAGCTCAAACTTACTCTCCGTTCGAAGAAGACAACCCAAGACATAGTACTTGTGGTTAGACCTACAACAACATGTGGTGCAATAGTCAGGGCCTTTTTGAAGAAGGCTGGATTGGCTGATGAGTACCCTGCGGTCATGAGCGGGAGTACTTCGAGCACAAAAAAGAAACGAGGGGTACAACCTACGGATCCTCGGATATACATCGAAGGTGACAAGATGGGCAACGAGGTTGAAATTGGAGAAGCCGATGTGGAGGATGGTGATATGGTTGAGGTTGGAGGGCTGTGATACATCGTTGTGTCTCCTTTTCTAAATTATTTGGCTCCTTGGTTTTACTTATTTAATCCCACGAATGAATTCTGTATACTACTATGTATCGCAGACTGTATCCCTAACGTTAATGCCACCCGTCGGTTACCATAGAATTCCGGACCAATATCCTTGCATTATTGACAAACGCCCGTATGAGCTCGTCAAACGCGAACCTTTCTGATTCCGAAACGTTGGGGTCCCCGCGGTGGGCAGCCGCTGAAAGTAAAAGCTCTGAGCGGGCGATCTCGAGCTCGAGTTCGTGCAGGATCTCTGGCTAAGAAACAATGAGGCAAGAGATAAGAAAAGAGAGAAAATTTCTCACCGGTCCAGATGCACTCGACTTTGTGACCTGCGTCAGGTCAATGGCGAACTCCTCATGGGTGTAGTTCATCCGGTCCTTCCGCCTGGTCATCGTTGAGGATCCCACCGGATGCGGTTCTGTGTCCCTAGCAAATTTCAGACTTCTTCAGTTGACACATTTCGCACACTCACCCGGCACCTCCAGATTCACCGTTACCCTCCAATCCGCCGCACGCTTAGGGCTGTAGATATTGAGCGTTCCAAGCTTGATTTTCCGTATGCATTCTACGACGCTTCCTGTCTTTTCATCGCGGGTGACACGGATTTTTTCCTTGTTGTCCCCCGTGTAGAACGTATCAACGTAATATAGATGGTGGTAATCCATTGCGGCGCCCGTCGCAGTAGAAGTTTTCAGGTTATTGAGGAGGGTATTGTAGTGCTTGTGCTGGTGCTAAGTTCAAAGTCCACATAAGAATGAATACCTAGCGTCATTCAGAAGGATCGCACCGCAGTCATATTAGATTCGAATCGACAGTCCACAGAATCAGGTGCGAGAACTGCATGCAACGAAATGAAAAACGGTAAGCGACCGCAGGAGAGTATCACGTACTGGTCTCGACTAGCACAGGCAGCATGAGCCGTGCGCCTCGGTCGTTGTCCCGCAACACCCCAACTTTGGCCTCCACCTCAACATTTCCAGGTATGTTCGGTCTCGTCGCGATCATATGATGAATAAAGTCTGCTATTTCCTTGATGAATTCATCCAGTGGCTCAACGCCGAGGATGGAGAGAGACAGCGGCGGTAGTGGTGAAGACGCGCTCCCATTCGCACCCGAGCCAGAATCACGTCGTGCACGTTTATGTGGGGGGGTTCCAGTTGAGTACATGGCAAGGGTCGAGATCTGGGAATGGAGGTTGCGAAGAAAGATGGACTATCCCGTTTTGGGTCAATCTGGCAGGGTTCACAACAGATTACAGAAATAGAATCCCATTGCTCCGAACGTTACTAAGGTCCAAGGTTAAAACGCAAATACACGACTTTCCAAAGCATTGAATGGGCAGCGGTAGAGCACACCCTTGCGCGAAGAATTTTTTCAGTATTTAAATTCCTATGTGCATAACAAGACCAAGATGAAGCGGTAAATCAAACTTGTACATCGAAAACGTGCAACAGATGAAGGGTATCTATGAAAACCAGGCCGTCAGAACTGATGGGGAACAATAAATACACGCGCTGCGACACAGCGATGGACGCTGAGTGTACAACGGGGAAGGAGCGGACGGGAAGCCATAGTGACCAATGGTTATCCCACGGGTGTTAGGAAAGGGTCGAATCAGTGCGGGTAGGAGATGTGTGATCAAAGGCAAGAATATAAGTAAATGCAGATAGAGCGAGTGCAGTTGTAAATGTTTTTTCCTTTCTTACTCGACAGGATGCCATCTGTAATGAAAGGGAGCTGCAGAGTGCATCATTCAATACCAGATACCCTACTTCATTGATTCAAGTCTCACCTCAATGCAGGTGTTTCACTCTACGCCGATGCTCTCGCCGTGAGGGACTGCTTGTGTACCTCGGCTCAACGAACCGTCTAGCTACGGTGTTCGTTGGTGAGACGTGTAAACTGGTGGCAACACTCGCGGTGCCCTTTCCAACGGCGCTCGTGTCCGCAATGGTTTCAGTGGCAGCATTGTCAGCAGACCCTCCGATAACGACAGGTTGCTGGTGCGATGCGCTGTTATGCGATATCCACACACCAAGACCGATAGCTGCTGCTGCACACTGTCGAAAACCCCATCATTGATATGAACGAAACCGTAACCAAGGACAGGACGTACGATGGCCAAAAGCATTCCAATAATCCATACCCACCGAGATAACCGTGTCGTACCGTTCTGCGTCTTCTTGAGCCAGGAGCTACAACAGGTAGCGTGAATAGAAAGAAATAAGCAACGTAAAGAGGCGTACCTTGAAGACTTCCTGTTCTCGTCCTTGGCAATGACACTGAAACGACGCCAAAAGTCGTCGCCTCGCTCTCCTCTCTTCGGCAACGTCACCCCTTCACTATTTCCACGCATGATAGGCTTTTCATCCCTGAACTTGATATCCACGCCCTTCGCGGGGCGAATGAAGACGGGTGTGATTGGGGTCATGGGGGGCTGGAGGGGATGCGGTGTACTGGGAACGGACGAAGAGGAGATCGCGTTGTGGGGAAGGACAAAAGGATTGTGGCCTTGAGGGGGGTTAGGGTTGACGTTAATCTGGAGGGGCTGCTGTTGACGAGCAGGGGCAGCGGCAGGCTCTGGTCGTGACATTTTATTGAGAGTACCAATGGGAGCAACGTAACCAGGGCGAGGCGAGGCTATATATTGTGGAGGTGGTGACGGTGATCCCTTTCGATTTCCAACTGACGCTGTCGCTGCTGCCAAGGCAGCGTGCTTCGAAGGCAATGGTCCCGCTTGACGTGATTCCGCTGCTGGTACAGGCTTACGGTAATCTTCATCGTCGTCGTCATCATCGTCGTCCATGGAACCGTTCAGAAATCCCATCCCAAGTGCGCCAGTGCCGGAATGACGTTTCTTGTCAAGATAGTTATCATACCTGAAATCCAGATCAATAACAGGTTTTCGGCAAAAAGTCGGTTCGTACGTACACGTCGTACGCTGAAGACCTATTATTCGGATTTGCAGGCTGGGGCTGACGCATTCTGCGCTGAGGCAGCGGAGTCTCATAGAACGAATCTGGCTCGTCCGTGGCATAGGGAGGCCTACCAGCTAGAGGGGCCATGTGAGGGGTATTAATCTATAGAAAGAAGGGAAAAAGAAACGAAAAGAATGTAGGTAAAAGCGAATGGATGCCTCGCAATTGAGGCGACGAAGGCAGAAGCAAGGTGGATGTGTCACACACGTCACAGAACCAAACAACTATTTTTTGATCGATTTGATCCTCGCTGCACCATTGCTACGATTCTCTCTTCTTCTTCACTGAGTTTTGCTCTATCGTAAGTCTATCTTTAATATTACATTTCAACCACCAAGGTCGGTCCTGCCAACTTGTTTGAGCCTGAGAGCCTCGTGCAACTTTTTTTGGGCTGATGACAAATTTGACAAAACAAATACCGGTCAACAAGCTATACCCGGTAACCGGCGGCCCCGCTCCACAACCACTTGACGACAACGTACACGGTATGTAGCAGACCTCGGGGCCCGCAGTTCTCCCATTGCTATAGTGCTTTCTACCGTTATGTAGCTGGAGGCACTGGCAATCCTGCAGTATCTTTGTTACAAGGTTGATCCGCATCGCCGATTGCAATCTACGATCGACCCTCGAGTCGAACATTTAGGAGGCGCTAACCAGTATGCGTCATTGATATGAACTGACCCTACATATAAACCATTGTATTTGTAAAAGGCCAGCGTTCTCTCATATTATGATGCACTTCTGGTTATGATGCCTTTACAATCATTCCAAACGGCTCTGAGAATTATGCCTGCAATGTATTCAACGGGAGGATTTGATCTTCTTACACTTCTACGCTTTTTATATACCCCTACCGACGCATTAAGATGCTCGATGTCTGGAATTTCTCCTTCATCGTAGGCTTTGGATTTGGAGAGACTGCAAGCCTTATCTCAGAGAAGCTCTTAGAGGTCGATTGGCTTCGTACAACGCGAGTTCCGTAAAACAACTCTGTCAACATTCCAACCCCTCAGCAATTTCGAAGCGTCCCCATGAAACACTGTGAAAGGGGCTCATAAGAGGTATTCGAAACTGCTTTCACCCAAACTCATTCTTGTTAAACATTCAACTGTGACTGTCTCCTTGTTATGCAGGAACAGGAGCAAATTACTTACGACATGCAAGCTGCACTGAGAGAAACGTGCGGAGGAACTGCATATACCGAAGACTGTATAATACCCCGTGTATCATAACCGGTCCGCGGTTCAGAGTAAATATGTACCCACGAAAGGATTCGAATACTTGATCCAACTCGATGACGTTGTAAAATGTTGCTGAATATTGACGCTGAGCAACAAGGCGCTTCGTGCTTACGGTAAACCTTGTATTGAAAAAAGGTGACACCTACAAAAGACTGCGTAAACGACGAGAAGCCATGGCGTAAATAAGACCGTAATATGGGTCATCTGGGTGTCGTGAGAGGTTTTAAAACGTTATTCTGATTCCGGTTTTTAGGTAAGCTGCCTGTACTTTACGAATGTTGGAGAAAGTCTTGCAATAACTGGTAGATGAAAAGTCAGAGTGAATACCAAAACACGTAAAATGGGTGGAATCGTACATTTCTCTTATAGAGGAGAGGCGTAAGCATGTGGTTGAATTCGAATGACTGGATTCGCTGAACCTAAGGGTGCGTCTGATTTCGGTGCTCCTATAAGCCTTCTCTGATGTAGTTGGGAATGATGCAGATGACTCGCGACCAGGGTCATCTTATAACATACAAGTACAACAATCAAAATCATATTAAATTACCTGACGGCGAGTTAATAAGGGACAGAGTTACAGTGGCAATGTAGACGTACATATTCCCTAGCCAACCGTCATAGTACCGTCATCATTCATCGTGATATCCTCCTCGAGCTCATCCTCAACGACCGGTGCCGCTTTCTTGGACACAAATTGATCCAGCAACGTCAGTCCTGCATCACCGCTGGAATCAGCGCCTGGCTGCTTCGGTTTGCGTTTAACAGCTGGACCATCTGTTATTGTCCATGGTATGATATCTGATAACATCTCAAATGTTTAGAAACCTTCCAAGTCTACTTCAAATTTACCTTCCAAGAATAAAAATTCGTCGTCTTTTCGGACAATTGTGGCTGAGGAATCATGTCAAGGGACAGTCGCCAACGTGTTTAAAGTGACAACAGACCAAGATCCTTATGCTGTACCGTCTGTCTGCTGTTACGCTCGGCAGATTTGTGTGCAGCTTCGCATAATCGTTTGATAAATTCTTCGGTGGCGAGAGATATTAGGAATGTGGCTTCTTTGGCGATGATAGGTATGTCCTGTCATAATAAGAGCCCTCCAACGCGACTTTTGAAGGCATGCACGCGTACCTTGTCTGCCTTGATTATTTTCTGCACCCTCGATACCGGAAACAGCGATTTTCCCGCTTCGCGAACAACTGGCTGGGGCGCTTTTTTGACCCTCTTTTTCTTTTCACCAATATCTTTGGGATCGTGACTGTGTGAATCAATGGCAGGACCATCGTTTTCAACTGGCTTTTCGGTTAGACTAGCGGAACGGGAGGCCATGAGGTGTCAGCGTGAATAGTGCTGATGAGGGCCAAGCACAGAGTCCAGTCATTCGAATCCCCTGCGCGTCGCGTGTCTGTCACACCACGTGCTTCAACCGGCAAAACCGGACCTTCCAGGAACGATTTCAAGTTCTTCCGAAGTAGAGCAAACAATTATTCCAAAATGCGCTTATCCTCAACATCCACCTAGTTTTACTCGGTTGTCACTTGTCATTCTGTTTCTCCCTTTTCCTCGTATCCTCAGCTTCAGAGCTGTACTCATCACTTCAAGACGGATTTCATTCAGTTCAAACGACCACTTGGGGGTTCTGTCGCTGCGAGATACCCGATTGAATTATAAGCTTAAGCTTTTCTTAATGACGGCATTCGGAATCTCATAATGCTTAATATCTCATTGCGCCCTAGCATAACACGCCTTTGTATCACTTGTCAGGCCCGTATCCAGTTCGTCCGAGTCTTTTACACTTTGATGTTCTAGTCGTGGCGGCACTGTCGCGAAGTGAACCTCATGCTGTGGCCCGTTCGGCTCAGCACATGGTCCTTCCGTCCCCATTCATCCCTTGGAGACTAGATGCTTTCTCCATCTGGGGACTGTAACAGTCGGGCTTTTCGTACAACTTCATCCTCCTTGATCCCGGAACCACCCCGTTAATGAAGTTTCTTGCGTTCGGTGCAATCTAGGATCTAAAATCACAAGCAAGGATTGAATTGGTCGCCCAAGGCCTAAACTATACTCTGTAGTTCCTGTCAGTAAGCCTCTGCAATCCATTTATGCCATTCACACCTAACCGATTAGCTTGACATTACTTGCAGGAGCCAATGTATTCTACAGCATGGCTCTACGCTATGTAGGGTCCGTATTTCTCTCAGGCCTGCCACACCGGAGCTTCGTCGCCATACCGATTGTGAATGGACCATGCGTCGCACTAAACTTACTGCGAATTCACTCGAGTACCTTACCCTGTACATGGTTTTCAGGTGCGAGAAGCTGGATGAGTTTGGCGGCGTGCCATTCATGTGGCATTTCTTGCCATCCCAGAAGAGTCTACAGCAAGGTTCATTATCCATATAAAAGGGTGAGAGGAGGAATGTAACTTCATCGGCTAGAGATGCAGCTTCATAACACCCTGTATTCCTTCCTTCTCCTACTGGCCTCGGTGTCCACTGTCCTGGGCGCTGCCGTTGAGAGCCATGGCATCTCACAACGCGACTCCGAGTCGGAGGCGACTACGGGAAAGCTTGTATTTGCCCATTTCATGGTGGGTTCAAAGCTATTCTATTGCGTTTCCAACTACTCATTGTACTTGCTCGCTAGATCGGCATCGTATCTGATAGGACCAGCGCTGCCGTCTTCGATGACGACATGAAGCGCGCAAAATCCTACGGGATCGACGCATTTGCCCTGAACATTGGCACCGATCCCTACACCGATACCCAGTTAGGATATGCGTACGAATCAGCAGCCAACAATGGCATGAAGGTCTTCCTTTCCTTCGATTTCAATTGGTGGAACCCCTCCGATGCCACGGGTGTTGGCTCGAAAATCGCCCAGTATGCTTCGAGACCAGCGCAACTGAAGATTAACGGGAAAGTATTTGTCTCCTCTTTCGCGGGTACGTCACTTCACGAAGTCGCTTTGCATGTCACTGATTGACAACTTTTACATAAGGTGATGGCTTAAACGTTGATCAAGTTCGCTCTACTGCAGGAGTGGATCTCTTCATGGCCCCGAACTTCCATCCCGGACAAGGAGACTTTTCCAAGTTAGATGGCGCCTTGAATTGGATGGCATGGCCCAACGATGGCAGAAATAAGGCACCTGAAGGGGGTGTTGTGATCTCTGTCATTGACGGAGATGACTCCTACCGGTCAACTATTGGCGATAAGAGCCTTATTTCTCGTACGTTTCGAATCGCGAATGATAGTAAATCAGTCGCCGACTCATGTTTTTTAATCTAGCTGCGTCGCCGTGGTTCTCGACTCATTTTGGAGCCGAAGTTTCTTACAGCAAGAATTGGGTGTTCCCAGGGGACTTCCTGTGGTATCAACGCTGGAATGACATCCTTGCGTTGGCACCTCAGTTTGTCGAAATCGAAACATGGAACGACTACGGGGAATCCCACTATATTGGACCACTATCTTCCCCTCACACCGATGACGGAGGCTCCAAATGGGTTAATGACATGTCAGTGATTCGACTTCATTAACGTCTTATGATTTGTCTCATGGTAAATATGATCGTAGGCCTCATTCGGGTTGGCTCGAAATGTCAAAGCCTTTCATTGCTGCATACAAAGCAGGTTCTGAGTCGGTATCCAACTACATCACCGACGAGAAGCTCATCTACTGGTATCGACCTACCCCGCGGAATATTAACTGCGACTCCACGGATACAACAATGGGTCCGGCTAACAACGCCAGTGGCAATTATTTCAACGGTCGCCCGAATGGCTGGGAGACTCTGAGCGACAGCGTCTTCGTCGTGTCCCTTCTCAAATCACCCGGTACTGTCACCGTGAACTCCGGGGGTACGCACTACAGCTATGATGCCCCTGCCGGTGCAGCCGCGTTTTCCGTGCCAATGGGCATCGGTGCGCAAGCATTTGGGTTAACCCGGAACGGCAAGACCATGTTTAGCGATACAAGTTTGAAGCAGATTGTCACAAAATGTATTTGCGGCATCTACAACTTCAACGCCTACGTCGGCACTGTCCCCGCCGGGGCGTCTGACCCTCTTGGATCAGATGGCTTGGCTAACTTCGAGAATGGTCTCAAGGTACCCTGTGCGGCTCAGCCCTCGTTGCCCGCCAGCCCTCCTGCCACTGTTGCCATCTTCGCAACCGGTACTCCTACGCCTGCCCCAACATCCCATATATAATGGGCTCGTACTTCGATTTCATAATGCCGGTGAAGCATTTCCATCCCTAATTCTTATGCATTCCTGCCTGCTCGTTGTTTATCACTTTATTGATGTGCATCGTATCTGTTCGCTTTGTTAGAAGTAGGAATTGGTGTTGTTGTAACTATTGTATATATTGTATATACACTGTAAATGATTCCTTTATACCTTTTTTCTACTCGTTCGACGGTAGGCAGATATTGGCCAGATTTAGCTGCCTCCGCTATCAGCCTTCAACCTAAATGTTAAGCTTTTAATAGTAATCGGTAATACTTCATCACCATGCTAAGTGGCAGAGGGCCTGATTGATATGATATCTGAAGTCAAGGATAAAGCTTGGTTCATCACATATTCTGCCTTCGTAAAGTGATAGAAGCATACTAAATACGCAACAAGCTAATTACTTGAACCGGCACCCAATCATCCCAAATTATAAATTATGCCGTCCTCTGGACATGATTTTCTTTACTTAAGACCTGTCGCCCTCTTTTTACAAAAATACCAAGACTTTGTTCGATTGACACGAGCTACACTATACATGACTTTGGCATCGGAAACGTATTTGATAAACATCCAGCCGAACGAATACGCGCGGACATTCTACAGCAGTGATCTTCTTCACGAAGAGCGCTGGAGTTCACCATGTTGAAGAGAATTGTAAATGTCGCTGTCGTCATACATGGTGCTGTATAAAAGACGACCCTCGGGAGTGGAATAGAACACTCTGATACCTAATATTGCGTCAAAGTAGTTAGTGTCGATGGTCGCATCTTTCAATGCCTTTCAAATAGACTTACTGCGTTTCGTGTTATCGGAATTAGAAGGATCGTGGACAATTGCAATGGATGCTGCAAGCAGACCGTGTTACTGGTATGAAAACCCGCAACCAGAGATTACTCACTACCACGTGCAGGTGTCCTAACGCCGGTAGTATTGGGCACCAGCGACATATCTAAAAAGTTGCCGCCTTGGGAGACCTGTCCTTGGAAGAGTCTTGACGGATCTTCCTGAGGCTGACTGAAGAGTCGGTATTGATTGGAGTCGACGCTATTCTGAACCCCCATATGAACTGTGGCGAAAGGTCCGCGCATGACCGGCCCATTGAACCCGGATACAGGTTCGAACTTGGGAATCAAGACATTTAAACCGTTTCGCAACTCACGCCTCATATGGACCACATAGCGGCCGGGAGCCTGGTTGTACATGATACAAACACAGTCAACGGTATCGGTTCCGGTGTACGGGTCTGTTTCTGAAATGTCACTCAATTAGACTACGGATCAATGCCAAGCGATATGAGAAGGATGCATACCGGTCCACGAAAAAGCCGAAAGGGTTGTTCGCGCCATTGCCGGGTCATAAGTGACGAGTGAAGGGATGCTCCATTGTCCGAACGCTTTCTGATACACGTAGTCTGCTTTCATGTGAGCAAAACATCGATGAAGGGTGCTACAAAGCTCACAAATCCTCTACGAAGAGACACAAGTCAATGTTAATACCGTCTGAGGCAAGGAAATACTATCTTACATTGTCAGGTGCTTGATAAAACAAGAAGGCGGTCTGATAATCTTGACCAGTAATCACCGATGCGAGAGATGACCCCATTACTGGCGCAATCGCACTGTTGCTGGTGGTCTCTGGTACGGTATTGACGCCGATATGTGCGCGGCCTCCATTCTTATCAATCCTCCACTCAAACAAGTTGCCGTTGTAGCCTTGGTAGAAGATAGAAGATTGCTGACTCGTTTCCGAGAAGTCGCGCTGTGCCAAAATAAGCAGTCAGCACGCGCGGTTTCAGCAATGGAGAGACAAACTGACCCTGTTTGCAGCAATCTTGGAATCGCGATGTCCATAGCCAGAGCTGAACGAACTAATTTGCGAGGTAGTATCCGACGAATCGGTACGCCTCAAGGTGACGATGCTTGGGGTCGTTTCTGCAGGCTGCGCGATCAAGCAGTATACGTAGTCGAAGCTCGGTGCACCATAAACTGCAGCAAAGAAGTTGCCAACAATTGGTGCAGGCATGATGGGCTGAGCAGAGGTGTTGGACTGGAAAGACATGTAGGAATGAGAACTGGAGCACTGGAGAAACTGCCTTTTAACTGTTCCACCAGCGGCGTAAGATGGTCTGGAGTCGTAGAACGAAAAGGTCACGATCCTTCCAGGAACAATAGATTAAGGCAAAGAAAAGGACGCGATGTGTTCAGCTGGTGCTAGTGCAGCTGTATCTCGGCATGACTTGACACGCGCGCCGATCAAGGACCGTGATGAGGAAACATTCAACATGTTCAACTGACAACACGCCGGTGCCGGATCTTCGCCTGGTACAAATACTATTCGGTCGCCGTGTATGGCAATTCTCTGCTGAGCGAGTACGCAGCGGTAGAGCTCCAGCGCCATGGCACGAAATAGCACTGAACGCTAGTGGCTAAGCTTTGAAGTATTTGCTGTTGGATATGTTTAAGAATTCTCCAGCAAAGCGCGCAAGAAAAAGGTTGGAGGTCACAGTGCTTCAATAGCAAGTAAGTTATCTCCAAGGGATGTAGGAATCAATGCGTCAGTGGGCGCAAGGGTGCATTGTGAGCGCTTTATTCTCTCGTACGTGTTCAATTACGAGGTATCACGAGGCCCGTAGAGGGAAGACAGACTTGTATGCGTTGTATGCGGACGAGAGGTATCAAGGGATTACAGCCCATCTTTTGCCACTAGGATTCATCACGAGGCCTTCCGCTGGGAGCTGTAGTTTGACGCTGAGTAAAACCACGTTAAAGAAAGAAGCAAAGGATCAGGGCGACTTCAAGGTCAGCGGAAGCGGATTTCGCGGAATTTTTTTTAGTTATTTTTTTTCTCTCGTTATTTTAGTCATTATTACACCGCCACGCGTCAGATAATAAAGTTGGACCAACTTTGCCAACTCTAGTTGTGATGATTACGGCTTGACGCGTCAAGAAATTTCTTTTCTAGCCAATTCCAATTCAGGTCAGTACATGCGCACTGTAGTTACGAATGGAACTGAAAGGCGGTTCAGGTGGAAGATGCTATGGATTCTTTCACGGTGATCCCCAGAACGGTCTTGCACTGGAGGTGCGGTTTTTTCTGGAACCCAACCAAAAAGATCTTGTAAAGAAACTCGTCCTTGACGCGGAGCAGGACATGGCCCTCTTCGAATATAATATTCGTTCTATCCGTGAAGATCTCGTGGGGCGCGCTTTGAGAGCCGGAAACATTCTTCTGCCATGGGCTCTAGTGGGAGATCGTAAGGATCCAGTAATCCAATTATCTGATCCTTCACCATCACATAGCTCTACAGCTCTGATGTGGACCGTACGAGATTCCTTCACCGTCTACATACATGTGTGAGCACCTAGGGCGCACTTTTTAAGTAGAACACAGTGTTCCTCGCGGTCAAAACATGGAGGAGAAATATGGCGAATAAGATATCTATTATCGACAGATAGATGGCAGATGGAGGTGAGCAAAGCCTTGTGCTGTGCAATGTAATTGACTTTCATCGAATTGGGATCGGGACAGAATGTCGACTACTCAGACAATGTTCTCACCGAATTCGCCCTTGAATTCTTGCCCACTCATTCCGCTCGATAGAAGACCTTTAAGGCCTGTCTCTCTCTAGCTGAGATCGCGCATCTGAGCATGCCTTTACCGATCCTCGAAAGTTATATTGATCTCGTTAGTATTTCTCTGTTTGATGGCGAATGCCCAGAGCAGGTTAGAACATTCCGCGACGCATCCAGGTTAGCAAAGGCCTCACTTTCCGAGCTTCCTCTCACTACGTTTGTCTATCTGCCAAAGACCTCGACCAGTATCTCCTTTGAGGATATACCCATGATAAAAATCATATCTCACCTCAAGAGGTGCCAGAGACCCATTCCCTTGTTCTTCTACCAAACTCCTTTTACTACGGCTATCTCGTCTGCAGAGCCTGCGGATGCCTTTCGCCGTTTCATTTTCCTTTTAGGCGTCCTGAAACAGCACGCCCGCAGGTTCATAGGTTGTTTGACACTTCCTACATTGACAGAGCTTCACGTCAGTGACTCGGTCACGCTAGACGTTCAAATCTTTGTAGATCTCATCTGTCGCTCCAAGCGCGTAGCTTTCGCTCTTGTTCTTTGAGTGCGGAGACATCTTCATATTTCTCCTGCATCCCCCCAATGACATCCATCTGTTATTAACACAGGAAACTTTGGAGCATAGCGGGTTGAAGCCGCTGGTACCCTTCAGGTAATAAGCTCATTCTGCCGAAACTGGACACTTTGGAGATCTACTCGACTGATTTTACGGAGGTGCATCAAAAGAATTGTTGGGCCATCGAAAGCCGTTTTACTACGAATTCCCGGTTGAATGTCTCTTTCCGTTTGGGTCGTCAGAGAGCACAAGCTTCAGGGAAGGGTAAAAGATCTAGAGCAAGACGCGAAGAATCAGCTGAAAAAACCAATAAGTAGAGGTCTAAGGGCCCAGTTCATTCTTCCAGGACCAGATGGCGAGTCTGATTGGGACGACGGAGATTGTCAGTCGGAACCGGGAGATGATTACCTGTACGGCGATTCCTCTTGATGCAGATAACGCAATCATAGACCATAACTGCAAAAAATCCATCCTGTTTAATATTCCGTGAAAGCGAATAGCTGGACTTAAATAATTTTGGATGCCCTACTCCCAAACCAGCTTTCCATTGTTATCAACGGTAGCCGTCATCCCACCGCTGACTTTCTTACCACCTTTTCCGCTCGAAAGCTCTGCCATCCTAGTCTTTTCTAGCTCTCGATGGTGCTGTGCAAGCGCTGCTAGCCTCCCTTTCTCAGCCTCAGCCTTGGCCGCCTTCTCGGCCGCCTTCCGGGCAGCGTTCTGCCGCTGACGCTTTGTCTGTGGTTGGTTGGTCGTCGATGCGGTTTCTGATATTCACGAGTTAGTGGTTAGTTTAGCATAAACCAAAGGGGGACTCACTGTTCGTGTTTGACGACAAGTTCGCAGTAGTTGTGTTACGCGAACCACGGTTCCGCTTCACAACTCCCCAGCCCTCGTCGTCGTCTTCCACATCGTGTGCATCTTCATAGTCGCCCCACGAGAACCCTGCAGCAGGAACTGCTCTTGACGATGACTCAGAAGTGGTGGACCGTGTAGGTGTAGTCGTTCCAGTGTTAGAGCTACTATATAATAGGTAAGCACGTCACAAGTAGAAAAGTTAAACATGAGCGCAACTTGTCAGTTTCACCGCTAGTTGCTGTTGCTTGGTATACCTCAGTGGTAGGCACTGATTGGGATTTTGGTGTTTCTGTCGTTGTTGGAGGCTCTGAAGGCGGAGGAGGAGGAGGCGAAAGTGGGACTGGAGTAGACGAGGAAGGTGACTGAGGTTCTGCTTTGACCGCGGCGCTCTTCTTCTTCTTCCCTTTATTCTTCTTCTTCGGCGGTATCGACTCCTTAGACGCTATGAGAGCATCAGGAGCTGCCTTGGTAGCCTCGAAGTCCCCAGGAATAACCTCCGCAGAGCTCGCCACTGGCGCCTCCTTCTGCTCAACCGCAGCACTGGCGCTGCTGTCCTGGGGAGAGGCGGACGTTTCTTTCCCTTTGCCCTTCGCTTTGGCCTTTCCTTTCTTCTTCTCTTTCGTTTCTGGAGGTGGCGGCTTAGGTTTGCCCTGCGATGAATTCGAAATTTGGACCACTGCAAAGCCCACAGCACCAGCGACTGCGACGGCAGTCAAGGCAGTTTCGGCCGATACAGAGGAAAGTATGGTGCTTTGGGTATGTCCCATGTTAATAGTATAGGAAGGAGAGAATGAATGAATGGGTGAAATTCGAGTTCGAACTTGAAATACGGGGAGAGAATCGTGGTGGTGACGTGGAGAAATAAATATCCTGCGAAAACGTGATCACTTACAAACGCGTTCAGAATCAATCGTTGCCAACGCGTAGCATTCCCAGGAGCACATGATTTTTCTATAGCGAGAGAGCTCAGAGCAGGAGGGTATTGGTGGTATTTATTGGTGAAGGAGGTGTTGGTATTTGTACAGTTGAATCTTACGAGAGAGAGTGAGGTTCTGGACAGTCTAGTCCGCGGTATGTAACGTAGATGATGGCAGCAACGAACTCAACTATACAGAGAAGAGCTACTCTAAAAATATATCAAATGCAGCTTTAAAAGCGGAAATGCATATACAAAAATGAGGGTGTAGGGTATCTCGAACAATGACACTGACAGCATTGGAAAGGTATGATAATACAATATGTAAAGGGTGAAATAAGAGTGGAGGCGGTAAAGCGAGGTCATTCGACCTCACTATCGCTTACGGTCGCGGCTGAGAACCGCAACTGATCCGATGCTAAACCATCATCGCCTCTGAGATGAAGTGTTCCTCCTGCTCGGGCACTCCTCTCCAACAGATCATTCCACATGTCTGTCTTTTCTTGCTCAGTCCAAGCAGGTTTTATCGTGGCTCGGTCACGGAACTGAGCTGTGGGTGGTGACGCAAAGGTGTTTGCGTAGGAACGGGGTCGAGCTGTCGCATGCGAGGAAGTAGACGCGCGGTTCGGATTTGTAGGAGTGTCAGGAACAGGTGGAGGTGAGGAGAAACGTGGAACGGATGGCAGCTTTCGAATAGGCGACGATATTCTCGACGTACTGGGACTGGTTCTATGTAAACTGCGGGAAGGTCGAGAAGGCGTTGTTTTTAAATCGGCACCGACATCAGAAGGGGTGGATTCCGCAGAAGCTGATGGTCTACGACCCACGAAAGCATTGATAGGTGCTGACGTGGAGAACTCTGGGATTGTGGGCGAAGCTCGGATGGAGTCTTGTGGCGGTTTCCATGCAGTTCTGGGAGGTGTCGGCAGAGGCTCTTCAGCAGAAGGTATCCAGCTTTCTGGTGACGATGTCGATCTATGAACCGAGGGCTGAGCAATCTTTCCCAACGACTTTCGATGACGAAGCCTGGAATCATCTCCTTCAGCGTGTATGCCATTGGTCAATTTGTACAGCTCTCCTGGGGGAATGATGTGTTGGCCAACAACAGTGTCAGGAACAGGAGGCGGAAGTTCATCCCCATATGATGACGACGACGATCGCTGAGATTGTGTCCGCTGGAAAAACTTTGAAGACGCGACATCCGAAGATCCTGGAGAAGATGAACGCGTTGCTATACTCCGTCTGTGGCCTCTAGGCGAATGGGAAGATATAGCAGGTACAGGATGCGGAGGGTGTATCGCGGGGCCTTTAGATGATTGCGATGGCCGGCCACCGGAAATCGACGTTCGAGATTGCATGAACCGTGACAATGCGCCAGCCGGAGGGGCGTTTCCGTGTCCATCCACTGATTTGGGGCCGTAGTTCATTACAACATAATCTTTGGGGAGCGCGGGAACAGGTGGCGGGCTGCCTGACGGAGAACCTAAAGGCGAATCCGTGAATTTGTCTCGCAAGCCACCCGTGCTAATGCGTTTAATCAGCTTCCACAGCTTCTTGCCTCCCCCGCTACCTGGTTCAGATTTTGTTTCCTGCGACCCGGGTACAGCATTGAACGCTGGATCAAAAGTGGAGTCCGCGGCAATCGAAGTTGACGTCCTAGGCGTCTTCGATACTGGTGTAGTGGGTTCATCGACGGGTCTCGCGTGGGTATCCACCGTTACTCGGAGAAACTTAGTAATTTCCTCAGTCTTGGGACCATCCAAAACGGGTCCCCGATGCCCTCTTCGCTCCTGCAGGTTGGGACGGCCCCGCTCTAACTCTGATTCTAGTTCACGTTCGCGGTCAACGGACGGAAGCTCAATCTTCTCCCATTCCATGTCATCGTCTGGCACCCCCATACTGCCTTTCCGCCACCGCCCCGACAGTTTACGTGATAGCGACCTGCTCAAACTCTTGGACGTACGAGGCTTACCGACAGACACGCTTGCGGTGCGCTGTCCGATGCCCGAGCCCAGCCCGTTGGCAAGCTGGGTGCCAAGACTATACTCTGACCACGAGTCCTCTGGTCCACCAACGGCAACCACCTTTCCCGACGTCGAACCGAAGACAGTGTAATAAGGCGTTGAAGGGGACGACGGTGGAGAGGATACGATATGATCCGGCAAACGAGATGTACTTGCTTCCGGAATACTGCTGACTTTGGGCGTAGCATGGTCAGTGGAGGATCCAGACGAAGAGGACAGAGGTGTAGATACGCCCTTTTCTTTCTTGAGCTTTTCCTGTTCCTCTTGCTGTCTCCTCCGTTCCTCCAATTGTTGTTGCTTGTAGGCCATTGCCACTGCCCCTGCCGGCGTTAGACCAGATGTATCAACACTCTCTCCACTCGGGGGGTGACGCGGTAGAGGATTAGCAGGAAGAGACCTTGATCTCGATGCCATTCCAGTTCGTGGCTTCAGTTTGGCCTCCGTATACGACGCAGGAAATATGACAGGGTTAGGCGCCTTGGCACCATTGCTCGGCCTCCTCTTCAAAACGTTCTTTGTACGTTTTTCTGTTGAAGGATTATTCTGCACAATTGTCGTAGAAGTCGGTAGGGGCAATGTATGGCCGAGACTTAGAAAAGAATGATCTTCGTCCCCTTCAGAAGTCGTCCCTGTTCTGACACCGAGTCGGTCCCTGACCTGGGAGCTGAGCCGTCCCGGAGAACTGCGATAGCCACCTCCGCCTGCATCGTCATCACTGCTCACTACAGTACCAGCTCTGTTTGCACTACGTCCCAGTGATCGATAGCCGTCTGACTCAGAACCTGATAGAATAGATGCAGGTTTGGATAACAGGCGTTTCATGTCGTCCAATGCAAGTTTGTGAGGAATAGCATCAAGCGCTGGGGAGGATGACGGCGGTTTCGTACGGGACTCGTGGGGGTGATTAGGTAACAAGTCACCAGATGCTTTTCGGGAATGGGGGGAATTGGTAGTGGAAGATGAGAATGATGAGGGTGGCGTCTGAAAGGGCACTGAAGCTCCACGTGAAGAGGTCGTGGTTGTCGAGGACAAGGATGGTAGAGAGAGGGATCGTGAACTGGACGTAGAAGCTTGTCCTAACGACAGGATATTTGCGGAGGCCGTCCTTCCAAAAGTGGACGCATTGGGGTGTGAGGGGAATTCGTGTTCAGAAAAAGTTTCGGCGCGAACGTGGGGCGTCCGTAGCGAAGACGAAGAAGTTGACATGGTAGTTGAGGACGACGACTTGCGCGCCGAATGATATGAAGGGGTAGCTGGCCATTCCTGGTAATCAGAAAAATGAATTCCACAGACGATGGACGTACAAGGCATATGTGAGGGTTGCTGTGGTATTGACGGTCGTGATGGAAGTTTGTAAATCGAGGTAGGACTCGAGTTCGACTCTGATGAAATAGATATTGTAAGTATCTGCTCGTATTAAAAAGATAAATCACGCACGAGATGGCCTTCGGGAATTAGAGGGAGATTTAGAGGTCGTTAGTTTCGTTGCATGTGTGGGGTCTGTCGGGCAATCAAGACATTAGCGTTGGGCGGTCAAAATGAGTCAATAACGATACCATTCATATTATGTGATTTGGATGACGAGATATCTGCTTTCATTCAATGAAGGTCTGAGATAACAAAACGACAATACGGTGACGTACCTGAAACAACTCCCTCATATCGGCCGGGAGGTCGTCTAGGCGCTGAACGGACATGAGAAGACGCGACCATGGAAAACCAGACACATACATCTGTGGCTTGCACTTGATATCTCCCCAGAGAGCTGCGACGCTGGTGACGATGCTACTGCAAACGGATTAAATTAAGTTTTTGTATGTTAGGGGGGACTTTGACACACCGGCTCTTGGAGCGACGAGATCGCCAGCGGCTGCGTGGCAGATTATGACTACGATAACTTTCGGAAGAAAGATAGGGCGTACCGGGTCGCAATGACTTGGAGGTCAACATGCTGGTGCTCGACCTCGACGATGACCCTGGGACTAAATGTGAGTGAGGAGCAATTGCCTCAAAAAATATGCAAACGCACCTCGTGGAACTGGCATATGCTGATCCACCTTTTCGACTGAGTGTTCGGATGATGTTGTAAATCCAACAGGAAAGGCTGAGGCTGGGCCACTACCTTGTCGAGGGTCGATCGTTTGAACAAGTGTAGCACGGCGATCACTCTCCCATTCCCTCGATCCCTCTTCAAAGAATGTTGGGGTTGTCGGTGAGGCAGCAACCCGTCGTATTCTGGATGAACCAGCTAGAGGACTGAGTGGTGTCCCGGTACGAGAATATGAACGATCAGGTAGATGACAGTTGATGGTAGGTTTTGTACGGGTTATAGGCGCGGATTCGGATGTATTTCCTGGTTCATTGGGCCGGCTACACAGGAGTGGAGTATTATTAGACGTGTTTGCAATTATGTCACGGCTGCCGTTCTCCAAAGTAGTTGATGGAGTTGATGATGAAGCAGTAACTACGGTGGTGCGAGTGCTCCGTCGAGATAACGTTAGCGAATCTGAATCTGATGGGTTGGCAATAGGTCGTCGAGGATGGATATTAGATTCCGCAAACGACATGGAAAGCAGACTTGGGAAACTAAGAAGCCCGGATGAGCATAAATCAGGAGCAGGTAAGAAAAGCATACATCAAAATTAAAGTCTAGCTGGAATCAAAAGGGTACTGGTAGCCTGGGTAGCATAATTATCAGGTGGAAAGGGTTGAAGAGGACGGGGAAACTACGCACATGTTTTATTACTGGGTCGGAGAGCAGAATGGTATTCACCAATCAAATTTGTCGTCTCGAGGATTAATTGGGACCACACGTGTAGTGAATACGACGTCACAAAACACGAGAAAATTGCACGGCAGCGATCGATTTAATCAGGTAAGAGCAGTGTCCAGCAGGCAAGAAGTTCAAGGAGTGAATGTGCAGCAAGGGCTATCAAAAGAATGTGAAAGTAAAAGAATGACGATGGTAAGACGATACTAAGAAGTGAACAGTTTTTTTTCGGAGAAAATACACGTGAGGGAAGGAGGCGACGTTACGTTTTGCCGCTGTTTGTCATGATCTCCATGGATACACATCACCGAAAGATAAAGATAATCAATGATTGAATTTTGTTACAGCTACTAGTACATTTCCTCGAAGCAGCTCAAGTGACAAGCATACAGTTACATCCGTAAATTTCAGCTTGACATCCTGGCGTTTTATGCCAACGACTTTTTTTTTTGACAGATGTATGTATATGAACTTGATATGAACCTTGCGCATTCTTCTAAGAATTCCTGTTAGGTACACAGATGCAATGCAGATGCAGGGATTCCTGTCTTCTCGGAGCAATTCTATAGGTACCGCTCAAGAGGACCAACTATACTTTTCCCGTACGCAGACCACTTTTCCACGCAGCAACTGTATTAATGTCATCGGCCCGTTCAGATGTTCTTCGACTTCGACATTGGACCGTTTCGAGTGGTAGAACCTGTGATACTTCCGTTAACTGTACGTTATCCGGACATCCGCTGATCATAGAAATCACCTGCCCTCGTTATAAGACCACTTCGTAGTTAAATACAGGCTTTTGGAAGCGCCGGTTTGACTGGTTCTTATCGTCTGAGTAGAAATGCCAAGTGCCTAGAATGCATTTCCCGAACATTGCGCCATCAGTGCGCAGATGCTCAAAAAAGTATCCCTGGAACCAAGGGACTGGTTATAATCGTCTGCATGGGTGTGATGGGAGTCGAGAGCTTACGGAGAGCATTCGAGAATATCATGGAACTGCATGTGGATAACCAATGCTATCTTTGTAAACTGGGAGTATAGCGAGGTTCGTACACAGACTTCTCACGACAAAGACCGGAGAACGAAATTTTACGGGAAACTAAGCCTGGGACTCGAAGCAGGGTGCTTGTTTTGATCAAATGAAGTGTTCCTTCTAGCCACCAAGGAAACCCAGGGTGACCGCGATCGGGGAAGATTCCGAGAGGTAGACAGGCCCGTGCAATCATACAGGTATGCACAAGTTGGCAAGCAAGTGCAGAATCACGAGATGAGAGTTGTATGAATTCCTTACGAGATATCACACGCCATGAAGGAAGACGGCAGCATTACAGCCGACATCGTACAAGAAGCAGCAGTACCTATATGAATCCTACAGTAGTGGATGAGAAACAGCACCCTGGGCTAGGTGACATGAGAAATATCATACCGATCTTCCCAATAGATATCAAAAGTCTGACACACGGCCCTTGAAGCTCCAATCCCCGTCGTCTTCTGTTCCCCACTGTTTGACGGGTTCCTGCTTGGGACCACCTTGCTCTCCCGTCACTGGATTAACCTCTCCTTCGAAGGCCGGCTTCACGGGTTTCCGCGCATCGGGATGCATTGCAAGTTCCACTTCCACATCAGATAACGGGGCGCCTGAAGAAAGAGGTGCTTGGGCCTGTCGCTGAAGTTCCTCGAATTCCCTTTGAAGTTCTCGTGGAAGAGACGGAGGAGAAGGGCGGTTCAGGTTGGACAGAGAACGACGGAAGCCTCGCACAAGCGGGGTTGACCGGTGTGTTCTAGCAAAAATATGCAACGACATCATTGTGAGAGCAAAGAAGCAAGTCGGTCAAACGGGCCGAGTCTGTCCGAAATTTGTCCGACGTTCGGCATTCGCGGCGACTCACGTGTTTATCGTCTTCGCGTCAATTTGATTTTTCTACCTGAACGCGTCTGCCACCAGTCATGTCGCTGAGCCTACCAACTCCCGATGAATTTCCGGCATTTCCATATTCTCCCCCTTATCCGATACAGGTAGAGCTCATGCGCCACCTTTACACGTCTATTGAGGCAAGAAAGGTGACTATCGTAGAGAGTCCAACTGGCACGGTACAAATCTTTGCTTTCGGTAACCGTACTGTTCACTGACGCGCCTGAAGGGAAAAACACTCAGTCTTTTATGTGCCAGCTTAACTTGGATAACTGATGAGAAGAATCGCGCGAGAAAAGGCAAGATGGCGGCATTGGGAGAGTCTGACCAAGACGGTACGACTACTTACTCGAGAAGAATATTTGAGTCTCACTTCACATATAGACAGCGACTGGGTGGCTGCGCAGACTAGGGAACGTTTGCGAAGAGACATGGAGGATCAGGAAAATGAATATAAGGAACGATTGGCGAAGGCCAGGAAAAAGGAAGTCGAGCTGAGGAGGATGGCAAGGGCGCGCGTCTCGAAGAAGCCCGTGAGTCCCATTGAATGAACCACCCCCTCACATGCTGATTCTCTCTCAGAAGATGAAAGAGAAATCCAACCCTATTGATGATGAAGAAGATGACAATATATTTCTTCCGGAAACTGAAGCTGCCGAGGACGATAATATATCACCAGTGGTCAGGTCATTGATGGCAAAGTAACATACTTTTCTTCTCTTTATTTTCATCCAGTATTAATAACTATACAGACTAGAGAAAGGTTCCAGGAGTGACCTGCTGGACGACGAAGAGCTGACGTGCACCAAGATTTACTACGCCTCACGCACGCACTCTCAGTTAACTCAAATCATACCAGAAATGAAGAGATTGAAGCTCTTTCCGGTCAATAACCAATCAAGTTGCTCTTCGGCAGCGTTGCCCCGAAAACGCGTTGCTGAAGAATCGGACGATGAGATCGATACCGAATCTGCCATATCATATTCACGCACAGTGTCGCTTGGCTCGCGAAAACAGCTTTGTATCAATGACGAACTTCGTGCAAAGAAGAAAGACCTTGACGAAGGGTGTCGCGAACTGCTAAACGGTAGGTTAGTCGTGTCAATACCACAATATCTTTAAACTCAATATATTTTTAGAGAAGGGAGACAAACGCTGTCAATTTTTGCCACCCAGAGGTGATGATTACCGTATGACTGAATTTAGGGATCAGATCCTGGTATTCCGCATAGTTACTTCAACGAAGCTTCACTCATGTCAACCTTAGGCCTCGCCAAAGGATATTGAAGACCTGGCCACCACCGGTCGAATAGTTAGTTTATGCCCATACTTTGGCTCTAGGCGCGCCATACCCCAAGCAGAGGTGAATCTTATACTAAATGAGATGGCCTTCCTAACGAAATGCAGCTCGTGACTTTACCTTATAACCTGTTGTTGCAGAAGTCAGCACGCGAAGCCCTCGGAATTGATTTACAGGATCAAATCGTTATCATTGATGAAGCTCACAGTGAATTTGGTCCTTGTCATTATTCGTTATCTCGCTAACCCCTTCGATAGACCTCATTCCAACCCTTCTGGCGTTGTCAACGCACAAGCTGTCTCTCTCTACCTTGGAAACATCTTATAAACAAGTATGCATTTACGTTTCGAAGTTTCGTAACCGACTTTCTCCCGTAAACTTGCTGCACTTGAAACGTCTAGTCGCTTTTCTAGATGCATTGACAAATTATACCTTGTCCTGGAAGGAGGACGATGTACGTCAAAATCAGAAGGTCGATATGCTTTCCGTATCCGAGCTCCTAGGAAGACTTGGCAATAAGGTCGCAGGTATTAATTTACTCGAGATTACGGGATATTTGACAACAAGTAAAGTCAGAATGCCATGCTAAATTTCACATTGCGTCAAACTGACAACTTCCTTTTCTTAGGTTGCCAGAAAGATTGCGAATTACTCCGACAAGCAGGATGAAAAAAGGACGGGTGGGTGTGTTTTGACGCTTTGTATCTTCTCTGTTTAAGTGTCATCTTGTAGATTCGGCAAAAATCAAACAGACCTCGAAGGGGGCTGTTCCACCTTTACATGCGGTTGAAGACTTGATGCGGTCACTGACAACGACAACTGAAGGTACGTACAGTTACGCATGCTATGTTTGAAAACATAATCCGTTCTCTTCGCAGATGGCAAGATAAGCCTTTCCCTTGTGGGCAACGTCGGTCATGAAGATGTCGAAATCAAGTACCAGCTCCTTAATCCAGCCCCGCCATTTATGGAGGTAGTCGAAGAAGCTCGATCCGTCATTCTTGCGGGCGGAACCATGTCACCCGTACGTGGCGCTTTGAATAGCAAGGTTCAGCGCCTTACTTTGTTGACAGATATCCGATGTCATTAACCAACTGTTTGCGAATCTTCCAAGTGAAAGGTTAACCAGTTTTTCTTGCGGCCATGTCATTCCGCCGTGGAATCTGTTGCCATTGACGATCTCCAAGGGTCCACGTGGTGGAGACCTCCAATATAAAGCTGAGAAGCAGGTGGACAAAGCTGTGGTAAGTCAAATGTATCTGCGATCAACAGATCTTTGACCAATCTATGCAAGATCGGAGAACTGGGACAAATTATCTTGAATTTGACCAACATCGTTCCCGGTGGAATGATCGTGTTCTTTCCGTCGTATAAATTCTTGAACACGAGCAAAAATTATTGGAAAGCTGGTGGTGTCATAGAAAAGTTCAACGTCAAGAAAAAGGTTAGTGAATAGTTCCGACACGTCAAAAATGATTCTTTTTCGAACTGATACGGCAGGTATTCTTTGAACCAGATGAGGCTAAAGACGTCGATGAAGTGTTACAAGGATTTTCATCTGCCGTTCGCAGTCCAGTGAGTAGCTCCACGCGTGAATACAGCTAATTCACTGAATGAGGAACAGGTGGACAATAAGAAAGGCGCATTGCTTTTCGCAGTTATCGGCGCAAAGCTATCCGAGGGCCTGAATTTTGCCGATGATTTAGCTCGGGCAGTAGTCATTGTCGGACTTCCTTACGCAAACCTAGCATCTCCAGAGCTTCGTGAGAGGATGAAATATGTAAAACGGCTGGAGGACAAAGGTCAGCTGAAGAAAGCGCAAGGCCAGAAGGATGCCGCAGCGGAGTTGTATGAGAACATGTGTATGAATGCTGTCAACCAGAGTATAGGTGCGTTGTCGAGTGTCGATGAAATCTGTCTGCTTAATACACAAACGCCACAGGACGTGCAATCAGACACCGTGGGGATTGGGCGTCCCTGATTCTCCTTGATAAACGTTATGCATCATCAAATATTCGAAATAAGTTGCCGAAGTGGATTGGATCAGAGATGAAGGTTGCCCAGACATTTGGATCAGCTATGAAGGAGATGGGAGTTTTCTTTAGAAATAAGAAGTTACCAAATTCGTACTAGTCAGCCCAAAAAATCTTCAAATTGGCGTAAAGTGATATGTGATATATTCCTGTTGATGAAGCCCACCTTGATCCTGAGACATATAAAATGACCGCATATCATGAGAGTAATTTCAGATGCCGGCGGTTAGTTCCCGCGCCATCTTCCTCTCACACACCTTCCCTTTTCTATACCCAGTGCTGCAGGCTTCAGTATACCATCCAGGAGGTGTCTTGCGACTGTGTAGTAATGCTGGCATGGGGTTCTTCTCGTCAAGGAAGCCCTACGACGACTACGTTGCCACTGACAAATCCGTTGTCCATGTCATCCGCTCACGTTTCGTGCGTACTTCCTCTCCACCCGCTCCGCGAATATTGATAGAACTCCGAAATAACCTTTTTTGTTCGCCATCGCTTCCCGAAATGAATCGTTACGTCTAATTCGGGTCACGTAGTACGGCAAAAACAAAGGAAAGGAACGCGAAGCTGCTAACCCTACTTTTGTCGATACGGGCAAGTCGGCAGCTCAAGCCTTGGCTCAGCCGTCTCCGATACATACGAATGGAACTGACGCTGCGGCGGCGGCCTCGTTGCATAAAAAGACGGGACCTCGTCCACGGAACAGTGTATATGGCCAGCCAGGGTCCACCGCTGAAAAACCTGCTACCAACATGTCAGCGCCGTTGCCACTACGGAAGGACACAAATGACGAAAATGACATCGCAGTTTCCCTAACGAGAAAGGCCACGGATAGCGTCACGTATGTCCTGTATAAAAAATTTTACATTTTCGTGATATGGACCGCAAACATAGGGTGACGCTAGCGCAACGGCTGAACGAGTTGGCAGTGGCAAATTCGGAGGGCTTGCTGAAGTGCGTGCCAATTTATTTCTCACCTGTTTGTCGCCTGATGTGTGTTTTTTCATTTCCAGTGATGATGAATACCGAATGCTGCGGCAGAGTCTGTTCGAGAGATTCGCGAGCAGCTCAGCTGTGCCTTCTGAGGAACCAGTTGTTCCCGTCAACCGACACCAAGCACGTGGAAGTGAAAGTAGTAAAAGACGTAGGTGACTTTAATATGTCTGACTGTGCATGCTCTTATATATGTATGCTTTGCCGAAGTGTCCGTCAGCTCACGGCCTTCTTCCAATTTTGTCGTTACCGTTCCTCGTTCTCCTTCAGTACAGTCACGCAACTCAGTTGCCTCAGGCATGGCGGGTCTGTTTCGAAGACCTGGAGGTGGTCGGACTCGGTCCGGGTCAAAAGATGTTAGCGACACATCTAGCGTCTTCTCTTCAACGTCCAGTAGTTCCAATATCTTCAAGCTTCCCCGGATCATCAAGAAGTCGAGTGCATCGTCTGTGGCGTCCGCACAGACGGAAGCGTCTCGACCGACGGACACGATATCATTGTCTTCTCGCCGGACGGGGTTAAACGAACACCCCAGCATGCCCCATCTTCCCTCCTCTCGTTCCACCGCGTCAAGCATTAGACGATACGCTACTCCGCCCTCCGCATTTCCTGGTGCAAGAACGCTTGCAACCGATCCCAAGTGTTCTGGGACCGTAAGCGATGCCTTCGACGAAGGTGTCCTCAAATCTTCTGAGGAGATAAAGCAAGAGATAGCAGCCGTCGAGTCGGAGCGAAAGCGTCTGATGGATGCGTTTCATGGACTTGAGGTAACCGCATTAACCAAGAAACATCATCAGAGACAGGGGAAGATCCACGAAGATAGTAGCGTTGGGGACGCGTCGACATGGACCTTGATACCTGATTCGCGGAGTCAACGGCGGTTGGCTTTGAGCAGTGCCGATAGCGATGTTACATCAATACGGTCGGGCACTTCTATCAACACGACATACACTGGAAGGAGGGTAGTGCGCCAGAAGACGACTTCGAGCCTCGCAACATCATCATCAAGACCTGGATCATTGCATAGAAAGAACTCTGTTTCAAGCGTGTCATCAGGGAGGGCTACTGGAACTGGAGGCGGAGGACTGGCACCACCGCCTGTGCCTGCTTTGCCCATGGGGATGTCACTCAACCATGGATACACTACTAGTGGCTCCAGCATCAACTTAACGAAGAGTTCAGGCCAGCCATCCATGCGTTCGGTGCCGGAAGACGAGATCAGGTCTGTAGCTGGTAGATCTGCGTCTGGCAGATCTGACAAGGAGAAGGATGAGATGGAGGAAGAGATGGAGCGGGAGATGGAGGATATACGGCGCAGACGGGAGGAAGTAAGTATGCGGTATGAGGCACGTCTCGAGTACCTGCGGGCCAAGCTGAAGGGAGCTCAGTTACACGAGAAGTTGATGAAAAAGTGATAAAAAAGTGTGGCGTTTTTATTCTAAGATAAGATTAGATTTTGATGATACCCCGGGATTTTCCGTATCGGATTTGTATATTATTATTTCCTTTTCTGATTGGCTGTCGTTCGGCAGCCTTCTCCTTCACTCAGCTTTTGTTTGTGCCTCAAGTTGCGCTGGTCGACAACGACAACGACGACCAAGAGTCCTCGCTACCGTTGACCACGATGTCCAACTTACCCTCTCCAGTGTCGGATGACATGGACGACGCTGTGTTGTCGACTCCCACTCCTTTTAGCCATCTTCACCGCTCGATGAGCCATGGCTCGCAGTGGTCAGCGTCCGACTCGCCTCAACATCACAACGAAGGAACCTCTTACCAGCAGTCCCCTCCAGTTCGACAAGCCCCAGCGCCCATCCTCTCTCGCAGTTCATCGTTACATTCCGTGCGTCGTGAAGCTCGCAGCAGAAGCGTGAGCACTGCCGGTAAAGGTTTTCGCGATGACGATCATCTCAACGAGGAAGATGAAGATGGTGATAGCTCCGAGCATGCTGACAGGCGAGTTGGCAAGTCGGTCGCCCCCAATGACGACGAGGCTGCCAATGATGCCGACGAATCCGGCTCCGATAGAGAGGAAGACCCCATCACTCTTAAGGACCGACAGTCGCTCATTAATGTCGAGCATCCATTTGGTCTCCCCATTTGGAAGCCGGCGCTGTACAAAAAATCGCGTTCAGTCACTCGCTACGCTGACGAAGCATTGCACTCCATCCCTTCTGCTCAGGCAGAGCGCCATCTCTTACCCGGCAACATCTTCTGGGTTGCCGTGTTCGGCTGGTGGCTTTCGCTGACGTGCTTTGCCGTATCTGCCCTGCTCTATCTCGTTCCCCAGGGTGGCAAACAGTATTCCACGTTAGTCTTCGGGTTGGGATGGTATCTTGCGTGGCCGTTTGGGAAATACGTGGAAGGTGAAGGGCTTGATGAAGAGGACGAGGACGAAGATGACGAGGACGATGCGACCTCACACGAGCGTCATTGGAGTGGGGATTCTTCGCACACAGTCAGAGCACCCGAATCCGATGATCAGTCCTCCAGCACTATCAGAGGCGTTGCTTCTGACTCTCCCCCAAGAGCGCAGCATGTTCAAACAATGTCTTGGAATTCTGTTATCATTCCAGGAGAACACACTTCCCTCCTCCAGACGGTTTCAGAAATGCACTCACCGCCGCCTTCCAAATCATACGGAGCAACCTTATCCACGACGTCTTCCGAATCATCGGTTGGCGCTGCTAAGGAAAACCCGAAAGCCACCACACTCGGCAAAATTTGCTTCTGGCTTGGAATGATCTCCATCATCGCCCCACTCATGCTTGCCGTTTGCCTCATCTGTTGGGGCCTCATCGTTACGATACCGATGGCAAAACTCAATTGGGCTCTTCTCACGCACATTTTTTCTCACCCCGACACCATACGATTCTGCGCGGCCCCTCCTTCCGTGGTAGTTTCCGAGCAAGTAGAGACAACCAATGCTGGGGATTCGGCATCTTCCCCCGGAGCTAGTCGTACTCAGTTTTCAGTCAAGCATCCTCGCATTGCTGCAGGACAAGTCGCGCCGTCTGGTTCATCCAAAGTGCTGCTTTGTACTTATCGTGCAGTCGGATTGCAGTACTACAAGTACACTGTAGGCGGCGTCAATATCCTGTTCGTCAACCTCATGCCCGTCGTGTTCTTCGTTATTTTCGATGGGTTGGTTTTACTTCCCATGGTCGAGAAGCTCGAAGAGCATCACAAGCATGTCCCTAGTTTCCTGGCTTTCATTGCATCACAGGGTCTCATCTTCATTCTCAGTTTGTCGAGTGTCATCCCTCTGTCGTATTTCATCGGTATGGCCGTTGCATCAATCTCCGCGCAGTCTTCTATCGGC
This sequence comes from Armillaria cepistipes, assembly GCA_900157415.1. Taxonomy (NCBI): domain Eukaryota; kingdom Fungi; phylum Basidiomycota; class Agaricomycetes; order Agaricales; family Physalacriaceae; genus Armillaria; species Armillaria cepistipes. The sequence goes on from FTRY01000001.1 coordinate 5,495,537, forward strand.
ATGGGTGCCGTCATCAATGCCACTTTCGGTTCTATCATCGAAATCATACTGTATTCTATGGCCCTGGTCCAGAACAAAGGGCATCTCGTTGAGGGTTCTATTGTCGGTAGTATTCTGGCGGGTGTGCTGTTGATGCCCGGCATGAGTATGGTCAGCGCCGCGTTCAGGCGAAAGGAGCAGAAATTCAATGCCAAGAGTGCTGGCGTCACCAGTATGATGTTGATCATGGCCATTATCGGAGCATTAACACCCACGCTGTTCTATCAGACTTACGGAAATGTATGTCGTGTGCTATGTCTGTAAGCGTCGAGGCTAACCAAAACTTCGTAGTTCCAATTAATCTGCAGTGGTTGTCCATCTGCACCTGGACCTGGCGGTAGCAGCATGCCTTGGATCTGTGATCACTGTTACTATAAACACCCGGACCCCGTCGATGATCCCTTCTATCAATCGACCGTGAAGAGCTTGATGTACTTTTGTGCTGTCATCCTACTCTTCGTACGTTCTCATCGTTCATAGTCCTCTCAGCCTACTAATGGAGTCGTATTTTATAGTCGTATCTCATCGGCCTTTGGTTCTCTCTCCGTACACATGCCAGCCAAATTTGGCAAAACCCTCAGCAGCTAATGCATTCCGTGGAACTTCCCATCCATCAGCGCCAATCCTTGTACCATCGTCTCGTTCCGTCTGCCGGCGCTGCAAATCTCACCACGCCTGGGTCTCTTCATCGTAAGGAAAGCCATGCCCACAGTCTCGGTAGAGACGCAGCATCCCTTTCGCAGGCCCCATTATCTCAACCGTCTTCTTCTCGCGGACCTCCTTCTCCTGTTCAACCTCGCCGAGTCTCTTACGCCGCCGCTCCTTCCATGCCTCCTCCTGTACATTTTACGCCCGTCATGGAGAGCGTGGATCAAGCAGTGAAAAACACTGCATTACAACCTATGCATCTACCCGAGGCAATGACAACCGATGACTTCACCAGAGCTGTAGCGGTGGCGACGGTTAGTGCTCTACGCCATCAGCAAGCTCATGCTGCTCAGTCTCCGGGTCGCGCCCGCGTTTCGGGCGCTGAAAATGAGTCTGCATCTGGTGGTCAAGGAGGGCATGATGCACCGTCTTGGAGTCGCACTACCAGTGCTAGTGTTTTGCTCGCATGCACTCTGTTATATGCTATCATCGCAGGTCTGTATCTATTATTTTCGTCCGTCGGATTCACAGATGACATTGGTTCTTTCAGAAATTCTTGTCGATGTCGTCGACGTCATTCTACAAGGCTCTGGGATCGACGAGAAGTTCCTTGGTGTCACCCTATTTGCACTTGTCCCGAACACTACCGAATTCATGAACGCCATGTCATTTGCTCTCAATGGCAACATTGCCCTCAGGTAGGCGACTTTTACTCCGCCATGTTACAGCGTGCTTACCAGTGTCCAGCATGGAAATCGGCTCAGCGTATGCTCTTCAAGTCTGTCTCCTACAAATACCGGCAATGGTTGCGTTCTCCGCTTATTGGGCCCCTGATAAAATGGGCGAAGTTGCAAAGACTTTCACGTGCGTACCGTACCACTTTTCCTCATACTCGACAGTACTGATGATTCTGTAGACTTATTTTCCCTCGATGGGACGTCATTGCTATCATCCTTTCGATGTTCTTGATGACCTATACATACATCGAAGCAAAGAGCAATTACCACCGGGGAAGCATTCTCATTTTAAGGTAGTGATCGTTGGTATGTCATTGGAAATACACTAACAAAGCTACATAGTTATCTTGTTCTCACTGCTGGGTTCTTCTTTGCACCCCACGATGGGGAGGACGGCGGTGACCAGGCGGACTCCACTACCATCCAGCAATTTTCATCTTTAACCGGACTTCAGTACGCCAAATGGTATCTCCTATCCTGGTTCCATTGGTGGTTGTAACTCTTTTTCTCCTCTTACATGGAACCTAGCACTTATTTATCAGAACGCGGTCTGACTTGGCTCGTTAACTCATTCGATTCAAATTTTTATTTCCCAATACTTACATGACGACTTTTAACGAACGGACCACGACCATATTCCCTATTTATGTACGTACATTAGATGACTGTCGATGACTACTTAATGGTGCATACGCACTTACGTGAAAATCACACCTTTTGGAGCCGTTATATGCAAACAGGGTAGTTAGTCAGAAGTTAGGGCCCGATTCCTTCTTACCCAGCATTTTAAAAAACGGTTGCGATATCAACACTATAACGAGCTACGGCACGTCGCCTGGGCTGGTCTGGTTGTTCATGTCATATGTACTTTGTTTTGAGTGGCAAGAAGTGTCTTCGACGGTGAAATACAGCTAGGAAGAAGTCAGATCTTTTTTGTCGCAAACGATTCGGAGGACGTACAAACAAGTCCACTTTGGATGGTGCTGGCACACTGAGCCTACCGTCAAAACCTCAAGTGCATGGGTTTTCCCAAAATCACAATCCTTGTGGTGCTTGCAGTTGACTCGGAGCTTGGCCATTACTACGCGCTTTTGATTATGCTCTGATCTGCTGCACATGTAGCCCGAACATTCTTCTGGATAGCAGAAGACACCTTGGTTAGATTTGCTCAATAATGAAGAGCAGCGTATAATTGTATCATAATGGATTTGTGATTCCTATCAGATGTCTTTGCGCTGGATGCGGTACCAGAAGATTTGGAAATGCCCTTTCATCCGTGGCTACTAGTCATAACGGTCGTCGGCGTCTAACCGCCATAACTAAGGCGTGTGGGTCCCAATTTGAAAGTTTATTTTATTCCGATACATCTTCGGGAAGTACAGTAGTTTGAAATAGAACGAGTCCCATTCCACATTAATATGTTTCAAAACAGAACAGGAAAAATAAAGAAAGTCAGTCGTGATTATCTCAATGCGTCGTAGAGAGATCAAAGGCCGTATTAACGAATTGTTCAATCTCCTTCTTGTGCTGTGTCTGATGAACCGTGAGCAGGACACCCACTTTGGCGACGCAAAGAAAGCTTACCTTGCTTCCGGTAGCGACAGAGCTGGTGGGATCCCTGCCGGCATACAACGGGTATTTCCCTTTGTGGTTCTCTGTCTTGCTGGCAGCGGTGTAGATCCTAGGACCAACATAGCTCCATGCACCGTTATTCAAGGGTTCCTCCTATGGAACAGTCAGACACGTCTTTAAACTTTAAATAAGACGTACTTGACACCACAAGAGAGTGGCGTTGGGGTATTTGTCGAGGTGAGGGGTCAACTACACAGAGTTCATCAGCTAGATAAATCTTTCAGCGATTAGACAAACAAACCATGTCATAGGGGAACGGAGAAATCTGTTCAATTCTGCTAATGGCAATGTCGGTGATACCTCGCTCCTCTCTTGCGGCCAACAAAGTTTGGTAAACTTGGCCTGTTACACGAAGAACGATTAAATGATACCCAAGCATGAATTTATGGAAAATCGCACCAGTACACAAGATATGCCTCCTGATATGCTCAGGCGCCACCAGTGAATCTGGGTGACTGTCGGGAATATACCTCTGGAAATTGGTTTCGCCAACCATCTCGGCCAAATCAGAACGAGCGTTAGGGTGTCGAAGAAGGTTTTTAGAGAAGAAGAGGATAAGCTAGAGAAGTAGTGAATGAGTTGTGCGCAGAGCCATATAAACAAGTAGACCTACCGGTTTGCGGAAATCCCGGTGAATTTGGCGACGAAGGACGTGGAACTGTACATATAATGTGAGAATCAGTATACGAAGTTAGAAAAATGTGTGCGCACGTAGTTGGCGGGAGTTCTATAGGAGTAAGTTTAGTAGCTATTTACTGAGGCAATAAAGGGAACATACGTTGGGTAGACAACTTGCATGTTACAATCCTGATGCTGCCTTTCAATCTTCTCCTTCGAAGGGAAAACATTCGGGTGATCATCGCAAAGCTGCAAGAACCGCTCGATCCTTCCACTAGAATGTTCAGGTCCCTGGCCATCGTATCCATGCGGCAAACTCATAACTAGACCGGTCCTTTGCAACCATTTCCTCTCACCGGCAGCGACGAACTGATCGATAATGCACTGTGCAGTGTTGGCAAAATCACCAAACTGTGCCTCCCACATAGTCAACGCATCAGGAGAAACCAGCGAGTAACCGAGCTCGAATCCAAGACAACCGTATTCGGATAAGGACGAGTTGCAGACGACAAATCGAGCCTGGGATGAACCGAGATCGTTGAGAGGGATGTACTGTGATTCATTGGTCTGGTCGTGAATGACAGCATGCCTTTGTGAGAATGTACCACGTTCAACATCCTGTCCAGAAACTCTGACGTGAATCTTCTCCAGCGCCAATGAACCGAACGCTAACGCCTCGGCAGTAGACCAATCGATGTTCGTACCTTCCTCAACGGTCTTTCCACGGGTTGCAAGAATGCGCGCGAGGTTACGATGGGGAGTGAAACCGGCGGGGTAGGTTGAAATAGCTTTTCCAACGCGTTTCAGGGTCGCCTCGTCGGAGCCAGTCACGCGGGTGGGCAAAGTCTGGTCTGCCAACTGCTTGGGGGACGGGAATCCTTGCCATGACGCGGACAACCACTCCTTACTCGTAGGGACGTAATCCTTCGCACCTGACCAAGACTTCTCCAGCATGCCCCAAACCCACTTCTTGTGTTCCTCGATGTCCTTCTCGGTGAACGTTCCACGGCCAACAAGGAATTTAGTATACACTGTGAGGGGAGACGGATGATCCTGGATCGCCCTGTACATCCGTGGCTGGGTGAACATCGGTTGATCAGTCTCATTGTGTCCATAACGCCTGTAGCAGACGATGTCAATGACAACATCCTTCTTATACTTGGCGCGGTAGTCAGCAGCGAGTTGGCAAACGAAGGTTACTGCCTCCACGTTGTCCCCATTCACGTGGAAGATGGGGGCGTCGATGGATTTAGCAATATCAGACGGGTACGGGGTAGAGCGGGCGAATCGAGGGTCCGTGGTGAAACCGATTTGGTTGTTGACGATTAAGTGGATGGTTCCACCAGTACCGTAGCAAGGGAGGTTGTGCATGCCCATAGTTTCGTAAACCACACCTTGACCAGCGAACGCAGCATCTCCGTGAAGAAGAACACCCATTGCGGTTGTGTGGGTGGTCTCGTCTCCTTCGAAGTGCTGAATGGCGCGCGTTTTACCAAGGACGACCGGATCCTCTGCCTCCAAATGCGAAGGGTTGGCGACAAGGGATAATGCTACTTTCTTTCCAGAGGGAGTGGGCCTGACGTAGTTTGCTCCAAGATGATATTTGACATCTCCAGCCGGTGAATCATCATCCTCCGTACCACTGAATTCGTTCAAAATAGCCTCGATGGGTTTCCGAATGACATTAGCCAACACGTTCAGTCTGCCACGGTGAGGCATACCAAGCGTGATGTGTTTTACACCGTGGTCCACTGACCGATCTATGAGAGCTTTCATACCGGGAATAAGAGCCTCGCAACCCTCTAGACCGAATCGCTTCTCGTTGGGATATTTAGACGCGATGAACTTTTCAAATGACTCTGACCAGATCAGACGGTCTAGGATCATCCGCTTCTCGTCAACCGTGTAATTCCATGGTTTGGGTATTTCTACGCGTTCACGAATCCAGTCGCAATTTTCTTTGTCCGGAATATGCACATACTGAATGCCGACGGCACCGCCTGTTGAGATGAGTTGTCAAATTGGGAAGTGTGCGACTAGAGAAAGAACGCACAATATATCCGTTTCAGAAGCTTTATAATCTCGTCCAACTTCATGGTTTTCCGGTCCTCGGTAGCGAAATGAGGGAGGATACCGGGCCCAAGAGTAATGTCCTTGTCCAGATCGCGCTCTGTGAACCCGTATCTGCTGAGCTCTAATTCAGGCGGATTAACGTCCGCCAGATCAGCATCGAGAATTCCGAGGGGATCTAGTTCAGCAACATGGTGACCCCGCACTTGGTAGGCGCGAACGAGCAATTGGACCTAATCCGAAGAATCAGATACAGTCTTTGCACGTGTCGGACTACCACGCACCTTCAGATGGTCATCAAGCTCTGCCGCGCCGCCAGCATACAGCGCAGGTGCTCCATCGGCTGGAGCAGCTACAAGGCTGGGAGGCGGCTGGAATGCTTGTGCACTGGGCAGACCCTTGTCCATACCGGAGAAATACGCGTCCCAGGACGCATGTACAGACTTTGGGTCCTGCCTCCAATGCTTGTACATTTCATCGGCATAATACGTATTGGTACCATTAGCGAAAGGGTCGTTGGGTGAGGGCGATGGAGTTGCATAGTCACGCCTTTGGGCTACCGAAGACGGATGGTAATGGTGAAAAGGAAGAACAGATGGGCGACAGGTCCGCAAGCGACGAAGCGCTTGCCTGGAGAGCATTGCGAGACCGCCTCGATGCTCGTCGAGGTCGACAGTTAAGGATGAAGTAAACCAGATGATGCAACGTCATCGACCTCTTTCATGGGCCCGAATTTCGCCGACGGCAACCGGCTATTTTGAGGTTTACTCTTACTCCGCGCCTGAACTGGGCAGGCTACCTCTGTTCAGATGCTTGCACCATTTATCCGAAGAACATAGTTCTATACGGCCGTGATCTTTACGAACCAGAGTTCATGGTACGCGGCGAATTGAAGCTTATTGGTTGGCACAATCTGAGGACTCTCTTGAGTTTTGAAGCGGCCGACGCAAGCCGACGGTATGACACTGACCCAATCGTGTCGCTTCAATTCTCAACTAGGCCCGCCGCGGTGCCGGCGACAGGGACCTCGCTTGTGAACTGCGTAGAATTTATATGTACCAACCACTGTATTATCATGGAAAATAAATAAGATACTCCAGGATTGAATCTGAAGACTGGTCTCCATCTGAAAAGGGTCTTCGAATGAGTAACTCCTTTCATCAGTGTTCTGCTGTTGTGCTCGAACCAAAGTCCGTGAAACTTCTTGGTGTTGTCCTCCGCATCATAGAAGAAACAACAAATACGGCAGAACTTAGTACGCAATGCATACATTAATCTCGACGTTTGGATGGGATCGGAACATCAATTTCCGAAGATAACCCTTCTCACTAGATGAGGATGATTCCTCATCACTACTGTCACTTCCCTCGTCGTCAGTACTAGACTTTGCATTGGAGGATGAGTCGTTCGGCGGCAAGACCATAACAACGTCTCCAGCCTAGTCGGTTGTTCGTCTCCTTGCCCATCTTCGTCTGTCCGAGCCTTGACGACTGGTAAAGGGTGTTGGAACAACCATCTTGGAATCCTAATTCTCTTGGTAGAGAATTGTGCCTCGTTTAGATCGAGAACCTGTATTGAGAAATAAGAGAGATTGGGTGTTTGATGGCGGTAACCCATCTCGACAATCTGAAGATCCCACGACAATGAGCATGCGAAGTTGTGTGGTAGAAGAGGACATTCATCACGTACCGATATTTGATGCTCTTTGATACCTTCAGCACCGGCAGTACCACATCAGCGGAGGTAGGAACAGATCCTCGTGATCTACAGACAGAAAGCCAGCAATGTATTGAGACTTTCCTTAATGGATGCATGGCCTGGATGGCCCCAAAGACGGTGTATGTGACCTTGTCTTGAGGTCGAGGAGAGGATATCATGGGAGTTCGAGATACCACTCCACGTTTCTTGGTGCAAGGCATGAGAAACCAGGTCAACGTCATGGGCTCCGTGGCCTTCAGTGTGAATATCTACCAATGAGATGTCAATTATTTTGCAGTAGCAACATCAAGCATGCTCACATTCCCAGCGGTCAGTAATATAGCTGGTCTAGAGATTGGCTCTTCGACATCATTTGGTGTAGCAAGGTGGCGGTGGTGGGTGAAGAAACTAGGCTTCTAGGTGGGACTCAGACTCTGGGAGCAAATGCGCAAGGCAAGTGTTTGGCAGTGTGTTTTATCGAAGTTACAGAAATCGGGCATGAAAGACTTTGAGAGAGCAGAACAAGAGTTTGCTAGTTCTATTTATCGAACTTACAATTTTCGGGGAGAGTGAACTTGAACTTGACTGACTAGTGACGAGTAGTAGTGTTTGGTCGTATTATTCTCCGAAGTTACAATTTTCGGGTGCATCGGCCATACTAAAAGATCACCATGGGTAGACCTGCAAGGTAACAGAAGGTAACTCGTGTGTTCAAAAATTATTGTTGGGATTTGCAACTTAGCTGATGTCGGAAGATTCCCGAACGTTCGGCTTACTAATTTGTCACGATACTTGGATAATTTTAGGTACTTTAAATTTTATGTAGAATAAGTATTACTGTATTATGAATATACTGTCACCTCAAGCTGAGGTGCTATGCCCACTGGTATACTAGCGGAGGAATCCACGCGATAATAGCCCTCCCAACATAACCCTTTGAATAGTTATTCCAGTAAATACATCCAAAATATAAAGTACAGTCAGTATTATAATCTATCTTCAAGACACCGAATCATATCTGCCTCTTGAAATCTTTTCTTTCAAGACGTCTATCAAGTGCATCTTGCCTCATATCCATCGCTCGTCCAATCTGCGCCCTCCGCATAGCATCGAGCCTCGCAGTCATCGGATCGTCATCGTGATCAAGGTCGCCCCCTTCGACGTCTTTCGGCAGCGTAGCAGAAGACTGAGAAGCCGGTTTGTGCATACTAGGCGAGACAGGTAACTCTGAACCGTCATCCAGTTGCCGTACTTCGCTAAGCTCGATGTGCACTGTAATCTGCCCATGAGACGTCGTGGTCGTTTTGGGACCGTTACTAGTGCTGCCTGACGTGTTATCCGTTTTCCCGCGCGCGTGTCTCCACAAGGACTTAACAGCGCGGACCAATGACTGCAGGTTTAATCAGCAGGTGGACAGTAGAGGAGTCAGAATTTCTTACCGGATCGGTAGCTGCTAGTACTGCATATACTACGGCTCGTCCACCATAACAAAAGTCGTCTGGGGTGCGATGAGTTTCGGTGAACTGATTCAGAATCTACTTGACTCACTAAGCAAAAGCACATTGTATGCCTATGCGTCAATGAGCGAGACTCATAACGGATAAGGTACTTCAGACTTACTGTCTGGGACTTTGGCGTGCCATCTGAAGTCGATGCATATAAATCACATGCAACAGTCACGGTGTTGATAACGAGAGACGCGAGCGGGTAAAGCGCTGTAATTAAGATCAGCTTGAGATTGTACGTTGTGATATAAAAAAGACCAACATATACGAATGATTACGGTCTGATAAGTCTTGGCGTGGTTTGCAGGTACCCTAACAGTAGTAGTGTTTATCGACTGTGCGCGGGATCTGGTTCCGGTGGAATGTGAGCGGCTTCTGACCGCATTGCCATGAATAACCTTTAAACGTATTGTAAATATCAACGCCACAGATAACACTGAAGAGCGCCTTACCTGGTGCCGGATCATATACCCGAGCACGGCAAAAAATGTCACGAACTCTCCAACCACGCTAGCCAGGCTCCAGAAAATCTGTGTACCAATCTACAGCGGATATCATAAGTCTGCGACCGTTGGAAAAAGGAATAATGATGTAAGTCTTACCTGCCAACGGAGACGGACGGCGGTATTATCGCTCGAGTACCAGCACGCATCGTTTATTGGATCCCATCTACAAACCCTATCAGCATTTCATCTAAAAGAACAGAGAGTTACGTACCCATACTGTTTCGTGGCAAATGGAGGAACAGTGATGGCGACTGCAGCCGCGATGCTTCCAATAATATAGTATTTCTCCATCACCTGGCCGCGAACGCCGTGAACGAGAACTAATCTATGAGGGCATAAATAAAAACGACGATAACTAGGCTCAGTAATCAATTGATCACGTACTGGAGATTCAAGGCAATGCAGAACAGCAAGAACGTTGATAATTCTAATGTTAACTGCGCGTATGACTCAGTTACGGGGCCGAGATATCCAGTGGAATGAAAATGTCCACTCACCATCAGCAGCCACATCGCAACGTTGCACGTTTCGCTGTCATAGGTCTGAAGTCCGCTGACTGTAGATGCAATTCCAAAGACCATACTGCAACCATATGTCAGAGAACTGCGTATTTCACCGAGGGACGACTTACTTCGCAATTAGTGCGTAGATCATTATCCGGAAGCTGACACGGTCAAGCTGATGTCTGGAAGCAGGGTGGATCATAACGACGGCTATGACCAGTAGCACCAGAAAGCAGAGTCCAGCGCCCAAGCTAGAAGTCACCGCCCATAACAGGTTTCTAGACGAGATGAGGATCAAGAGCTAATCATAGGAAAGCAAGGTGTACGCACGATACACGGTTATCAGCATCTGTGAACACGAACCCGCCGTCTGACTGTCCCATGGTTAGAGACAGAGTAGTGTAAGGAGACCGGGGGGCTATGGCGGTAAAAGGGAGAGGGCCATCATAGATACAAATGCATCTCAGTTATAAAAGCCGGCGCGTAAAACGGAGTATGTATTAAAAGCAGTAAGGCGGGACGATGACGTTTGTCAAACCCGTTGCCGCGGCCTCACATGTTATTTCCAAAGAACTTAGGAACGCGTCGATCAACCAACCTTAACGTTGCTTCCACAGAATGTCCAGATACTATGGGAACCAGAGGAATCTAACCAGAAGCAAGGAGACGGCGCCACGCGAACGAGGTCGAACGCATCGAAAATCAGAAGCCCGTCGCTTGGGGATACCGGTCGCAACAGTGCTTATGCAGAAAGCGGGACTGCTCCACCCCTATAGCGGGGATCATCTAAATGTTTAGCACACGGCTCGGAAGGCACACAGAACCAGTAAAGAAAACCCGCGAGGTCGCAGGAGCCAGAGTTGCAGGCTAGGTCCCGAGAATAAAGCATGCAATTGGTGCGATATCTTATCTCTTGGAAGTGCCGTTGCGCTTGAAATTCCACGTTCCATCCATCGTTGACGAAATGCAGTCGAGACTCGTGAAGCTGCAGGGAAGGTGAGGATCATAGTACAAAAGAGGCAACTCCGCGATTGAAATAGTTACAGCCGACAAGTCCGGTACCCGTCGGGTTACATCGGGCCGACTTAACCATGCTTGCCTCCAAGTTGTTCGCAGGTCGCTGCACACGTTCCGGAGTGCGTTTTCTGCAAACACAAGTCAGGAATGAGCCAGGCGGAATACCACCCCCACTCAAGGGTATCAAAATCCTTGACCTGACACGGGTACTCGCTGGCCCTACCGCGACCATGCTGCTTGCAGACTTAGGGGCGGATGTGATCAAGGTTGAACAGTGTGGAAAAGGCGACGACACGAGTAAATATTTCTTCACCGCAATGATGGGTTCCTGACCTCCCCTTGTCCCTTCCAAGGAACGTGGAACCCTCCTTCAGCCCCTCTGCTTTCCACGGCTGATCAATCTCTTCCTCCCGAATCCGCCTACTTTTTAGCGGTCAATCGTAACAAACGTTCCATCACGATCAATTTCAAGTCGGATGAGGGTATCTCCATCTTGCACAAGCTCGTCGCCCAGTCTGATGTGCTTGTGGAAAACTATATTTCCGGGAAACTCGCAGAAATGAAGCTGGGGTGGGAGGATTGTAGGGAGATTAATCCACGCTTGGTTTATGCTTCAATTACTGGTGGGCCTTTATTTTGGCGGGGCTCGATCGGCGCCTTGATTGAACTTTAGGTTATGGACAGACCGGTCCGTATAGAAAAGCGGCGGGCTACGATGTGATTATTGAAGGTGAAGCGGGGTTGATGCACATGTACGTTGCTTGACTATTATATCTGGTCACCTTCTGAGTTCATGTTCAGAACAGGTGAACCCAACCGTCCTCCATCCAAAGTAGGCGTAGCAGCCACCGATATTGCTACTGGTCTCTACGCACATGGCGCAATCATGGCTGGACTGTTATCTCGCCAGCAAACCGGGAAGGGCGTCTGGATAGATTGCAACTTATTCGAGACTCAGGTTAGAATGTCTCCGAGCACCATCGATCGATTACCCTTCACTGACTAGTACTACGTACCTGGTGATAATAGATCGCGGGATTGGCGAATATAGCATCCAACTACTTGATCGCCAATAAAGAAGCTTCCAGGCACGGTACTGCACATCCATCGATAGTTCCCTACCAGGTTTTCCAGTGTAAAGATGGCTTTATCATGATAGGCGCTGGGAATGACAGACAGGTGCGTAATTTTTGGGTCTCATCGACTCTTTTGGGCTAAAGTTCTCCACTTTAGTTCACCTCGTTTTGTACTAAGATTCTTTCTCGGCCCGATCTTCCTCAAGACCCTAGGTTTTCCTCCAACCTCGTCCGCGTTCAGAATAGAGAAGAGCTTGTGACGATAATCACCGATATCCTCGTGACGAAGAATCGCGATGAATGGCTGGCGATGTTTGAAGGGATCGGGTATAATAGCAAATGTCAGCTTTCACCTTCTTCTGTAGACTGACAGGTCGTTCTTTCAGTGTTCCGTATGGACCCATCAACAACATTCGCGAGACTTTCGAGCACCCTCAGGTATTTCATTCACACGGCATTTTTGTCACTTCTCACATTTAAGTTTACTTGCAGGCGATCGCAAGGAAGGTGACCGTAGAAGTAGACGTAAGTAGCTTCATTTTGGCGGTATTCACCCTTGGTTTGACCGCGCGAATCATAGCATCCACGCGCAGGTAAGATTAAACTGGTGGCGCCGGCCGTATCATACAATGGGGAGAAGATGCCTGTCCGTCTACCACCCCCATGGCTCTCTCAGCATACGTACGAGGTGAGTGCTTCTTGGTGTCGTCCATATTTTCTCCATGGGAAACATGTGCTGGCAGGTCCTGGGAGAGTTGGGGTACTCGGAAAGCGAAATCAAGGCACTCAGAGAAAAGGGTGTCGTATAGGATCTTCCCGCTTTGATCTGTTTACAGTCGGTAGCAGGGTAGAATAATAAGATAGAACCCAGCCTTTTCAACCAAGCCAGCACGTCTGACCTGTAAGCATATATTGAGTGTATTCCGCTTCTCTCTGGGGTAACGATACAAATGGTTGCTGCTGTTGAATTGCGCCAATGCATGGGATCGTATAAGAAGAAATTCCACACACCTATAAATAAATGATAACCATTGGCGTTCAAAGAGAAAGCCGAATGATAACATACAGATCTACGTCCGCTGCTTATTCCACTCCTTCATCTCCTTCGACACCCAGCAATCCTTCACCGAAGGATCCTCGTACATCTCAATCTGCTTCCTACCCTGCCTCATCAGATGCTCGATGACGCCAACCTGTCTCGGCGAGATGTTGGTCGCGTTTTGGTGAAAGTTGTACCGGACGAAGAGGAGAAACTTTGCTCGCGTTGAAGGGGGCTTAGTCTGTACCATTCGGAGGGCCCTAGGAGCTACGACATGGGACTGACATTTACAGAGAACAATTCATAGGCATACCTTCTGTAGAGGCTCAGGACCTCCCTTTGAAATCCTGACCTCCGCGTCATGGAAGTGATTCAACTTCAAGAAGAGTTAGTCAGCGTAGTCCAGTTACATGTTCGGTCCGCCGGCCCGAATATCATCCTCCACTTGTCCTCAACACTCCGAATCCTTTTCCTTTGTTTGATCTCACAGTACAGGTTATTATTCTGATAGATATAGTTATCGATGCTGCATTGGACCTCTCATCGCTTCCAGTAACCACATAAGTCACCGTTTCTCAGTCGTGTGAGCCAGCATATAGTAAATCATACCACAAAGACACGCAGTCGACACGTTCTTTAGACCGTGATATGGACACGCTCGAGTGGTCGCGGCATGGAAGGCACCGCGAATGTGGTGAAACTTGCTCATGCACATCTTATAACCGGATGGGAAGCGCGTCCTAAATAATTGGTACACAGATAAAAATGAGTCAGACAAGGAGGGATGATGAACGAAAAATTACAACAACACGATAGCTGACAGCGAGAAGAGATAACCAAGATAAAACATGAGAACGAGCATCGGCTCGAAAGGCTTTAAGGCAGTAGTTGGGAGAATACGCTGACATTCGACCGGAATACTATTGCCGACCTCATCCCGCGTTTGGCATATGTGTAGAACAATAAAATCCTCCCATCCTCCACTGAAAATCCGTCTGGCGAACGGTCGGGGCGTTGCCTGTACATGAAAAGCGTATGTTCGTATCCTTTTTCCTTCCCCTGGGTAAAAATGGTAATGGTGTCCTTTCATCACCTCTACGTACCTCATCCAAACCCCCTGCAGAAGGTGAACGTGCTGGAAGGTAAACAATCGATGAAGAAGCGTACTTGTAGTGCTAGTCGTCGGCTGGTGGCCCTTCCACGCCCCTCTCCATATACCAGTTCTTGAGCCAGTCCTCGGCAGCCTCATAGTCATTCTTGACTTGCGCCAGAAGGGCCGTGATTCTGTCGAGTGCTTGCGTATCGGATACATCGCCGTCGTCGTGCTCATTACGAAGTTTGCCGTAATATTGAATCTTCTGGCATGAGACCTCGACACGGGCAACACCGATCTGACCAGATGAGCCTTTAAGGAAGTGGCCAAGAGATGATAGCTCTTGCAGGTCTTTTGCTTGTCTGATATGGATAAGTCGACGTATTATTAATGAAAAAAGGGACGCACAGTGCATCATCCATCTTCTTGAATGTGCTTCGTACTTGGGTAAAGTAAGCCCAGACCATGGAGGAGGAAAAATCGTGTGTTTCATCCTCATCAAGATCAAGAATCTGGCGGAAAGTATCCATATTGATAGTTGCGGGAGATGATGGAGCCTAATGAATATGAACGATAAGAAGCAGGGAAAAGGGTAAGTTTAAGAGGATATAGGGCACCTCTGGGGCTGGGGTTTCAGCGGAATCGTCGGATTTTGCTGAGCCGTCGGGCGATGGAGATCTAGCGGTGGACTTCTCTGTCGGGCTACGGTCCTCATCGGACGGCGGCCGTTGGTGCTTCAGGGCTACATCGACTGTAACATGGTCGACGGGTTTCAGCGATGGTGGAGATTTGGAATCGGTCGTGACGGGCGGGACGGGAGACGGTGGGCGTGGCTCGGAGGCTGAGGCCGTCACGGTGCGGGACATTGGTGGAAGCGGTGAACGGAACGTCGGGTGAGGATTAGGGTACGTCGTTGATAATGGCAAGCGCTGGATACCACGGACAACGTCGGTGACAAAGAAGAACGATGAGCGTCCCTGTACTGCGATGTTGTCAAGGCCTGCCCTCACTGATAGTATGATAATATCCGTCTGCAAGAGGCAACAGCGCTAGGCTCTATCACACATCACCCTGTCGGATGCTTCCGTCCCCGTCTGACGTCATCTACTCTCCTCACCGTTACTATTTAATTTACTGACTTTATTCTATATATTCCATGTCCTCGTGTCGTCGCCGCGAGTTTGCCAAACCCGGATCATCGGTGACATCAACCCCTTCCATACGTAAAACGTAAAGGACGACTCTACGGTGGAAGTTCATGGTTGTCAAAGTTGCACATGTTCAGTCATAGGACGATATGCATCTCAACATTTCGCCGAAGGCTCGCGTCTCACCGGTCATTAACATCATTAACATACATGCCGTCAAATAAGGCATTGAATACATTCGAGGCCCTTGTCATAACTCTAGGTCCCTGAGAAATGTTACGAAACTATTCGAAACAGCCGACGCTGCTACCCTGAGACCGTCTCTCAACGCTCCTCCTCCCAAAATGAAAATAATAGTACGCCGCGTTTGTATGGTAAACGTGCCAAAGTTAGGAGCAGTCAAGGTAGATACATGGGCAGACTGAGTTACTACTCGTATGCTAGAATTTATCCAACCATCACAGGCACAAAACGGTGGCAAACATGTTTTTGTAGAAACATCCGTCAGGAAGCGATTCTGGACCTGCAGCTGACGTTCTAGATACATATTCAAGTCGTTGATGTAAGACTTCACTGGCCTCAAGCCAGGAAGTGTCAATAGACCACAACGTCATAAAATGCAGAATGGAAGACCGACAAAGAGTCGTATTCAGCCGGGACACACGGAGGATTATAAGAAGGATGGTCCGAGATATCCTCACTTGAGAGCGAGGTTTTGTGGACCAGACCTTTCGAAAAACCGGTGACGCAATAATGGAGCTATGGTATGATCTTTGACAATGATAGGGACTACTTGTCACTGCGACTATGTACTACTTCGTACCTACCGAAGTTGAGCCGCATAGCCTGGGCGTAGTCAAAGCACCGAGGCAAGGTTCGACGTAGGGCAACGGTCCATTATTTAATTTACATCCTCCTGCCAGTATCTGGCCTGACGTCCCGGAGGAAAGATTTTTAATATTGGGTGAATCCAGGTGTCGCCGTCCTTGGACCGTATCAACTTGAAAGGATGAGAGCATTCCAGCTAAATATACAGCACATCAGAATACAAATTAAAACCATGATGTACACTTTGCATATGCGAATAATCAATCAGTGTCAGGATCGCGATTTTGGGCAAACACATGCACTGGAGGGTAGGTCTAGTGTGCCAGCGCAATCAAGTATCCGGATACACGCTTCCGGACAACAGCACCCGCATCAAACTTATTTGTGTGGCCCTTTGCGACAAAAATATATCTGTCTTCCCGAGCAGGATTCTAACGTCAAATACACTTCTTGCCAACCAAATTTAAGTTATCCTGTGCGAAGCAAGAATAGCTGATAAACATCCAGAACCTCGCCTCTAGGCACACGAAGCCCTGCCTGTTCATTACAAGCAAACTGCACACTCAAATCAGTCCCTACTTCGGTTAATGACAATCGATCAACCAGCATCCATCTCCGGGTTGATCGATTGTCATCAACCGGCGGTGAGACTGATTCGAGTCTAAGCAAACTTGAATCAGGCCTTGTATACAATTCGAAGTCAGTCTGGCTCTCCCAAAGAAATACTGTAACATGCACCTTGGTTCGTCCCTCAAGATTCGGACCATCACTTGAAACTGACAAAAGCACGTCCACAGAGCACAGGAAGTCGTCTCCTGGCGTCATCATCCGGGGACAAGAGCGCACAGAGATCTGCAAAAACACAGGAGCCAACCCAAGCAGTCGAGAGAAAGACACCGTGACCTCGGTCGATGGGAGTGAGAGAATAGCACTGCTTCCTTCTTGTAGGGTAAAATTCTCCAAGGAATATCGTGAAGCCCAAGGTATTCTATATTATGTACCAAGCGGAGATTCGAATATGGGACAGGTTTGGACTGGAATATAGATGGCTTCCACTCTGAGCTCAATACGCTTTACAAGCAGAGGCAGATAAGAGGAAGATGCTGTAAGGTCAACCTGAAGTAGTGACTACACGAGCGGCGACTGGAAATTTAGAGAACCTCAAAAAGATAACGGCGAGATACGCGGGAAACCAGTGCGCCGTGGTAATAATGAAACGTGTCGATAATTGCATCTACGAGCTCCTGGGGAAGGGCCTGCGTTCGGCTGTGACATGGATTTGAAAGAAAATATTAGAAATCGTACAAGATACTGGTAACAAATGATAAATAAACGTTACTGACCAGTGGTGGAACTTCGTGGAAGAACTGATCAAGTCACAAAAGTTATGCCGGTCTGCCGGAATTTTTGGATTCGGATATTTCCGAGCAGTCTTCCAGGTACCCTTTCTTTGCATGAACATCCGTGCGTTTCTTTGTTAAACTTCCCCAGCATGCGTACTCATTCAGTGAACACAGAACAATTGCATCATGCATACCATTCGAGGGAAAAGCCTTCGGACTTATTCTCCGCCCGTCGCACCCTCTTATTCTCGAACACGTTGCCCTCCTAGTCCGATACTAGGCCCGTTATTCAAAACCTAACTGCTAATGCTGAAGAAGCAAGCACTTTCGGACTTTGACCAGCAAGTCGCCACTGTCCGTGCCATGTTTTCCCACCATCTTGCTTTTCATCGATCCCATCCGCCGCCTACCCGAAGACGTTCCTCTCGAGGTATTTGAGCATGGCTGTGGTGCGCTGTCTTCGACCTCAATAGTATGCCCATGATCTTGACTTGCGTGTGCGGTCGTTCGCGATCCCTCGTTCGCTCGAGTCTCACACTCTGACGGTTTTTTCGTGTTGTGGCGAAGGATTTTTACAGGTACAAGGAAAGCCGTTGGATGGAAATCGCGAGGGAGTTCTACGGCTCTCAGGACAGTGTCCTCTCCTTATCTATCGAGGCTCTGGACATAATTATCCTCCAAACTGTCGTAGCGCAAGAAATGCGATGACACGCACCGACCATCACGTCTGACATGCTCCACTATATGCCGCCGGCGAAATTTCCTTTACTCCAGATGGTGACCATCATGGATGAACCAGACGATGGCGACGATGTGATCAGTTCAGTCGACGTCTTCCAACATGCTCCTTTTTTAACAGCTGCTATAATAAACACAGAGGGTGAATGCTTTCTCGAACTCGATGCATTGACACGCCTGACGGTGTTGTGTCTGATTAACAACTGGGTCGACGTGCATCGTCAGCTCACAGTTGTCGCATCTATCCTGACCCATTGCTCACTGTCGTTCCGCGCTCTTGACATCCCGCGGAGTGTATTACACACTCCTCCACGTGTTGAGCCTCATTGTGCGCGAACCACCACGGTTTGATCCCAAAGAATATTCCATCTTCCCCCGCTATCTCACTCTTCCTTCGTTGATATGATTTGCATACTTCTGTACACCACCAAAACCTTGCTGAGGCCGTTGTATCCCTAATTCCCCGTTCTCGATGTTCTCTCACGTCACTGGAACTTAGAAGTCGGGAGGTGGCGTCTATACTTCCATTAACCAGCGAATTGACGTATCTCACCCTAAAGTTACGGGCCATCGCCAATGGAGAGTTGTACTGCCTTGTGTGCGGTAGCTATACGTCTTTGGTCCCGAAATTGGAGGTCTTCATCCTCGATGTTGGAACGTCGTACGAATGCACAACACTCGAAAATGAGCACACCGAGACCAATGCGAGATATATGTATGTCATACCCATTCTCAATATCATCCAGTCGCGATGTTCGAGTCCTCATGAGGTCCAGATGCTGAAAGGTGGTGTAAAATTCCTGCGTGACCTTCGATTTCTTTCGCCAGAACACAGACACCACCGAACGTTATTGTTAGATTGAAGAATGAGCAGGAGAGGGGCTTGATCATTGAGGATGTCAAAGAGCGAAGTCGACCTCGATGAAGTATATCGGCCATCCCGGCCTTGAGAAGAAGACTCGTCGTGATTCTCTGATTAGACAGCCACAGATAAAATTACGAGTGGCTTCATAATGTGGCTCGTGGATGTTAAGATATCTATGCACTTGATGTATACTGTCTTGATCTCTTCTTAGTCTATCTACAACTTTGCTCTTAAAAGTTGCAAAAGTGATGCAGCATCGTCATCGTCTAATTCTTCTCGAGATTCGAATTCCATTTGATGCATCTGGTGCCTTGTTAAAGGAGGGTCGCGCATGATATCCGACGTTTTAGACGTTGAAGAGAAAGTAGGAGCCGGAATTATATGGTAATGCACCTATTCTTGGTTAGAGCAGTGCCACATCATGATCCTTGGGTGTACCCACTCACATGTGGGACTGCTTGTGCGTATTCTTGGTTGCATACTACATTCAAAGCGGTATTGTCTAGAGCTTAATCGAACTTTGTAAGCGTGCAGTCCAAACTTAAAACCCGTTTCGATACACAGTAGTTCCGTACCTTGTGTCAAGGCATGAGCGACTTTCGTTACGCCAGCTCCCAGTGCGGCGGCGTATTCGGGCGGGAGTTCCGATAAGCGCGCATAGTGGGCCTTTGGAATAACTAAGGTGTGGCCTTTGCGTAGGGGGAGGATATCTTTGAGGGATAAGTGGGAAGTTTAGAATAGTCCAGACGAAAGGGGCAAGAACCTAGGATGGCAATAATCTTATCATCTTCGTAGACGAGCCCGGAGGGAGATTCGCCACTGATGATGCGGCAGAAAGCGCACCCAGGATCCGAATGCCAAGATGAGGGTTTTCTGTCGACGTGTGCTTTGATAAGGAAAGAGGTCATGCTAGAAGGAAAGAAACCTTTCGAAGGGAAAGAACGGGTGTTTCGCGGTCATGTGCCGTCGTTGTCTTCGATAACTTAGCAAAACTTTGGAATGTTTTCTGCTCAAATTTATGCATCGAGTCATACACGATTATAGTGATAAGTACTGCTCATCTATGGGTTAGTCGTGAAGAAGACGGATATTGGTACGATATTACAGCCCATTGCACTGGGAAAGTGCGGGGGCCACACGTTCTTGAAAAGGTTACAAGCCGACATATAGACTCCTTTCGACGCCGAGTAAAGAGATCCAGAAGCTGATGCGCCCGATGGTCTGGAATCGCCCCCAATTTACGTGCACTGCGACTGGATCGGGAGGTGTGGGAAGGTGGGGGGTATAATATCAGGAGCACGAAATCACAAGAACAACGCAACAGTACAATTTGTCGATGAGCGGACGGTGCAAGTGGACGGCGAGTCGCAGAGCAGCTGCACATGATAAATTTGTAGCCAAAGTTCCACGTCAGTTGCGGCCCGTACTCTGGTTACTTGTTGGGGATGAGCAAATACCGTCGGCTATGAACGGGCGTTGAGGATACAACGTGAAAAATGGGACCGAAACAATCCGAGAAGATGTCCGACACAGCATTCAAGGGATCAAAAGTGGATCTCGGGATAGATAACGGGAGCAGAGTAGCGTAAGACCGAAAGGCGATGGCCAGTTTGCGATCAGAGAGGAATAATCTTACGGTAGAAAACAATGCTAAGTCACTCACTAGGGCCGTCGGATGAGTAGTACAGGGCAAGTAAGCAACACCTAGAATGGAAAAATGATGAGTTGGATCATAGAAGGGCAAAGAAACATCGGTGCGACGCGAAAGGACACCGTGATATTGTCAGATGGGACCCTGAAAGCAAACCGAAAAGGAAAGAACGCAGAGCAACAACACGCCATTTGGTAAATTCGGAGCCACGTCGAAGCGTGGGGTATTCCTGGCCTCTTTCCTTTTACTTCCATCACCGCTGCACCCACGGCTCTTCCTCCTATATATCTACAAAGGTAACGTCAATCTCTCCCTTACACCTCTGCCACCATGGACGTCGAGCTCAACACCACAACCCGCTCCGCAGTGCCGTACTTCCTGGCCGCCAGCATGTCTTCGACGTCTTCATCCGACGTCTTCATCCTCGTCATCGGCGTTGTCCTCGCTGCTGCTTACCTCTTTCGTGACCAACTCTTCGCTGTAGCAAAGCCGAAAAAAGTGGTAGTGCCGACAGCTTCGCAAGACGGTGATGTGAACCCTAGGGATTTTGCGGCTAAAATGAAGGCGGGGGTACGTGGCCATTGGGTCTCCTTTCACTTGGTTATTCATCTCAAACTACACAGAACAAGCGCCTGGTCATCTTCTACGGATCACAAACCGGTACCGCTGAAGAGTATGCCATCCGTCTCGCCAAAGAAGCCAAAGCCAAGTTCGGTCTGACCTCTCTGGTCTGTGACCCCGAGGAATACGACTTTGAGACACTAGACAGTCTTCCGGAAGGCGCCGCCGCTATCTTCGTCATGGCTAGCTATGGCGAAGGTGAGCCCACAGATAACGCCGTCACTCTTTTGCAGAACTTGAACGAGGACTCTTTCGAGTTCAGCCAAGGCTCTCACAGGTTGGAGAATCTCAAATACGTTCTTTTCGGGTTGGGTAACAAGACGTACGAGCACTACAACTTGGTCGCGAGACAGGTTGACGAATACTTGACTGGCATGGGTGCTACTCGTATCGGCGAGCGCGGCGAGGGTGACGATGACAAGAGCATGGAAGAGGACTACCTCGAGTGGAAGGATGGCATGTGGGAGGCATTCGCCAAAGCCCTGGGCGTTGAAGAGGGTCAAGGTGGCGACAGCGCTGACTTCGCAGTTTCGGAACTGGCATCTCATCCGGAAGAGAAAGTTTACCTCGGTACGGAGCTTATTCTCAATCCGTCATTTCGCACTGACAGGTTGCTTAGGCGAGCTTTCCGCGCGCGCCCTCACTAAGACCAAGGGCATTCACGACGCCAAGAATCCATATGCCGCTCCGATCGCTGTTGCTCGGGAGCTTTTCTCGATAACCGATGACAGGAACTGCGTTCACGTTGAACTTAACATCGAGGGTTCAGGCATTACTTATCAGCATGGAGATCACGTCGGTGTTTGGCCTACCAACGCTGAGATCGAAGTCGACCGTCTTCTTTGTGCTCTCGGTCTTTACGACAAGAGGGACACTGTCATTGGCATCGAATCTCTTGACCCCGCCCTCGCTAAAGTCCCCTTCCCTGTTCCGACTACATATGCCACTGTGCTTCGCCACTACATTGATATCAGTGCTATGGCCGGCCGTCAGATTCTTGGTTCCTTCTCCAAGTTCGCTCCCACTCCCGAGGCAGAGGCTTTCTTAAAGGAAGTCAACTCCAACAAAGAGACTTACGCAGACGTCGTCGGCAAGGGATGCCTCAAGGTTGGAGAAATTCTCCAGACTGCCGCTGGAAACGATATCACTGCCATTCCCTCGACGAGCAATACTTCCGTATGGAACATTCCTTTCGACTTGATCGTGTCCTCCGTTCCTCGCTTGCAACCCCGGTACTATTCCATCTCTTCTAGCCCCAAGATCCATCCCAACTCCATCCACGTTACTTGCGTTACTCTGAAGTACAAGTCGGAGGGTGATAAGGTCCCTACTCGCTGGGTATACGGTGTTGGTTCCAATTTCCTGTTAAACCTCAAGTACGCCGCAAATGGAGAGACAGTTCCAATGATTTCGAGCACCGGCATCGCCAACGCGGCTCTCCCTACTTACGCTATCCACGGACCCCGCGGTGCTTATCGCCAGGAGACCATCTACAAATCACCGATACACGTTCGCCGGTCCACATTCCGTTTGCCAACCAACCCCAAGAGCCCCGTCATTATGATTGGTCCTGGAACCGTGAGTACTCACTTATCATATCCCGGCCGTTTCTTACGCGAAATTTATTTGTCAGGGTGTTGCACCATTCCGTGGGTTCGTACAGGAACGGGTGGCTCTTGCGCGCCGCACTCTGGAGAAAAACGGGCCGGATGCTCTCGCTGACTGGGGCAGGATTACGCTGTTCTACGGATGCCGTAAATCGACCGAGGACTTCCTGTACAAGGAAGAGTGGCCGCAATACCAAGAAGAACTCAAGGGTAAATTCACGCTTCACACTTCCTTCTCCCGAGAGAAGTACAGGCCCGACGGCAGCAAAATCTATGTGCAGGACTTGATCTGGGAAGACCGGCAGAACATTGCTGATTCTATCATCGCTGGCAAGGGATACGTGTATATCTGCGGTGAGGCGAAGAACATGAGCAAGGCTGTCGAGGAGGTTCTGGCGAAAATTTTGGGTGAAGCCAAGGGTGGGTCGGCCGAAGTCGAAGGTACAGCGGAAGTAAAGATGCTGAAAGAGCGGTCAAGACTTTTGCTGGATGTCTGGAGCTAGACGACTAATGGTGTACTGGCAGAGGTTGTGTTAATAATTTCATAGTCAGTTATGGCCCGCGATGCCTGCATTATTCCCTTCTAACGACGACATTCCGAAACTCACTATTTTATATTCCACTTATTAACGGGATGCCCTTGGATGCATTGACTACATAGAATGGAATAGAATATTATATTCTATATGAACCCCCTACTATACGGAATTCGATGTGAATTAGGCCCGTAAAGTGTTTAGCACGCCTAGATCTATAGGTGTCGACTTCGGAGCCAATTGTAACTCGATGAGCATGCTAGTCCGCGAGGACTCTTAGAGAAGAATAGGTAGCAAGAAAGATGTTCAAGTGCTCCGAGACCCGGAGGTCTATCGGATAATGTGGCTATGTGTTAAGTCTCTACTATTCTCGAACAAATACATGCACAAGCAGATAGAAAGTACAAACCGAGTGCGCATCACTCGCGCCAGCCTTCCGCAAAAGAGTCAAATTCGCGAGCCAGATAGTTGAGTTCCAAACAAGAGAGAGGATCGCAAGAATGGTCGTAGGATACATCCTGGAAGTCAACGATGCGAAGAGCCCCTTTTGCATCTCTCGTGATATTCTTCGGCTGGAAGTCATCATGCATAATGCCAATAGAATGAAGGCCTTGGCATTGATTCCAGATGACGTTCCTATTTCAATCATATGTATTGGTGAAAACAGAAACAAGATTAGTGCGATACGTACAGTTCATGTGGATTGAAGCCAGCATCCTCCCATAAACAATCCATGAAAGATCCGCTTTCTCCCCCATCGGCCAAGATTATGGCTGCCCAATATTGATCGCTCATGGCAAATGTGCCATAGTAGGCGGGGGTGATATCGAATAGTTGACGGCTATAGATGTATTGGTAGGCCTTGATCTCGGTCTTCATCAGGTCGAAATGGGGTCGCGGATACATCTTGACCACGACTGGAGAAATGCAGGAGCCGTCGCTGAGGGTTCCACGCCAGACCCGAGCATAATTGCCCTGATGAATTTCCCTTGAGATGGTCACGGACCAAGATATGGGATTAGTCGAGGCCAATGGAGAAGATACAACAGAGCTGAATGTGCCAGGGCTGCTAGTACTACCAGAGGGAGACAGAGGCGGTGAGTCAATGGAAGAGACGTCATTAGCCGGGGATAAACTCTCATAGCGAAAAACTGTGCGAGGAGTGGCAGACACGCCAGTATGATCGACAAAAAATAACAACTGAAAATTGTGTCAAAGAGAACTGGAGGGAATGACTTTATGATGAACGCACTACCGATGGTATAGATGTGATCTTCAGATATTGAGTTTGTCCGACGTCGACGATCATAGTGTTTCCTTCAATGGGAGCTGGTATATCCTGTTTCGACTGGGACCTGGTTGAGAGACTCAACCTGTTCAAGGAACACGCCCCGAGAGGGTTTACCAGTGCCGGAAGCTGAGGGATAGTGTCAACGATGAGATTGGGTAAGAGCAAACTGGTCAGGACTGCCAGAAGTGGAAGTCCGCCTTCGTCGTGGGGGGTACAAAAGTCGTATTTTGGGGGATCGTCGTCATCGTAGAGATGGTAATGCGGAGATATCAGTAAAGCGTGCTCTCCGCTTTCATGTTGTACTTGCAAGCAAATGAGACATTAAGCCGGACATCAAACCGAAAACGGCGCACCACGTTCAGTCAGGATAGCCGAAATCCCGCTGAAAAATAAACCAAAGTCTGCCTGTGGCGTAGAGGCGCACTCTTGAAGCCATATCTAAGACCAATCACTTTTAGTATCCGGAAGAAAGACGCCGCATGAGCAACACTTACTTTGATGGCCATTGCCCTGCCACCTTCCTGACCTACAGGCTCGTAGACCTGTGACTCCTGAAGCTCCTTCGCATAGCGATAAAGTGCCCGAGGGTGCATTGCTTGCCCAGCAACGACCTTGACGACCTGCCGCTGATTATCGCTGTGTCGACGGGTTATGAGGTTCATTTTGCCTGTTTCCAAATACCATTTATCCACGGAGAGGGAGCTTTCAAGGACGGTGATGACGTTTGACACAATCCTTGCTACGCTTTGCAGTATCCACACAACGTCGTATTCCCTTTCGAGTACTTGCCCTGCAATATCCTCCAACAAGGATGAGATGCTCGCTGTAACGGTGGAAGGGACCAGATCATCTATGATGCCCAATTGCTCTAAGAACGCCTCCAACGGACGAAGTATCCGGTTCTTGAGACTAGAGTCCAAGTTGCTCTGACACAGGAAGTCCTCCGGATCTGGTGGTATGTTAGCGGAGTATGGCGCTGTTTGAGTCGAAGTGGAGTCCGCAATCCTGGCATGGGAGGAAAACCGAAAATATAAAAATTCTCGCCAGGATAGCGATAAGACCATGTTGGAAGTCTAAGAGGATGAATCGATGACCGATGCTGTCCAGTGCTTTTATTGAGGTGGGAATTGGAATAACACATGATAAACAGTAGTTAGCTCCTAAACTGGCCCAAGGGCCAAAATAAGCTTCATTGCTAGTACTCTTTAGCTTTAACGACGAAAACGCACCATACTTATCACTGGAATATTGCCAGATTATGGAATGAAAAAGAAAGTTGTATATGAAATTTGATGCGAATCCGGCCCGTAATCTGTTTAGTACGCCTTGTTTACTCCCTTGAGTTCCTTCACCTTCATGCTCCGTGCGGCGTCTCGTGCGTCGAGAACATTTCCCACTCGCTCCTTCTCGACCACGCGCTCATGGAAATCAGCCCAACCACCCTCACCAGGCAGCACCCCACCTCGTCATGAACCCGAATCTTCCGAGGCAGCGAAGCAACCGTCGGATCCATCATCGTCGAAAGCAGAAGCTCCCGTTGACCTGCAACAGGTGAAAAATCGCCTTCTCGAATGGTCAGATCAGGCTGCTATCACACTGCGCACAAGGGCCGATGATTTCACCGAAACAACCAAATCTACCTTTTCGCAACTCGGCGCACAGTTGAACAAAGTTACCGGATATGAAGAAATCGAGATCCTTAAACGTCAGGTAGTCGAACAAGGTGCGTGTAAGTCGTGCACAAGCCCTGTTCAATCTCTCTGCCGCATTGGTTAACTTGTACGTTCCTCTAGAGGCACGAATAAAGGCTACGCGACAGGCACGTCGGGACGCAAAGCTTGCTTACGACAAAGCCGTGGCACAGCGATCCGATTCCCAACGCGAAGTCAATGACATGCTACAGCGTAAACATACATGGAACGACAACGACGTCCTCCGGTTTACTGCGGTCGTCCGGGAGGACCACACGATCGAGCATGAGGAGGCGCGAGCAAAGGCCGCTGTAGATGACTCGGAGGCAGCGCTAGACAGGGAGTTTAGCGAGCTCATGCGGGCGATTCTGGGAAGGTACCACGAAGAACAAATTTGGTCCGATAAAATCCGAAGTGCATCAACGTACGGACAGCTCACAGTTCTGGGGCTCAATTTGCTGGTGTTCATCCTGGCCATTCTGTTTGTCGAGCCGTGGAAGAGACGACGGCTGGCGCAGACGTTCGAGAAGAAGACGGAAGAGTTGAGCAGGGAGGCGAAGGAGGCCACGGAAGCGGGGTTGGCAGAGATTAGGAAGGAGTTGGAGGAGCAGGTCAGGATTTTGACGGTGCTTGCAGAGAATACCCTTAGATTGGAGAAGGGACGAGAAGAGGCTGCTAAACGGGAGCAGCATACCGCTACGAAGGTCATCGAGCCAAGTCCTCCGAATTGGGACCAGGGAATCGTCTCAGGCGGGATCGCGGTCGGCGCATTTGCTGCAGCAGCTTTCAGCTGGCTTTGCTTCAGTCGGTGATGCGAATCTAGCAATAGCATCATATTGTTTGAATATAAATGTACATGTTACAAGGCAGTGGAGGATAGTCGATTTCCATCATGGCCCTCCGACTATCAGGTATTCTCTTGATCTCCATACGTGGTGCGCTTCAGGTCTCGCAATTATGGCCATCATGTTAGCCACCTGTTCAGAATCTTGTCCCAGCTCGTACCCGTACCATTCAGCAGCAGCTTTAGCCCATGCTCGTGCAGCAGATGCACTACGATAAAAATGGCTAAGTCTTCTACCCCGGGAAATCAGCTATTGACTTACTCAGAGTGAGACAGCGACACCAGGGCAGCATCAGCAAACAACTGCCCGCGTTCGCTAAAATACCCTTCTTCATCTGTCAAGGTCCAGATGCGCCGAACGACGTTGATCGCTTCTGTGCCGCTGATGCTGTGCGTCCCCCATGTTGAAAATAGGTTGTATAATTCGGAGATTGAGTTGAGACGCTCGTCTGACGCTTGGGATTGAGAGGGAGGGAGAGAGCAGACGGAACACGCGCAGCGAAACCCGTAGTGTTTTGAGAGAAACTCCCTAGTGAGGCCTTAGCTCTTTTACAGTAGCAACTCGGAGCTTTAAAGGCGTACCTTCGTCCTTTCCTGGGTCGCTTGGTATCTGTATACGTCGTTAAAAGCTCCTGCGTGTGTGATATATGAATGAAAATGTCCACTAGTGAGCGACAGAACTTGTTACGAACCTGTCCCTTGGAAATATTTTGCAAAGCATGTACAACAATTTCTCCTTCTGCTTGACGCCAAGAATAGACGACATTAAACGCGCTGGAGCATCCATGGTTCAGTCTCGCCATACGGGGGAATATACCGACACCTTCTCCCGCGGCAACAGCATTAGTTTGGAATATAGCTAATGCAACCTCGTCCCGGTGCGCCTCAGGATCCATGTTCTTAGGAAAGTTGACGTAAGAGAGGTTGAAAAATGCATGGTAGTCCACGTCGTTCAACGACTGAACATGACGCGAAATTAGAGTAGTAGGCGAATCAGAAGCTAACAGTGAATATGATCATCAGTTACTGAAACCACCCGGGGTGGAGGAAGGAGATACAGACTGGAGTAGGGGACAATGAACAAGGGCTTCTCCCGAATCACTAGTTCACCGCGCTGTGGACGTTAAATAATCAATCCTTTGATCAAAGATGTCTTGAGACATACCTGGATATCCCGTGCGGCAACTACGCCTTTACCCCTCCCAGGTAGATCAACTATCTCGAATAGAGAGTTGCTTTTTCTTTGATTGAAATAGACATCATGTATGAGAGCAACGAATATGGCGACGAAAAGAGTTACAAGAGACCAGAAAAACCAGTACTTGTAACCCCGAGTCCTCGCCACGCTAGGCATGGTATTCTTTGTGATACTAGAAGGTTTCGGTGGGCGGTATTTTTTTGCTCTTGCCATGACAAGACCAAATTCATCCACTGCCCATAATGGAAGCAAGAAAGATGTGGGCGCGCCGAGTTCCCCGAGCGACGCGTTCGCCTCACGTGTGGCGTACGTCATAGACATTTGTCAGGCGACGATGATCGTGCCGGTCCGTCGAAGGCTTCCAAGCTGAACGGAGGCGACGATGAGCCCGACAAGAATCGTGTCGACTTTCCATCAACCGTCGGCCGTCGTTTCTTCCTGCAAATGTCGTCTTTCATCCACTGCTGAGCATCTTGTCGTCGCCAAGCTCAATGCTATCGAAGTCCATACCATTGAGAGCACGGGATTGAAGCATGCTTGTGCGCTTCAGATCTGGGGCAAGGTTTTGTCGGTGAAGGAGGTACCGATAACTGTGCGTTCTACAATTGAAGCTCCATCCCTTCTGTTGAGATTCTTTGTAGGATTCGGCTCGGTCAAATGTTGTGGTCTTGCTTGATCAGCCGGAACCAGAATTACTGTTCTTATCGTTCTCCGAGAGGGAGCAAAATCTGAAGCTGGATAAGCAACTGTCATTATCCGAGCGGAGTCCGAGCCTTAGACCAGCCGAGTTCTTCACCGATATCCTTGTCGACCCGTCGGGTCAGTTGGCAGTTGTCAGCTGCTATCAAGGAAAACTCAAGGTCTTGACGCTCGAGAATGGGGTCTATGTTAAGGACGTCGATGTTTCGTGCGTATCTAAATATGTTCATTGGTGATTTTTGGCTCACTTTGAACCAGAATACCCGAAAACAATATTCTCAGTATCGCACTTCTCTCCTTGCCCGACGAGGGATTCGCGCTGGCGATACTTCACATGGATAATCACAATCGGCTTCAGCTCCTGGCACGGGACCTGACCGGGACCGACTGGGATGGCATCCCTGATCTATCTGAAGACCCATCTGTCGTGCTGCACCAGACTGTCATCTCTTCAGACGCATTTCCTTATCCCGAAGACGAGATTCCACAACTAATTTCTGTCTCAACTCCTGAAGGCGCCGATTTCAATGACGGAATTCTCGTCGTTGGTGGAAGAAAGATCATCTTCTACGCGTTAAATAATGTACTAGCGCAAAAGAAGGTTGAACAGAAGAGGCGAAAGTCAGTCGCTATGAAACAGAGTGGGAACGAAAACCAAGTAAAAGAAGCCCTAGCAAAGGATAAAGAAAGGCAGGAGAGGATTAGGCAAGCGAAGGGTTCGGTTTTGTGGCCGTTTGGTGCTGTCACTGCGTAGGCATTCTTTCGCTTGGACGGGGGACGTCCGTATGCTAATATGAGCTTTAGGGTCTCCTCAGTCGGAGACGATGCACTCAAATTTTTAATCGGCGACTCCTTCGGACGTCTATGTTTGCTATCCCTGGCAACATTCGATGAGCACGGTCTTGTTCTCATCCCTCTCGGAGAGGTATAGTTCTGGCGACGCTAGGTAATAGTCAACCCGTACTAAGCCGCTCTTTAGACCTCATCTCCAAGGACACTTACATACATCGCCAATCAGGTTGTCTTCTTGGGGTCTTTCAAAGGCGACTCCCAGCTTCTTAAAATCCATGATACACCAGTGTCATCATCCTCTATAAATATCTCCCGCGATATCCCGACGATATCTACATCTGGGCTTGTCACCTCTAGCAAAGGGAAGCAAAAATCCACCGGCGATGAGCTACCTAAAGAGAAAGGGAAGGTGATCAGGACCGAAGGGTCCTACCTGGAATTGCTTTCATCCTTCAAAAACATCGCGCCCATCTTGGATGCGGTCTTGGTGGACCTTTACGACGGCGGCCATGTCAGTGCTCGTTCATAGCTCACTCTTTATGTCTCATTTTTTGCGTAGCACCAAGTGGTAACATGTTCCGGTGGTCAAAACACGGGTTCAATCAATATCGTCAGAACAGGAGTGGATTTCCAGGAACTCGCATCCATCCCTGGTCTCGCGAATGTGGTCAATATTTGGCCTGTCCGGGATGAATACAAAGACACGTTGCATACTGGAATAGTTGTTTCGACTCTGGAAGAGACTCATTTCTTAAGGTTCAATTCTTTTTCGACGCTCGTCCTGGAGAATTCTGCCTTGAACAGTTTCGCTACCGACACCCCTACACTTTGCGTTTATAATATAACAGCAAGAGAGGTCGGCACGTCGTCTTATAAAAGCTCGTCAATGATCGTGCAAGTTACACCGCGCGGCGTTTTCCTACTCGACAAATTCATACAAATAGATCATTGGAAACCGACAGGTGGTGTTGAGGTGGTTGCTGCTAGTGTGAATGCCAGCCAGGTTCTCTTGGCGCTTGCAGCAGGTCAGTTACTTACGCTCAAGGTCGACAACAAAAGATTGGTGCAGGTCGTGTAAGTGTTCATATCGAGTTTTCTTGACCTTGATTAACCACCACTTTCACTCATTAGGCAAAGCAAGCTGTATTTTGCTCAGAATGCAATCCCCCCGCAACCGAAGTCAGTCTCAACTGTCACTGCCGCTTACTCATGAACTGACAACACAAACTTAGGCATGGCCCCGACACCTATCCGCCCTGGCTACCAACGGAGATATCATGCGTTTCTTGCATTCCTATGAATGAGTCCAAGTACTTCTCCATTCAGGTAGCCGTTGCATTCTGGCACACCAACCAGATCAAGATATACAACATCGCACCATCAGGATTCACTTTCCAATACGAAACTCCTCAACTCCCTGCAACCGTCCGATCCATTCTCTTTTATAACTTTGGCACGACAGAGAAGAACGGGGATAACTACAAGCCGTACCTTCTGGCTGGCCTGGCCAATGGGACTGTGGTGTCGTTTGTGTGGTCAGGGAATCAATTTACGGAGATGAAGCTCGTGGCGTTAGGAAGCGGTCCGGTAGAGCTCTCCCCCAATAAAATCGGAGATGGGACGCGCGCGGTACTGGCGGTTGCTGACAAAACGATGGTCATTTCATGCCCAAAGGGACGACTGCAGTATTCCCATATCATCCTTCGGGTTTGTTTCTCTCGTTGACGGAGATTTCCAATAGGAGACTGATACATTTATCGCAGGATGTTTCCGCAGCCGCTTTACTGAATTCTGACGATTATCCATCGACACTCATTCTGGCCAATGCGAACGGATTAGCTATCGGTAGAGTCAAAGACCTTGATAAGCTGCATATACAATCGGTCGGTGCTTGTTCGGTGCTTCTCCACCTGGATATTGATGCGGGCTGTTGCAGATACCTCTTGGTCTTGACAATCCTATAAAAATCTCGCACGTCCCGGCCCTCAGATGTTTCGGCGTCGTCTGTACTCGCGCAGAGCCTTTTCGAATTGGAAATGCAGAATCAACACGCAGCCTCTTTAAACTACTGGATGAGACGACTTTTAAAGGTAAATCCTACACTTCTCGTACTTTTGTGCTGCTAAAGTCTGGTCAGTTATAAGCGAATTCTCCGCCAAAGATAATGAGACAGTAGTCTCGATGACGACACAAAGTATGGAAGTAAATGGCGAGTTGAGGACATTCTTCTGCCTCGGAGCATATGTCTACGAACCTGGAGAAAGGGAGCCCACTCGGGGGAGATTGATTGTCCTCGAGGCAAGTAAATCTGGTCCAGACGCGACGCTTTCTCCCGCTACATCGGCCGAGATAAACGGGTGCCCGTATTCGCTAACGACGACCACAGGTGGTCTTATAGCTGCCGCGGTCAACTCTTCTGTATGTTGCTCCTTTTTTTCGCGCAGTTTCTCCTTCCTTACAAGTTCGATGCCAGGTATCATTGTATCGTTTAACGATCACACAGAACGAATCGGAGCCTTCTGCTTTCTCCTTATCGAAATTGTCTGTCTGGAACCACAACTACATTGTAGCCAACGTGGTAGCACGGGGAGAGGATTGCCTTGTAGCATGCGACTGCATACAGTCCGTCTCTCTACTCCAGATTTCGCCAGGACCCGGGTCGCGCTTGGACATCATTGCGAGGGATTATGAACCGCTATGGCCGTTAGCTGTCG
This sequence comes from Armillaria cepistipes, assembly GCA_900157415.1. NCBI lineage: Eukaryota > Fungi > Basidiomycota > Agaricomycetes > Agaricales > Physalacriaceae > Armillaria > Armillaria cepistipes. Next base: position 5,528,284 of record FTRY01000001.1, read on the forward strand.
AGACGTGCGAAGGGAAGGGAATCATTGGGGCTAGTGTAAGTACTCTCTTTCCTGGGCCAATGTCAGTTTAGGATATTGTATTTTAGGACGCGTTCAACCTGTTCTCATTCTCGTTGGACACAATACATGCTCGACCAGTCCTCAAACGCGATGGGTTCTATCATATTGGTGACCTTGTATCCAAGTTCCTACGAGGTAAATTGAAGCCTCTCACTTGTCAGCCGACATGCTGATGATAGATGACTAGGTTCCATCACCCCCAAGGACGACAATACGCAGGCTTTAGAACCAACACACTTATTCTGCACCAGCTCCGGACGTATTGGGGTTATCGTCGACGTAAGCGACGAACGGCTTGCGACACACCTGAGGAACCTCCAAGTGGATATGGGGCAGATGATTCCGGGTGTAGGGGGCATCAGCCACGCGCGTTATCGTGCTCCGAAGAATACGAGACCCCGACCCGTTGATGAGGCATCGTATGGCTTCGTGGATGGAGACTTTTTGGAACTGCTACTTACATCAGACCTGGAGAGTGTTAGGAAGATATTTAGTGGTGATTTGGAGCTGCCGGAGGAGGATACGCGGAAGGTCCTTGAAACTTTGCAGAATATGCATTAGATATATGGATGGGACATGTTATGTATGATTATAAGAGGTCAATTGTATTTTTGGGAAGTCGTCGATAATTAGCAGTTTTTAAGATAGAGTTTTCCCAAGGTCATCTTGCGCCGCGAACTCTCGTGGCGGATATGCTAACTGCACAGCTGGGGGGCGACTATTTTGGGTGAGTCAAAATGAGTTCAAAGTGCGAAATGTAGGTCAAAATCCAAGGAATTCCCGACGGATTTCGATCTATTCTGACCATCCAAAAATAGTCGCCACCCAACTGTGTTGGGTAAAGACCGGTTTGCAAGCCTTGTCATCACATCGCTATCTGTATAAGGACATTTGACTTCTACGCAAGGATAAGCTCACATTCAGGTGGCATCCGGCAGTCATCCGGCCTGTTCTGGCGGTTCCTACGAGTCCACTTTTCCCGGATGTCACAGATTCACCAGCATGGCCTCTGATAAACCCTATCGTTTCTTATACTCTTTTGAAAAAACCGATGGTCTTGGTCTGCTGGAGCACTTTTTCTCAGACCGTTCTATGCAAGTTTCCAAACGACAAGGCTTAAGGCGGCCTCAGAAGCACATTCATGAAAAGAACTGACGTCAATCCTTTTTGAACATGGTTGCTAGCTTTTGTTGTATCCTGGGGTGTCCCAGGCTCTTCGCATCCTTACGATCTCGCCCTGTTTACCCCGCCGCCCTCTCTACTCCAGTGTGTATTAATGCTTACAAATCTCTTCGATGCTAACATATCTACAAGCCCTGGCTTGAGCCCGAGCCAGGCCCGAGCCTGATAGGGCTTTGGCTCAGGGCTCGGGCTTGCGAAATTGAAAGCCAGGCCCGATGAAAGCCAAGCCCAAGCCCGGCCCTGTAAATCACTAGCAGCAACTTCCCTAGCGGTGGTCAAAACATGTTCGCGACATCATTTCGGTGTGATGAAGAGCCAGCGCAAGGTCTACAGTTATCATCGTCGCAATCCGCTATACAACCCCACTACAATATTGTACTTGCTCCTTGATAGTTTCGAGCGCAAAGGCATTTTTCTACATGCATCTCAAAAGATACCAAAAATCTCAGACGATGTTGTGCTCTAGAGGATTTCGGAGTCCGCGGTGCTTTCTGGAGTGTTACTCAATCCTCAATACCAATAGCATCCTATGTCCGAGAAAAATAACCAGGTTACATCATTGTTAAAATGGGAATACCTATTGTTGAAAATAATCACATCCACACATCACTTAGGCCAGGACAATCACTGACATATGTCAACCACAGCAGCTTATGTTATCCCACACAAATGGTGGATATGGGATAGGTAATGTAGTAGACCTTTATTGCAGTTTTATTGCAGTACCACCATTTTGGTTAAAATCACATCAATTATCGATTGTCCTGGCCATACTAATACATAACATTTTCTGGGCTATATAGGTGAATACAAGTGGTGAAAGGGGGGAAGGGGAATGAAGAAAAAATGGTCACAGAAGGAGAGGAAAAAGACAGCTTTGCCTTGCCAGCATCTCCAGGATAAATTGCTGGTAAATGTGTCTAGGCAGTGAGGACTGGGCTGACATTGGGCTTGTAGAGCCCATTTTCTTGCATACGTCTAAGAAGAAAGCTAATGGGTGTGGCATAGGTGATGTCCACAGACAACGTGACACCAGCAGCACCACCGGTGAGAAGGCCACCAATGCGTCCCTGGCCATCAACAATGACCGAACCTGAGTCACCATCGGCTGAGAAGGGGCCAGATTTGGAGTTGAACGAAAGGATGGGCCATTCTTTGGAGGTCTCACCTATGTCACCGTCGTAGTAGTGACGAACATAGGAACATATGTTGTTGGCACGGCCAATGGTCAGGCCAGTGGTGCGACCATTCTTGATCACCATAAGGCATGGGTCATTGTTCTGGTCGAGTGCAGGCAGGCGACGCATCTCCTCGTCCGGAATGGTGCCCTGGAGCCACAGAAGACGGTCACTCGGATACACGAAGTCATGGCAATTCTGGGGATTTGGGTACATCATATGATTGAACTCAGCAGCTGTAATGCGGGTACCGAGGTCGATGGCATTGCCTTTAAAATTGCTCGCATTTACCTTGGAGGTGTCAATCTCGATGACAGCCCAGTCCTCGGTATAACCCTCACTGCTGCTGCCGACGTCAACGTCGATGGGAGGAGAGAGGATGACATGGCCCAGAATGCGGCTCTCCCAGGTGGGCCAGCGAGTTGAAACAGTCTGGTAGAAGGTGTTGAGCTTTTCCGCCCCCCTCCTCATCTTCTTCGACTCAGCCTGGGCCTCCTGGCGATCCTCGTTCAATGCCGGGTCGTCCTTCTCCACCATCACCTCAATACGTCTCTCCAGAACCTGGGCAATAATTTCCTTATCTCTGATCTCAGCCTTGATTGATTTGAGGTGCCTGTCGAATGATGCATCACTGAAAAGGATGACATTATGCCGGGGCTGGCTATTGTTCTTATACCGGAAGAGATTGTTGTTGTTCTTATCCGGCTTGAAGACGACGTGGCGAGCGGTGACGAGGAGGAGCTTCTTGCTATTCCCGCCTTCGGTAATGAAGAAGCCGCCAGTACCTTCAGCCCAAGGCGTAGACTGGGCACAGATGGGGACACCGAGCGTAGTGGTCAAAGGTTCACGGGCACTGACGGTGTCGGAAGAGTAGGTGGACATAAGGAGCTTAGGACCCGCCAAGCGGGTAACGACTGACTCGCGGATCTCGACGTCGACGTCGGTGATACCAAATTCTACAAGAAGTTCTCGGCACCTGAAGGCCACGTCGACGCCATCATTGTCAGAGAGTGATGTGGGCATCACACCGATCCAGAGGATGACGGGGGCGGAAGGCTCTTCGGCGTTCCCGATGCGGACGACATCGGTACTAGTCCATTTCACCTCCATCGAGTCCAGAAGGGCATGGAGCTTGGGAGCCAGGTTCCCTTCCCAGACATCCTGGAGCGCATGGTTGCCGACAGCGCGGAGCTCCTTGATTTTTGAGTACGCCTCTGGGCCGGTGGGCGCCTTCCATGGCGTGGTGCCAGTGCGAGCGACCAAGACCGGAGTAGAGGGCAGGCCGGCGTAGTAAAACTTCGCCTCTATCTCTGACAGAGGGGACAGGGGCATAGAGGAAGAGCTCTGCGGTGGGGGAACTACTGAGGCTAAGGCCTGAGAAAGTGGTCCTATGAGGGGAGTTGAAAGTCCTGTACCTGTCAGCTATGGCGACCGTGATGTAGGTAGAGACGAAAGCACAAGACGAGAAATTGAGTACGGGAAGGCAGCAAAAGAGAAACGGGACGCACTAGGAATGTAGCGGAATTTTCGGCTGCGTTTGACTGGGTCATAGAGATCTTTGAGCGGGGACAATGAGGATGGTGGTGGTTGAAGTGTAAGCAAAGGTGAGTCGGGGCCCAAGAGAATGACGTCAGTCTTGCTTACGCGTCACGAAAACACGACAAACTCTTGAGGTTGACGCAGGACCGGAGGATGGATGCGGCGGTGTGGGAGAACCGTAAGATACGGAGAGAGTGGATGTACGGCCCGTGTGGGCGGAGGACGTCCATCATATCCGCGCTGGGGATATCCATCAGCTTGAGGATGCGGAGAGACCCCACAGAGTTGGCGAGTATCCACGTGAGGACGTCGGCGCGCAGTGATCGCTTGAGGGCGAGCTCGTACAGGGCGGGAGCGGGAGAGGCGGTGGATGGGGGCGGAGCGACGATCTCGGTGCCGACGGTGAGGAAGCGGACAGTCGTACAGATCGGAGACTGGACGCTGCATTCGACGAGGTGGAGGGCGCGGATGTGGGCGGAGGGCACGGAGGGCGGGAGAGTGAACACGCCTTTGGCGGACAAGCCAAGTTCGTACAGACGCGAGCAGTGGGTGAGGAGGAATGCGAGGTCGGGGATGGACTCGGGCGTGAGGATGATGTCGAGGATGCGGATGTCGTCAAATAGGCGGACGGGGCGGACACCTTTGGGGATGTGTCTGAAGAGCAGTCTTTGGGCGGGAAGATACCATGAGCGTTGTGTACGCGAACACGCGGCCATGTAGCGTAGTCTGGCAATCTCGTCCATTTGTCTGTGCGGTAGTATGCACCAATTCAGGTGGGAGGGAGTTGATAGACATTCTATCGGCAAATTCCGATACCCCTTGTTATTCCTTCTCTCTCGCTATTCTTGGACAGCATCAATCTTCTCCTTGGACTTCCACCATGTCCCTATCCCTATCCTGGCGAGAATTTCTAGTTTTGCGCTTTCTCTCTCATCCCAGAGCTGTGGACTCCGCTTCGACTCATATAGTCCCATATTCCGCCAACATACCACCAGAACCAGAGGAATTCCTGCGTCAGAGCGGCTTGAATCGTACTTTCCTGGACCGTGCACTTGTTCCGTTGGAGGCGTTCATGGAGGAGAGGGGCATACTCGATGATCCGGTCCCCCCCAACGTTACTAGGAGTATCTCAATATTGTTTGAGGAAGCTGCAAGGAGAAGACTCACAAGAACATACGACGTGTCGTGGATACTGCAAATTGTACGGATGGTCGTCTCAGAAGTCGTCGCTGCCCTCGAAAGCTCTCTCTGTGTGGATCAGGTATTCTCAGACACAGGCGAAATGAACTTCGTAACTCGCAACATTGACCAGGACGTCAAGGTGGTCGCTGCAGAGCCACAGCACCTTCGTGTGTTTTATCGCCATGTGAAGGAGCTTCAAGAATTACAGATCTATGAGCCTGTGGGTCAGGAGGGTGGCAGGGCCATGGCAGTCAAAGTCAGTCTCGCAGTGTCTTTTTCCTAGATCCTAAAAGTGATTGGCCTCAGCTTTGGCTTCGAGGGTATACCTGTACGCCGCGGGCAAGATTTGGTCTGTTCTTCAGCGGGATATCCGCCATCTTGACCGAACACGGTGCGCCGTTTTCTGTTTGATGTCTGGTCTAATGTCTCATTTGCTTGCAAGTCACATACGATACCGGGGAGCACGCTTGGCTGGTGTCCCCGCACTACCACCTCTATGATGACGACAATCCTCCGATCTATGACTTCTGCGCTCCTCACAACGAAGGCGGACTGCCACTTTTGGCTGTCCTGACTAGTTTGCTCTTACCTGATGTCGTCGTGGACACTATCGCTCAGCTGCCGCCACTGATAAACCCTCTCAAGCTACGCTCCTCGAGTCTTTCAACCGGGTCCCAGCCGAAACTAGCTCCCTTCGAGGAAGAAGCTGTGATCTTCGACGTCGGACAAACTCAAGATTTGAAGATCGCATCCCTACCAGCTGCGGTACGTTCATCATAGAGTCGTTCCTCTCAGCCCTCCCTGACGCGATCTTCAGCTGTTATTCTATGTAGATCATTCTGGTGCATCTGCGGCTCCTCGCACAGTTTTCCGTTACGAGAGTTTGTACCCAGTCTCTTCCGCTGACACACCGCCTCTTTCTCCTTCTGATTCTGGTTCTGCAATGTCTTGGTCTGTGACCATCTCGCGGGAAATTCATCGCGGCAACTTTTCTCGGGTCTGGCGTGGCACTCTCAGCGACGGCTCTCCACTGGTGGTCAAGATGTATCCGCGGCGGCATTTCGATGTGATGGAGAAGGAGCTCAAGGCCTACCAATACCTTTATAGTCATCAGCTATTCGACATCACCCCCGCGTACTATGGCGCATTTGCTATGCCTGATCAATATTGGGCAGCTATAATCTTGGCCGATGGTGGAGAGAGCGGACATTTCGTGGATTGTTCTTGGAAGGACGCAGGTCTCAATTCACACGAACTGTATGTATCGCGTTCATGTTTTCCTTTCGTATTCTTACTTATTGAAATAGGAAGACCATCTGGAACCATTGCAAAGCCCTTCATTCTATTGGGATGGTCCATCATGACCTCCTGCCGAGGAATATCACGAGAGATGCAAAGGGCATTCTTCGCATCATTGACTTTGAGAGCGCGTCCTACGACCATTCTTGTTCTCTTCAAGCTACGTCTTGTTCGGAACTCGGTAGTTTAGCTCGTTATTTTGACTCTTTTTCGGAAGGCTGGTGCAAGTGAAGCACGTTTTGTTTGTAGTTGTTCGGAGCAATTGAATCAGGGAAGCGGTATTAGAGCCCTTCAAAGATTATGAGCACCAATTCAGGTGGGAGGGAGGTTCATCGGCAAATTCCGATACTCCTCCGGCATCCCAAACAACGAAATCCCCGTCAATCCAAGGCCATCATGGACATGTACAATGACATCCACGAACGCGCAAAAGATCGACTCTACGAGACAGAGATATCAGAGCTCCGAAGACGATGAAGGATGAAGGACGCGAACAGGGGCGACGGCTGGACAAGTATGAATCATGGCACACTTACGCCTACTCCCGCAAAAGGCGATTTCATTCGTAGGACCCGTACTCTGCGAAGACGATGTCGACAAAGCCGGTCATGATCTCTACAGCACCTGCTGTTCGCGTCTCCCATGGAATGGATACACGAAACCCATCGTCCTGAGAAAAGGCCAGATTTCTCCTCCCTCGGTCGCGACGTTCTTTGCCCTCGCTCATTTTGTTCCCGCGCGGATATACGAGTGGCATGACATAGGATCGTGGGCTACGGATCTGTGACACCGTCCTTGTTTTACATCAATAGAAAAAGCCCCTGCGCTCGACTCTTTCAACACTGTCACCCACTAGCTTCAAACCATGAGAGTCGCCACTTTACGAATGACCCGCATGTTTTCTCAACGTGCCCCCCTCCGCATCGCCAAACCAAAATCCGAGACCCAAGAATGCATCACACTCCTAATAGCTGCACACGAGCGCGAAATGGAACGTAGCCACGATTTGCATATGGAATATCAAGAAGAGAAATCGGACAAGCTGGGGTTCCAGGTATTCCGCCTTCAGGAACAGCTGGACACCAAGCAAAAAGAAATCTCCAAGTTCTCCTCGACTGAGGAGGCGCTCATAGTACGCTTCGAGGGTCTTGACGATGCTATACGATACTAACTACTCAGAGCGACAAAGTGGGGCTCCTTCATCAGGTCGCCCAGCTGAGGAACGCAGAGCCCGCAAAGGCGTCGTTGGAAATCATCGACTCTATCTACCGACGGCGTCTCGAGCAAGACCTAGGACGGCTCTCCCCCGGGCCGCAGTCCGTCATCGATGAAATCATCAACGGCGCCCTCGACACAGTGACACCACTGCGCACGTACGCCTATTCCCGAAACAAGGCTATATCCCTCGTGGACTCGGAGCTCGACGGAGATGATGTCGACAATGCGGGCCATTGCATCTATGAATCTTGTCGGAGGAATTTAATGGAGGGCTACACTAACCCTGTCATTCTGAGACATGAGGATCTGGTTAATCCTTCGATTGCTGCGTTCTTTGCGCTTGCTCATTTTTGTGACCGGGCGAAGATTAGTGTGGAGCATCAGTCGTATGGGGTAGCGTTTTCCCGGCTGTAGGGAAAGAAGTCTCTGAAGCGTCGTTGATCCTGAAGGCTCTGAGGGCTCGTATCCATAGTGTCTGTGTTCGCATTTTTCTTGGTAAGGGCATGGTACTTGTCGTAGTTGAATCAGTATTGGGGTTCGCCTATAACCTACGCAGGGTTCAATCTAGAGCAACGCAAACCTGAAGTTGCTTAACCAGGCCAGCTCGTCTCGCGCTGGTGTTACGCCTGGGTGGGCTTCTCAGCTAATTGTCTGGCATACTGATGGTGTAATTACTCGGCAATGCCCACCACCGCTCTACGAATACTTGCGACGTAGCTCTATCGCAAAGGAAGACGGCGCTGGGAATGAAGTCGGGCCATTTGGAAAGCTATGGTGGGCATAGTTCGAACGAAGCTGAGATGAGGGTAGCATAGAAAGAGTATAACACTGCTGGAGGATACCTTAGGGGCTATTGCGGACAAATACGCCATAATCATTGGTTAGTGTACAATGGCAACACAGAGTCATCAAAACTAGGAAAGACAATGCTATGAAGTTGAGAAATTCTGGCGCTCGATTATAGATTTCTGCCGAGCGTCTCTCGAGACGCGCCTACGAAGCATGAGAATGGCTGCAAGACGAGCAGTTCAATCCACATACCAATAATGCTGCATAATATTATTCTGCCCGAGCTTCGCAAGGAACGTCTCGTCATGTGTAATAATAATAAGCTGGAAGTTTGACTGGTGCTTCCGTTCATTGATAATGCTAACCCAAGACTCTTAGCATTCACCAGCACCAATCACGACAACGACTCACTCTACAAGACTATCCGCCAGCGCGTCGATATTCTCCCTATCCAGCGCATTCGTCGGCTCGTCCAACGCCAAAATACCACAATTCTGGCCAAAGGAGTCGGAGAGGGCCAGACGGATGATGATAGACGCGAGCATCTTTTGGCCAGCGGAGCAGCGACCCCGCATGTCCATCTCGACTTGGTCTTTTGTCATCACGACCTATCGTTGAAGTCAGGATCGCGATACCAGTGGAAAAAGAGGTGGAATGCCATACGCGATAGTTGTAGGAACGTTTTGAAGCGCCGCCCTCGACATCCGAGCGAATCTTGATGCCGTCAATGTCTACGCTCCAGGCCTTTAGCTTCAGTCAGAGGTAAGCTACATACATACCTGTTCCCTGGTACGTCCTATTCCAAAGATGCCTCATCGTGTCATTGACTTCTTCCATCTTCAGACCGTGGTACTTCATGATCGCACTGACATAAAACCGACGTCAGACGTCGCGACTGCGATGGAAGAGACACGCACTTGTCCAAAGCTTTGGCATATAACTCCAAGTCATTATTGGTTACATCCGACATCTAAGGACAGAATCGATGAGCTCCAATTCGTGCAGTGCCATAACCACGCACCTTCACTTTGACCAATTGATCAGTATATCTAGTGTCAATCTCCTTGAACTCCTTCATATCCTTCTCCGATTGCTTCAGCTGGGCTCTCAGCGAACTCAGCTCTCCAGCAATGTGAGAGTACTTCAACCACAAACAGTCAGAAAAACGAAAAGAAGATTCAATTACAAAATAACCCACCGACGCCTGCAATTTCTGCTCCTTCTCCTTCTCGGGCCCATACTTCTCCTCGAAATTCCTTCGCGCTCTAGCAGCCGCCTCCAAATCGAGTCCAGCGATCTTATCCTCGATGTCCTTAACCTGACGAGCTAGCTGCCTTATGCGTATATTCTCCTGCAAGTTCGCCCTCTTCGCATCTCCACCACCGATTTCCCGATCAAGCTGGGTGATCGACTCGCGGCATTTCTGCAAGCTGTCCATGCACTCTTTGATCTCCATGTCGGCCTGTTCGCTCCTCCTCTCGTTCTCCGCGAGCTTCTGCGCTCTCCTCTGCATGACATACCTGGGAATTGGACTCGATTTAGAACGAAGAACAGATGATGTATGTGGCCTGCGTACCTCTCGACATCCTTGTGAATGCTCTCCAGCCTGTCGTTGCTCTGGTTGGACGCCTGCACATTACTCTGGGCTTCTGTGATTTGGGCGTTCAGAGCCTGCTCAGTAATCTTGAAGTCAGCTTCGAGGGCATCGATAGGTCCTTGAGCTTCCGCTAGCTGAGCGTCAGCGTCCTGAAAATAAAACATTAGTATTATATGACAACCACAGCACTTCGGGACTTGGATACCTTGACTCTCTTATTGAACGTGTCAATGCTTTCCTTCATAGATTCGACGCGCTTCCGAGTATCTTCCCTTTCTTTGATCTTGTTCTGAAGGTCCCATTCGTCTTTCTCCATCTTATGGACATCGCCCTCGATAGCACGATACAGGTTATTCTGGCGGTCCTTCTCCTTCATTATCTGCGACTTCTCCCGGTCGAGCGCATGGCTTGAAATGACATCGTGAGAAAACCAGAGTCAGAGAGGAGGAGCGGATGCTTACATCTTCGTTGATATCTCATCCAGCTCATTCTGAACGTCGCGCATAGTCTTAGTAGAGCCGGTGGCAGCCAGCTCCTTTTCATAACTTTCCACCTCCTCCTTTGCGCGCTGAATTTCTTTCTGGAGGCGAGAGACGTTCCTGGACGTAATCTGGAGACCTTGGATGTCTTTTATTTGCCTCTTGACGGCCGCGAGTTCTTGGTCAGCCTATGTGTACATCAGTAGGTGCCGTTCTTCTTGGATATTTTAAGCACCTTCTCTGCCTTGGTAGTAGCCTCAGCCACCTTGTCCTCCTCCTTCTCGATATCATCCTGCAACGCAGGTATATCCTTCATCTTCAGCTGCTTCTTGTTATTCTCTATGGGCATTAGAGCCTGCAACCGTTCCAGCTCGCCTTGCCATTCCTTGATCTGATCATGTTCGTGTTCGATAGACACGTCGGCGCTCTTGGTCATCTGAGTTCTAAGCTAAAAAGGGATTGGCATCTTCAGTCAAGCATCAAATCCCATGATATGAACTTACGAATGTCTCAAAGACTGCAAACACTTTGGCATCCATATGGCGGTCGCACACCGAACACCTTTGGGTCTCCTTTCCGATGTTGAACAGGCTCTCGTATACCTGATAGGATCCAACTTGTCTGTGTATCATTAAGTCACGGCAAAAATTAACACGAAAGGGAACCTTACGAATTTCGGAACCGTAGCTCGCCATTGACATCCGCGATCGCCTTTTCCAGCGGATGGTCAAGATTTTCTGCTAGAATCTTCTCGACCCCTGTGCATAACACACACATATCAGTGTCTATTGACGAAAAGCCGTGATCGACATACTCTTCAGCCCGGCTTCCTTCTTCTCCAATTGGGTCTGCAAATTGGACAGTGTCGCTTCTGCATGTTGCAGCGTTTGGTTGGCGCTGTTAGCTTTAGCTTCCAATTCAGCACATTCAGCTTCCTTCTCGCTGGAGAAATGCTATCAGGAATGGAACGGTTTTGTCGATCAACGGCTGAACGCACGCCAATAGTCGGTCTACATCGGTCCCTATCGTGTCGGTGTTCACGTTTTTCTTGGTAAGAGCACGATACTTTTCATTGATGTTGTCGATCCTAGTAGGCGAAATCAGTAAATGAAGCCTGGGTTCGATAATGACCTACGCATGGTTCATGTCAACGGTCTTTGACCTGACCTCCCCTCTCTTGAGATCCAGCGCAACACGTGCCTCAGCCTGATTGCTCAATGAAGTCAGCTCTCCACTGAGAGTCTCGCGCTGGTACTCAAGACCCTGCGCCTGGGTGGCCTTCTCGGCCAATTGTCCGTCATAGTCAGCGTCATTGAGACTCTTCTTCAACTTCTCTAGCCGTCTCTTCTAGTCCTCGATGTTGTCCTTCATGGTGCTGAGCTCTATCTCATAATTCTCGGAACTGTCCAGGAACTTCTCATCATCTTTGATCTTCTTCCGCCGCTCAGCCTATTGAGACTCAGGATGAGAGAGATAGACAAGGAGAGGAGAGAGTTGCGCACAATCTGTTCCTGCAAACTGGTTCTCGTTGCTTTATGCTGTTCCGCTTGACTTGTGAGCTGCATATGCTGTTTCGTGTACTCATCGCGCTTTTCAGCTAGCTCGGTCTAAATAATGGGTAGTACGAGATTCAACATCACCACGTGCATGCCGTACCTTGAGTTTATTGACCGCGGCTTTATGCGACCTCTGCAGATCTGACAAGCGAGAAATAAAGGCCTGAATATCGCTACCTTGCAAAGGGGAGTGGCTGAATCCTTTTATTCCGTGCTTATCACTTATTTCGAAAATTAGCTGTTCACGATCTGCAATCCGTTGTTTTTGGCTCTGTAGAGTTGAGATGGGAGAGAAAGGAAGTAAAGATACTTACTTCAGCTTCAGCGATGAGTTGGCCCTGCTCGCTGGCCAGCTTGGTGTGCTCATTACGCTTATTGGCCACGTCGTCTTCAAGGTCGTGAAGGTTATTCTGCTCCCGATCTCTCTTTTGCTTTTGGACCTCGATTTGGCTCGAGAGATTGTTCCGCTCCTGCTTCAGGTCCTCTTCGCTGCCTTTCAAACAATCAACATGGAAATATGGAGATGAATCAAGATATAAACACATACCAGGAAGTTCACTCTGGAGATTCATCTTGGCGTCCTGGAGCTGCTCTTCCAGTACCGCTTTGTTCTTTGTTGAGGATTCGGCTTCGCTGAAGACCTCACGAAATTTAAGTGAGTATTCGTAGAATTTGGTATTTGCAACCACGATTTCATCATAACTCTTCTTGGTTTCGTCGTACTCAATCTCCTTGCTAGCGATCGTGGAATTCAGGTCGGATATCGTTTTCCGAAGTTTGTCTGCATGACCTTTTTCGCGATGCAAACCTTCAAGATGTTCTTTTTCGGCCTTGAGATCGGCAACACGCTCCTTCCGCAGATTCTTGATGGAGTCTAGGGCTTTGGTATATCTGTAGAGCTATGTCAGCCTTGTAGTTTGGTGACGTGAGTTTCGTTTCTTTTGAGCGAGAAGTATAGAAAGGTCTGGATTCCTCAATCTGGTTCGCGACTTTTAGGCATTGAAACCGCACAGCGATAATGCATCCGAGTTGGTCCATTTCTCAGACCGTCCTCCTTAAGCTCACGAAGCACTCTGAGAAATGAAGACCAGGTATTCTCGTCCAAGAAGAACGCGACACTCTGACAATGATAGCCCATAATGAAAACACTTGCCTCGTAGCTTCGAAAATATCGTCAAATTTCTTCTTTAACGTCGAAGACTCCGCCAGGGGCCAATAAGAATCTTCTTGATGGCAGAAGATGACATTTTCAAGTACAGCCTTAGAGACCCCCAGTAGCTGGGGTATTTTTGTATTAAGTTCGGCCCATTTCCTGGAAATAACACGTCTCTGAATGTCTGACTTAGGTACACATAAGTGACAGCGATGTGTGGCGCACCTTGCTGCCCTTCTCTACATTACTATCCGCCAGCTCTAAGGTACCCTCAGGTTTTTTCATCGGCAAACCAGAAGTCTTCTCCGCCGTAACGCTGAGGTTCCTAACAGCGAGCATGCACCTCTCACTGGCAGAAACGAATCGTAGCTTGACTTGTGCCTTCACTTCCTTCTCATTCGCCATCTTCGGATCGTGAATGAAGGCCCCCCCTCGAGTATTGGGAGGTTGATCTCCGGTAGTAGCATACTTGAGACATTCGATGATTGTCGTCTTTCCGCTACCATTGTGCCCCACGATGACGGTGACTGGGGTGAAGAACTCGATGACAGATATTTGTTTGTCATCAAAAGACCGAATGCCTTGAATGGCAAGCTTGTTCAAGGCAGCCATGGTGGGCAAAAGGAAGTTGGACGCATGTATCAATAACTTAACATCGGCCGAGTCACTCAGCAGGTCCCAGGAGGGCAGCAGCAGGAACGTGACAATTCGCGAAAAGTAACAGGATCACGTGCACGACTGATCGGCCCGAAGCTTCGGCAAAATCCGCAATGCAACTCCCTCCCACCTGAATTGGTGCACGTAATCTTTGAGAGCCTCTGCTACCGTACGGACAAATGGACAAGAGAGCCCGGACTACGTTACATTGGCCGCATGTTCGCGTACACAACGCTCATGGTATCTCACCGCCCAAAGACTGCTCTTCATATATGACCGTAGACTGGCGGTGGTATTAGCGTGACAGAGATCGAGAGTGCACCCGTCTGTCTATTTGACGACATCCGCATCCTCGACATGATCCTTACGCCCGAGTCCATCCCCGACCTCGCCTTTCTCCTCGCCAACTGCGCGCGTCTGTACGAACTCGGCTTGTCCGCCCAAGGTGTGTTCACTCTCCCGCCTTTCGTGCCTTCCGCCAACATCCGCGCCCTCCGCCTCGTCGAGTGCAGCGTCCAGTCCCCGATCTTGTACGACTTGTTCGCCCTGTTCCCCACTGTCCGCTTCCTCACCGTCGGCACTGAGATCGTCGCCCCTCCCCCGCCCACCGCTTCTCCCGCTCCCGCCCTGTACGAGCTCGCCCTCAAGCGATCTCTGCGCGCCGACATCCTCACGTGGATCCTCGCCAACTCTGTGGGATCTCTCCGCATCCTCGAGCTGATGGACCCTCCCAGTGCAGATATGAAGGACGTCCTCCGCCTACACGGGCCGTACATCCACTCTCTCCGTATCTTCCGGTTCTCCCACACCGCCTTGTCCATCCTCCGGTCCTGCATCAACCTCAAAGAATTTGTTCTGTCGAGCCTCCCTTTTATGGGCCCATCCCTCGACAACCTCCCCCGATCCATCGAGCACTTTAACTTTAACTTCCATGCACGGTTATCACCGTGGACTCCATTCATATCGTTGATAGTTCTACTTCCTTTGAAGACATTTACCTGTGACAACGGCTCCAGATCTCAGCCTGGCTTTGACACCATAGAACAACTATGTCGCACTCACGGTGTTGCCTTGTTCGCAGACGCGTCGAATTTGCGGCCTGTACGTCCACTGTCTTTATAAAGCCTACCTGCTAAGAATGTTCATAGAACGAGGACCCTGTTGCTGTCTCTTCTTTTCCCCGCGGCCGTTCCACTGACCACTTTCCGCTCATGAATTAATCATTTTATTTATTGTACTAATCATACTCGAAGCCACCTCGCCGTTCTTCAAAAAATAAACCGAGATCTCCACCTGGGACCAATGAGCAAGCGCTGAGGCGTTGTTGACTCTAGCGGTGCGCCGCCTTTTCTCGCTCTTCTCTCCGTACTCAGTCTCGTAGGACGCACGTGGACCTCTTCTGAACCCTGTCTAACGGAGATCGCTGCCTTATCCGAATCTGGGCGAGAGGTGCGTAGTTTCTTTCACATTCTACCTTCCGAGTCCTAGTCTAACCAAAGTCGTGTACAGTGCTACATGAGTATGCTTCGCGTCAAGTCTGTCTTAAACAAGTGATACCCGTGTCACAGCACCAAGTTACATAGTTCAACCGCGACTCCAGGACGAGCGCGTCGCTGCCAGGAGAAGAAACGAATGCCCCGCCCGCCGCCAGTAAAAAGGAGAAACCGCAGTTCATATTGACCGCGAACCCACACTCCATTACCCGGAGAGAAGAAGGTAAAGTCATACAGGAATGTATGTATCTCTCTTTACAATCTATCTCGCCCATTGGTATTGATGTATTATCCAGCCACGCTTCGTAAAAATCTACATCGAATGCTCGTCTTGGCACTGAAGAGATCTGCTCTCTCCTGGGGATTGTGAACCACACGCTTCCATGTATAGGTCAAGGGCTATCATTATTTGATCATGAAATACTGCCCTTTAACATCGCCCACCCCTACTTCAGTCTGGCCCTTCTGTCTCTCGGCACCCAAAATCAAAGCTGCAAAATCATTCCCAGGAAACAGGTTTCCCTCGTATCCCCTTGTCGCGATGTGAAGATGCCGCTATCTCGCCCACCGCGACAGCGTATGCCTTACGTTCTTGTTTGCTCCACGCTTTTCCCGGGGAAACGTTGCCAGCTCTTGAGAGGAGGATCATCTTTTCTACGAATGTAGGTTAGCCTTATACAGCTCGCTCATTTCGTGGGTGCTTGACCTCCAGCACAAATATGTGTCTACGAGGAGAATCCAGCGACACACGAACGGAACGATCCAGCCTACGCATCAGTATCGCTGCACATATGTTCGAAGAAATGCCTCGTCATACGGAACTGAAAGCTTGTTCAGTGATGTTCCGTTGGAACTCGCCAGCGCTTGCATTAACAATGACAAACAGTCGGTGCAACCCACCCTCCAAACCAGGAGCTGTCCGATTGATGAGCTGCGGCAGTGCCATAGATACAATGGGAGGCGCACTTCATCTCCATAGTGTTGGAGAAGAGATAAATTGGCTTTTTTTAGGCGTCGGAGAAGCAAAGCCGAGAGAGTATGTAAGAGAAGCGAAGGACGACACAATTAGAGATGGAGAAGAGTTGGCCGCGTTGAAGGCACGCTGGCTTGAAAGTTGTCACAGGAGAACGGAAAGTGCGGTCTGTCCATCCCAAAGCGCGCACATGTGTCTGAGAGACGAATGGCTGATGCCGTTCGACACCTTCAGTGTATAGTCCACATCAGTACATAGTACGACTCGCGAGGATGGTACCTCACTTACAAAAGTGGTATCTGTGACCGGTGCTGAAGAATTGCATCGCATATCAACCAAATGTTTGTACGGCGTCCAAGTCAGTCACTGCAGTGCTGCGATACCTTCATTTTCATTAATGCGGCGCCACCACGATGCGTCGAAGGACCTCATTCTGTGTACTTCACTCGATACTCTTGATCGTACCAACGCCGTGGCGCCATGCCAGCTGTAGCCGAGACTGACTACTACTGTTATCGATCTTTCTCACAAGCTATACGACATCGACATCGGCAGCCGGTTCAAAGGGAATTCCATGATTAGAATGAAACATTCAATCCCGCAGTTTCAATTCAGTAATTCCGTCAACCACCCCGTTTCTTTTCTCCAAGTATCATTTAGTCTGGCGTCCATCTACTCACGGGGTCGTCCAATAGACGCCTGCATCGCTGGTATCTCGACAATACAACCTGATCTCTCCGTCGTGTTTCTGTGCTCGATGGGTGCTTGGCGTATAGATAAATAACATGTTTGACTTTTCGCGGTTTTTTTGGTACATGACACAGCTTAAAACGTCGATTCCAGCTGAGATATCTCTGGAAATTCTCGAAGCTGGATAACCCGCGCCTGTGACACATCAATAGAAACAATCCTTACTTACCGGACGGATATCCCCTCCGGGTTTGGGTATTCTATCTCCCTCCCAACACATCAAGCCCTTCCCCAACACCCCCAGACATGAAGAAATTTCGGACTCTAGTGAAGATCGCTCTTCATCCTTTCCGCCGCCGCCCGAACGTATCCAGGAACATCGACAAGACTGGTAAGCAGGCAGCACATCCAATTATTTTCGTTTGTAATGATAGTCCTTAGGCGACGCCTTGAACCTCAACGTTCCTTCTGGCGCGCCACTTGATACTAATGTGGGCAACAAAGACATACCAGGGGCGTCAAATGCCATCGACGGTGATCCTGGTTAGTAGGCAGACTGTTCATTGTGGGTTGTAGTGATCTAGTTCGATAGGTGATACTCGCCGCATGGACGTATCACACAACGATGTCGACGAGGCTGGTAAGCAGACAGCATACCCAATCGACTTCGTTTGTGATGATGGTGGCCTTAGGCGACACCTTGAACCCCGACTCTCCTTCTGGCATGCAACCTAATACTGATGGGGGTGACAAGGACATACCAGGGGCGTCAAGTGCTACCGAACACGATTCCGGTTAGTATGTCGAAGACTGATAATTTTTTGAGTCGCGGTGACCGTGTTTAATAGGTGGTAGTGCAAAACCTAACAATCCATCTGACCCAGCCGAGTCCCCCGCCGCGTGGTTAGAAGAAAATGTGGAAATAAGGATGTTGATAACAAGCACTGTTGAATCGATCGCTGAGCCTAAACCCGGCGTAGCGCTGCACACATATCTTTCCTACGGCGATGTCTCGAAAATCTTGCTCAGGGGTCTGGAGCTGTTGGCCGACGTCCACCCAGTCGCACAAGGTCAGTCACCTAGTGAAAACACGTATAATATCCCATTGAAGTTGCGTTTCTTTCAGTGGTATGTACGTCTTTCAAAGCCGTAGTCGCGCTCGGAACGATGTACCAAGAGAATGACCACAAGGTTGCAATCGTGAGACTACGAATGCAAGACTTGTTGATTGCAATCATCCAGTAAGCATTGTACCCTTACTGTCACTTTCGAAGTTTGACTGAGACGTACTGTCAAGACTCGGCGATTTGGAGCATCCTCGGGCGATTGCACCAGGCGGCAAGAAGGTGGATATACTGAAGGAAATGATGATACGGATCGCAGAAGACATTAAAGGAGCTGCCTCTGCTTGTGACCTTTACACGAGCAAGGGTTTAATACGTATGTTTACCTCTCCACACCAGTTCAGAACTCGGCATTCATCCACGACCTAGGTCGGGTAATCAAATCCCTGCAATATGAAGATTTCTTTGCCGAACAGATTGCCAGGCTTGTAGAAGATCACGAAAGGCTTATGGCGCAATTAAATATCCAGATAGCTCGGAATACTGCCTTGGTATCTGCCGACATCAAGCAGATTAAAGAGCTTATGAAGGAGCAGCTCAAATTCTTCCATACTCCCCGGGAACACGACCTTCAAAGGTTTCTTGTCGACCACGGTGGTATCCAGGTGTGCATAAAGGATGAGAACGTATTGCACGAGTTCCTTCAGGAAAGTGGCGAGGGGATCAAAGGGGTGCTTGGGTATCAGCCAGGGTCGGACGACTCTTGGTCCGAGGTGATCATGGAGGAGGTTCAGAAAGTATTGCGCGAAGAGATGGCTGAGAATGTCGGGGAAGCCTTCGAGAAAAATTTCGAGCGTTTCAAGATAACGCTTGACCTGCAGGGACAAAAACTGACGGAGATTCAAAAGGTCAATGAGAGAATTTTCGACCTCATGGATAAGAGCGCTCATGACGACATTATTGATACGGTGAGTTTCATCATCTCGTCCCGCATACATTTCTCAACTACTTTCTGGCAAGGACTTCAAAGAGCTTTGGAAAGACATGGTAAGTTTGATGTACTTCATGATCCTTATAGCGCATAAAAATACTTTTTTCGATAGCATTTCAAGAAGATTGTCGAGGCCAGGCACTTTGTGCCTGTGTTGTACGAGCATCTCAGTGAAAAACTCAGGGACAGTAAAAAAGCTAGTAATGATCGATGGATGCTGGCTTACTTAAACAATGCGCACGTCCAGCCTCTTCATGAAACTGTGGATGATGACGCAACAGGATTTATCACCACCAGGGAGATTAATGTTTTTGTAGAGTTAAAGCCTGAGGATTGGACGTGAGTCGTGTTTGCCGTACTCCGCACTGAATCATGATCTAGAAATCGCAGAACCTTGCAATGGATTACATACTGGGCGGCAGGTATGTCTGCTGGTTTCTATCATTCGCCCTGTTAATAGGTCCTTTTGCAGGGTGGCAGTACAGTGTAGCTCAATATAAGAGGAGTATCTATATGCTCATCTCCGCGATGTACAGCATATATCCTCGAGTCCTACCCGCGAACCGCGGAGCATTTATTAGATACCTTCGAAGTGACGCTATATTCAAAGTCGACAAACTTCTTCAGTCTACGCATGATCCGTCATCAAAAGCCTTCGACAGTGGAGAATTGCGTAGGCTCACTAGAAAGTTCACTAAAGCCGAGGAAAAACGTCTTACGGATAAACTGAAGCAAGTGCAATATGACATCTTTGCGCCATACATTGTCTCTCTGGTGACCGGGCAAGGGCGTTTTGAGTGGGTAAGCTGAGCTATCCTTGTTTATCAACTCTCGTTGATCATCCCGAAAGTATATATATCCATTGCTCTATCTCCTTCTCAGGCGCCATCTTGGAGTGCTCTATTTGTGTCCTACAATAACTCTGCACCCTGACGAACTTCCCGACATGACAAGATCCCTGCGGATTATTTTTCGCGTAGTCGACAAAAGATTGAAAAACCTGGAATGTATGTTTGCCATTGTAGAACCCAAATGAATCTGCTGCTAACATAATTGTCTTAGCAAATTTCAAGCAAAGTAATATTGATGTTGGGGAGAAGCTCAATAATTTTGCCTTTGGCATGGTACGACTTACTGTCTCTTTGGTTTGTATAATCAGATCTGCTAATACCGTGTCACCACGCAGTTTAAACTTTACCATGAAAAGCCCGAGAGAGACCTATCCAACAATGGCATTGCCAAGTACATCCACGAACACCCACTAGACTTTGACGAAGATCACGAACTGCCTGAAATTCCACTCGATATCGATGATTTGCTCCACAAACCTCTCAATAGAGCCCCACCCTACTTTCCGCTTTCTCTCCCTCAGGCTGTTGATGATTCTAAATATCAAATACAAGGACGGTGGGCTGGTCAAATGTATAGCAATGGTTGTTCGCAGTTCGGCCTGATGCAACTCAGGATGGAATCATCTCCGGAGGGTATTTTGACGGGGGCAGCTGTGACGTGGCAGCATACCATGAAAGTTTCAGGTCAAGTGAGCCGGAACAAGCGGGTTACGATCCGTCTCGACTTTGTGGACAGTGATGGCGATGACGACTCGAAGGTGCTCACTGGGCGGCTTGATGGCGAGAGGGGTATAATCAACGGCCTCTGGGACGATTCGGACGAAGATGAAACCAGCGGGGAGGAGGAAGAGGAGAATAGTCGCCGACAAACCCCGAAGGATGCGGAAGGGAATACAGCTGAAGTGCACAGGAATGACACTGTGGCTGCTTCCGAAGAGGACGCGGAACAAGAAGCCGGTTCTTCTGCACAGCAAGATGAACTCAATGTAATCAACAGCGGTTCCGCTAACTTTGAGTCCCCTCTAAACCCTGTCGACGCCGGCTTCCAAGTGTCAGGCAAAGGTGACACATTTGTTTTCCGTCGAACCCCTGCCCCCTTGTGGCGATTCCTGCCTAGCCGTCTGCCTGATTCTCCTGTGACTGTAGAAAGTCTCGCCCAGGCACGATGGAGCTTTGCCTTTAAATGTGTGTTAGACCAAGCCAGGAGGGAAATTTCTCCGAGGAAATACTTTGTCGAACGATTTGTCGAAGCAGGCCGGTTTTTGGTCCTGGCCTGTAGAAAACTCTACCATACCGAGGGTTATTGCCCTCGCCTGAACAACTTGTCCACAGAAGAAGAAGAAGAAGAACTGGAGTGGCTGAAATGTGCGATTTGCCCGGAGTTCAGTAGGCTATACTATGCGCTTCTGATTGATGCAATAGATCGTCAAAAGTACATGTGAGTCGTCGATTCTAGCCCTTCATGTATCCCTCGTACTCAATGTTTGTGCTCTTGCTAGTGGCTACACCTGTGGTTCGTGCGATGGTACTATCGTGGGAAGCAGGTGGGCCTGCCTCACCTGTATAAATGATTCATTCACAAACACAGTTGGCCTATGCGCGAGTTGCTTTAGAAAAAGTGTCAAGCGACCCAAATTTGTGCATGATGCATCTCATGTCTTATTGAAGTGCGATACCCGTGTTCTGGACGCACATTGGCAGTGGATAATCCCTCGAGCCCGTTTGATGGTAGTTAATATTAAGAAGAGATTCCGTAATCGTTCAAGGAAACCTACTGAGCTCGCCCAGCATCAGAGTAGTCCACGATGTCAGACTTGCCAGAAAGAGGTGTCATTACCTTGTTGGGTGCGCGTAACTTATTGTATGTCTTTTATTGGCGTCATTTTGTTTTTACGAATCTCATGTGTTCACAGCGGCGTTCAGTGAGAAGACGTATCTCTGTAGCAGATGCGAACCCGAGAGCAAACGACCGGCAAACGATTCCTCTGAGTTCGGGGTGCCACTGCTGCGAATCGACGATGTCGACGATGAGGCACCGGTGAAAGCTGTTACCATGCAGTCCCGGTTGATAGCCCTTGAAAAGAAAATCGATGTAATAACGAAGCTTCTGGAGACGCTCGCCAGCAACTTACCTCCTGACAGAGGTGAAAATCCAGGAGCAGGACTTTAGAATGGCACACGACATCAGGAAAAACACTTTTGCTACGTATTTCCCACTGTGGCCTACGTAGCGGTAGTAGTGGCTGTAGCGGCTGTAGTGGAAGCGAGGGAGTAGGTAGCAGGATGTAGTGATCGGTAGCGCAAACCACGAGATACGTAGGTACCAGTATATCACAAATTGATATTGAGGCTATAATACGTACAGCATATGTTAGCTAACTCGGCATTTGTATAGGTTTACCGCCGGTTTCGCTGGGTTTCCACAGTCAGTTATCTGCCAGTTATCTGCCATGTCCATAAAGGTTCAACGCTTTTGTTGATTTTTCCTGGTACCATTTCTTTATCTTTAGGCCCTGAAATTTAATTGTAGATGCAATATACAACGATTAATGGTCTGCCAAAATTGTGGAGAGCAAATCATCCTGCGTAGCATGATACTTGAGAAAAAGCATTTTTCCTGCCATAAGTTATCTGCCATGCCCCTATGTTATCTGCCATCGGTCCGATATTTCCGAGTTAGCATGGACTGCCCACGACGCGCTGCGACGACTCTCATGCTTGCATGTCCTCATGTATAAATTCTGCTGGATGCTATGAGTATATTTAGATGTAATTTCTAGTGAACAGCCCGGGTCGGGTCCGGGTCTAAATATTCTGACCCGACCCGAACCCGGAAAAAACCCGTACCCGTCACGCGGGTCACGGGTTGGCTGTGGGTCACACGGGTCACCGGGTTACCCGACCCGGATGAGATTAAATAGATATAGATTTAATTGGTTAACACATTAAATATACATTTTTACGTAGACACTACTTTATGACGCACTTGTATCTCCCGGAAACCAATTTTGGGAGACCCAAGTGCGTCATCGCAGCTCCTCGGGGTCTAAATATTTGCGTCGGCTGATATTTGAACTTCCGCGGACCGTACAAAATAATAGTAGACACACAATATAACACCTGAGCTAACTAACAGTTGAAAATTTATGCATGTATTGGTGATATAGCCGGGTCATCCGGGTGAGCCGGGTATACCCCGGGTCTCAACTTTGTGACCCGAGCCCGACCCGGCAACTACCCGACCCGGCAACCCGGCATGACCCGGGCTACCCGGGCTGTACACTAGTAATTTCCTCCTCTGCACATCCATTTACTTAAATTTGAAGCCAACAAGCTCGAAACGAAGCTTGTGAACAGGATTGCATGCAGGAGAGATCATGGTCAGAAAAGATGTTTACACCGCAAAAAATTCATGGTTTATCACATTGGGTCCATCCGCCGGGTGTGGACACTATTACAATTTATCCTCATGACTGTCCGGTAGGAAAGTCTTGTAATATACTCATATACCGGTTTCAATGCACATTAAGCTTGCCTGAGCCGAAAAATATGAAATGGCAAGTTCAAAGAGCCCTCCATTTGCACTCTCTTGGCCATTTTTAAACTTGAAAGTCGACGAAATCGGGACAGCCGCTTTTGGGTCTCTAATGGTCTCCCGAGGTCTTTCTTTTTTTATTCTTTTTGCTCCTTTTGGAGCCTGCGACACCCAGTGAAATGGACGGAAAACCTTTGTATCAGAGAAGGACAAAGTCTATATGTCGAAGATAACTATTGACGTGAAAGGATTGGCATACATCGAGAACAGTGTCAGAAGACCAAGTACGATCCATTGAGCGGCCGAAATACGGAGTGAGCTGGCAGCTCCGAGCGATATATGTCACCGGGATAATAGACGCCTTCAGCCGTTGACTACCATGAGTGGAACGTTGGACTTTGAACATTCCAACGCGATCGTCAAACTTACGAAGCGGTGTGAACCATTCAATATAAGCAGGGGGCTGAGGAAAGGTTCCGAGTTGTTCAGGTAGGTTGAATATCACGCGAACTCGGATGTGGCACGAGGATTTAGATAGTTGTTGGAGGATTCGAACCCATTGGAGACACGCTACTTACTCTTGTACATTGTTATGTCTATGTGTTGCTTATATCGAGGTTTTCCTTACGACCTACCGTGTTCATCGGACTCCCAGGGCGTCTTCGAGACGACATCAGTAGATAGAGTCGACTCGGATGATGTAACACGTCTGTGTGGTCGTTTGTGAATATACGGGAGCCTTAGAATAAGTATGTACTTTGTCGGCCCGTGGGTAACAAATCAGTATCTCAATACCCTAGTAGCACTTTACGTCAATGTCCCATAATCTATCAGCGTTGTTCCTGTCTGCGTGCCTTATCCTTCAAGTCAAGGGCTCATCACTCTCAGCTCAAGACCTGTAGCCGATACCTTGGGGTGAATGGGAAGGATATGCAGGGCCGACTAAGGTCAAGCAGTTGCTTATCATCCATTTCCGAGACGCCTGAAACTATCTGATGTCACGGTAGTATCCCTCCTCTTTTTTCTATTCCAGACCAACCCGCAAGCATTAGTAGCGAGCTAGCAATTCCAAGGTGATTCCGACTAAGTACTAATTGGCTGAGAAGCCCACCAGGCGTGGGATCTTGAACACCAGCGCGAGACGAGCTGGCCTAGTTAATACATCAGGCTCGCTTCGCTCTAAATTGGATGATGCATAGGTTATAGCCCAACCCCAATTTTCATTTACTCGTCTACTAGGATCGACAACATCAACGACAAGTATCGTACCCTTACCAACAAGAAACGAACACAGACACTGTAGGGATGCGAGCCCTGATTGAATTCCGACGACGCTTCAGAGACCTCTTTTCCTGCACGTTCCTACTGCCAGGCAAACGTTATTCCACACGACTGATGCTCCATACTAATCCTCACCCGGTCGCAAAAACGAGCAAGCACAAGGAATGCAGCAATCGAGGGATTAACCAGCTCCTCATGTCTCAAAATGATAGGGTTCGATTAACTTCCTCCGACAAGATTCATAAGATGCAATGGCCCTCATTGTCGAAGTCATCTGCGTCGAGCTCCGAGTCTACGAGGAATATAGCCCTTTGTCGGGAATAGCTGTACGTGCGCAGTGGTGTGTCGAGGGCATGATTTCATCGACGACGGACTGCGGGCCGAGGAAGAGCCATCCAAAATCTTCCTCGAGACGCTGTCGGTAGAGCGAGTCGATGATTTCCAACGAGGCCTTTGCGGGCTCTGCGTTCCTCAGCTGGACAACCCGATGAAGGAGCCCCACTTTGTCGCTCTGAGTAGTGAGCATAGTATAGCACCGTCAAGACCCTCGAAGCATACTATGAGCGCCTCCTCAGTCGAGGAGAATTTGGAGTTCCTTTTGCTTGACGTCCAGATACCTGGTTCTCCAGGGCACTCGACATCTCGTCTTGATACTCCACATTCAAATCGTGGCTACGGTCCATTTCGTACTCATGTGCAGCGATTAGAAGTGTGATGGGTTCTTGGGTCTCTGATCTTAGTTTGGTGATACGGAGGGGACGCGTCGAGAAAGCATGCGGTTCATTCGTAGAGCAGTGACTGACATAGTTTGAAGCTTGTGAGAGACGGTGTTGAAAGAGTCAAGCATATGGACAATTTCTATCGATGCAAAACAAGCTCGCACGAATACTAGTAGTGGCTCGGCCAATTCACGATCCTATCTCTTGAGTGATATTCCACTTGTACATCCGCCCGGGAACAAAAATGAGCAAGGGCAAAGAACGCTGCGACCGAGGGAGGAGAAATTTGGCCTTGTCTGATGACGATGCGTCTCATGTATCCATACCGTGGGAGACGCGAACAGCAGGTGTTGTAGAGATCATGGCCGGCTTTGTCCATGGCCTTTTCGCTGAGTACGGGTCCTACGAATGAGATGGCCTTTTTGCGGGAGTAGGCGTAACTGTGCCATGGTCCATCGAGGGCGGCGTTGATGATTGCAGAGAGAACAGACTGAGGGTTGGAATACAGCGGGCCTTCGAGGCGTCGTCCGTAGATGGAATTGATGACATCTGCATGGAATGGATATAACATCTGCTTGGAGAGATAAGCACGTACCCAATGAAGTCTTGGCAGACATAGTTTCTCTGAGCATAGCAAGTTCGTAAAGCAGACTTACATTCTCACTCTGAGCAAAGATCAGCGACGCAAGAACTTAGAAGCAGTCGCACACCTGAATATCCAAGTATTCAAAATGCTCCTGGCGCTGCAGTCGTTCCCGTTCGTGTGCTTTATCCTTTATTGTCTTCATCTCCTGTCGAAGCTCTGATATCTCTTTCTCGTATGAGGTCTTGAGTCGATCCATTGAGTGTTCATGGATGTCATTGTATATGTCTATGATGGCCTTGTAGTTGACGGGAACCTCCTTGTTTGGGATACGCAGGCGCCGAGCGAGCCATGCGACGATGGACATAGTGCAAGGAGTATCGGAATTTGCCAAACAATGTCAATCAACTCCCTCCCACCTGAATTGGTGCACGTAATCTTTGAGAGCCTCTACTACCGCACAGGCAAATGGACAAGAGAGCCAGACTACGCTACATTGGCCGCGTGTTCACGTACACAACAGTCATGGTATCTCCCCACCCAAAGACTACTCTTCAGACACATCCCCAAAGGTGTCCGCCCTGTCCGCCTATTTGACGACATCCGCATCCTCGACATCATCCTCACCCCCGAGTCCATCCCCGACCTCGCCTTCCTTCTCACCCACTGCTCGCGTCTGTACGAGCTCGGCTTGTCCACCCAAGGCGTGTTCACTCTCCCGCCCTCCGTGCCTTCCGCCAACATCCGCGCCCTCCGCCTGATCGAGTGCAGCGTCCAGTCCCCCATCCTGTACGACCTCCTTGCCCTGTTCCCCACTGTCCGCTTCCTCACCGTCGGTACGGAGATCGTCGCGCCTCCCCCGCCCACTGCCATGATTCCCGCTCCCGCCCTGTACGAGCTCGCCCTCAAGCGATCTCTGCGTGTCGACATCCTCACGTGGATCCTCACCAATTCTCTAGGATCTCTCCGCATTCTCGAGCTGATGGACCTCCCCAGCGCAGATATGAAGGACGTCCTTCGCCCACATGGGCCGTACATCCACTCTCTCCGTATCTTCCGGTTCTCCTACACCGCCTTGTCCATCCTCCGGTCCTGCATCAACCTCAAAGAATTTGTCCTGTCGAGCCTCCCTGTGATGGGACCATCCCTCGACAACCTCCCCCGATCCATCGAGCACTTCAACTTAAACTCCCATGCGCTGTCAACGCCGTGGAGTCCGTTCATACCGTTGATAGTTCTACTTCCTTTGAAGACATTTACCTGTGACAAGGGTTCCAGGTCTCAGCCCGGCTTTGACACCATAGAACGACTATGTCGCACTCACGGTGTTGCTTTGTTCGCAGACGCGTCGAATTTTTGGCCCGTACGTTTATTGTCTTTATAAAGCCCATCTACTAACATCCCCCATAGAACGAAGATCCTGTTGCTGTATCTTCTTTCCCCCGCGGTCGTTCCACAGCCAACTTTCCGCTTATGAGTTAATCATTTTATTCGTACTCGAAACTACCTTCGATCCTCACCGCCTGCCCGTCGCTCTTCAAAAAATAACCTGAAATATCCACTCGAGACCAATGAGCAAGCGCAAAAAACACAGCGACCGAGAGAAGAGGAAGCTGGCCTTCCTTCAGGTCGATGGGCTGGCGGTACGGCTGGATGGGAACATGGTCTACGCAGTCGCGGTAGAGGTGATGCCCAGCTTCGTCGACTTCGTCCTTTCGGAGTGTGGGGTCCAGAAGAGAGATGGCTTTTTGTCGGGAATAGACGTATGTGTGCGATGGCTCGTCGAGGGCGCCGTTGATGATCGCGGAGAGGACGGACTGCGTGCCGGGAGGGAGCGTGTCGTCAAGGCGCCGCCGGTAGATTGAGTCGATGATGTCTATGTGGTGTGGATATACGTAGCATCTGCTTGGAGAGAGGGACACGTACCCAAGGACGAAACAGCAGATATGTTTTCTTTGTACCACGTAATCCTGTGGAGAAGTTGGATTTTGTCGTGCTGACTACAATGAATTAGGCGTTCCAAATAGTGGATACAAATGAATACCGTCAGCTCCAGCTCAGTAAGACTCCTCGTCGACTCTTCCTCTTCTCGTTCCCGTTCCCGTTTCGCTGGTTTCCGCATCTCTCTTAGTTCCCGTTCGAATTTGGCGCTTTGGAGCCTTAGAACCTGTTTCCAAAGCTCGTCTATCTTCTTCTGGTGAGAGCCATAGAGGCGGGTCATCTTGCGGTCGTGGGCGTCTATCAAGTGTTCGATGTCGGAATCCTCGGAGGTGTTTATTCTTGAGAGGTATCTTGTGCAAGAGGGACGCACAGGTCGGGCAATTTGTGCCAAAGCGATGATGGACATACTCGTTCAAAGCGTCTCGGAAATGGCCGATCGATGTTTCACGACTTGTAAGGCATTCCTGGGGTAGCAGTGCGCGCGAATTGAATATGAACTCTAACATGTGCCGACATTACCAGAAATCACATCAAATTGAGCTACACGTTGCTAAACTCTACTCAGGACAAACTCTTTGAGAAATATACCGTGTCTGTTTGTCGAAGATCTATCAGCGGAGCTATGGCAGGACAGGTGTCAATCAAATAAGCGCAAGGAGCCTAGCTCGCAATCGTGGTCGAATTCCTTTCCAAAGCTTGCCATTCGGAAACCCGTATATAACAGTCTTCGCTCCCTCCAATACTCGCCGCCACCTTACCGCTCTCCAAGACATAATCCACCGAGATCCCTGCCTGGGCCCAATGAGCGAGTGCAAAAAACGCAGCCACCGAGGGCAGGGAAAGCTGGCCCTCCTTCAGGTTGACCGGCTGGGTGTCTTGTTCTGGAAGCGGAAGGCAGGCGCGGTAGAGGTCGTGCCCAGCCTCGTCGACTTGGTCCGGTTGGAGCGTGGGGTCCAAGAGAGAGATGGCTAGGTGTCGGGAGGAGGCGTATGCGCCGATGATTGCTGAAAGGACGGATTGCGGGCCGGGAGAATCAAAGCGTCGTCGGTAGAGAGAGTCGATGATGTCTGAACAGGGTGTGTATAGCATCTGGTTAGGGAGAGGGGCACGTACGCAAGGAAGAGGTAGCAGACACGTCCTTCCTGAGCCTGGCGGCCTCGTGCAGAAGTTTGATTTTGTCGCGCTGCGTAACAATACATTAGACGTTCCAGATAGTCAGAAACCCATACCATCAATTGCGCCTCAACACTCCTTTCCAGTATTCGTTCCTGCTCCCACCGTTTCTGCTCATCTCGTCGTTCCTGCAGATCTTGTCGTTCCCATTTGATTTTGGCACGCTGCAGGCTTTTCAATTCTTTGCGAAGCTTTGACAATCGGGTCTCGTAGGAGTGGTGGAAGCGGGTGATTTCGCGGTTGTGGGTGTCTTTTAGGTCTTGGATGATGTTTATTCCTGAGAAGGATCTTGTGTGAGACGTACGCAGGGGTCGGGATAGACGGGCTAAAGTGATGATGGACATTAGTAGTTGACCTTGTTCGGCAATCTCCGATACTCCCTAAAGTTACCTGATCGTCGTCTTTGCTCAAGGTGCCTTTCTGGAAAAAGCACCCCGTCTACCGACATTCCAATCGGCCCCAACGCCCTCATAAACCTCTACGAACGTCGACTCCAGACCTCGAGCTGAGGATGAAGCATGCAGGCAAGAAAGACAACAGATCATTGGATTCTGAGGTACTGATTTATCATTTGTTGCGCACAGGCCGACTTCTCTACCCGGTTGCTGAGCTCGGAGGAACGAGACTTCATTGTGTGGGTATATTCCCGGACGCCATCATCGACTCCATCTCTTCTACCGACACCCAGTCTGTTCTCTCTGTGGCACCCTCGATACCTCACCAGAGCCTCTATCACGATATTCCCGAAAAGCAGGTCGTTTCTCTCGTAGACCACCAGTCATGATCTCTACAAGTCCTGCCGTGATTGCCTTCTACTCCATGGACAGATGAAACCAGTCGTCCTGAGAAAAGGCAGGCTTTCTCTTCCCTCGGTCGCTGCATTCTTTCATTCCTGCGACCGGACGAGAATTAGGGTGGAGTATCGCTTGAAATTTGGGAATATGTCATAGTATGCACGTTCCTGAAATGAAACTTGTCTAAACTGTGCACTCTTCATTGTGGCACTCTGTGAATTTACCAGAGTCGACATTTCAAGCTTCGCGTTCCATCGCGTACTTTACAGTGGTGTCATGTAGCTAACGAGCTAACGCAAGAGGAAGGGACAATGTCCGTTGGTCAGGAAATCTTCGATATAGGAAATGCGTAGACAGACTAATGTGTAAAAGGTTAACGGCGCGCATTCAACCAGTTCGAATT
Source organism: Armillaria cepistipes (assembly GCA_900157415.1). Taxonomy (NCBI): domain Eukaryota; kingdom Fungi; phylum Basidiomycota; class Agaricomycetes; order Agaricales; family Physalacriaceae; genus Armillaria; species Armillaria cepistipes. The sequence goes on from FTRY01000001.1 coordinate 5,558,664, forward strand.
TCTCCAACTATTATACAACGTCTCCAGAATTCCTCATCCCATCCATACACTAAAATCGCAATTCCGATTCGAATCCTCGACTTGCACTTGATATCAAACATCAGAAAGTGAATTACCGGTGACCTTCCCCAGAAGCTTCGTCATCGCAGACAGTTGCTGGTCGAATTTCTCGAATTTCTTTTCAAGGACTGCTAACCGGGACTCTATGGTAACGACCTCCTCCGGGCCATCATCTCCATCAATTCGTAGTAGCGGCAGGCCGAACTCTGGGGAATCGTTTCCCGGTGGTTTTCTCATAGATTCGCATTTGTCGCAGAGACAATTCTCACTGTCTGCCCCTGTTAACGGTGTTAGGTACGTATAGGGGGTGTAAAAAAAATCACATACAGTAAGAATTTATGCGTACCCAACAAGGTAATGACACCTCTTTCAAACAATCCTGACAAGTTAGAGACTCGGCTCTGGTCCAGACATCCTTCTTCGACCGGGGGCTGTTATCCAGTAGATTACTCGACTCGGCGGGCTCAGCACGTCCCTCGGAACGAGAACGGATTTTCTTCTTGATCTGAACCACCATCGAACGGGCCCGAGGAATTATCCACCCCCAATGGGCTTCCAGAACACGGGTATCGCACTTCAGCAGGTCATGGGATGCATCATGGACAAATTCGCGTAGCTCGACACTTTCTCTGACGCAACTCGCGCATAGGTCAACCGTGTCTGTGAATGAATCATTCATACAGGTGAGGCAGGCCCATCTGCTTCCCACAATGATACCATCGCACGAGTCGCAGCCGTAGCCACTACAGGAGTTGAGTGTGAGGGGGAAAAGTGAACATCTGGAACTGACGACTCACATGTACGTTTGACGAACTATCGCGTCAGTCACAAGTGCATAGTATGGCCTGATGAATTCCGGGCAAATTGCACATTTCAGTCGCTCCAATTCTTCTTCCTCTTCTGTAGACAAGTCGCTCAGACGAGGGCAATAATCCATGTCTTTGTAGAGTTCCCTGTGGGCCAGGACAATGAACCGACCTGCTTCGACGAATCGCTCCACAAAATATTCCCCTGGAGAATTTTCCCTCCTGATTCGGTCTAACACACATTTCAAAGCAAAGCTCCATCGTGCATGGGCGAGATTTTCTACGGCCACAGGAGAATCAGGCGGAAGGCTAGGCAGGAATCGCCACAAGGGGGCAGGCGTTCGACGGAAAACAAATGTGCAGTTTTTGCTGGACACTTGGAAGCCGGCGTTGACAGGATTTGAAGGAGACTCGAAGTTAGTGGTACCGCTGTCGATTGCATTGTGTTCATCTTGCTGGGCAGAAGAACCGGCTTCTTCTACATCCTTCAGGATTTGTTGGCGACTATTCTCCTCTTTCTCTTCCTCGCTGTCTTCATTTTCGGCCCAATCGCCCCAGTGGCCCTTGATTATACCCTTCTCGGTATCAAGCCGCCCAGTAAGCACCTTCCGGCCGTAGTCACGATCAAAGTCGAGACGAATCCTAACCTTCTTATTCTGCCCGATGTCGCCTGAAATTTTTATGGTATACTCGCATGTCACAGCTACTCCTGTCAAAACGCCCTCAGGAGACGATTCGATGTCAAGTTGCATCAGGCCGAACCATGAACCAACGTAGATATACATCTGACCAGCCCACTGTCCTTGTATTGGATTTTTGAAATCATCAACAGCCTGAGGGGGAGAGAGTGGAAAGTAGAGTGGGGCTCCATTGAGAGGCTTATGGAGCAGATCATCCGGGGGGACTTCAGGCCATTCGATATCCTCATCAAAGAGTGAGTGTTCGTAGATATACTTGGCAATGTCATTGCTGGATAGGTTTCTCTTGGGGTTTTCATGATAAAGTTTGAACTACGTGGTGACACGGTATGATCAGATCTGATTACACAAACCAAAGAGACAGCAAGTCGTACCATGCCAAAGGCAAAATTATTGAGCTTTTCCCCGACATCAACATTACTTTGCTTGAAGTTTGCTAATACAATTATGTTAACAGCAGATTCATTTGGGTTCTACAATGGTAAACATACATTCCAGATTTACCAATCTTTCATCGACTACGTGGAAAATATTCTGCAGCGATGTTGTCATGTCGGAAAGTTCTTCAGGGTGGAGAGTCATTGTAGTAGATAAACAGAGTACTCCAAAATGGCGCCTGAGAAGGAGATAGAGCATCGGATATATGTACTTTCGGAATAATCAATGAGAGTTGAGAGTTGATAAACAAGAATAGCTTAACTTACCCGCTCAAGACGCCCTTGCCCGGTCACCAGAGAGACAATGTATCGCGCATGGATGTCATAGTGTACTTGCTTCAGTTTATCCATAAGACGTTTTTCCTCGGCTTCATCGAACTCTTTAGTGAGCCTACGCAATTCCCCACTTTCAGAGGCATTTAATGGCGGATCATGCGTAGACTGTAGGAGTTTGTCGATTTTGAATATAGTGTCATCTTGAAGATATATAATAAATGCTTCGCGGTTCGCTGATAGGACTCGAGGATATATGCTGTATATCGCGGAGATGAGCATATAGATACTCCTCTTATAGTGAGCTACACTGTACTGCCACCCTGCAAAAGGACCTATCAACTGGGTGGATGATAGAAGCCAGCAGACATACCTGCCGCCCAGTATGTAACCCATTGAAAGGTTCTGCGATATCTAGGTATTAATATTTTGCGGAGTTACGGCAGACACGACTCACGTCCAATCCTCAGGCTTTGACTCTACAAAAATATTAATCTCTTTGGTGGTGATAAATCCTGTTGTGTCATCGTCCACAGTTTCATGAAGAGGCTGGAGGTACGCATTGTTTAAGTAAGCCAGCATCCATCGATCATTTCTAGCTCTTTTACTGTCCCTGATCTTTTCACTGAGATGCTCGTACAGCACAGGCACAAAATGCCTGGCCTCGACAATCTTCTTGAAATTCTAATGAAAAAGTCCTGTTATGCGCTATAAGGAGTATGAAGTACATCAGACTTACCATGTCTTTCCAAAGCTCCTTGAAATCCTTACCAGAAAGTAGTTCAGAAATGTATGCGGGACGAGATGTCAATGATGAAACTCACCGTATCGACAATGTAGTCATGAGCACCCTTATTCAGGCGCTGTAAAAGCGTCTTAGTGTCCTTTTGGATTTCCGTCAGTCGTTGTCCCTGCAGGTCAAGCGTTATCTTGAAACGCCCGAAATTTTTTTCGAAGGCTTCATCGACATTCTCAGCCATCTCTTTGCGGAATACTCTCTGAACCTCCTTCATCCTCTCGGACTCAGATTTGTTGTTCCACTCTGATTGGTGCCCAAGAACCCCTTCGATGCCCTCGCCACTTTTCTGAATGAACTTTCGCAATGTGTCCCCGTTCTCTATGCACCCCTCGGGACCATTGTGTTCACCAAGAAACCTTTGAAGGTCTCGCTCCCGAGGAGTATCCAGAAGTTTGAGTTGCTTTGCAATCTGCTCGACGTTGGCAGATATCGAGGCAACAGTCTGAGCTGTCTGGATATTTGATTGCGTTATAAGCTTCTTGTGATCTTCTACAAGTTTGCTGATCTGCTCGGCGAAGAGAATTTCATATTTCACAGATTTGAGCACCCGAACTATTCTGTGAATGAATGACGAGTTCCGAACTAGTATGGAGAAGTAAACATACATATTAAATTGTTCCTCATGTAAAGATCGCAAGCAGAGGCAGCCAATTTGATGTGTTCTGCGATCTGTCTCATCATTTCCTTCATTATATCCACCTTCTTGTCGCCTGATGCGATCGCCTGAGGATGCTTCAAATCGCCGAGTCTTGACAGTATGTCTCAGTCAGATTTCGAAAGTGACAGCCAGTGTGCAACGCTTACTGGATGATTGCAATCAACAAGTCTTGGATTCGTAGTCTCACGATAGCAACCTTGTGGTTATTTTCTTGGTACATCGTTCCGAGCGCGACTACGACCTTAAAAGACGCACAGACCACTGAAATAAACGTAACTTTAATGGGAGATTATACGTTCTGGCACTAGGTAACTGACCTTGTGTGACTGGATGGATTTCGGCCAACAGCTCCAGACCCTTGAGCAAGATTTTCGAGACGTCGCTGTAACGAAAGTACGTGCGCAACGGTGTGGCGACTTCGGGCTGAGCGAGCGATTCAATCGCGTCTTCTATCAACATCCGTATGTTCTCATTGGCTTTTAGCCATGCATCGAGCGTCATGTCAGAGGGATCGTTTGGTTTTGCACTACCACCTATCAAACACGGTCACCGCGACTCAAAATTATCAGTCTTAACATACTAACCGGAATCATGTTCGTTGCTGTGCGATACGTTTGTGCGGCGGCGGAGAGGATGAATAACGCTCCTCAATATAGCCCGCATTTTCTTCATGTCTGGGGATATCGGGAGAAGAAGTTGACGTAGTGAGAGGGAACTTATATACCCAAACCCGGACGCACTATCCAGCCGGGAAGCAAGGGTCGTTTCTATTAATATGCCACAGGTGCGCGCTATCCACTGTCCAGCTCCGAGAATTTCCAGGGATATCTCATCTGGATTCAACGTTTTAAGCTGTGTCATGTACCAGAAAAACTGCGAAAAGCCAGACATGCTATTTATTTATGCACCTATCGAGCACAGAGACGCGACGGAGAGATCAGGCGTATTGACGAGATACCAGCAGACAATGCACGCATCTATTGGACAGTTCCGTGAGTAGATAGACGCCCAACTAGCTGGATATACTTGGAGAAAGGAAAGGATCCGGTGGATAGTTGATAACGGAATTACTGAATTCAAGAAGCTGGGGGACATTGAATGGTTCATTCTAATCATGGAATCCTCTTTGAACCCGCTGCCGATGTCGTATAGTTTCTGGGAAAGATCAATAATGGTCGTAGTAAAGTTTAGGCACTACAACTGGTATGGTGCCACGGCGTTGGTACGATTAAGAGTATTGAGTGAAGTACACGGAATGAGGTCCATCGACGCATCGTGGTGGACCGTGACGCCGCATTGATGAAAACGAAAGCATTGCCGCACTGCAGTGACTGACTCGGATCCTGTGCAAACGTTTGGTTGATATGCGATGCAACTCTTCAGCGCCCCCGGTCGCAGATACCACTTTTGTAAGTGAGGGTACCAGCCTCGCGAGTCGTACTTTTGTATGTTGAAGAGGACTATACACTGAAGGTGTCGAATGGCATCAGCCATTCGGCGAACTACGTCTCTTTCTCAGACACGTGTGCGCGCTTTGGGATGGACGGGCTGCGCTTTCTATTTTTCTGTGACAACTTCCAAACCAGGTACCTTCAACGCGGCCAACTCTACTCCAACTATTATTGTGTCGTCCTTGGCTTCGCTCACATACTCTCTTGGCTTTGCTTCTTCGGCGCCTAAGAAACGCTAGTTTTATCTCTTCTCCAACACAATGGAGATAAAGTGCGCCTCCCATTGTGTCTATAGCACTGCTGCCGCTCATCAATTAGACGGCTCCAATTCGCTGGGTTGGAGAGTGGGTTGCAGCGACTGTTTGCCCTTGTCAATGCAAGCGCTGGCGAGTTCCAACGGAATATCACGGAACAAGCTTTCAGTTCCGTATGGCAAGGCATTTCTTCGAACATATGCGATGCGTGAGTTGAATCGTTCCGTTCTTGTGTCGCTGTGTTCTCCTCGTAGACACGTGTTTGTGCTGAAGGTCAAGCCCCCACGAAATGTGCGAGCTGTATAAGACTGACCCGCATTCATAGGGAAGATGATCTTCCTCTCAAGAGCTGGCAACGTTTCTCCCTGCAAAAGCGTGGAGCAAATAAGAACGTAAAGTATACGCTGCCGCGGTAGGCGAGATAGCGACGTCTTCACATCGCGACAAGGGGATACGAGGGAACACCTGTGTCCCGGGAATGATTATAGCTTTGTTTTTGGGTGCCGAGAGATGCAAGGGCCAGACCGTTCGTGAAGCAGGGGTGGGCAATGGTAAAGGTCAGGTTTCGAAGAGTATTCCAAGATCAATTGTTCTATACATAGAAGCGCGTTGTTCACAACCCAGACATAGGAGAAAAAATCTCTACAGTACCGAGATGGGCATTTGAAGTAGGTTTTTACAAAGCGCGGCTGGATAATATATCAATACCAATGGACGTGATAGACGGTAAAGAAAGATACATACATTCCCGTATGGCTTTGCCTTTTTCTCTCCGGGTAGTGGGGCGTGGGTTCGCAGCCAATATGAACTGCGGTTTCTCCTTTTTGCCTGGCGTCGGGCGAGGCATTCGTTTCTTCTCCCGGCAGTGATGCGCTCGTCCTGGAGTCGCGGTTGAACTGTGTAACTTGGTGCTGCAACACGGCCCTATTGAGCTAACATTTGTCCATGACAGGCTTATCCGAAGCATACTCAGCAGCACTGTGCACGACTTTAGTTAGACTACAACTCGGGAGGTAGAATGTGAAAGAAACGGCGCACATCCCGCCTAAATTTACACAGGACAGCGATCTCCGTTAGGCGGAGTTCAGAAGAGCTCCATGCGCATCCTACGAGACTGTGAGCACGGAGAGAAGAGCGGTAAAAGGCAGCGCACCGCTCGAGTCGACGACGCCTCATACTAGCTAGTGTGTCTCTGAATAGTAGTCTCTGGGCGAGGAGATACCATCTACTTGTCTGTACGGTAAGTAGTAGAGCCCTTCGAAGATGATAAGCACCAATTCAGTTGATTGAAATTGTTCGGCAAATTCCGATACTCCTTGCACCATGTCCATCGTCGCATGGATCACCCGGCGCCTGCGTATCCCAGATAACAGGGTCCCCATCAACTCCAAGGCCATCATAGACATGTACAATGACACCTTGAAGCCAAAGCTAAGGCCAATTACGTTTAGTATCCGGGCGAAGAGACACCAGTGCCGAGACTGACTTTGACAGCCATGGCCCTGCCACGGTCCACCCTCCTGACCTACAGGCTCATAGATCTGCAACTCTTGAAGCTCCGTTGCATAGCGATAAAACATACGAGGGTGTTGTGGCTCTGCAGCGACCGCCTTGACGCCCTGGTCGACGTTCCGGGTTATCAAGTTCATTTCGCCTGTGTCTGAGTGCACCTGATCCACACAGAGAGCTTTCGAGGGCAGCAACGACTTCTGAGACGACCAATCGTACAATCTGCAGTATCCACAAAACATTGTACTTGGGTCTTTTCCTTGCAGCTTCCTCGAACAATAGTAACGTTGGGGGGGACCAGATCATCGATTATGCCCATCTGCTCTATGAATGCCTCCAACAGAAGAAGCGCGCGATTCAGGAAAGTATGATTCAAGCCGCTTTGACGCAGGAATTCTTCTGGTTCTGGTGGTATGGTGGCGGAGTATGGGACCATATGAGTCGAAGCGGGGTTCACAGATCTGGGATGGGGGGAAAGCACAAAACAACAAATTCTCGCCAGGATAGCAACAGGGCCATGGTGAAGGTCTAAGGAGAAGATTGATGCTGTCCAGGAATAACGAGAGTGAGAGTGAATAGCAAGGGGGTATCGGAATTTGCCGGACAATGTCCATCAATTCCCTACCACCTGAATTGGTGCACGTAATCTTTGAGAGCCTCTACTACCACGCAGACAAATGGACGAGAGAGCCAAACTACGCTACATTGACCTCGTGTTCGCGTACACAACGTTCATGGTATCTCCCCGCCCAGAGACTGCTCTTCAGACACATCCCCAAAGGTGTCCGCCCCGTCCGCCTGTTTGACGACATCCGCATCCTCGACGTCATCCTTACACCCGAGTCCATCCCCGACCTCGCGTTCCTCCTCACCAACTGCCCACGTCTGTACGAGCTTGGCTTGTCCGCCCAAGGTGTGTTCACTCTCCCTCCCTCCGTGCCCACCGCCAGCATCCGCGCCCTCCACCTCGTCGAATGCAGCGTCCAGTCCCCCATCCTATACGACCTTCTCGCCTTGTTCCCCACTGTGCGCTTCCTCACCGTCGGCACGGAGATCGTTGCCCCGCCCCCGCCCACCGCCACTCCCGCTCCCGCCCTGTATGAGCTCGCCCTGAAACGATCTCTGCGCGTCGACATCCTCACGTGGATCCTCACCAACTCTGTAGGGTCTCTCCGCATCCTCGAACTGATGGACCTCCCCAGTGCGGATATGAAGGATGTCCTCCGCCCACACGGGCCGTACATTTACTCTCTCCGCATCTTCCGCTTCTCCCACACCGCCTTGTCCATCCTCCGGTCATGTGTCAATCTCAAAGAGTTTGTCCTGTCGAGCCTCCCTGTGATAGGTCCATCCCTCGACAACCTCCCCCGATCCATCGAGCACTTTAACTTAATCTCCCATCCACTGTCAACACCGTGGAGTCCGTTCATACCGTTGATAGTTCTACTTCCTTTGAAGACATTTACCTGTGACAAGGGCTCCAGGTCTCAGCCCGGATTTGACACCATCGAACGGCTATGTCGCACTCACGGTGTTGCCTTGTTCGCAGACGCGTCGAATTTGTGGCCCGTACGTCTACTGTCTTTATAAAACCCACCCTCTAACATCTTCCATAGAACGAAGATCCTGTTGCTGTATCTTCTTTCCCCCGCGGCCGCTCCATATACAACTTTCCGCTCATGAATTAATCATTTTATTCATACTCGAAGCTACCTTCGATCCTCACCGCCTGCCCGTCGCTCTTCAAAAATAACCCGAAACATCCACTCGAGACCAATGAGCAAGCGCAAAAAACGCGGCGACCGAGGGGAGGGGAAGCTGGCCTTCCTTCAGGTCGATGGGCTGGCGGTACGGCTGGATTGGGACGTGGTCTACGCAATCGCGGTAGAGGTTATGCCCAGCTTCATCGACTTCGTCCTTTTGGAGTGTAGGGTCCAGAAGAGAGATGGCTTTTTGTCGGGAGTAGACGTATGTGTGCGATGGCTCGTCGAGAGCGCCGTTGATGATGGCAGAGAGGACAGACTGCGTGCCGGCAGGGAGCGTGTTGTCAAGGCGCCGCCGGTAGATCGAGTCGATAATGTCTGTGTGGTGTGGATAAAGCATCTGCTTGGAGAGAGGGGCACGTACCCAAGGACGAAACCGCAGATATGTTTTCTTTGTACCACGTAATCCTGTGGAGAAGTTGGATTTTGTCGTGCTGACTACAGTGAATTAGGCATTCCAAATAGTGGATACGAATGAATACCGTCAGCTCCAGCTCAGTAAGACTCCTCGTCGACTCTTCCTCTTCCCGTTCCCGTTCCCGTTCCGTTAGTTTCCGCATCTCTCTTAGTTCCCGTTCGAATTTGGCGCTTTGGAGCCTTAGAACCTGTTTCCAAAGCTCGTCTATCTTCTTCTGGTACGAGTCATAGAGGCGGGTCATCTTGCGATCGTGGGCGTCTATCAAGTGTTCGATGTCGGAATCCTCAGAGGTGTTTATTCTTGAGAGGTATCTTGTGCAAGAGGGACGCAGGGGTCGGGCAATTCGTGCCAAAGTGATGATGGACATACTCGTTCAAGGCGTCTCGGAAATGGCCGATCGATGTTTCACGCATTCCTGGGGCGCGAGTGGGCGCGAATTGAATGTGAACTTTAACATGTGCTGACATTACCAGAAATCACATCAAATTGAGATACTATACCATCACATTGCTAAACTCTACTAAGATTCGACAGGACTAACTCTTTGAGAAATATACCGCGTCTGTTTGTTGAAGATCTATCAGCCGAACTATGGTAAAGACAAGTGTCAATCGAATAAGCGCAAGGAGCCTAGCTCGCAATCGTGGTCGAATTCCTTTCCAAAGCTTGCCATTCGGAAACCCGTATATAACAGTCTTCGCTTCCTCCGATACTCGCCGCCACCTTACCGCTCTCCAAGACATAATCCGCCGAGATCCCTGCCTGGGCCCAATGAGCGAGTGCAAAAAACGCAGCCACCGAGGGCAGGGAAAGCTGGCCTTCCCTCAGGATGACCGGCTGGATGTCTTGTTCTGGAAGCGGAAGGCAGGCGCGGTAGAGGTCGTGCCCAGCTTTGTCGACCTCGTCCAGTTGGAGTGTGGGGTCCAGGAGGGAGATGGCTAGGCGTCGGGAGGAGGCGTATGCGTCGATGATTGCTGAAAGAACGGATTGCGGGCCGGGAGAATCAAAGCGTCGTCGGTAGAGAGAGTCGATGATGTCTGAATGGGGTGTGTATAGTGCCTAGTTAGGGATATAGGCACGTACCCAAGGAAGAGGTAGCAGACACGTCTTTTCTGAGCCTGGCGACCTCGTGCAGAAGTTTGATTTTGTCGCACTGCGTAACAATACATTAGACGTTCCAAATAGTTAGAAACCCATACCATCAATTGCCCCTCAACACTCCTCTCCAGCACTCGTTCCTGCTCCCGCCGTTTCTGCTCATCTCGTCGTTCCTGCAGATCTTGTCGTTCCCATTTGATTTTGGCACGCTGCAGGCTCTTCAACTCTTTGCGAAGCTTTGACAGTCGGGTCTCGTAGGAGTGGTGGAAGCGGGTGATTTCGCGGCTGTGGGTGTCTTTTAGGTCTTGGATGATGTTTATTCCCGAGAAGGATCTTGTGTGAGAGATACGCAGGGGTCGGGATAGACGCGCTAGATTGATGATGGACATTAGTCGTTTCAGTCGTTGACCTTATTCGGCAATCTCCGATACTCCCTAAAGTTATCCTGATCGTCGCCTTTGCTCAAGGTGCCTTTCTGGAAGTCTACCGACGTTCCAATCGACCCCAACGCCCTCATAAACCTCTGCAAACGTCGACTCCAGACCTCGAGCTGAGGATGAAGCATGCAGACAGGAAAGACAACAGATCATTGGATTCTGAGGTACTGATTTATCATTTGTTGCGCACAGGCCGACTTCTCTACCCAGTCGCTGAGCTCGGAGGAACGAGACCTCATTGTGTACATATATTCCCGGACACCATCATCGACTCCTTCTCCTCTACCAACACCCAGTCTGTTCTCTCTGTGGCACCCTCGATATTTCACCGGAGCCTCTATCACGATATTCCCGAAAAGCAGGTCGTCTCTCGCGTAGACCACCAGTTCATGATCTCTACATCTCCTGCCGTGATCGCCTCCTACTCCAAGGGCACATGAAACCAGTCGTCCTGAGAAAAGGCCTACTTTCTCTTCCCTCGGTCGCTGCTTTCTGCAACTGGACGAGACAGGGTGGAGTATCGCTTTGAAAATAGGGAATGCGTCATAATATGCACGTTCCTGAAATTAAACTTGTCTAAACTGTGGACTCTTTCCACACCTTCATTGTAGCGCTCTGTGAATTTACCAGGGTTGACATTTCAAGCTTCGTGTTCCATCCCGTACTTTACAGTGGTGTCATGTAGCTAACGAGCTAACGCAAGAGGAAGGATCAATGTCCGTTGGTCAGGAAATTTTCGATATGGGAAATGCGTAGACAGACTAATGTGTAAAAGGTTAACGGCGCGCATTCAACCAGTTCGAATTTCTCTAGCTATTATATAACGTCTCCAGAATTCCTCATCCCATCCATACACTAAAATTGCAATTCCGATTCGAATCCTCGACTTGCACTTGATATCAAACATCAGAAAGTGAATTACTGGTGACCTTCCCCAGAAGCTTCGTCATCGCAGACAGTTGCTGGTCGAATTTCTCGAATTTCTTTTCAAGGACTGCCAACCGGGACTCTATGGTAACGACCTCCTCCGGGGCATCATCTCCGTCAATTCGTAGTAGCGGCAGGCCGAACTCTGGGGAATCGTTTCCCGGTAGTTTACTCTTAGATTCGCATTTGTCGCAGAGACAATTCTCACTGTCTGCCCCTGTTAACGGTGTTAGGTACGTATAGGGGGTGTAAAAAAATCACATACAGTAAGAATCTATGCGTATCCAACAAGGTAATGACACCTCCTCCGAACAAGTCTGACAAGTTAGAGACCTGGTTATGGTCGAGGTGTCCTTCTTCGACCGGGGGGCTGTTATCCAGTAGATTACTCGACTCGGCGGGCTCAGCACGTCCCTCGGAACGAGAACGGAGTTTCTTCTTGATCTGAACCACCATCGAACGGGCCCGAGGAATTATCCACCGCCAATGGGCGTCCAGAACGCAGGTATCGCACTTCAGCAGATCATGGGATGCATCATGGACAAATTTGCGTAGCTCGACACTTTCTCTGACGCAACTCGTGCATAGGTCAACCGTGTCTGTGAATGAATCATTCATACAGGTGAGGCAGGCCCATCTGCTTCCCACAATGGCACCGTCGCACAAGTCGCAGCCGTAGCCACTACAGGAGTTGAGTGTGAGGGGGAAAAGTGAACATCTGGAACTGACGACTCACATGTACTTTTGACGATTTATCGCGTCAATCACAAGTGCATAGTATGGCCTAATGAATTCCGGGCAAATTGCACATTTCAGTCGCTCCAATTCTTCTTCCTCTTTTGTAGACAAGCCGCTCAGACGAGGGCAATAATCATTGTCTTCGTAGAGTTTCCTACGGGCCAGGACAATAAACCGACCTGTTTCGATGAATCGCTCCATAAAGTACTCCCTAGGAAGATTTTCCCTCCTGATTCGGTCCAACGCAAAGCCCCACCACGCACGGGCGAGGTTTTCTACAGCCACAGGAGAATCAGGCGGACGGCTAGGTAGGAATCGCCACAAGGGGGCAGGCGTTCGGCGGAAAACAAATGTGTAGCCTTCGCCGGACACTCGGAAGCCGGCGTTGATACGGTTTGAAGGAGACGCGAAGTTAGTGGTACCGCTGTCGATTGCATTGTGCTGGGCAGAAGAACCGGCTTCTTCCGCATCCTTCGGGGTTTGTTGGCGACTATTCTCCTCTTCCTCTTCCTCGCTGTCTTCATTTTCGGCCCAATCACCCCAGTGGCCCTTGATTATACCCCTCTCTGTATCAAGCCGCCCAGTAAGCACCTCCCAGTCGTAGTCGCTATCACTGTCCTCAAAGTCGAGACGAATCCTAACCTTCTTATTCTGCCCAATGTTGCCTGAAATTTTCATGGTATACTGGCATGTCACAGCTACTCCTGTCAAAACGCCCTCCGGAGACGATTCAATACCAAGCTGCATCAGACCGAACCGCGAACGACCATAGATATACATTTGACCAGCCCACTGTCCTTGTATCGGATTTTTGGAACCATCAACAACCTGAGGGGGAGAGAGTGGAAAGCAGAGTGAGGCTCCATTGAGAGGCTTATGGAGCAGATCGTGGAGGGTCACGTCAGGCGGTTCGATATTTTCATCAAAGCGTGAGCGTTCGTAGATGTACTTGGCAATGTCGTTGATGGATAGGTCTTTCTCGGGGTTTTCATGGTAAAGTTTGAACTACGTGGTGACACGGTATCGTCAGGTTTGATTATACAAACCGAAGAGACAGCAAGTCCTACCATGCCAAATGCAAAATTATCGAGCTTCTCCTCGACATCGACATTACTTCGCTTGAAGTTTGCTAATAAAATGATATTAACAGCAGATTTATTTGGTTGCTACAATGGTAAACGTACATTCTAGATTTTCCAATCTTTCATTGACCGCATGAAAAAGATTCTGCAGGGATGCTGCCATGTCAGGAATTTCTTCAGGGTGGAGAGTCGTTGTAGTAGATAGACTGAGCACTCCAAGATGGCGCCTGAGAAGGAGATAGAGCATTGGATATATATACTTTCGGAATGATCAACGCGAGTTGACAAACAAGGATGGCTTAACTTACCCGCTCAATAGGCCCTTGCCCGGTCACCAGAGAGACAATGTATCGCGCATAGATGTCATATTGCACTTTCTTTAGTTTATCCGTAAGACGTTCTTCCTTGGCTTCAGTGAACTCTTCAGTGAGCCTACGCAATTCCCCACTTTCGAAGGCATTTGATGGCGGATCATGCGTAGACTGAAGAAGTTTGTCGATTTTGAATATAGTGTCATCTCGAAGATATCCAACAAATGCTTCACGGTTCGCAGGTAACACTCGAGGATATATGCTGTACATCGCGGAGATGAGCATATAGATACTCTTCTTATATTGAGCTACACTGTACTGCCACCCTGCAAAATGGCCTGTTAACTGGGCTGATGATAGAAGCCGGCAAACATACCTGCGGCCCAGTATACAATCCATTGAAAGATTCTGCAATATCTAGGTCAATGGGTTGCGGAGCTACGGTAGACGCGACTCACGTCCATTTCTCAAGCTTTGACTCTACAAAAACATTAATCTCTCTGGTGGTGATAAATCCTGTTGCGTCTTCGTCCACAACTTCACGAAGAGGCTGAAGGTGCGCATTGTTTAAGTAACCCAGCATCCATTGATCATTACTAGCCCTTTTATTGTCCCTGAGCTTTTCCATGAGATGCTCGTACAGCACAGACACAAGGTACTTGGCCTCGACAATCTTCTTGAAATTCTACCAAAAAAATTCCCATTATGTACTATAAGGAGTGTGAAATACATCAGAATTACCATTTCTTGCCAAAGCTCCTTGAAGTTCTTGCCAGAAAGTAGTTGAGAAAGTGTGGGCGGAATGAGACGATGAAACTCACCTTATCAATGACATAGTCATGAGCGCCATTATCCAGGCGGGCTAAGATTTTGTCATTGCCCCTTTGGATGTCCGTCAGTTGTTGTCCCTGCAGGTAAAGCGTCTTCCTGAAACGCTCAAAATTTTTCTCGAAAGCGTCTTCGATATCCTCAGCCATCGCTTCGCGCAATTCTTTCTGAACCTTCTTCATCGCCTCGGACCAAGATTCGTTCGAACCCAACTGACGCCCAAGTACGCCTTCGATGCCCTCGCCACTTTTCTGAAGGAGCTCTTGCAGTACGTTCCCTTTATTTATGCACTCCTCGATACCATTGTGGAGCTCAAGAAACTTTTGAAGGTCTCGTTCCCGGGAAGTATCCAGAAGTTTGAGCTGCGCCTTCGAAAACTCTTTAATCTGTGCGATGTCAGCATGCAACAAGGCTGTATTCCGGGCTGTCTGGATATTTAATTGCGCCATAAGCTTCCTGTGATCTTCTACAAGCTTGGCAATCTGGTCGGCGAAGAAAGTTTCATATTTCAGGGATTTGATTACCCGACCTAGATTGTGGATGAATGACGAGTTCCGAACTGGTATCATGAGAAGTTGACATACGTATTAAACCCTTCCTCATGTAATGGTCGCAAGCAGAGGCAGCTTCTTCAATGTCGTATGCGATCTTTCTCATCACTTCCTCCATTATATCCACCTTCTTGTTGCCTGATGCAATCTCCTGAGGATGCTTCAAATCACTGAGTCTTGACAGTACATCTCAGTCAGGTTTCGAAGGTAAAGGCAAGTGTGCAATGCTTACTGGAAGATTGCAATCAACAAGTCTTGCATTCGTAGTCTCACGATTGCGACCTTGTAGTTATTCTCTTGGTACATCGTTCCGAGCGCGACTACGGCCTTGAAAGAAGCCCAGACCGCTGAAAGAAACGCAACTTTGATGGGATATTATACGTGCTTTCACTAGGTAACTGACCTTGTGCGACTGGATGGACGTCGGCCAACAGCTCCAGACCCTTGAGCAAGATTTTCGAGACATCGCCGTAGGAAAGATACGTGCGCAACGGTACGCCAACTTCCGGCCTAGCGAGCGATTCGAGAGCATCTTGTATCAATATCCATATGTGCGCATTTGCTTTTAACCACGCATTGAGATCGAGAGACTCGGGATTGTTAGGTTTTGAACTGCCATCTATCAAACACGGTCACCGCAACCCAAAATTGACAGTCTGCGTACTAACCGGAATCGTATTCAGTAGCATTTGACGGTCTTGGTATGTCCTTGTCGCTCACATCAGTATTAAATTGCGCGCCGGAAGGAGAGTCGGCGTTCGAGGCGTCGCCTAAGGGCTATTATCACAAACGAAATCAATTGGGCATGTCGCCTGCTTACCAGCCTTGTCGACATCGTTGTGTGATACGTCCACGCAGCCAGCATCACCTATCGAACATGATCACTACAACCCAAAATGAACAGTCTGCCTACTAACCAGGATCGCCGTCGATAACATGTGACGCCCCTGGTATGTCTTTGCTGCCCACATCAGTATCAAGTTGCACGCCGGAAGAAAAGGTGGGTTTCAAGGCGTCGCCTAAGGACTATCATTACAAACGAACATAATTGGATATGCCGCCTGCTTACCAGTCTCGTCAGATACGTTCGGGCTGTGGCGGAAAGGATGAAGAGCGATCCTCACTAGAGTCCGAAATTTCTTCATGTCTGGGGGTGTTGGGGGAAGGAGTTGACGTGGTGGGAGGGAGATTATATACTCAAACCCGGACGCACAGTCACTATCCAGCCGGGAAGCAGGGGTTGTTTCTATTGATGTGCCACAGGCGCGCGCTATCCACTGTCCAGTTCCGAGAATTTCCAGGGATATCTCACCTGGATTCGACATTTTAAGCTGTGTCATGCACCAGAAAAACTGCGAAAAGCCAGACATATTATTTATTTATGCACCTATCGAGCACAGAGACGTGACGGAGAGATCAGGCTTACTGACGAGATACCAGCAGACGATGCACCCATCTATTGGACTACTCCGTAAGTAGATAGACGCCCAACTAGCTGGATATACTTGGAGAAATGAAACGAACCGGTGGATAGTTGATAACGGAATTACTGAATTGAAGCTGGGGGGACATTTTCATTCTAATCATGGAATTCCTCTTGAACCCGCTGCCGATGTCGTACAGATTCTGGGAAAGATCAATAACGGTCGTAGTAAAGTTCAGGAACTACGGCTGGCATGGTGCCACTGCGTTGGTACGATTAAGAGTATTGAGTGAAGTACACAGAATGAGGTCCTTCGACGCATCGTGGTGGACCGTGGCGCCGCATTGATGAAAACGAAAGCATTGCCGCACTGCAGTGACTGACTCGGATCCTGTGCGTTTGGTTGATATGCGATGCAACTCTTCAGCACCCCCGGTCACAGATACCACTTTTGTAAGTGAGGGTACCAGCCTCGCGAGTCGTATTTTTGTTTGTTGATGAGGACTATACACTGAAGGTGTCGAATGGCATCGCGAACTACGTCTCTTTCTCAGATACGTGTGCGCGCTCTGGGATGGACGGGCCGCGCTTTCTATTTTCTGTGACAACTTCCGAGCTAGGTACCTTCAACGCGGCCAATTCTGCTCCAATCATTATTGTGTCGTCCTTGGCTTCGCTCACACTCTCCCGGCTTTACTTCTTCGGCGCCTAAGAAATGCCAGCTTTATCTCTTCTCCAACACAATGGAGATAAAGTGCGCCTCCCATTGTGTCTATAGCACTGCCGCCGCTCATCAATTAGACGGCTCCAATTCGCTGGGCTGGAGAGTGGGTTGCAGCAACTGTTTGCCCTTGTCAATGCAAGTGCTGGCGAGTTCTAATGGAACATCACGGAACAAGCTTTCAGTTCTGTATGACAAGGCATTTCTTCGAACATATGCGATGCGTGAGTTGAATCGTTCCGTTCTTGTGTCGCTGGGTTCCCCTCGTAGACACGTATTTGGGCTGGAGGTCAAGCCCCCACGAAATGTGCGAGCTGTATAAGACTGACCCGCAGTCATAGGGAAGATGATCCTCCTCTCAAGAGCTGGCAATGTTTCTCCCTGCAAAAGCGTGGAGCAAATAAGAACGTAAAGTATACGCTGCCGCGGTAGGCGAGATAGCGACGTCTTCGCATCGCGACAAGGGGATACGAGGGAACACCTGTGTCCCGGGAATGATTATAGCTTTGTTTTTGGGTGCCGAGAGATGCAAGGGCCAGACCGTTCGTGAAGCAGGGGTGGGCAATGGTAAAGGTCAGGTTTCGAAGAGTATTCCAAGATCAATTGTTCTATACATAGAAGCGCGTTGTTCACAACCCAGACATAGGAGAAAAAATCTCTACAGTACTGAGATGGGCATTTGAAGTAGGTTTTTACGAAGCGCGGCTGGATAATATATCAATACCAATGGACGTGATAGACGGTAAAGAAAGATACATACATTCCCGTATGGCTTTGCCTTTTTCTCTCCGGGTAGTGGGGCGTGGGTTCGCAGCCAATATGAACTGCGGTTTCTCCTTTTTGCCTGGCGTCGGGCGAGGCATTCGTTTCTTCTCCCGGCAGTGATGCGCTCGTCCTGGAGTCGCGGTTGAACTGTGTAACTTGGTGCTGCAACACGGCCCTATTGAGCTAACATTTGTCCATGACAGGCTTATCCGAAGCATACTCAGCAGCACTGTGCACGACTTTAGTTAGACTACAACTCGGGAGGTAGAATGTGAAAGAAACGGCGCACATCCCGCCTAAATTTACACAGGACAGCGATCTCCGTTAGGCGGGGTTCAGAAGAGCTCCATGCGCATCCTACGAGACTGTGAGCACGGAGAGAAGAGCGGTAAAAGGCAGCGCACCGCTCGAATTGACGACGCCTCATACTAGCTAGTGTGTCTCTAAATAGTAGTCTCTGGGCGGGGAGATACCATCTATTTGTCTGTACGGTAAGTAGTAGAGCCGTTCGAAGATGGTGGGCGCCAATTCAGGCGGGAGGGAGCTGATTGACATTGGTCGGCAAATTCCGATACTCCTTGCAACACATCCATCGTTGCATGGATCACCCAGCGCCTGCGTATCCCGGATCACGGGATCCCCATCAACTACAAGGCCATCATAGACATGTACAATGACACCTTAAAGCCAAAGCTAAGGCTAATCACGTTTAGTATCTGGGCGAAAAGACATCAGTGTCGAGACTGACTTTGACGGCCATGGCCCTGCCACCCTCCTGACCCACAGGCTCATAGACCTGCAACTCTTGAAGCTCCGCCGCATGGTGATAAAGCACACGAGGATGCTGTGGCTCTGCAGAGACCGCCTTGACGTCCTGGTCGATGTTGCGGGTTACAAAGTTCAAGCGGGGTCCACAAATCTGGGATGAGAGGGAAAGCGCAAAACTAGAAATTTTTGCCAGGATAGCGACAGGGCCATGATGAAGGTCTAAGGATGCTGACCAGGAATAACGAGAGTGGGTGAATAACAAGGGGTATCGGAACTTGCCGAACAATGTCAATCCATTCCCTCCCACCTGAAATGGTGCACGTAATCTTGGAGCCTCTACTACCGCACAGACAAATGGACGAGAGAGCCAGACTACACTACATTGGCCGCGTGTTCGCGTACACAACCCTCATGGCATCTCCCTGCCCAGAGACTACTCTTCAGACACATCCCTAACTTAGGTGTCCGCCCCGTCCGCCTATTTGACGACATCCGCATCCTCGGCATCATCCTCACCTCGGGTTCCTCCTCACCAACTGCTCATCGTTGATAGTACTACTTCCTTTGAAGACATTTACCTGTGACAAGGGATCCAGGACTCAGCCTGGCTTTGACACCATAGAACAACTATGTCGCACTCACGGTGTTGCCTTGTTCGCAGACGCGTCGAATTTATGGCCCGTACGTCTACTATCTTTATAAAGCTCACTATCTAATATCTTCTATAGAACGAAGATCCTGTTTCTGTCTCTTCTTTCCCCCGCGGCCGCTCCACAGCCAACTTTCCGCTCATGAATTAATCATACTTGAATCTACCTTCGATCCTTACCGCCTGCCCGTCGCTCTTCATAAAATAGACCGAAATATCCACTCGAGACCAATGAGCAAGCGCAAAAAACGCAGCGACCGAGGGAAGAGGAAGCTGGCCTTCCTTCAGGTCGATGGGCTGGCGGTACGGCTGGATTGGGACATGGTCAAGGCAATCGCTGTAGAGGTGATACCCAGCTTCGTCGACTTCGTCCTTTTGGAGTGTGGGATCCAGAAGAGAGATAGCTTTTTGTCGAGAGTAGGCGTATGTGTGCGATGGCTCGTCGAGGGCACCGTCGATGATCGCGGAGAGGACGGACTGCGTGCCGGCAGGGAGCGTGTCTTCAAGGTGCCGCCGGTAGATCGAGTCGATGATGTCTACTTGGTGTGAATATACGTAGCATCTGCTTGGAGAGAGGGATGGCACGTACCCAAGGACGAAACAGCAGATATGTTTTCTTTGTACCACGTAATCCTGTGAAGAAGCTGGATTTTGTCGTGCTGACTACAATGAATTAGGCGTTCCAAATAGTGGATACGAATGAATACCGTCAGCTCCAGCTCAGTAAGACTCCTCGTCGACTCTTCCTCTTCCCGTTCCGCTGGTTTCCGCATCTCTCTTAGTTCCCGTTTGAATTTAACGCTCTTGAGCCTTAGAACCTGTTTCCAAAGCTCATCTATCTTCTTCTGGTACGAGCCATAGAGGCGGGCCATCTTGCGGTCGTGGGCGTCTATCAAGCGTTCGATGTCGGAATCCTCGGAGGTGTTTATTCTTGAGAGGTATCTTGTGCAAGAGGGACGCAGGGGTCGGACAATTCGTGCCAAAGCGATGATGGACATACTCGTTCAAGGCGTCTCGGAAATGGCCGATCGATGTTTCACGACTTGTAAGGCATTCCTGGGGGGGTAGATCACTCGCCGTGGGCGCGAATTGAATGTGAACTCTAACATGTGCCGACATTACCAGAAATCACACCAAATTGAGCTACTATGTCATCGCGTTGCTAAACTCTACTAAAGATTCGACAGGACAAACTCCTTGGGAAATATGCGTCTGTTTGTTGAAGATCTATCAGCAGAGCTATGGCAAAGACGGGTGTCAATCGAACAAGCGCAAGGAGCCTAGCTCGCAATCGTGGTCGAATTCCTTTCCAAAGCTTGCCATTCGGAAACCCGTATATAACAGTCTTCGCTTCCTCCAATACTCGCCGCCACCTTACCACTCTCCAAGACATAATCCACCGAGATCCCTGCCTGGGCCCAATGAGCGAGTGCAAAAAACGCAGCCACCGAGGACAGGGAAAGCTGGCCTTCCCTCAGGATGACCGGCTGGGTGTCTTGTTCTTGAAGCGGAAGGCAGGCGCGGTAGAGGTCGTGCCCAGCTTTGTCGACCTCGTCCGCTTGGAGCGTGATGTCCAGGAGGGAGATGGCCAGGCGTCGGGAGGAGGCGTATGCGTCGATGTCGATGACTGCTGAAAGGACGGATTGCGGGCCGGGAGAATCAAAGCGTCGTCGGTAGAGAGAGTCGATGATGTCTGAACGGGGTATGTATAGCGTCTGGGTAGGGAGAGGGGCACGTACCCAAGGAAGAAGTAGCAGACACGTCTTTTCTGAGCCTGGCGACCTCGTGCAGAAGTTTGATTTTGTCGCTCTGCGTAACAATATATTAGACGTCCCAGATAGTTAGAAATCCATACCATCAATGGCGCCTCAACACTCCTTTCCAGTATTCGTTCCTGCTCCCGCCGTTTCTGCCCATCTCGTCGTTCCTGCAGATCTTGTCGTTCCCATTTGGTTTTGGCACGCTGCAGGCTTTTCAACTCTTTGCGAAGCTTTGACAGTCGGGTCTCGTGAGAGTGGTGGAAGCGGGTGATTTCGCGGTTGTGGGTGTCTTTTAGGTCTTGGATGATGTTTATTCCTGAGAAGGATCTTGTGTGAGAGGTACGCAGGGGTCGGGATAGACGGGCTAAATTGATGATGGACATTAGTCGTTGACTTTCAAGTTATTCGGCAATCTCCGATACTCCTTAGAGTTACCCTGATCGTCGCCTTTGCTCAAGGTGCCTTTCTGGAAAAAGCACCCCGTCTATCGACATTCCCATTGACCCCAATGCCCTCATAAACCTCCACAAACGTCGACTCCAGACCTCGAGCTGAGGATGAAGCCTGCAGACAGGAAAGACAACAGATCATTAGATTCTGAGGTACTGATTTATCATACGTTGCCCACAGTCCGACTTCTCTACCCAGTCGCTGAGCTCGGAGGAACGAGACTTCATTGTGTGCGTATATTCCCGGACGCCATCATTAACTCCATCTCGAAAGCACCCCTTCTACCAACACCCAGTCTGTTCTCTCTGTGGCACCCTCGGTACCCCACCGGAGCCTCTATCACGATATTCCCGAAAAGCAGGTCGTCTCTCTCGTAGACCACCAGTTCATGATCTCTACAAGTCCTGCCGTGATTGCCTCCTACTCCAAGGACACATGAAACCCGTCGTCCTGAGAAAAGGCCGACTTTCTCTTCCCTCGGTCGCTGCTTTCTGTGACCGGACGAGAATTAGGATAGAGTATCCCTTGAAAAGTGGGAATGTGTCGGCCCAGTTGATATAATATGCGCGTTCCTGAAATGAAACTTGTCTAGACTGTGGACTCTTTCCACACCATTATCTTTCAAACCAAGCCTATGACCGCTCTACGAATACCCCATATGTTCAATCGACGTATCGTCAAGTTATATTAAAGACACAAGAACTCAACGACAACATCGAGGGCCTCACAGTACGCTCGCCTTGACGATGCTACGCTAACTATTACTCAGATCGACAAAATGGAGCTTCTCCATCAAAAGCGTCGTTGAAAATCATCGACTCTCCACCGGTGGACCGGTGGCGTGTTGAAGACTTTCGAGGACCCCTCGCTTCTCACGTCCTCTCAGCGGTCATCGACCCCAGTTTCAATGACCCACCGCTGTACGACACACCACCGCACACTTACGGCCACTTCCGAAAAGAGGCTATATCCCTTGTAGAGCCCATACTTCAAGAAGAAGATGTAGACGAGGTGGGGCCATCACCTTTATCACACTTGTATGTCACTCAACGCAGGCTACGCACAGTATAGTCCTGAGAGGAAGCGAGTCTGCTGTTTGATTGCGGCATTCTTTGCCCTCTCTTGTTTTTGCGAAGAGGCGGGGATTATGGTGGAGTATCGACCGGAAAGTGGGAGCGTGCTTACTAGGCTGGTATAACTGAGAAATGTTTGTACGTGCCACACTCCCACTCCCACCGGTGGGCATGTCAGGGAAATTTCGTTATAAGCAATGCGTAGACATAATAATGTACAAGAGCCAACGCCGCGTCTCCAGTGAGTTTGAATCCTTCAACAACTATTCAAATCCTCATGATCGTAGTGCTATTTCGTCTCCATCCACTAAAATCCTGCCCCTGGATTTGCACCCGCATCAGGTGAATTGCTGAGCTTCTCCAGAAGCCTTGTCAACACAGATAAATGCTCGTCGAATTTTTTTTCAAGCGCCGCCAATCGCACCTCTAGGGCGACGGCCGCCGCAGGTGCATCGTCGATTCTTAGCAGTGGACATGACATGAGATAACCGTTTCCCAGTGTTTTGTTCCCGGAACCGCATTTGTCGCAGATATACTTGTCGTCGGTTGGCCCTGTGAATGACTCTAGATGTGTAGTGCTTGGAGGAAGACAAAAAAAAACATACAGTATTCTACGTATACCCAACAGGGCATCGAAATCATTTCTTTACAGGACCCACACTTCGGCAGGGGTGTGGACTCCTTGATGGTCAACATTTCCGACTTCGATTGGCTGCTATACCAACCCGATGCCGGACCAGTCTGCTCTTCAAGCTTGGGACGGCTAGATCGTAACTCCTTTTGGATCCTGGGTAACATCGAGCGGGCTTTGGGGATTATCCAATGCATGTTTGCATCTAATACGAGAGTATCAAACTTGAGGAGGACGTGAGATGGATCATGCACAAATCCACGTAGATCGCAACTATTTCTGATGCAGCTTGTGCATAGGTCAGTTGTATCTGTGAAGGAGTCATTCATGCAGGTAAGGCAGGCCAACCTGCTTCCCACAATCCGACTCATACACGAGTCACAGGTGTAGTCACTGCGGGTGAACACAGATAAGTCATATCAAAGACTTTGAACCAATGACTCACTTATATTTTTGACGCTCTATTTCGTCAGACAGCAGCGCATAGTAGGACCGAGTATGCATAGGACTAATGGAACATTTGAGGCAAAAGAGTTCTTTTGCCTCTTCCTCTGACAAAGGAGGTAATTGCGGACAATAACTCTCCTCCGTATAACGTTCTTTACGATCCAGCTCCACAAAGCGCCGCACTTGAGTGAATCTTTCCTTCACGTAGTTCCGGGTCAATAGTGTACTCTTGATTTTCTCCAATACAGCGCCAAAGGCGAACCTCCATCGTGCACGGGCACGCTGTCCTGCATCCTCGTCGGTCACGGGATAATACCGTGGATCGCCCGGGAGGAATTGCCACAAAGATGCAGGCGTTCGACGCAAAAGAAATGTATTCATACGGCGGTCGGGGTCGGGGTTCGTCGGTGCGTGGTCGTCGGGTGCTGGAAGAGCGACTTCCGAAACTTCAGATCGAGACTCAATGCCAGCCAAGCTACTGTAGCTTCCTTGAGCTGCACCGGAGTCCTCGCTAAGAGCAGCGCGATTACCCCCCTCAGTAGCTACCCTGGACAAATACTGGGGAGCCTGATCTTGATCCTCCTGCTCTTCCATGGCCTGGTCTGGCCGGTGAACACTCTTCTCATCGTCTTTCTCGCTGCCTCCCTCCAGGTCGTAATACTGTTCATCTCCAGGGTATCTAAACCAGCCTTTGATCGTACCCGTTTCCGCATCAAGTTGCCCAGTAAGGTTGATGAACCAGTCATCGTCATGCGCGACACGAATATGGACTGTCCCGTCCTCTTCGACTTTGCACAACACGTCCATAGTAAACTTCCATGTCACAGCTCTCCCCGTAAAAGTGCCGTTTTCTTTTTTGGATTCAATAGCGAGTTGTATAAGGCCGAGGAATGATTCGCGGTTACAATATAGGTGCCCGGCCCATTGTCCTTGTATCAGGTCGTCGGAAACATCTACATTGGAAAGGGAGGGAATGCAGTATGCAGCTTCCTCGGGCAGCTTATACAACAGAGTACAGTTAGCTGTGATAAGCTGGTCGTCATCGATGAGCGGCCTTTCGTTTGCATATTTTGCAATAGCGCTTTCTGATGGCTGTTTATAGGGATTATCATGATAAAGTTTGAACTGTATACAGTACACGATGAGTAAGCTTGATTATACAAGGAAGACAGATAGTCTTACCATGCCAAATGCAAAGTTTTCGAGCTTTTCAACGACGTCAACATTACTTTGTTTAAAAATTGCTGATTGAACCTCGTTACTGCATTGCTAAGACCATAGTGATAGACAACGCACATGACAGATTTTCAACACGTTGTTGAACTACAGAGAAAAGTATCCACAGAGATGATGTCATGGCCGGAACTTCGTATGGGTGGAGGATCTTTATGGTAGATAAATGGACTATCGCGAGATGGTGCCTGAGAATAAGATACAGCAGTGGATAGATGTACTAGGGAAAGCGGTTAACGACTGGCAAAGAAAAATTAGTCGTCTTACACGCTCAATTCGCCCAGGCCCAGTTATCAGAGACACGGTGGATATTGCATCAATGTCAAATTTAATGGCTTCAAGATTCTTTTGGATGCGCTTTTCCTCGTTGTCAGTGAACGCTTCAGTGAGACTCCGGAGTTCTCTACTTCCGAAGGGATTTGGCGACACATCGTGGGTAGAAAGAAGGAGTTTATCAACCTGATATATGGTTTCGTGCTGAAGATATGTGATGAGTGCGTCGCGGTTTCCGGGCAGTACTCGAGGATATATGTTGTACATCGTGGAGAGTAGCATATAAATCTTTTCCTTGTATTGATTCACGCTAAGATGCCACCCTACAAAAACTCATTATCAGGAAAACACAACCGAGAAGCTATGAAAGGTATGGGTCGTACCTTCGGCCCAGTATGCGATCCATTGGAGAATTCTGTAGTGTTGATTCAGTAGACTACAACAGTGATGGTTAACTAGACTTACGTCCAACGTTCTGGCACAGACTCTATGAAGGTATTGATCTCTCGGGTAGTGATAAATCCTGTTGCGTCATCATCTATAGCCTCAAGGAGGGGCTGGACATGGGCACCGTTGAAGTAACTCAGCGCCCACAGGTCATTTTCGTCGCTAGTTCTTCCACTGGTGCCGACTCCGCCGAGCTTTTCGACGAGATGGTCATAAAGCGCAAGCACGAGATACCTGGCCTTCACATTGCGTTTCCAAGCCTGTCAAAGTAAGCAGTTCTTTTATAGGATCTAAGGAATGTGAAATGCATCAGGCTTACCATGCTTCTCCAAAGCTCTTTAAAGTCCTTGTGAGAAGGAAATTCAGAAAGAGTGAAAACAACAAGCGCAACACGATGATGGAACTCACATCATCAATGATGTATTGATGAGGACCAGCTTCCAGGGTTGCGATGATTTTATCGTTGCCCTTTTTGATGTCTTTGAGCTGTTGTTCCTGCAGGTCAAGTTTCTTATTGAAATGGTCGACATTCTTTTTGAAGGCTTCCTTGACATCCTCAGCCAACTCCTTGCGCAATTCTTTCTGAATCTTCTTCATCGCCTCGGACCATGATTGATTCGGTTCTGCTCGATGCCCAAGCACGCCTTCCACGCTCTCGCCACTTCTCTGAACGAGCTTGTCCAACAGTAGCTCATTTTCCACGCACTTCTCGGTACCACCGTTATCTTTTAGAAGTTTTTGGATGTCACGCTCTCGGGTGGTTTCCACCTGCCTGAAGAGATTTTCCATCTTCGCCGATATATTTTTGAGCTCGTCATCCAGTAACTTGGCATTAGAGTTCATTACGCGAGCCATATGAACTTGTAATGCCAATTCAAGATCTTTGCGGTTTTTTACGAGCCTAGCAATGTGTTCGGTGAAGACAGATTCGTAGCGTAGGGATTTGATCATCCTAGCTACATAAAAGATGAATGTCAAGTTCCGAAGTAGTAAGTGAAGTAGACATACATAGGAACTTCTTATTCATGTAGAAGTCGCAGATCGAGCTAGCGATTTTTATGTCTTGCGCAATCTTCTTCATCAATGCACCCATCAGATCCACCTTCCTGCCCCCTAACGCAGTCTCTTCAGGAGCCAAGCTGTGCAGTCTTGACAGTAGGTCTCAGTGGTATTTCGAACTGATGCAATTGTGAAACACTTACTGGAAGATTGCAATCAACAAGTCTTGCGTTTGTAGTCTTAGGATGCCAACCTTTCTATCATTCTCTCGACGCGCTGATTCGAAAGCGAGAACGATTTCAAAGGTGGAGACAGTCACTGGGAACATCAGCTTAAATGGTAAAGCTTACGCGACTATAATTGGTGACTGACCTTGTATGACCGGATGCACGTCGGCAAGCAGCTTCAAACCCTTGAGCAAAATTTTTGAGATATCCCCATAGGAGGCAAATGTGCGATCGAGCGACTGTATGTCAACACGAGGCTCATCTAGTGACTTGACAGCATCAGACACCAACGCCAATATATCCGTATTTGCAGTAAACCACTCCTCGAAAGACATGTCAGAAGGATAGATAGATTTTGAACTGTTACCTATTGAAAACTGTCACCTTAACTCAGAATAAACGGTCTACTGCCTACTTACCGGCATCGATGTCGGTATTCTTTGGCATCCTTAATAAGTCCTTGCTATCCGTATCTGTATCAATGGGCAGGCTAGCGGAATTGTTCCGATCCGGGACATTGCCTAAAGACCATCATCACAAACGAAAGCAAATGTCATGGTCTGCTGCTAGACTCGAACCAGTCCCTCCCGACACTTGATGACAGTCGATTGCGATCAAGTGTTGGTCAGACTTCGATCGACTATCGTCGAGTCACAAAGAGACTGGTTCGAGTCTAGTCTGCTGCTTGCTTACCGGACTCGTTGACAGCCTTTTGGTCTATGTTGCGGTCGGCGTTGGCACCGCTCTTCCTACTCTTGAATTTAGAGAAGAATTTTCTCATGTTTGAGGGCGTTGCGAGGAAAAGGCGTCGTGATGGGAAGGAGCGAAAAAACCAGAAGTTCTAACACGTAACTCGGCCTATTTCCTATGATTTGACGCTAAGTAAAGATCATTTCCGCTGATAAGTGATGTCCTTGAGGTTAGTACCCGACCCTAAGCGCGCGCTTCGAAAGTCTAGCAGTCCACCTTGGAAAAGTTCGAAAGATCATGAGTTCAGCGCATGTGTCATCCTGTAACAGTATGCACTAGTACAACTGCGCCAACGCCGAAGAGAGGAAGAAGAAATATTAAGCACACCTATCTTAGTATGGGCGTCTAACATTCATAGCGTAAGAACAGGTAGGAATGCGGGGAAGATACGATACGTGTTGCCGAAACTTCGGCAAGCACACCTGACAGGGAGTATTTAGGAACATGAAAGGAAGTGGTGAACATCGTTTTTCCTGACAACGGGAGCGGTTATCCAATGATGAAAATGTTATTGAGTTGACGAGGTCATGTGAGAACCACAAAAAAAGACTGATGGCGGTGGTAGTAAAGTTCAACGGTGATGACAGCACATGATGACCCGGGGTTTGGTACAA
This sequence comes from Armillaria cepistipes, assembly GCA_900157415.1. NCBI lineage: Eukaryota > Fungi > Basidiomycota > Agaricomycetes > Agaricales > Physalacriaceae > Armillaria > Armillaria cepistipes. The sequence continues at coordinate 5,586,992 of FTRY01000001.1, forward strand.
TTGAGAGTAAGTATGCTGTCCACGGAAGTGTTTAAGCTACAAGAAGGAAGCAGTTTAATAGTCGGTATACCGGCGCTACACCGATGGTTGGAACACATACTCTCTCGGCTTTGCTTCTTCGACGCCTAAGAAACGCCAATTTTATCTCTTCTCCAACACAATGCAGATGAAGTGCGCCTCCCATTGTATTTTACGGCACTGCCGCCGCTCATCAATCAGACGGCTCCAATTCGCTGGTTGGAGGGTGGGTTGCAGCGACTGTTTGTCATTGTCAATACAAGCGCTGGCGAGTTCCAACAGAACATCACGGAACAGGCTTTCAGTTCCGTATGGCGAGGCATTTCTTCGAATATATGTGCAGCAATACTAATGCGTGGGTTAAATCGTTCCGTTCTTGTGGGGCTGGATTTAGTAGCTTTGTTTTGGGTGCCGAGAGACGCAAGGGCCAGACAGTTCGTGAAGCAGGGGTGGGCAGTGTTAAAGGTCAGGTTTCGAAGAGTGTCCCAAGATCTATTGTTCTATACATGGAAGCGCGTTGCTCACGACCCCCAGAAATAGGAGAGAAAAAATATCTTCAGTACCGAGATGGGCATTTGATGTAGATTTTTACGAAGCGCGGTTGGATAATATATCAATACCAATGGACGTGATAGACGGTAAAGAAAGATACATACATTCCCGTATAACTTTGCCTTTTTTCTCCGGGTAATGGGGCGTGGGTTCGCGGTCAATATGAACTGCGGTTTCTCCTTTTTGCCTGGCGTCGGGCGAGGCATTCGCTTCTTCTCCCAGCAGTGACGCGCTCGTCCTGGAGTCGCGGTTGAACTGTGTTACTTGGTGCTGCAACACGGCCCTATTGAGCTAACACTTGTCCATGACAGGCTTGGTGCGAAGCATACTCAGCAGCACTGTGCACAACTTTAGTTAGACTAGGACTCGGGAGGAAAGAAACGGCGCACCTCCAGCCTAGATTGCACAGGACAGCGATCACCGTTAGGTGGGGTTCAGAAGAGCTCCAAGCGCATCCTACGAAACTGTGAGTACGAAGAGAAGAGCGGTTAAAGGCAGCGCATCGTTCGAGTCGACGACGCCTCATACTGGCTAGTGTTTCTGAATAGTAGTCTCTGGGCAGGGGGATACCAAGAACGTGTAAGCGAACAAGCTGAGCCAATGATTTCTCTCTCCCATTTGTCTGTACGGTAAGTGGTAGAGCCGTTTGAAGATGATAAGCACCAATTCAGGTGGAAGGGAGTTGATTGACATTGTTCGGCAAATTCCGATACTCCTTGCACTATGTCCATCGTCGCATGGATCGCTCGGCGCCTGCGTATTCCGGATAACGGGGTCCCCATCAACTACAAGGCCATCATAGACATGTACAATGACATTCACGAACGCGCAAAGACTCGACTCAAGGCCTCGTACGAGAAGGAGATATCAGAGCTTCGACAAGAGATGAGAACGATGAAGGATGAGGCCCGCAAATAGGATTGACAGCTGCAAAGGAGCGGCTCGAATCCTTGGACACTGAGGTGTGGGATTACTACTAGGTTCTTGCGGTTCTGACCTCTGCTTAGAGTGAGAAAGTAAGTCTTCTTTACGACATTACAGTACGATACTTCATTTCGAACTTAAATCCACTGGTTCCCCGCGGCTTGCCACGACAAGCAATTTTAATTAGCTGCCACATCCTTGAGAAGACGAGTTCGTCCTAGGTCTATAGCATAGTTCATTCGCGCGCATCGATGTGAAGCTTCCTTGACATTCTCAGCCAACTCCTTGTGCAATTCTTTCTGCATCTGACCAGGATTCGTGGGGTCCATCCTCGTCAGTTTTCTGAAGGAGAGGCTTGCGCAGCAGTTCGCCGTCCTTATTGCACTCACTCCTCGGCGCCACCCTCCCGCTTGACACGATCTCGAAGGTCCTGCTTCCGAGGATATCCAAGCGCAAGAGCTCGCTTCGATAGTTTTTTGACCTCATCGCGCTGTTGCTCGGGTTGTAAGAGATTATAGTGCTAACTCAAGCGTCTTGCGGTCTTCCATGAAAGGGGCGATATGTCCGGTAAAGACGGATTTGTACAGCAGGGATTTGATTACCCTAACTAGATAATGAGTGAATTTCGAGTTCTGAACTAGAGATGTGCGTCTACTGCCCATAACTCTCATAAGACGGCGATAGAGGAGCTCAGAGGCTTCCACGCGCGCCCTACGAAATTGGCGCTCTCGACAAGTCACGTACTTACGCCTACTCCCGACAAGAAGCCATCTCCCCCCTGGACCCCACACTCCAGACCGACAAAGCCGGGCATTACCTCTACCGTACCTGCGTAGACCACGTCCCAAGGACGTGTCGGTTTATTTTTTGAAGGACGGCGAGGTGGGGGCGAGAATCGCTTCGAGTATGCTTAGTATGATAGTGTTTCTCTAAATGACATGGTTAATTCATGAACGGAAAGTTGTCTGTGGAGCGGCCGCGGGGGAAAGAAGATACGGCGATAGGATCTTCGTTCTATGGAAGATGTTAGAGGGTGGGTTTTATAAAGACAGTAGACGTACGGGCCACAAATTCGACGCGTCTGCGAACAAGGCAACACCGTGAGTGCGACATAGTCGTTCTATGGTGTCAAAGCCGGGCTGAGACTTGGAACCTTTGTCACAGGTAAATGTCTTCAAAGGAAGTAGAACTATCAACGGTATGAATGGACTCCACGGTGTTGACAGTGGATGGGAGATTAAGTTAAAGTGCTCGATGGAACGGGGGAGGTTGTCGAGGGATGGACCCATCACAGGGAGGCTCGACAGGACAAACTCTTTGAGGTTGACGCAGGACCGGAGGATGGACAAGGCGGTGTGGGAGAACCGGAAGATGCGGAGAGAGTGGATGTACGGCCCGTGTGGGCGGAGGACGTCCTTCATATCCGCACTCGGGAGGTCCATTAATTCGAGGATGCGGAGAGACCCCACAGAGTTAGCGAGGATCCACGTGAGGATGTCGGCGCGTAGAGATCTTTTCAGGGCGAGTTCGTAGAGGGCGGGAGCGGGAGTCGCGGTGGGCGGGGGCGGGGCGACGATCTCCGTGCCGATGGTGAGGAAGCGGACAGTGGAGAACAGGGTGAGGAGGTCGTACAGGATCGGGGACTGGACGCTGCACTCGACGAGGTGGAGGGCGCGAATGTTGGCGGAGGGCACGGAGGGCGGGAGAGTGAAAACGCCTTGGGCGGACAAGCCGAATTCGTACAGACGCGAGCAGTGGGTGAGGAGGGACACGAGGTCGGGGATGGACTCGGGCGTAAGGATGATGTCGAGGATGCGGATGTCGTCATATAGACGGACAGGGCGGACACCTTTGGGGATGTGTCTGAAGAGTAGTCTCTGGGCGGGGAGATACCACGAGCGTTGTGTACGCGAACACGCGGCCAATGTAGCGTAGTCTGGCTCTCTCGTCCATTTGTCTGTGCGGTAGTAGAGGCTCTCAAAGATTACGTGCACTAATTCAGGTGGGAGGGAGTTGATTGACATTGTTCGGCAAACTCCGATACTCTTTGCACCATGTCCATCGTCGCATGGATCGCTCGGCGCCTGCGTATCCCAAACAACGAGGTTCCCGTAAACTACAAGGCTATCATAGACATATACAAAGACATCTACGAACGCTCAAATGATCGACTCAAGGCCTCGTACGAGAAAGAGATATCAGAGCTTCGACAGGAGATGAAGACGATGAAGGTTAAGGCATGCGAACAGGAACGACAGCTGCACAAGGAGCACCTCGATTCCTTGAATATTCAGGTGTGTGATTACTACTAGGTTCTTACGTCGCTCATCTCTGCTCAGAGTGAGAATATAAGTCTACTTTACGAACTTGCTATGCTCAGAGAAACTATGTCTGCCAAGACTTCATTGGGTGCGTGTATGTGTATCTTCATAGATGCTATATCCATTCCATGCAGATGTCATCAATTCCATCTACGGACGACGCCTCGAAGGCCCGCTGTCTTCCGACCCACAGTCTGTTCTCTCTGCAATTATCAACGGCTCCCTCGATGGACCATGGCACAATTACGCTTACTCCCGCAAAAAGGTCATCTCATTCGTAGGACCCGTACTCACCGAAAACGCTGTGAACAAAGCTGGCCATGATCTCTACAACACCTGCTGTTCGCGTCTCCCACGGAATGGATACATGAGACGCATCGTCATCAGAAAAGGCCAGATTTCTCCTCCCTCGGTCGCGGCGTTCTTTGCCCTCGCTCATTTTTGTTGCCGGGCGGATATACAAGTGGAATATCACTCAAGAGATAGGATCGTGAATTGGCCGAGCCACTACTAGTATTCGTGCGAGCTTGTTTTGCATCGATAGAAATGGCACGTATGCTTGACTCTTCCAACACCTTCTCCCACAAGCTTCAAACCATGTCAGTCACCCCTTTACGAATGATCCTCATGCTTTCTCGACGCGGCCCCCTCAAACTAAAAGAATGCATCGCACTCCTAATCGCGACGGCGCCCTCGACAGCCCATCCCGACGCTATAGTATCCCTCGCTCGACAACGAAGAAGTCGACGCAGCTGGCCGTTGATCCTGTCGTCTAATCGACGAGGCTTCACAAACCCTATCATCCTGAGCCACGAGGACTCGGAACTAGTTTTGTCGGTCGCCGCGTTTGCTCATTTCTGTAGCCACGCCAAGATTAGGGTGGAATATCAGTCATGTGGGGAAGTGTTCGCTCAGCTGCAATATCTATCGCGTCGTTGAACTTTAAGGCTCGCAGGCTAAACTCTGCTCTTACTCCGAAAATCCATCGTTTTCGCTAAGATCATGTCGACACCGAATTACGCATATACATTTTTGTAGTAAAGACAGTTATGACCATCCTGATCAACGTGATGTTCTTCAATAAGGGCAATAGCGGCTTGCTGAGACGCACGCAAATTCCGAGTTGGTGTATCGAGACGATGGCGGATAGGACCAAAAAGCGAAGGTATGAGTTTTCGTAGACGCAGACCATACCCAGTGTTACGCTGACGAATAGAGTTAAAGGGTTGTAGAAATTGCGATCAAAAAGAGTTGCAGAGAGTTATCTACGCAGACATAAATTGTGAGTATCAAGAGAGAAAGGCTGGAGAAGGCTGCGCACCACTCCGGTAGATAATCGATAACGTCCTGGATCGAATAGTCCTGCATACACGTCGTACTTGGTCCTTGTCTTGCTTTGATGTTTTATTTTGTTTGATGTCGACAGCAGTCATTGGAAGGAGTTTGCCGAAGAGACTTTTCTTCCGCTTTCACCATGTCCGAATATCCAGAATCACTGTCTTAGAGAAATTTTCTGGATCTTCGCTTTCCGTACCATGCCTGCATAAAAGATAGTAGGCTTTCCACTGACACAGAACCCTTTTCTGCAAGAATACCCCCACCCCCGGACGAATTTCTCTCTCAGAACGGTATCAATCCCATTCTCAAGGACCGAATCCTTCGACCTTTCGACGAGGCTGGAATTCTCGACGACCAAGTCCCTTCTGATGTTATTTCAAGAATCCGTTCCCCGTTCGAGGAAGTCCAACGACACCAGATCGAACACGAAGACGACACTGCATGCATCATCCAATTATGCGTCGTCGAGCAGGCACTACAGTTGGCATGGTTCGTGATATTGTTGTGGTCAAGAGTATTGAATGAATATAGTGGCGCCATGCCAATGAAAGCGGAAGTATTGCATTAGTGTGGCAGCTGACTCGGATACTAGGCAAACACTTTGGTTGATATGCGATGTAACCCGCCCAGCCATGTATAGGACCTTTGTAAGCGATGGTATCAGCACTATACCGAGCGGTTACACTCGAACAGCACCAATCATTCGGCAAACCCTGTTCCGTCTCTCCCCCGGACACATTTATGCGCTTTTGGATGGACAAACCGCATACGAGCTATTCTATGAAGAGTAAGTAGTCTCTGGGCGGGAGATACCATGAGCGTTGTGTAAGCGAACATACAACCAATGCAGCCTAGTCTGGCCCTGTTGTCCATTTGTCTGTGCGGTAGTAGAGACTCTCCAAGATTACCTGCACCAATTCAGGTGGGAAGGAGTTGATAGACATTGTATCGGCAAATTCCGATACCCCTTGTTATTCCCCCTCGCTATTCCTGGATAGCATCAATCTTCTCCTTGGACTTCCACCATGTCCCTGTCCCTATCCCTATCCTGGCGAGAATTTCTAGTTTTGCGATTTCCCTCCCATCCCAGAGCTGTGGACCCCGCTTTGACTCATATAGTCCCATATTCCGCCAACATACCACCAGAACCGGAGGACTTCCTGCGTCAGAGCGGCTTGAATCGTACTTTCCTGGACCGTGCACTTCTTCCTCTGGAGGCGTTCATGGAGCAGAGGGGCATACTCGATAATCCGGTCCCCCCCAACGTCACTAGGTGCATCTCAATATTGTTTGAGGAAGCTGCAAGGAGAAGACTCAAAAGCACATATGACGTGTCGTGGATACTGCAAATTGTACGAATGGTCGTCTCAGAAGTCGTCGCTTCCCTCGAAAGCTCTCTCTGTGTGGATCAGGTATTCTCAGACACAGGCGAAATGAACTTCGTAACTCGCAGCATCGACCAGGACGTCAAGGTGGTCGCTGCAGAGCTACAGCACCCTCGTGTGTTTTATCACCATGTGAAGGAGCTTCAAGAGTTACAGATCTATGAGCGTGTAGGTCAGGAGGGTGGCAGGGCCATGGCGGTCAAAGTCAGTCTCGCAGTGTCTTTTGCTCAAATACTAAAAGTGATTGACCTTAGCTTTGGCTTCGAGGGTACAACTGTACGCCACAAGCAAGATTTGGTCTCTTCTTCAGCGGGATATCCGCCATCTTGACCGAGCACGGTACGCCGTTTTGTGTTTGATGTCTTGTTTGATGTCTCATTTGCTTGCAAGTCACGTACGATACCGGGGAGCACGCTTGGCTGGTGTCCCCGCACTACCACCTCTATGATGACGACAATCCTCCGATCTATGACTTCTGCGCTCCTCACAACGAAGGCGGACTGCCACTTTTGGCTGTCCTGACTAGTTTGCTCTTACCTGATGTCGTCGTGGACACTATCACTCAGCTGCCGCCACTGATAAACCCTCTCAAGATGCGCTCCTCGAGTCTTTCAACCAGGTCCCAGGGCAGTCTAGCTCAAGACGCTGTGATCCTCGACGTCGGACAAACTCAAGATTTGAAGATCGCATCCCTACCAGCTGCGGTACGTTCATCATAGGGTCGTTCCTCTCAGCCCTCTCTGACACAATCTTCAGCTGTTATTCTATGTAGATCATTCTGGTGCATCTGCGGCTCCTCGCACAGTTTTTCGTTACGAGAGTTTGTACCCAGTCTCTTCCGCTGACACACCGCCTCTTTCTCCTTCTGGTTCTGGTTCTGCGATGTCTTGGTCCGTGACCATCTCGCGCGAAATTCATCGCGGCAACTTTTCTCGGGTCTGGCGTGGCACTCTCAGCGACGGCTCTCCACTGGTGGTCAAGATGTATCCGCGGCGGCATTTCGATGTGATGAAGAAGGAGCTCAAGGCCTACCAATACCTTTATAGTTATCAGCTATTCGACATCACCCCCGCGTACTATGGCGCATTTGCTATGCCTGATCAATATTGGGCAGCTATAATCTTGGCCGATGGTGGAGAGAGCGGACATTTCGTGGATTGTTCTTGGAAGGACGCAGGTCTCAATTCACACGAACTGTATGTATCGCGTTCATGTTTTCCTTTCGTATTCTTACTTATTGAAATAGGAAGATCATCTGGAATCATTGCAAAGCCCTTCATTCTATTGGGATGGTCCATCATGACTTCCTGCCGAGGAATATCACGAGAGATGCAAAGGGGGTTCTTCGCATCATTGACTTTGAGAGCGCGTCCTACGACCATTCTTGTTCTCTTCAAGCTACGTCTTGTTCGGAACTCGGTAGTTTAGCTCGTTACTTTGACTCTTTTTCGGAAGGCTGGTGCAAGTGAAGCACATTTTGTTTGTAGTTGTTCGGAGCAATTGGATCAAGGCAGTGGTAGTAGAGCCCTTCAAAGATTATGAGCACCAATTCAGGTGGGAGGCAGGTTGATCGGCAAATTTCGACACTCCTCGCATCATGTCCGGCGCCTGCATGTTCCAAACAACATCCACGAACGCGCAACGACTCGACTCCAGGCCTCGTACGAGGCAAAGGTATCAGAGCTCCAAAGACGATGAAGGATGAGGGACGCAAACAGGAACGACAGCTGGACAAGGAGTGACGCGATGAACCATGGCACACCTACGCCTACATACTCCCGCAAAAAGGCAATTTTATTTGTAGGACCCGTACTCTGCGAGAACGATGTGGAAAAAGCCGGCCATGATCTCTACAAGTCACCTGCTGTTTGCGTCTCCCATGGAATGGATACACGAAACCCATCGTCCTGAGAAAAGGCCAAATTTCTCCTCCCTCGGTCGCCGTATTCTTTGCCCTCGCTCATTCTTTCTCCTCCGCGGATATACGAGTGGAATATCACCCAAGACATACGATCGTGAATTGGCCGAGCTACTAATCTGCGACACCGTCCTTGTTTTACATCAATAGAAAAGCCCTTACGCTTGACCCTATCAACACCGTCTCTCACCAGCTTCAAACCATGAGAGTCGCCACTTTACGAATGACCCGCATGTTTTCTCAACGTGCCCCCCTCCGCATCGCCAAACCAAAAACCGAGACCCAAGAACGCATAACACTCCTAATCGCTGCACATGAGCGCGAAATGGAGCGTAGTCATGATTTGCATATGGAATATCAAGAAGAGAAGTCGGACGAGCTGGGGTTCCAGGTATCCCGTCTTCGGGAACAGCTGGACGCCAAGCAAAAGGAAATCTCCAAGTTCTCCTCGACTGAGGAGGCGCTCACAGTACGCTTCGAGGGTCTTGACGATTCTATGCGATACTGACTACTCAGAGCGACAAAGTGGGGCTCCTTCATCAGGTCGCCCAGCTGAGGAATGCAGAGCCCGCAAAGGCGTCGTTGGAAATCATCGACTCTCTCTACCGACGGCGTCTCGAGGAAGACCTAGGACGGCTCTCCCCCGGCCCCCAGTCCGTCATCGATGAAATCATCAACGGCGCCCTCGATACACCACCGCGCACATACGCCTATTCCCGAAACAGGACTATAGCCCTGGTGGACTCCGAGCTCGACAGAGACGACGTTGACAATGCGGGCCATTGCATCTATGAATCTTGTCGGAGGAATATAATGGAGGGCTACACTAACCCTGTCATTCTGAGACATGAGGATCTGGTTAATCCTTCGATTGCTACGTTCTTTGCGCTTGCTCATTTTTGTGACCGGGCGAGGATTAGTGTGGAGCATCAGTCGTATGGGGTAGCGTTTGCCAGGCTGTAGAAGCGTGAGGAAAAGAGGTCTCTGAAGTGTCGTTGAACTTGAGGGCTCGCATCCCTGTAGTGTCTGTGTTCGCTTTTTTCTTGGTAAGGGCACGGAACCTGTCGTAGACGAAATCAGTAAATGAAGTTTGAGGTTCGGCTATAATCTACGCGTGATTCAATCCAGAGCAACGCCAGCCTGGATGCTTAACCAGGTCAGCTCGTTTCGCGCTGGTGTTCAAGATCCTACGCCTGGGTAGCCAATTATCCAGTGTCATTGCTTAGCAATTGCCGTCCATACCCACCACCGTTCTACGAATACTTGCTCGACGTGGCCCGCCCCCTATCACAAACAAGTCGGGCCATTTGGAGAGCTGTGGCAGGCATAGTTCAAAGTAAAGTGGTCGAAGCTGAGAGTCCTTAGTATGGAAAGCCGGACGAGACCTGCCAAGTATAGGGCGATAATCATTGGTTAGTGTACAATGGCAACACAGGGTAATTAAAAGTAGGAAAGATCATGCTATGAAGTTGAGAAATTCTGGCGCTCGATTATAGATTTCTGCCGAGCGTCTCTCGAGACGCGCCTACGAAGGATGAGAATGGCAGCAAGACGAGCAGTTCAATCCACATACCAATAATGCTGCATAATATTATTCTGCCCGAGCTTCGCAAGGAACGTCTCGTCATGCGTAATGATAATAAGCTGGAAGTTTGACTGGTGCTTCCGCTCATTGATGATGCTAACCCACACATTCAGCATCGACCAAGACAAATCACGACGACGACTCACTCCACAAGACTATCTGCCAACGCGTCGATATTCTCCCTGTCCAGCGCATTTGTCGGCTCATCCAACGCCAGAATACCACAATTCTGGCCAAAGGAATCGGAGAGGGCCAGACGGATGATGATGGATGCGAGCATCTTTTGGCCAGCGGAGCAGCGACCCCGCATGTCCATCTCGACTTGATCTTTCGTCATCACCACCTATCGTTGAGGTCAGGATCGGTACCAGTGGAAAAGAGGTGGAATGCCATACACGATAGTTGTAGGAACGTTTTGAAGCGCCGCCCTCGACATCCGAGCGAATCTTGATGCCGTCGATGTCTACGCTCCGGGCCGTCAGCATCAGTCAGAGAGGTAAGCTACATACATACCTGTTCCCTGGTACGTCCTATTCCAAAGATGCCTCATCGTGTCGTTGACTTCTTCCATCTTCAGACCGTGGTACTTCATGATCGCACTGTCATAGAGTCGACATTAGACGTCGTGCTCCGACGGAAGGAACACGCACTTGTCCAGAGCCTTGGCATACAACTCCAAGTCGTTGTTGGCTACATCCGACATCTAAGGACAGAAGTAATGAGCTTTAATTCGTGCACTGCCATTACCACGCACCTTCACTTTGACCAACTGATCAGTATATCTATTGTCGATCTCCTTGAACTCCTTCATGTCCTTCTCCGATTGCTTCAGCTGGGCTCTCAGCGAACTCAACTCTCCAGCAATGTGGGAGTACTTCAACCACAAACAGTCAGAAAAACGAAAAGAAAATTCGATTACAAAATAACCCACCGACGCCTGCAATTTCTGCTCCTTCTCCTTCTCGGGCCCATACTTCTCCTCGAAATTCCTTCGCGCTCTAGCAGCCGCCTCCAAATCGAGTCCATCGATTTTATCTTGGATATCGTTAACCTGACGGGCTAGCTGCCTTATGCGTATATTCTCCTGCAAGTTTGCCCTCTTCGCATCTCCACCACCGATTTCCCGATCAAGCTGGGTGATCGACTCGCGACATTTCTGCAAGCTGTCCATGCACTCTTTGATCACCACGTCGGCCTCTTCGCTCCTCCTCTCGTTCTCCGCGAGCTTCTGCGCTCTCCTCTGCATGACATACCTGGGAGTTGGATTCGAATTAGAACGAAGATCAGATGATGTATGTGGCCTGCGTACCTCTCGACATCCTTGTGGATGCTCTCCAGTCTGTCGTTGCTCTGGTTGGACGCTTGCACATTACTCTGGGCTTCTGTGATTTGGGCGTTCAGAGCCTGCTCAGTAATCTTGAAGTCAGCTTCGAGGGTATCGATGGGACCTTGAGCTTCCGCTAGTTGAGCGTCAGCGTCCTGAAAATAAAACATTAATATTATATGACAACCACAGCACTTCGGGATTTGGATACCTTGACTCTTTTATTGAACGTGTCAATGCTTTCCCTCATAGATTCGACCCGCTTCCGAGTATCCTCCCTTTCTTTGATCTTGTTCTGAAGGTCCCATTCGTCTTTCTCCATCTTATGAACATCTCCCTCGATAGCACGATACAGATTATTCTGGCGGTCCTTCTCCTTCATTATCTGCGACTTCTCCCGGTCGAGCGCATGGCTTGGGATGACATCGTGAGACAATCAGACTCAGAGAGGGGGAGCGAATACCTACATTTTCGTGGATATCTCATCCAGCTCATTCTGAACGTCACGCATGGTCTTGGTAGAGCCGGTGGCAGCCAGCTCGTTTTCATAGCTTTCCACCTCTTCCTCTGCACCCTGAATTTCTTTCTGGAGGCGAGAGACGTTCCTGGACGTAATCTGGAGACCTTGGATTTCTTTTATTTGCCTCTTGACGGCCGCGAGTTCTTGGTCAGCCTATGTGTACATCAGTAGGCGCCGTTCTTCTTGGGCATTTTACGCACCTTCTCTGCCTTGGTAGTAGCCTCAGCCACCTTGTCCTCCTCCTTCTCGATATCATCCTGCAACGCGGGTATATCCTTCATCTTCAGCTGCTTCTTGTTATTCTCTATGGGCATTAGGGCCTGCAACCGTTCCAGCTCGCCTTGCCATTCCTTGATCTGATCGTGTTCATGTTCGATAGACACGTCGGCACTCTTGGTCATCTGAGTTCTAAGCTAAAAAGTGATTGGCATCTTCAATCAAGCGTCAAAGCCACCATGATATGAACTTACGAATGTCTCAAAGACTGCGAATACTTTGGCATCCATATGGCGGTCGCACACCGAACACCTTTGGGTCTCCTTTCCGATGTTGAACAGGCTCTCGTATACCTGATAGGATCCAACTTGTCTGTGTATCATCAAGTCACAGTAAAAATTAACACGAAAGGGAACCTTACGAATTTCGGAACCGTAGCTCGCCATTGACATCCGCGATCGCCTTTTCCAGCGGATGATCAAGATTTTCTGCTAGAATCTTCTCGACCCCTGCGCATAACACACACATATCAGCGTCAGTTGATGAAAAGCCGTGATCGACATACTCTTCAGCTCGGCTTCCTTCTTCTCCAATTGGGTCTGCAAATTGGACAATGTCGCCTCTGCATGTTGCAGCGTTTGGTTGGCGCTGTTAGCTTTAGCTTCCAATTCAGCACATTCAGCTTCCTTCTCGCTGGAGAAATGCAGTCAGGAGTGGAACGGTTTTGTCAATCAACGGCTGAACGCACGCCAATAGTCGGTCTACATCGGTCCCTATCGTGTTGGTGTTCACGTTTTTCTTGGTAAGAGCACGATACTTTTCATTGATGTTGTCGATCCTAGTAGGCGAAATCAGTAAATGAAGCCTGGGGTTCGATGATGACCTACGCATGGGTCATGTCAACGGTCTTTGACTTGACCTCCCCTCTCTTGAGATCCAGCGCAACACGTGCCTCAGCCTGATTGCTCAATGAAGTCAGCTCTCCACTGAGAGTCTCGCGCTGGTACTCAAGACCCTGCGCCTGGGTGGCCTTCTCGGCCAATTGTCCGTCATAGTCGGCGTCATTGAGACTCTTCTTCAACTTCTCTAGCCGTCTCTTCTTGTCCTCGATGTTGTCCTTCATGGTGCTGAGCTCTATCTCATAATTCTCGGAACTGTCCAGGAACTTCTCATCCTCTTTGATCTTCTTCCGCCGCTCAACCTATTGAGACTCAGGATGAGAGAAATAGACAAGGAGAGGAGAGAGTTGCGCACAATCTGTTCCTGCAAACTTGTTCTCGTTGCTTTGTGCTGTTCCGCTTGACTTGTGAGCTGCATATGCTTTTTCGTGTACTCATCGCGCTTTTCAGCTAGCTCGGTCTAAATAATGGGTAGTACGAGATTCAATATCACCACGTGCGTGCCGTACCTTGAGTTTATTGACTGCCGCTTTATGCGACCTCTGCAGATCTGACAAGCGAGAAATAAAGGCCTGAATATCGCTACCTTGCAAAGGGGAGTGGCTGAATCCTTTTATTCCGTGCTTATCACTTATTTCAAAAATTAGCTGTTCACGATCTGCAATGCGTTGCTTTTGGCTCTGTAGAGAGTTGAGACGAGAGAAAAAGGAAGTGGAGATACTTACTTCAGCTTCGGCGATGAGTTGGCCTCGTTCGCTGGCTAACTTGGTGTGTTCTTTGCGCTTATTGGCCACGTCGTCTTCAAGGTCGTGAAGGTTATTCTGCTCTCGATCTCTCTTTTGTTTTTGGGCCTCGATTTGGCTTGAGAGATTGTTCCGCTCCTGCTTCAGGTCCTCTTCGCTGCCTTTCAAACAATCAAAATGAAAATATGGAGATGGATCAAGATACAAACACATACCAGGAAGTTCACTCTGGAGATTCATCTTGGCGTCCTGGAGCTGCTCTTCCAGTACCGCTTTGTTCTTTGTTGACGATTCGGCTTCGCTGAAGACCTCACGAAATTTAAGTGAGTATTCGTAGAATTTGGCATTTGCAACCACGATTTCATCATAACTCTTCTTGGTTTCGTCGTACTCAATCTCCTTGCTAGCGATCGTGGAATTCAGGTCGGATATCGTTTTCCGAAGTTTGTCTGCATGACCTTTTTCGCGACGCAAACCTTCAAGATGTTCTTTTTCGGCCTTGAGATCGGCAACGCGCTCCTTCCGCAGAGTCTTGATGGAGTCTAGGGCTTTGGTATATCTGTAGAGCTATGTTAGCCTTGTAGTTTGGTGACGTGAGTTTCGTTTCTTTTGAGCGAGAAGCATAGAAAGGTCTGGGTTTCTCAGTCTGGTTCACGACTTTTAGGCATTGAAATCGTACAGCGATGATGCATCCGAGTTGGCCCATTCCTCAGATCATCCTCCTTAAGCTCATGAAGCACTTTGAGAAATGAAGACCAGGTATTCTCGTCCAAGAAGAACGCGACACTCTGACAATGATAGCCCATAATGAAAACACTTGCCTCGTAGCTTCGAAAATATCGTCAAATTTCTTCTTTAACGTCGAAGGCTCCGCCAGGGGCCAATAAGAATCTTCTTGGTGGCAGAAGATGACATTTTCAAGTACAGCCTTTGAGACCCCCAGTAGTTGGGGTATTTCTGTATCAAGTTCGGCGCATTTCGTGGAAATAACACCTCTCTGAATGTCTGACTTAGGTACACATAAGTGACAGCAATGTGTGGCGCACCTTGCTGCCCTTCTCTACATTACTATCCGCCAGCGCTAAGATACCCTCAAGTGTTTTCATCGTCAGACCAGAAGTCTTCTTCGCCGTAACGCTGAGGTTCCTAACAGCGAGCATGCGCGTCCCACTGGCAGAAACGAATCGTAGCTTGACTTGCGCCTTCACTTCCTTCTCGTTCGCCATCTTCGGATCGTGAACGAAGGCCCCCCCTCGAGTATTGGGAGGTTGATCTCCGGTAGTAGCATACTTGAGACATTCGATGATTGTCGTCTTTCCGCTACCATTGTGCCCCACGATGACGGTGACTGGGGTGAAGAATTCGATGACGGATATCTGTTTGTCGTCAAAAGACCGAATGCCTCGAATAGCAAGCTTGTTCAGGGCAGCCATGGTGGGCAGAAGGAAGTTGGACGCGTGTATCAATAACTTAACATCAGCAGGAGCGTGACAATTCGCGAAAAGTAACAAGGTCACGTCACGACCAATCGGCCCGAAGCTTCGGCAAAATCCGCAATGCTGCTTTAAGGACAGTGTCGAAGGGCAAAGGAGACGACATCGCGATATGAGAGTGGAAGGGGGACATCGAAGACCGAATCTGACGTGACTTTCTCACGCACACGAAAATGGATGCCAAGCGATCGCCCATTTTTTTAAAGTGTCTGATAACAAGAGAATCTAGCCACGCATACTACTTATATTTGTTGAACCTAAAAGTACAATATTGATCCCCATTGCGCAGAGTCAGCATCAACACTTATGAAGATTTACGCTTCCTGAACATCACATTGGCCTTCATGTTAGGTAGTTGCGAACCACCAAACCATGTTGATGGTGGAACTTGACCAGGGTTTTCCATCTTCACGTCGTAGTTCATAAGAACGTGTGACATCAAGGTTTTCAGTTCGTTGACTGCAAAGAAACGGCCAGGACTAGGCACTATTGAGCTTTGGGCATCGTGCACTTTTTCAATGCTTACCAAGCCGCACGTCCAATGCCAAAGAGAATATAATCAAGCCTGGGGGTAACCATTTGGTAGTGAATGCTTTCCCCGTCTTGTTCCCTCATCTCGGAGAACCTCCAGGGCTTGAACTCATAAGGATCTTCGTATTTATCCTGTAGATCCACGTAAGAGAGGGTTACCAAGGACAAAACTCGATGTACCGCGTCAAAATGAGTAGCAGCAGAGGCAACAGATACATGGGCCCCAGCAGGGACTACAGTACCATCTGAAAAGGTAAAGTCTTTCTGAACTGTACGACTTATTCCCACTATCTTTCATGGTAAGTCGATATAACCCCAAAGCATTATTGGTCCTTACATGGGCCCACTCCATATATTCTCTCTGTCTCTTGGAGAAAGCTATCCAACTTTCGCATTTTCCCCATGGCCTGTTTCGTCCAGCCATCTGTTTCGATAACAGTCTCGATCTCATCTCGAAGCGGTCGAGCACACTCCGGATATGCAGCCAAGCAATATAATGCATTAGTAAATGCCTAGCACAGGGATGAATAGACGATTCCGAGTCTCAGGCCAATGTTGTACACACCATCGATGTTGTGTGGATAGCAGCAAAATTCATAGCAAGAACACGGTTGGTCAAGTCGCGGACGGTGCGTCTTTCCCCTCCATCAGCCATTTCAAGAAGCCATGATAGAAGGTCATTCTGTACATTGAATGAATGGAAGGATTTTTTGACGATCGAAATACGTACAGGCTTTCCAGACCACTCTCTGCCATATTCATTCTCCTTCTGTAACCGGTCTTTTATGATCGGACCCAAGAGCTTCTCAGCCTTGCGCATACTACGAGTTATAGGTGTAAAGAACTTGGCAACGAGTCTAGACACAATATTGTCAGCCTGAATACAGACCATCATTGCAAAACTTGCGGTTTTAGGAACTCCGGAAAGACATTGATTGCATGGGCAGAAGTTACGACTTTTATGGTATGTTCAATGTTAAGTGTTCTGTACTCGGGGTTTCGACCTTAAGACGAGTCAAACCATCGATAAGTAACCAATAAAAGAATGCGGGCAACTGACAGAGCGGAAGGCCAACGAACATTCGGTTCGTGGCTCTACAGACAATCTGCAGGATGGAGGAGTAGGCGTGAACCTTTGTCCAGTCTGAAAAGGCTGAGAGAAGGACAGATATATAGAACGCCGAAGACATGCCTTCCGTCTCTGGTATCTCTTCCTCGAAGGATATTTCAATCTCATCACGAACATCCGGAAAGCAAGCTGCAATATTACGCGTCAGCGCACCCCGTACGACGTCGATGTGATAGGGGTCCAAGTGGATGCCCCTTCCCAAGGTGTAAGTAGTTTGCAATGACTGTCAAAGGGAAAAATATGAATATTCTGCTCTTTGAATGATAAAGCCTCACTCACGTCCTCTATTTCTTCCATGAACGAAAGATGATCGAGAAGGGCTTTCCTCATGTCATCGATTTTCTCGTCGCCGCTTACGACTACTATCCAACGATCAATGAGAGGTACCTTGAAGGCTGACCCGCGGTACTGTGTATGTGAGAAGTTAGCCCAAAAAATGATAAACGCAACCTGGATGCATTCGTATCAACCTTGCTGTATCCCTCTTGAACGATTTCCCTTCCATGAAACATAAACTTGCATGCCCCCATCCAGGACGATACGAACCCAGATGGGCCGACGGTTGGGATCGACTTCAGCTGCCGGTAGAAGATAAGGAAACGTTTCCAGTCTCTAAGGTTCAATCCTACCTTCAAGAAAGTCTGGTATGCATACCATACCTTGACGAGACAGACCCAAGAAAGGGCGCAAACAAGACTGTTGAGCCAAAAGGCCATACCCAGCCAGTGTTGAATGGTAGTGAGGCGAAAGAGCAAAAGTGGAAAGCATCATATTTAACATATCAGCGGTGACCCTCATGGACTCGGCGGATGAGGGGCTGTGACATGCCCACCTGACAAAGACTTCTCCGAACAAGAATATTACGGCTATTTTAGTCTCGTAGACAGACGCTACATACACAACTACTTACGTGGGGGTATGTAGTCTGTTGCATAGTCTTTGATCGAGGGGCGGAGGAGGGTATGAGCGCTACTTGAAAATATATGATTGCCGAAGCCGGCATCATGGGCGCGCTCCTGCGATCGCCCAAAGTAGATAAACCGACCTCCTCTCTCATCCTCGATGTTTTAAAGCACTTGATAGTCCCTCCCTTCTCATTATTTAATAGTATACGCCTTCACCGCCGATTCTAAAATTACACGTACCACGCTCCCTAATACCCACAATATTACTTCTGTTTTAAGTCACCAGAATGGATCGAGTATATTCTTGAAAGAGATATGTCATATACCCGTCCATAATGTAGTCCTAAATCATCAAATACGTCTCTGGGAGGACCGCGAGGACGTAGAGTAAGGGAGGGACGACGCCATGTCGTTGTCGAGAGCAAGTTCCGAATTTGGATTACGCCCCCACGATGCTGGATACTGGCCATCACTTTTTTCGAGTACCGCTCATACCCCCCTTCCGCCCCTCGATCAGATTCCACTGATTCTACATTTGGACGACTTTTCTTCATACGGATCATTGAGTCAGGTTTACGAGACTATCTGTTGCTTAATCGGTGCGTCTACCTTGCAACCCGGTTATTACTATTTGGCCCGAAGCTTCGGCAACGCCGCTTTGACCTATACTTATTGTACTAATGAATCTAGCCTAACATCGCACTATGGCTTCTGGTATTGTCCTTGACTTATAGATGTATGACATCTGGACATTTTCAACATCTGCAGGCCTTTGATGGAGCTCAAGTGACCCAAGGACACCCGGTAGCGCCATCTTCGGCATGTCTAGAACCCGGCCAGCGCTCCCATGAAGTATACTTCACACGCGCAATACAATCAGCCAGGATTGTGCACATGTATGACTATTCATCATGTTTGGGAAATCCTCATTTACGCTGTTCCCTCATTCACAACAGCTGAAGAAACATCAAAAGCATCATGCTTTTTGATCCCGACAGCAACTCAGTGGAGAGGTCCGCTAGACTCACTCCGCCGATTCTGATGCACAACTTGTCATCTAACATCCCTGACATACACACACGATATAGAATCCCGCAGTCTCATCCCAGTCCATATGCCATCTCGACACTTCACAAGTTCTTTTTTCATACGCCCCGATGGCAAGGGTCCTTTCTGTTACAGCAGCATGAAAATAGACTCAACAATACTGATGCGGAAGCGAGATTTCAATGACCTAAAACCCGAGGTATTGCAGTACTCCCTGCTCTGCGAATTTCACTGGAACAGATGAACCTTCTGATACGAGGTACGCACGCCCCTCGATTTCTACCACAGTTTAGTGCAAATGACATGCAAATATTCACAGCTTTGAGTCTTCGAGCACATTTACTGCCGCTCTAAGTCCACACAGATCTATTGATCTGCCAGTGACTTCGTCCCGGATGTCGATCTTAATTACTCAGCCTCCATGGACTTAACTTCCGTTCTGACTGCCTGATAATGCGGTGGGGCGGTCCCTGTAAATCGGGTATATACACAGGTCTTCTCGCCTGCCCCACCCCCACCCCCCTCCTCATCTCGTCTCGTCTTCATTGTCGCGACATCTTAGAGGATGGCTTCCTTTGGCCATCGCGGGCACCTCAGCCATTCGTTCCGGAGACTTCGCTCTTTTCATTTAACTCCTCAGGAACAACATGATGCACTCCCGCCGGCTGCTGTGATAGCTCGTCCGTCTACGCCTCCTCCTCCCCCGTCTCCTCCTACCTCCGAAAAATCCCGGCCTACCATTCCTTTGCTCCCCGGACAGGCATCGACTTCGATACCTCAAAGCTTCAAACTGGCACTGTGTATCATTCTTTCCCTTGTCTTTATTGGCGCCATATCATGTGTATTCAGCGGCGCCGATGCGGGGGATCCGCCTTTCAAAAAAACATTGGACAGTCTTGGTCCAGGTGTATGTATTCCTCCTCCTCCTCCATCACACCGATTCCTTACAAGAACTATAGATTGTCCTTATCGGCGACAACGTCGATGTAGACGTTGACGAGCCCTCGATTACGATTCGGTGGTCTATCATGGCGTGTGGACAGGGCAATGTGCTCCCAGGTTCTGAGGGTTCGCATGGTAGCCGGAACTGTGGGCTTCCCAACGAGCTTGTATACATATATGTCGATGGGTATGTATCTTCTCGGTCTTCAGTGTGTGACCTTTCCTAATACGGAATACAGAGACCCACAGCCAACAGCGACGTACAATCCTGCCGACATACCATTTAACAAAGATACTGGACTGCGGAGAAAGTTCGTTTTGCTTTCCTTCATTAAACGCTCCACTCACCGTGAATCTCTAGCATACAAAACCTCGTACAATTCGACAGTGACCACGTCCTCGACGTGAGCAAAGCCCGTCTCTATCCATTTGACAAATACTACCTCTCAAGCACGCTGCATGCCGTATCGGGGACTACTAACCAAACCTTGACTATCACCAAACTCGCTACGATGGCACTGACAGCAAACTTTGACATCCACTCGACAGATGTGGAGAGCTATTCGGACTTGGCTGATGGCACGAGACTTCCTACGAGGGATCTGGACATGTACATCAATCGCCCAACGGATGCCCGTGGAATCGCGCTTCTGCTGTTCATCGTCTCATGGATCCTGACACACGTCTGCATCGGTCATGTTATCCTCGCCCGCCGGCTGCGTACCGCGAAACCCGTGCTCAAGCATCTCGTCTCTGTGGGTGCGATGCTCGTGGCACTCCCACAGCTGAGGAACAGCATGCCCGACGCGCCAGGCTTGGATGGATTTTTAATTGGTGCGTTCCCCTCCCCAATACTTATCCTCCTTTCCCTGAACCGAATTTTTCAGATACGATCGGCTTCTTCCCGCAAATGGTCATCGTGGGGATGTGCATAATTATTTTACTCCTTATTGTCGTCTCGAGGGAGATGCATGCTAGGACGCGAGAGCTCACTGTACCCCCACCCCGACCGGTGACCGTGTTCAAGGGGGACGTAGCGCCACCGCCCAAGGTGCCGACGACGTCGATGGAGATGGCCCCTTATGAGATGTACAGGCTGATGAAACACTTGAAAGGACAGTATGTCTTTCCCCCGGTTGCGCCTCCTGCACAGGAGAAGCAGAAGAAAGGCATGAACAAGCATCGACGGTATATGACGTCGATGGGTCCAATATCAGAATGCTGAGGGACTCTTTTTTTTCTTTATGACTGATTCGAGTCCTTGTCGCTCGGTTTTAGGGGGACTGTTCAAATGTACCGCTTGACCCATTCTTTTGTCTCTTGTACTCTGTTGTCGTATCATTCGTTTGACATACTATCCACGTTCGTTACTACCTTCTCTTGTAATATTATCGTAATTTATGCAGACACTTCCCTTGTCGCATGTTTGAAAGAACTCCCTAATTGTGACGATCTTCCAAAAGCATATCGTAAAAATTCAATATCACAATAATAATAAAGCAATCAATGTACATCAGAACTACAAGAAACAACTCTTGCTATAGACATAGAGTAATAATAACATATGAAATGGGCAACATAAAAACATTGTATTCCTGAAGAGATAGATGGGATGAGCGCATAAATAAATCGCAAATCGCAAGATATAAAAGATATGACAAGATTGGACTTTGAAAGTCCACACACATTGGACTGATTCAAGTCCGAGAAAAAATGCTCCTCTTCGTAAATTAGCGACCAGCGCAATCTCTAAAATTTTAAAATGACCAAACTTCAGCCTACACCATGACAGACTTTGCCCGCACCTTCACCCCTGTTCCATTCATCTTGGCCGCCTCGGCCTCCTTTTTTGCAACCCTTAATGCCACGCTCCGATTTGTTCGTGGAACGATCGTCGGGGCAGAGATACTACTAGGACGAGGTGCCTTCTTTTTTGGTTGCTCTGTGACCTTTGACCCGGAGGCCTTGGAAGACGTCTCCGCTGATGCAGCACCGTTAGATACCCTGTTGATGGACATCGCAGACGTAGCGCGAGACAATGCCCCTGGCTGTGAGTGCAGCGACGTCCGAGATGAGCTCCTGGAAAGGCTATTCGCAGATCCGGGTAGTTTCGGTGTCGTTGGCTGTCGAACTACATAGAATGATTATGATTCCTCCGAGGATAACCAAGCAATTGATTAACTTACACATAAATGACGTCGGCGGTGCACTATCCTTCTGCGCTCGCAATGATGAAGTCCTATTCGTCCTTGGGGCCAGAGAAGGTCGACTAGCCAGCGAAGGGACACTAATCGTCTCTCGCCTCTTATGGCCCGGTACACCCTCGAAGATGGCAGCCGTCTTCGGTTTTGTTCCATTAGTCGTCGGCGGTGTAGTCTTTTTAGGTGTCTCCGGAATTGGTACACCTAGCCTCAATGAGGCTGCCCTCGTCATGCGTGGTTTGATTGCTGGTGCGTTCGTTGAAGCCACTTGAATAGTCCCGGTGCGCTTATGGCCCGGTACATTGGCAAAAGTTTTCGCGAGTTGCTCCTTGGTTAGTGGGACTCGATGCTTGTTTTCCGAAGGTGCAAGAACGATCCCAGCTCGTAATGCGGCCGCTCTGGTTGTCCGGGGTACGATGTCTGGTGATGCATGGGATGCTGGGAGACCGCGAGCCTTGAATTGAGTATTTTTCCCGGACTTGCTGCCGATAGTTGAAGGTGGTGACTTGAGGCTATCGCTGGTGGGGCTGGCTATTACGCCGCCATCCACAGGTGGAAGGTCGGAAATAGGGAACGGCGGCGAGGAAGCAAACAGGGAGGCGATCTGCGATTCAGCGGCATGGGTATCGGGTGAGCCCATGATGCCATTCTGCGCTGCCGAGAGACCATAGAGGGCGCGAAGAGAGTTGGGCGGAGCCTCGGCCGGATCGGAAGGACCCATCAGTGAGTGGAAAACCTCGACAGCGCGGCGGCGTTCAAGTACGTAGACCCAGACAGGACCTCTAATTGCGTTATTTCGATTAAATTTGCAAATTATTGTCATCGGACAGAGCTACGCACTCTCCCAGAGAATCAGCGTCGTCTCCGAAGAGCTCATAGAGGTATTCGGGGTCTGTCTCGACGTCAAATTCCATTTGACGCTCTTTGACGATCTGTTTCCATTATAAGGAAGGATTCTGAACCGGACTAGAACGCAGAACGCACCTCGAATCCTGCTTCCTGAATACGGGGCTCGATGTCGAAACGGTGCGAGAGCGCATGGTTCTTGATGATGGCGACAGTACGGGTAATGGGTATAGTCGATAATGGTGAGAGAGGTGGAGTCAGACACATAATAGAGAGATAAGAAGATAGATAAAGCAGGGAAAATAAAGAACGAACGAAGAGGAGCTACGCGGTATAGGAGATGTTGATGAAGATGCAGTAAATCCTTGTTGATTCACTTGCCTCCGGTCATTCAGACGCCCCTGCCAAACAATATCCACTTCCCTTTCCATGTTCCACCAGGACGTAGATAATTGGAAACAATGAGTGCAGAAGTAGAGATGATGTATACATAGAACGGACGCAAGCTATCTACAAAATAGCAGCCGAAATGAATAATCGCTCTCTCCAAGCTTCAGCCAAATAATGACCTCATCGACACGCCACGTTACACGTCGCTGTCAACAATTTCCAAGTTTCCTTTGTACCACCATGCCTGTCGGAATCGAAGCTTGGATTACCCAAATACCCCCAATAACCAGGTCGTGGCTCCTGGCCGCTGTGCTGACCTCCCTCGCCGTGCAATGTCAATTGCTGACTCCACTTCAGCTATACTTCTCCCCGAAGAGCGCCTTCACCAACCTCCAACCCTGGCGTTCCCTCACAACCTTCTTCTATTTTGGCACCTTTTCCCTCGACCTCATCTTTCATCTCTTCTTCTTCATGCGCTACAGCAGAATGCTCGAAGAGAGCAGCTTCGCGCACCGTCCAGCCAGCTACCTTTATCTTTTAACCTTCTCGGCGGTGCTACTCCTTGTTCTCAGCCCATTGTTTAATTTGCCATTCCTGAGCTCGTCATTAGCGTTTGTTCCCATATACGTATGGTCGCGGAGGCACCCATCCACACCGATCAGCCTCTTCGGGCTGGTCACTATAACCGCTCCATATTTGCCGTTCGCGCTGGTTGCTTTCTCGTGGGTCCTCAATGGAACATGGAAGGCGGCTGCCGGGGATTTAATGGGATGTTTAGTGGGGCATATAGCGTGGTTTATTCGAGACGTATGGGCTAGAGAAATGCTCGGTGGTGACGGTGTATTGAGCGAGCCGCCGCCATTTTTGTGAGTTTTATATTCTATTCATATGCCATACTCCCCGACTCATTGTAATACAGACAAAGGATGATGGGCGATATATAAGATCGCTTTACTTAACCGCCGTGTACGATTACTTATTCAAAATTGTCAAAGTCTGGGTTTATATATCCACTCTCGTAGATGAATATACGGTTTACTCCGCTTGCTACCCGACAATCACAGAAAACAGATACGAATGACACAAACATTCTTCTTTATACGTGTAAAAACAGTCTTGAGTAAC
The DNA here is from genome assembly GCA_900157415.1 of Armillaria cepistipes. Classification (NCBI taxonomy): domain Eukaryota; kingdom Fungi; phylum Basidiomycota; class Agaricomycetes; order Agaricales; family Physalacriaceae; genus Armillaria; species Armillaria cepistipes. Next base: position 5,611,344 of record FTRY01000001.1, read on the forward strand.
AGATTGATACGACAAGAAATGAAGGAGGGACGGAATGGCGACGGATTCTGATTTCTGGGAACGTAAAGCGTGCAGTTATTTTGGCGCATCGCAGAGACTCAAATTTATTACTCTCGCATTGTTGCGCTCGCAATTGTCACTCAGATTCGACGCGTTGAAGCGCGTTGAATGTCGGTGTACTCGGACCTAGCAATGCCTGGATACCTCGTTCGGCAACTCACGTGAAGAACAAAAAATTTTGTGAACAACCATGACGCTCGAGTGCACTGATACCCCCACGCTAACTAGACACGTCCTCAAACAAATTCCAAGACGACTTTGAGTACAGGTTTCCGATCCTTCCTTTCCGACGTGCCATCAAGGCCGCTCTTGAGGGGCTCCCGGACAACTATGAGGAGATCATCGGAGTTACTGCTTCCTACGAGGCGGAGCGTTTTCGGCGGGAAGAAGAGCTGGATTTGATTCGAAAGGCGGTGACAGAGGGCGATATGCTTAAGATCACAGACGCTGGTCACATTGGTGCAGGCAGCTACAACCAAGGTTTTTGTTGCGGTACCTGTGTCGCCTGACACCCCTTCTTCCCCTGCACCTCTTCCCAAGAGCAAGAAGTTCCGTGCTGCGGGGCGACCGTCCATGATAAGCTGATGCGTTTCTCACTCGGGTATCGTTGTTTATTACTTTCTGAAAAAAGAGGCGGGCAGAGGGCATGAGCAACCTCAATGCTGTGTTCATGTTTTGTGAACTCTCTGGGAGAATTGTATAGATTATGATAGAAAATCATAATCATATTGATCCTGATGGATACGATGTCATGTCGAAAAGGATTTCTTGAATGGTCTTCAAAGTCGACTTGTTTCTTGCTTGGCATCCTATTTCTTTTTCTACAAAGTCGCATTTGGTTTCAGTCTCATAATCGTATGTACACGCGCCGTTACACTTCCCTTCCTACGTATATTCTAATTCTCGGAATTCTCAGGGAGCATCGCCATGCCAAAGTGTTTGAAGGAGAAGTACTTGGTCCTGCAGGTGAATGACGCCAATTAATAAGACACTTCAGCCAGGGCAGAAGCTAAGAACATGAATGCAAAATGAATGTGACGTCTATCGTACGGAGATGTTTGTTCAGTGCTTCCCGAAGGACTGCAGCGGAAGGTCTTGATTCTGTGGGTGGTCAACGGGTGACGATGGGGGTTGTGGGAAGTACCAAAGATAGTCTGAGTAACCTCAGGTGGATCCGGGCCTAGCCGTGCCGGGACGCGCGTCGTTCACGTTCTCCATCCATCATCGACTGTCACTGTTACTCTGCAACGTCAAGCGACGTAGATCCTTGAAATTTTTTCCACAATGGTTCGGACCCAGCCATGATTTTCTTCTTCCTGGCATGTCCAGGAGGCCTGGGAGAGGTTTTTATAATGAAAGTGGGACCCTCAGGTGGGTCAATTCCCCCGGCACCGGCTCGTCTTTTTTTGACTCGCGAAGAGAAGCCTTTATTCAGCACATTATCTATGACGTCGTGGTCCAGAAGACTATAAAGACGGAGAATATATCAACATCTGACAACTTGATTCATGTCGCCCACATCGAAAGTCTGGTTGATAACGGGCGCTAACTCTGGGTTAGGATTGGCGATCGCTGAATATGTACTTGGCAAAGGCCACCAGGTTCGTTGGTTCTTATTTATGGGCCTTTGCAGCAACCTAATCATCGATATTTAAAGGTAATTGCATGTGCTCGCGATACTGCCAAATTGCCCGCCTCACTGAAGACTGCGTCGGTCCTACCCCTCGATCTCAATTGGCCAGATTCTCGAATTAGGGAGGCAGTCACGAGTGCGTGGAGCATCCATGGACGCATCGATGTACTCGTCAACAATGCTGGGTACTGTCTCACGGGTCCTGTGGAAACTCTCTCGTGCGTCTTGTTGGACTTCACGCTATTGGCAAACACTGACGTGTTGATAGGGCTGATGATATCCAGTCGCAATTCAAAACCAACGTCTTCGGGCCAATATCCTTAATCCAAGCCTTCATCCCGCTTATGCGCGAGGTTCATTCAGGATGGATACTAAACTTCTCTTCCATCGCTGGTTTCGATGGCTACCCGCCTTTTGATGCATACAACGCCAGTAAAGCCGCGCTGGATGGTATGCTTTCCATGTCCTGTTCTGATCCACACTGACTAAATGACCTTCAGCATTCACTGACTCACTCGCACGGGAGGTCTCTAAATTTGGTATAACTGTCCGCAGCGTTACACCCGGATTCTTTCCCACTAATTTCCTCACCACCGCGTTCAACACGTCTTCTCCTGCTTCGTTCACCATGTATCCCGAATACGACGGCCTGACGAAGCTGTACCACGAGAAGCATGTCCAAGACGGACAAGTAGGCGATGCCGAGAAACTATCAGCACGATTATATGAGATTGTAACAGGCGAAGTGAAACTAGACGAGAGCTGGACGAGAATACCACTCGGATCTGATTGCGGTATCCGTATGCTGAAGAAGCTTGGTCAGCTCAAGGAGAATGTGGAGGGTACTGAGAAGATCTGGAATTCTACTGATATGGACTTGGAAAAGGTCAAGGAGCGGTTCACGTAGGTAGCTCAAAAGTATGTAGCGGCTGTCTAAGTCTTCCTAGTTGAATACGCGGCATTACTGGCAGATTTCGAGCGATTTCATAGTCTTCTCATTCATAAAATTTGAAACTTATCCCGGTGACTTTAGATGAAATTGTTAGTATTCATATCAGTACACGGAGATAGGAGATTCCTGAATGACCTTAAGTACCCTGACCTTAGTAGTTCTTGGAGATATATATATCGGTTCCGAAGCTTACCTGGAAACAGAAGCTTATCGGGATTGTAAATAGATATTGAAACTTATCATTCTCTCTATCCCATCTATCCCAGAACCATCTCCTTTAGACGAGAGTGGGGTCCAGTTGATATTGAGCGGTACGGAGGTTGTCATCGCGCTGTAATACTTACAGCGGTACCTTATTTATTCTACATCGACTCTGTATCACTACATCTCCTGCGTGATTGTTGATATATACTTACTTACGTTGGGGTTGGGCATGTGCCCAGGACAATACAGTGTGTCAAGATATAGACCTAACTTTTGGGCGCTTTTTCACGTAAGAACACTCGCTAAATCGGCTTCCTTCTTTCTCGGGGCTACTAAGACCAGATCCACTCCGAATCTAATTTAGTTTTCGCTACTTTTGCTATTAAGTAAGTAGTACGCTTATTAGTTTGTACTACGAAAAAGAAAAGCACCGCCAAAATGAGACCAGTTATAGCATCCGCTGTTATCACTATAGAAATTCAACATCGAAAGTTGTAACGATCAGTGTAAACGTACAAGGTCGAGGTTGAGTTGGCTTGGAATATGTAGCTCCATGAGTATCTATAAAGCCGCTCGCCAGGTTAACTAGAATTGTTGTCGAGTTATCATAATATTTTGATATACGAGTCGGAATACGACCTGTACGGTAACAACATGTTAAACGCAACCCAGAGTAAGAAGTAACACACGTGAACGTGAGAACATTGTGTAATCCAACTCACTCAGCAAGCGTGATAGTTACAACTGATCATAATTCATCTACCCAGTCGCTTAGTTTTACTTTGATCGGAGCGTCTTCCAGATTTGCACAGGTTTTGATCTTTTCTCCGTGACTGATACTGTCGTTCTGATGGATGGTCGAAGTGTTCCTGTGCATCTAGTAAGGCGTTTACCAAGCGCCAATGCGCCATCAACTCAGCTGGACAGATACAAGGAGGAGGTACCATCATTTTGATGGTCCTTTCCTATCACCATCTGAAATCTCAACAGCCAGCCCCAGTCGGAAATTCGGTATAGGCGGGTTTTACACCCGTCTGGTTCGCAGCCATCTTTAAGTCAACGGCTGGCAATGAACCCTTTTATGCTATGCGGTGCTGCATGATCCTAGTTGAACCAAGCTCTGCTTTCTTCTATTCGTACTAGTCTCTCCTCTTCGGCCGGATGGGTTTTCGGAGTCTTGCGATAGTTCTTAACACAGCCTCCGACACGTTGGAATCATTCCTTGAAGTGGACATTCCCTTCCGACGCTTACCACACATATTACCGTCGGCGAAAGCTTCCTCATGCTTTTACGATTTCTCTCTTAGCCCCTTTAATACCAAGTCTTGCCAGCCAAGACATCAAGACCAACATTTCAGGGCCGTCCTCATCTGCTCTGACCACCTGGAACATTCCTGAACCTCGCGCCGACGCTCAAGTTCCTGGGCCTCGCCGTACTACGCTCCTACTACTTTGGACATGTAGGCGTAATGAATTGCACGAAGGAGTGTCTTACAATCATGTCAAAGTTCTTCTCAAAGCGTTTCTATCCACCTCCGATATGTTACGTGTACCGATAAGGGCACATACACTTACCAAATTCCAGATCGGTTCGAAAAAGAAGTTCGCCGTTGTCTGCCAGACTTCTGAGCTTATATACAAATTTCAGGCCACACCTCAGGTGTTGCGTGAAGGCACTGGCGAATTGGATGGTGTGAGGAACCCTTATGGGAGGTGGACTCCGCCATACTTTTACCGGAACACTCAATGCGTCTGATCCGATTTGGCGCAGTTGTATGAACTTTTATCGCGTCTCTATACTGCTCCCGGAAACTTGAGGGTACAGTACTCCCTGGTTGCTCTACTTGCTGCCACAATCATGGGCACCCTGTCTTCATGCTCTGCGGTACTGATGCGATGACCCAGGAGCGTTCGAGGCTGCCGATTTCCTGCAAGTCAAGGGAGGCGAAATGAATTCAAGTTCTGTCACTTCGTGTTTTAGACGGAGTGGTCCACGTGCATGATATCTATCAATTAATCTACTCAGATCTACTCCCCTAGGACTAACACATACCTATGGTCTTCGCCACATAGTTGAGTCCTGACTGCCCGCCGATTGCAGACGCTATTCATTTACTAGTACTACATAAAGACAAAAACGAGGCAGTTACGTGGCGTTCGGAGAGATCCGATCAATAATGATCTTCACGTTCAATTTTAAATTCGTTCCGTTTCGCTTCAGTTTTACGCCCTGAAGTCGGTCTCTCTGTTACCACTTTGACGTGTCGCAGCCCTGTCTGTGGTCATGTTTCTACTCAGTCGCGGTCGAGATTGCTTTCTCCTCCGTCCTTTCTGGAGTTTACGGACACCTCGGGTCGCAATGGGTCATCTCAGGTTCTGCTCGTTCATCAGTGCCATTCATCCTGCGGTAAGTCGCTGCCCTTGTAGTCAACAACGGCTTTGTACTTGGGAAGAGTATAAGTCTGACAGAATATGCCTAATTGCAGGTCACAACCTGACGGAAGGTCCCACAATGGATTTGATTATCGACAATAAGTATTCACAACGTTCGTTGTAATGAGCTGTGCGGCTGATTTAGGAAACCATGTTTGCTATGATGCATTCGAAAATACTACTAGAGCTGGGTACTGTGAACATAGAGGCGTCCACTGTGCTAGTCATCAAACCCGATGCTCAGACAATGGCTGCTTCGCACTAGTAGGAGTCAATCTGAGACGAGAGTAGGGGCAAAAGTCATCCTCAGTATTAGGCCATTATCGTCATCGTCGGAGAGTGCACATGACATGTGTGCTCGGGCCTTCTAGATGAGTGAGCATGAGCAATGATCGGGTATACATCAACTCGATCATCAGTTACTTTTGTCCAGGCATCACGGCACAGATATGGATACCCATTGGCGCAAAGAACATAGCAATTTTTAGTATGAAAATTTTGGAGTGTTGACAGATGTTTCCAGTGAGCCCAGGCGAGGTACACGTTTTCTATGTCCATCATGGCTGAGGCTGATGTGTTTCAGCCCGCACATGTTATAGAAACCGCACGTTGAGACTCGGAAAATATAAACGATCTGAATGCCTTCTGTAGATCAGAACATCAACCTTCGTTAAGGAAAAATGCCGGAAGCCCAACAACTAGGTTATCAAACATGTCAAGATAGTCGACGCCATCATCTCTGCATGCGTTGTCGTGTTTCGTTCTCCGCTTTCCATCCCTCTTAGTTAATTGGGTACCTCACCAAATGCAGACTCTGTTTCTGATAAATAGAGCAGAGTTTCCCCCTCCATCGCTTCTCTCGCATCCCCCATGACCAACGGCGCGCCCACGGATTCGTCTAGCCATATCGCCCTTCCTCAAAGGCCCATAGAAATGGCAGCTCACCACTCCTCCGAACACTCCGTCTCCACTATTAAAGAATCCGTGGACGAGAAGGCAGTTCCCTGGGACGGTTATGAGGACGATGAGATGCCCGAGAAGGTCCAGCCACGTCTGGTACGAAACGCGAGGCTCCAGGCATTCTCGATCTACCGTCGTTTGTTCTCTGTGGTGTTTATCACTAACATGGGTGTCTTCATCTCGTACGCGATCAGAGGGTACCACTCCCAGAAGATCGCGTTGGTCACGGTTGCGAATATCTTTATTGCTATTTTGATGAGGCAGGAACTAGTGGTTAACGCATTGTTCCTAATATTTTGCTCAGTCCCGAAATCGTAAGTTGTTTGTCGCATCAGCTCTGTTCTTTGCTGACATATGCACCACTTTTAGCTGGCCCTTTTTCATTCGCAAAACCGCTGCAAGAGTGTATCACCTTGGAGGCATACATTCTGGTGCCGGATCCTCGGCCGTAGTTTGGCTCATTCTCCTCGCTGTACAAGCTACTCGAGAGCGTGTCAACAACCTAGGCGTAAGCTAGACTGATTCCCAAGTGTCTCGCTGTATACATACTGACATTGGTTTTCTTCAGACGTCCACGGCAACCGTAGCCCTCACGTACATTATCCTATTCTTCTTGATCGGCATTGTTCTCTTTGCGTACCCGGCACTCAGAATCAAGCGCCATGATGCATTTGAACGTGTACATCGTTTCTTGGGCTGGACGGCAACTGCACTCGTCTGGGCACAGGTCAGTATTCAGTCAAGAAGATAAAATTCTCTCAGTCAACACTTTTCTACAGGTTATCTTGTTAACCAACGATTACAAAGACGACAAGGCATTGGGTTCTGCCCTTGTGCACTCAGCCGCCTTTTGGTTGATGATCATCCTGAGCTTGTCCCTCATCCTCCCGTGGGCGAAACTACGCAAGGTCCCTGTTCGCAGTGCAGTACTCTCTAGCCACGCTGTTCAACTTTTCGTTGACTATGGTAGACTTGTGTTTTCTCATTTTCGACTCGTGTTGACTGTTTATCAGGCCCACACCCTGTCCCCGGCTCCTTCCAGAGGTTCTCGACGGATCCCTTGAATGAATGGCATAGCTTTGCCACCATTGCGGTACCGGGACAGTCAGGCTTCTCCATCATTATATCCCAAGCTGGCGACTGGACCACGGAGATGATCACCAACCCTCCCAAGGAGATCTACGTGCGAGGTATTCCCACGTGTGGTGCCCTACGAATCATTCCATTATTCAAGAGGGTGCTGTTTGTTGCCACCGGAAGCGGCATTGCTCCTTTCACGCCTCATATCATGAGCGGGAAAGTGGACCACAAGCTACTCTGGATGGCGCCGAACACACGTGCTACCTTCGGTGATCCGTTGGTGGACATGATTCTAGAGAACAGTCCTGGCGCCGTTGTATATGGTCCGCATCAACCTCTTAACCTTCTTAAATTTCACTGACGGATATTCGAAGATACTCGAAAGCATGGCAGACCTGACATTGTCAAACTCACAAATCGATTTGTGGACGAATTCAAGCCAGAATGTGTCTGTGTCATCTCAAACCAGAAAATAACAGAGAACGTCGTCTATGGTCTCCGCAGTAGGGGTATACTCGCTTTCGGAGCCATCTTCGATTCTTAAATGTCACGGATTGCCTGGATTTTTGCAGTGATCCGACCCGTGAAGTTTATTTATCGTGTCCTTAGGATCGCGTCCTGGTATGGCTAACTTGATGTTTTGTCATAAATTATATATGTCCTTAGTAACGTCTTGTATCATTTATTCTATTCTATTCGAAACGAACGCTATAGGGAAAGCCGCGATCACGGCTGTCGTTCATAATTATATGTTTTATGGGTCAATAATACATCTATTATTCAAGTGACTATTACGGTAAGGTTGTATTTTGATTACAAGAAGAATATTCGTGATATTAGGATTAAACCTATACTAATATTAGTCGTCGATCACTGATTCACTGATCCGGCATATAAGTGACGGATTTTATCTAGTTGAGCATCTACAGCTGAGATCAGATATACTTCTCGCCTCATAGTAATAAAAACCTCACTTATGAATGGAGATTGAGGTCCTGCAGCGCTCATTAAACCCATAACTTCACCTAAAAGTCTCGTCGGCTCCGATGCAGACATGGAGCTGCGGGATTCTTTTATCAATATTTCGGCTACGATGCCCCATAACACCTATTGAGACAATAAGACCGTCATATGCGGAGAATGGTGTTGTATGGAACTCACACCAATAAAGGAATCCAGAAATGGTGTGCTGGAAACGTCAACACTGCCTAAGACTTGAATGGCTGCACGAGAATGGGACAAGATCCGCCCACGAGAAGCGGGATTTCGTGAAAGAAACGGAGCATGAAGTTGTATCATCGAAACATGAGCTAAGATGTGTGTCATGAACGAAGGAGAGGGAGCGTTGGATGGTAGCGTAGCTTGGACTGATGATAGCCTTTCAATAAAACTCTGGATAACGCGTTCCATTGAAGTGAAAGAAGCAAAGAAACGAGAAGCTTCCTGTTGTGGCATACCTGAGATGTGTAAGGAACATGTACTATCGACAAGAGTCTATACTCGTACCAGGACGGAAGCGTGGTCCAACGCGAGATGCTTGCTCAAAGAGTACTGAAGCTTTCGCATGTAATGCTAAGGCCGAAGTTCCGTGATCCTCGTTTTGATTAGCTTGAAACCTCTGAATGGTATGGCTCGTCCGGTAGTTCCGAGGAAATTGAATCTATTGGTCCACAAATAATGAGTGAAGGTGACGTTTATCTTCTATTCAAGCAAGTACATACCTGAGTATCCAATGGCCAGGGAAGGTCGATCCTACTATCAGGAGACGTACATAAGAAGTTAGACGGGGAGCCATCTGCGGTCGTCCAGCAGTTATCCAAAATGAATACGGTCCAGAACGCCTTTATTCTTTCGCCCTCCTCTATGTCATCCGTAGGAGGAGGGAGTACTGACGGCCCACCTCCCTCGACTGAGCGAATTTTGTGTAGGCGTGCACTCAGCACCAATGAAACGGCAGAGCAGGTATGGTACCTTCCTTCCAACATTCTCGCCCTGCGGAAGAAATAGTGTGCCAACAAAACTTCCGCTTGGATACACTGTATGATCCGTTGAGGATGACTGCTGGAAAGCTCTTGAGCGGTACTTTGGAGGGCACGGGCAAGAAAAATCTCTTCGTAGGCTGAAACCTCACCCGAATCGGAAAGATGAATTCCCCATAGGTAGGCGGTACTAAGAAGGGCCGCAGAGGGTTTCATAACGTTTGGAAGCGTTGCGGAATCTGCAAAGCGAGCCTGATCGAGGAAAAAGCCGATTTCCGAAGAGTGGTGTAAGAAGGACCGTAAACTAAGAGGATTACTTGAGTATGCCACACAAAGGTTCTACCTGGAGACTCACATGATTTCATGCAGCTGAAACGTAAATGGATCGGTTGAAGCTGAGTAAAAAGTTAGGAAACCGAATTTATCACTTAAAAATTACGTACATGGAGAGTCATGGAATTGATGGAATTGAGAAAAATCTAGCGGAGTGCTTTGGTGAGATTGGCAAATATTCCCCAGACGACGCGCCGGACCTGTTTGCTGCTCTAGCTCTTGAATGCGGTTTTCAAGGATTACAATCTGGGCCTCTAAAGCCTGTGTTTTACTGCTCGTCCCTCTCTCGACGTATTCACAATCGCGAAACGCGTCTGACGACGAGCAAGGACTGCACACAGGCCTTAAGCCGTCACATTTTACCTTACGGCGTCTGAAAAAGTTCTGAGAAACATCATTGATGAGAAATGTAGACGTTACCAACCTACAATTCATGCATGCACTTCCCTTCGGTAGATGGGTCTTGGATGAGGAGGACGTATCGGACATGGTTGAGAGGCGAAGAAAGGTAATTGAGTCCTAGTGCATTGAATAGGGAGGCATTTATAGGATGCCATATGTCCAAACTTAAGGTTGGAAAAGGTTGGATGACTGTTCCAACCTTTCACAACGATGCTTGATAATCTCTACGTGTCAAGGTTCTATGCGTCCGCTTCTAATTAGCCAGGCTACGGCGTCGGGGAAGGTCGTAAAGAACGCGCTTAACTGATCTTCATTAGTCACCTCTTGGGAAAGCGTCACCAGAATAATTCAAGCGCGTTCGGGCCGTTACATCGCTGCACCAATGATAATGTATGGTCCGCGCTCCTCGGGCGACTTCCAACCTGGTGGCGTTTGGAAACAGGATCGCGGTTTGATAATACAGTAGGTAAGTCTCTAGAAAGAGCTAGAAAGATAAATATCATAATTGGGGGCACGATGACTGAGCAAGAGAGTCATTATATGACTCGCGATCTGACAAGATCTGACGCGATCGACCTTTTACCACGTGACCTGCCTGATTCAGTGACTTCGGTGACGCCCACATGGCCCAGACTCGCACAGCGCCTCGACAAAGGAAGAAATGCTTTGGCGAAAAGCTACCTGGTTGGCGCGATTAATTTCTTTGGAAGGGTGAACATCTGAACTGAGACGCACACGTGTGTACTTATTGAGAATATTTAACGACTACCAAGTGCAAGTAAGCATAATTTATGAGACAGGAGAGGCACCTTGCACTGCCCATAATGCGTAATCATCGTGTTTCCGCTCAGAAAGGGACTTTAAAAAGGCATCGACGACGCTCGGATGTACAGTCGATCCTGTGTTCCTGAACTTCACGACGTACTCAGTACGCGGCAGGTCGTCACTTCGGCAGAACACAAGGAATGGACAGTCATATCCATCGGACCGGATATACTGAAGCAGAGCATGACCCGTCGAACTGTTTCGCGTAGCCGGAAGGAGGATTCTGTGGGTTTCGCAACACAGTACTCGGAGCATATTTGCCTTGCCCAGCCGGCGATACATATCTTGCGCGACAAACTCAGAACTCAGATGGTAAAGAAAGAAACACGTCAGCTCACGGCTATTCTTTTTCATCTCTTCTTGAGCCTCTTCGAATGAGGCGACAACAGTCCGCAGGCTCTGCCCGGATATAGGAAGGGAGTTCGAACCCGGATCTTTCACCCAAAGTAACATCGGTTTGGTGTGGGCTCTGGGCTGAACATTGAAGTCTAACCACCACTCTTCATCCCCACTATCGTCGGCGATTAACGGGTGGATGAAATCCATTAAGACATCAAGGTAGCAGGTAGAGCCGGCTCGGACATAATCGAGAACGTATGAGGTCTTCATAATGCTCTTTCCGGCGGCAATGAGGACTGGCGCAGAATACTGTCTCCCACGCAGATAGCGTAAGATAGTTTCCCCGGCGTAAATGTTCAAGGAAATGCTCGGGCTTTGATACGACGAGGGCGTCGATGCGGAGGCGTCTTGTTCCCAGCGAGCGTTATCTGATACACATCGCAGACGGCCAAACTTATCTGCGATGCGCAGCATGGCTACAATACAATACGATGTGTCAATAATACTTGTACATAGTGAGATGTTGTGACTTGCTTTCATTGGCATCTATCCAAGTTTTCGCTGATGCTGTCGACGTGAAAACAAAGAGATCAACGTTATATGATCGAACTAAATCGATCGTATAGCGATGGTTTTCAGGCTCATCGTCAACCATGATTAAGATTGGTTTGATAGAAGTAGGGTCGGTGTTTTCGATAGTAGATCTTGGGGCTTCGTTGACTTGAATGACACCAAGAGTCGTGAGTGCGTCTAGTAATGGCTGCTGCCCAACGAAGCGATCAAGACTTGCTAAGGTAGTGCATCCTACCCCGTACTCATCCAATCGTAGGGAAAGAATCTCCTTTGCTTCTGGTGTTAATGTCTTGTCAAAGTAGCGGCTAAGGGCGGCATGTAGGAATTCGGCAGAGCAGTAAGATGTCTATAGACGATAAGCCATGAGAGTGAAGAAAGAGAGTGTAGGTTTGTTCATACCTCGGTCCCAATTTCAGCCGCCCAAAAATCTTTGACATCCCTGTTCGAAGCTATTTCCAAGTTATTCGAACTAGAGACGAGGGTCCGTGATGGTTCCACAGGAGGGCTGACCGCGCTCGGTTGTCGTATAAAAGATGATATTTGGATAGAAGCTGACAGTATCTGCACGCTGGACACGAGCTGAGTCTTGTCGTCCTTCAGCTCATCCAGGACCACGGCAGGATTTAGAAACGCCCATAGTCTCTTTCCGCTTTTGATTTTGCGGCTGTCCTCCCACACGACCAAATGGTCTCGCGTCCGGAAGAGTATTTCTTGTACGGTTCGCAAACACCCCACAATGTTGGGTTCAAGCTGAGAACTTCCACTGGCGCCAACTGACGATAGAGGCAATAGTATGCCACTATGGACATTGTCGAGGGTCGTGCGCAAGTCACGAAATACCGATTCTTTAGATTGGTGCTGATCTATCCAAGTCAGTAAGAAGGAGGTTGTCGATATCACAGTAGTGAGAATGGAGATGGGGTCCATGGAAAGGCCTTGGGGACTCGGGTGACACTGCCATCATCAGTAGGTAGCCTAGGCCAATTTGGGCGATGTCCGACGACAGAAGGGGAAAAAGAAAGGCCCAGCAAGCATTGAGCCCAGATTGAATAACTTTAAGCGCCGTGAACAGTTGGCAAATGGCAGTTCCATTCAGCTCGCTCTCTCAACAGTAAAACAGCCTAAAGGCATAAAAACTGATTTATTGGTTGTATCAAATAAATAAATAAATAACGAAATAAATAAACAAATCAGCTCGCCATCAAACTAAGTAAGAACGATTGGGAAACGGATACAACCACGCTTCAGGCGGGTCTCCGCGACGCCGATGAGGTATTGTTGATTATAACGCATCTAAATCTCAAGTTATTTTGAGTACACAGACCAACCGAATCTTTCTTTGGCTCTTGGTAGAAGTTGTTTTGCTATTTTGATAGCGGGCAGCATTATCATCGGGCAGATAGGCAAGATTTCACGAAAAATTGAAGACGTTCTTCGAAGATATCGACGCATCCTAGAAGGACGCGAATATTACCACGGTTTCAGCTTCAGCTGCTCTAGAGTGCTGATTTTAATCCCGGAACTGCCGCTAAGTATAATAAATACATCAAGGGCAGTCAAGTACATACATACCTTATCTCTAAAAGAAAGTCTACTCTAGTCTACTTCAAGATCTTTTCCTTCCAGCACTGTTTCTCCGTCTTCCGACAATTTCACGTTATTCTAGAGAAACAAATTAATCCCAAAATTTACAGTACCCAGGACAATGGAACGAACCTCGTGGACTAGTGCCTTACCAATGTACTTGGTGTGGTCTATGCAACGGATAAGAGAATAGTCATGGCATCATAGATATATTTTACTTACATCCATATGCAACAAGATCCCCTGTCGCATTCTTGAATTCCGTCCGTGTGTATGCCAAAGATTTACCTGAAGAGGTATGAATATAACGATCATGTACAGGGGAAGACTATATGATACATACCCATACCAGTCAAATGAGACGTAGCATATACTATATCGCCCGGCCTTCCAGCTGGACGAACGAAGGATGCGCCAATGTCGGTACTTACACCGGTCATCCCTGTCAAAGGCATCAGTGCACTGCAACACGAGAGAAACTTAGTATTCGAACAATATCCTTTAGTGGCCACGACTAGAGACCCCATGGTGTCTGTGAGAGACATGATAAGACCACCGTGGGCTAAAGGAGATTAGCCCAGAGATAAATAAACCGATGAAAACGCAAATACCAGTCTGGTATAGCAATCAAATTTAGGTCAGGTTTAAGGAGTATTCAATCCAGAACTTACCCCAACGCGATTGACTTTTGAATCACGACGGTTGAAGTAAAACAAGAATAGGTGTCAGATAAGCAGCATACTATTGTAAGGTTCTATCTTGAGCGAGGCCTGCACGACTCCTGGTTTGGCGTGTTCCACGACGAGCTGATTCAAATTTTGTAAAGAAGGTGACCAGTGAAATGGATGAGACGAACGTTCGGGAAACATTGCGCGTCGTGTCCTGTCGGAGTGCTTTAGAATCAATGAGAAAAGAGGGGAGAAATGCCAACCCTTGTTTACAATAAAAGACTTCCATACCTACAGATTCTAGTCAGTATGTTCAGTAAAGGGCCGAACGGCAGACGTTACCCGACGAGTAAATCGTAGACAAGCAGCCATGGTCGCAGTATGCCGGAGGTTCGGTGCCGAACGGAAGTCGGTTCATGGCATGTCGGACAACTTCGGCCGCCTTCACCTTGGCTTCGCCCACGATGAATTCACTCCGGCGACGTATGACTAGGCGTTTCCGTGACGACGACGAGGACAGCGACGATTATATTCTTGACCAACAAGGTTGCATTGTATCCTTTTCATGTAAAAACGATCTAATCCGATACCAGAGCAAGAGGAATTGCTCAGCAAACTGCGCACTGAGAACGCCCAATCCGATGTTCAGACCGTCCGTGCTATTCAAATCGTTGTCGTTCTGTCAGCCATCGCCCATCTTTTTTTCCTCTTCACGACCGCTCCTGCGCTCACCCTCCTGGTCTTGCTGATCCACGTGAACCTGTTACTGCACATTCACCACGTTGCCCAAGTTTCGTACCAGCTGACGTACGCTCTATCGTTGGTTGCGCCGACGCTCTGTCTTTTCTTGGGTTCACCGATAGCATGGTGGTGCGTCACGCCTGTGGTTGTGTTCGTAGTTCAGAGCATCCAGGATGGTATAGATCGAGGAACGGAAAGCATCGCGGCCCTTGAGGCTATGAAATACCATGCACTCGGTGCGTAGGCGTGTTTATCTGTGTTGGACACGGTGGTTGGGAGTTCCTCCGAAAGTATGTGATATGCCTTTGTAGATGACGAACCGCGTTGAACGTTCAGATAATAATAGCATGTTCATTGAGCAACTGGCTACTTACTTCGTTCACGATTTCTGTGCTTGCATTCCCTTTCTCCGGATATCGTATTTTACTTCAACCCAGGTTCGTTAAATCCGGCGCCCGTCTATTTGGGGTACCCCCGCATAGCATTCTTTGATGCTCCTGGCCATGGAATCGGTGGTTATGATTTTGACACACTCTTGATGGCAATTCAATACTTTCCGACGCGGGTGTGCGTACTTGCCGCTCCACACTCGAAAAGTTACAGATCCCCATATGGAACTCTGGAGAACAAAAAGGGCGATCAGAGTGACTCTGATGTTCGAAATTGAAGATTCACTGAGATTCAGCGTCAAAATCCATGTTTCCAGCACCTTGTGCCCTGACCCGCTCTATTCCGGTCTTGGTCTTGGCCCGGCTTCTCAAACATGTTGGCTCAGGTCTCCTCAGGTCCGTGTGTTTTGCATTCATGAGGCGGATCAAATTGTTCAATGCAGTCGAGATGTAAATGTAAAACATCGTTTACTAGCAAAATACTTACCGCTTATCACTCACACTGGTTCATTTTGATAGCACGGACGCTCAACAATTTGGAATTTTTGCCGTCGCTCCCGCGAATAACAATTGGATCATCAATTCGCGAGTCGTGCACGTCACAATTGGATGGTATTGCCTCAGAATTGGTTGTTCCCACTCCACGACTCAAATATGGTTAATTAGCGAATCTCCTGCTCGCGCCTTTCAGCTGGCGTGAGCGTCTTGATCCTGTTCAAGGTGAGATACCGGGTGTGAACAAATGGGTACCGGACTTGGATAGGTAAGCCCTGTAGTTGGGCAATGTCATATCCTCATTATCGCTCATACAGATATAAACTGTTCCCACCCCGAGGACTTGATATCCGACTGATACCACCGACCAAGTGCCTAACTGCGTGCTTCATGGACGAATGTTGTGATAGAGGAATCGGCTTGTCTGAATGGAATAATGATAGTCTTTCGTGCCCCAAACAGACATAAAACGACCGGTATATGCAATTTCCTCACATTTTTGGTATTCTATCACTCAGCAAGGTGAGCTCTTCACGTGCTCAGAAAGATTTTTTGAAAGCCATACAAGTAGCGGCTGAAATCTAGACCTCAGAGCTGCCGAAAGTAAATTGGACGGATCTTCTTCAGATCAGAAAATGATTGCATGGAGAGGCTCTCAATCCACATGTACGCCTCTTCGGGAATAGGCTTGGAGATCTGTTCAGTTCACACCTTGTCGTTGGTGTATAAGGTCCTCAACCACTTCGGGACTATTTTGCAGTTTAAAAGCAGGATGTTTCTCAAATGTAGTCTCTAGCTTGTCCAGCCATGAGCAGCGTCGCCCCCGTTCCCTTCAGCAGCTCTGTTCTTCCTCTCAGTCCTGCGGAGACGGTGGTATCCCAGACGTCCTCGAAGGCAGGCAGTCTCGCCGACGAGAAGTTGGGAAACCCATGGGACGGCTATGAGGACGACGCGATGCCCGACAAGGTCCAACCACGACCTGTACGGAACATGCGGCTCCAGGCTTTCTCGATCTACCGTCGTCTTTTCTCGGTGGTGTTCATTACGAACATGGGCATCTTCATCTCGTACGCGATCAGGGGGTACCATTCCCAGAAGATTGCATTGGTTACGGTCGCGAATATCTTCATTGCTATTCTCATGAGGCAGGAACTCGTGATCAACGCCCTGTTCTTGATCTTTTGTTCGGTCCCGAAGTCGTGAGTTCTTTCTCGCAGCGTCAGTTTTTCGCCTTTTCGCTGACATGTTTTATCCTCAGCTGGCCCTTCTTCATTCGTAAAATCGCTGCAAGAGTGTATCACCTTGGGGGCATACATTCTGGTGCCGGATCCTCCGCGGTAGTTTGGCTCATTCTTCTCGCTGTACAAGCTACTCGAGAGCGTGTCAATAACCTAGGCGTAAGCTGACTGATTCTCAAGTGTCTCGCTGTATACATACTGACTTTGGTTTTCTTCAGACGTCCACGGCAACCGTAGCGCTCACGTACATTATCCTATTCTTCTTGATCGGCATTGTTCTCTTTGCGTACCCGGCACTCCGAATCAAGCGCCATGACGCATTTGAACGTGCACATCGTTTCTTGGGCTGGACGGCAACTGCACTCGTCTGGGTACAGGTAAGCATTCACTCAAGAAGATTAATTTCTCTCCCTCAATACATATCTGCAGGTTGTCTTGTTAACCAACGATTATAAAGGCGACGAGTCCTTGGGTTCTGCCCTTGTGCACTCAGCCGCCTTTTGGTTGATGATCATCCTGAGTTCGTCTCTGATCCTTCCCTGGACACATCTCCGGAAGGTCCCGGTTGAGAGTGTTGTGCTTTCGAACCACGCTGTCCAGCTCTTCGTTGACTACGGCAAGTTTATTTCCCATCGTTCTTTTGTACGGCTGCTAAACCATCGCGCAGGCCCACACCCTGTTCCCGGATCTTTCCAACGATTTTCTACCGATCCCTTGAACGAATGGCACAGTTTCGCTACTATCGCTGTGCCAGGAAAGTCAGGTTTCTCAATTATCATCTCTCAAGCGGGAGATTGGACTACTGAGATGATCACCAATCCACCGAAAGAGATCTATGTTCGTGGTATGCCCACCTGCGGTGCTCTTCGCATCATTCCTCTTTTCCGGAGGGTTCTATTCGTGGCGACTGGAAGCGGTATCGCACCTTTTATGCCACATATTATGAGTGGAAAAGTCGACCATAAACTATTTTGGATGGCTCCGAACACTCGGGCAACTTTTGGCGATCCGCTGGTCAACTTGGTTATAGAGAACAGTCCCGGGGCTGTTGTTTATGGTTCGTCGGCACGTATTTTCGTTGTTGGCTTGCTCTAATTTGATCCTTCTTTCAGACACTCGCAAGCACGGTAAACCAGATATCATCAAGATCACGAATCGCTTTGTAGACGAGTTCCAGCCGGAATGTGTTTGCGTGATATCGAATCAGAAGTTGACAGAGAAAGTCATTTATGGTCTTCGGAGTCGGGGTATTCTCGCCTTCGGGGCCATATTTGACTCGTAATAGACACATGGAATGTCCGGGACATGCATGAGCATGAACATTTGTATAGATTTCCATTACTACGATCCCCATTATTTCCCGGGAACGCTGTAATCAATAGACAATAATTCCTTATTATGAATCTCTTTCATACACCTCCACATGCGACCTGTCTGACACCTGTCCGACATTTCCGGTGTGAATTATCGAAGCTGACTCGTTGCTTTTTGCAGCATATTGATACTGTGACCAACGCATGCACCAACCAGTTGGGACTGTTTCAAGTACTGTTGCCGTGATGCTGATGTTGTGCTGGCTTGTCTCAATTCACCTGGTACTTCATGCATCCATTTCAATTTCGATGTCTTGTAAGAACGCGTTATAACTGGAAATCGTCCATGCGCTCTTTCAGACTTCTTGATGCGACCAGGGATTTGTGTACTGTCATCAGAAGGAATGGCGAGAGGGAGTAGGATGCCGGAAGGCACGACGCCGTGCGGCGTTCTTCGTGCGTATCAGGTTTCACAAGCTGAAGTTGTGCCAGTCCACTATCAATGGACCACAGGAATATTCAGTGATTCAGTTCCATCACGCCTGGATATGGATCCTAGAATGAGGGGCAGTGAAGGCATTCCAGCATACAACGTCGAGCCTTTCTGCGCAACGCGCCTCGCCCATAGGTGGGAGCCTCCGACTCGGATTCCATGAAGAGTATCAGTCCTGTCACTGTACGCTGCCGCACTTTTATTTTTTGATGGCGCTTCGGAGATCCGGGAAAACCCGGTTGGCCAATGGCGTGTGCATATGATACACTGATGCGTACCATTCCGGTTTTGGCTCTGACATGTTTGCATGTATGGCTCTTGCTGTCTCCCGCAGTAGTGGGCGCCGATGTAGGTGTGTATATCATCCTTTGCGGTGATCTACTGATCCCAGCCCTGATGCAATAGTCAGAATAATTAAATCGCCGACGAGACACTGCATTTTGCAGGCTGAACTTCGTTCTATCTTGCATTTTCTCGAGCGAGACAAGCTTCAGCTTCGATCAAGCTTCATCGATGCATCCCTCATAGACACAAAATTGGCTTTAGGGAACTCTCTAGCTTGCTCCATTGGATACCATAATAATTCTGTTATGAGTCAACGCGGTCACACACCGACATGCAGCAGACATTCAGTAAATCACTGATTGTGTACTTGATGCTTCCATCTTGGTGATTGCCCCTGCTCCAGACAACGAAAAGCTGTATCAAGACGTTGTGCCAAGGGAATTTCCAGACATTACGTTGCTGCCTACATCGTTTGTTGACCAACGTTTCCTTGTTTTAGTGTCCGGATGATGAAATCAGCAGTGCGACTGTTCGCATTACACAGGTAATCAAGGATAGACTTTGCTGATGATCTCCCGAAATTCGCCTCTTCTGTACACCACTTAATACTCAGCAGTCGTCACCGACTCGGAATTCTGTCTCTTTAAAAGCATACCATTTCTCTCCGATGTTTCCTCAGTCAGCTCACGATGGATCCCAACACGCATACAGTCGAGCTTACCCACTCCGCTTCCACCAGTACCTCCTCTCTCCCAAACACACCCACCGAGACCGTCGTTCATCATTCTTCCGAAAAGTCCACAGAAACAATCACTGTCCTCGACGCTGAGAAACAGGTCAATCCATGGGATGGCTACGAAGAGGATGAAATGCCCGAAAAGAAGCAGCCGCGCCTGGTGCGCAATCTACGGCTGCAGGCCTTCTCTATCTACCGCCGACTATTCTCGGTCGTGTTCCTAACGAATATAGGTATCTTTATCTCGTACGCAATACGCGGATATCATTCTCAGAAGATTGCACTGGTTGCGGTTGCGAATATCTTTATTGCTATTCTCATGAGGCAGGAACACGTTATAAACGTGCTTTTTGCAGTTGCTTGTTCTGTTCCTCAGTCGTGAGTTGTCTTCTCCCAATAGTCATTGGAAATTGGCTGACAGGTTTTCTCAGATGGCCGTTCTTCATTCGTAAGACGGCTGCGAGAGTGTATCACAATGGAGGTGTCCATTCCGGTGCAGCTGTGTCGGGTACAGTTTGGCTTATCCTTCTGGCGGTCCAAGCGACTAGAGAACTTGTTCAAGGCAAAGGGGTACGTCTGCCGTTGAAGTAGTTGTTCACCTGATTATGAATGTCCCGTTGATTTACAGACTTCAGTGGCCACCGTGTCGCTGACATATATTGTCCTTGCTTTCTTGGTTGGGATCATCGTGTTTGCTTACCCCACGTTCCGGATCAAACGCCATGACGCGTTTGAGCGTATGCATCGATTCATGGGGTGGACTGCAACTGCATTAGTTTGGTCGCAGGTGCGTTTTTCCTTCGCCCAGCCATCTACGTTCGTTTGACAAATTGGTTCCAGGTCGTCGTCCTCACGAACGATTATAAGGGCGACAAATCCCTCGGACACGCCTTGGTGCACTCTGCTCCATTCTGGCTCATGATGGTCTTGAGCTGGTCCCTGATTCTTCCCTGGACGAAATTGCAAAAGGTTCCTGTCCGAAGCGTCGTCCTCTCCAACCACGCCGTCCGTCTCTTTGTCGACTATGGCCAGTCGTTCTTATCTCATGCCTTGGAAATCTCTGACTCCGTTTCACTTAGGTCCACATCCTGTTCCCGGCTCTTTCCAGCGGTTCTCTACGGATCCGCTCAAAGAGTGGCACAGTTTTGCAACCATTGCTGCTCCGGGGGTGACAGGGTACTCGATCATTATATCTCAGGCAGGTGACTGGACCACAGAGATGATCACGAATCCACCGAAAGAGATCTGGGTGAGAGGTATCCCGACGTGTGGTGCACTTCGAATTGTGCCTCTGTTCCGAAGGGTCCTTTTCGTTGCTACTGGTAGCGGTATCGCACCGTTCACACCTCATATACTGAGTGGTAAGATTGAGCATAGGCTCTTTTGGATGGCACCCAATACACGTGCAACATTTGGAGACCCGTTGGTGGATGATATATTAGCAGCGAGTCCTGGTGCGGTCGTGTACGGTATGTGCAATGTTTTCTCAATCGCAGAACGGATCTGACAAGATTTTTCAAGACACGAGGAAGCATGGGAAGCCTGATATCGTCAAGCTCACGAATCGTATGGTGGATGATTACAAGCCGGAGTGTGTGTGCGTTATCTCAAACCAGAAACTGACAGAGAAGGTTATTTATGGCCTCCGGAGTCGGGGTATACTTGCCTTTGGGGCTATTTTCGACTCATAATCGCGCAAGATGTAGATAAATTATCAGGATGTGTTCGTATCATATAAGAAATAATCTAGACAAAAATAGAACCATCGGCTCGGCATCATTTCTTTCTTCTCAACCCCGTCGACTACGTACTAAGCTGGGCACTCGCCTCACGTCAATGCCAGATGGTCACATACCCATTCATCGCTGATAAGTGTGTAATTTCTGGGAGGAGTTAGCCTTGCTTGAAGCTGCTCTAGGCTAAAGCCCTGCAAGTTGTATATAGTGACGTCATTGTCTCGTCGTTTGCCCTTGCCGGCGCCCTTGACGCCGTGGAGGAAGACCTCGCCAGGCGCTGTCATATGTTTGATATCTGATCTTGTTACCGGACTCGCATCATGCGTATCGAAGAAGGATTCCAGCAGGTCTGTAGAATCTGCAGTTTCCTCGATCTTAGTTCACTTCATCTTTCCAGCCTCCTTATGTTGAAGGAAATGCTTTCCTTACGGACCCGGTATTGCCCTCTCTTTTGAAGAGGATTCTTCCTGCAGAGTGAGTACACATTCTGAGCCGTAAGTCTTGGTCTTATCGTTGCTCATGGGTGTCCAGTGTACAGAAGGATATTCAGCCTGATCTTGTTCGCTTCGGTGAAGATGTGGTTACCAGTACGTTGACTTGTTAACATCGTTTATGCTATGTTACAAGATTTATAGACATAAGAGCATGGGGTCCTCGTGTATTCAACCCCCAGCTCGTCCAATATGATCAATGGGGTCGCCGTGTTAACGAGCTTCGAACTAGCGAGGGATTCCGCGAACTCACAGCTATCGCCCAGCGCGAGGGACTTCCTGGCATCTTTTATGAACGTACATATGGTGAATACAGTCGGATTTATGGCTTTGCAAAAGCCACGGTGATGGGCGGAGATGGACACATGGTATATAATCTCTCTGACCTCGAGCACGATTAACGTTTTGGAAAGGTCTTTTGTCCGTTGAGTATGACCGATGGTGCAGCCAGAGTCATTGAACTGATGGGTACAGAGGGCATGCAGAAGCATGTGTTTCCGCGTCTCATTAGCCGGGACCCTTCCTTAGCATATGTATCTGGTCAATGGATGACTGAGGTAAGCCCGAATTTTAGTCCGCTTCCGTCTTGCAGACTAATGTAGCGGCGGAATTCTCAGCAACCGGGAGGCTCGGATGTTTCTCAAACAGAAACCGCAGCGTCTTCTACTGGTACCGAGCATATACTCGGGTTACAGTACTCCCTAAACGGCTTTAAGTGGTTCTCTAGTGCTACGGAAAGCGACGTTGCTGTGGCACTGGCGAGAACCGGTAAACCCGAAGATGGATCACGGGGTCTTTCTCTGTTTCTCGTTCCCCTGCGTGTACCCTTGCTCCGCCGTCCTTCTGGTCATCGTCCTAACGCAGCCAGTAATAAGATATACCTGCATCGTTTGAAGGATAAAATTGGCACGCATGCCTTGCCCACTGCCGAACTCTCGCTTGAAGGCTCAGAGGCGTATCTTATCGGTGAACTCAACCAAGGCGTCAAAAACATAACTCCTGTCCTAAACATCACCCGTCTATGGTCTTCCATAACGTCTCTCAGTGGTCTGCGACGATGTCTCGCTATCGCTACGTCTTACGCGGACGTACGTCGAATTCAAAGCGGGACAAGGCTCTTGCGAGATACGCCGTTGCATGTAGCGCAGCTGGTGACTATTAGCTTGACGTACAGAGCCCTCACGCATTTCACCTTTGGTGTTATTCAGTTATTGGGTAAAGCCGAATGCAAAGTGGCTACGCCGGAAGAAGAGAGGATGCTGAGGATGTTGACGCCGACGGTAAAGGCCTTCAATGCGGAAAGGGCATGTGGGGCGATGGAAGAAGCCATGACTGCCCTTGGCGGCGCAGGCTATATGGAAGAGAACCAGATAGGGAGGCTTATCAGAGATGGCCTAGTGGAAAAGTAAGTCATACAATGCCGCCAACTTGCATACACGCGTTGCTTATATCTGTTATAGGATATGGGAAGGGACTCCGACAGTGCTGTCCTTGGATGTTGTACGAGCGGTCAGAGACCCTTTGGTACTCTCCGCCTTCACAGCGGTAAGCCCCAACAGACTCGTAGACAAGCAGAAATGCTTAGCGTCCAATAGTGGGCGCAGTCGGTGATGACATCTTGCCCAGATGATCTTAGAGTTCGCATCCTAGATGCCTCGGATACGTTGCGGCGCTCTATAGATTGTGCACTATCAGCCTACAAACCCCCAATTCCGACTCTCATGCCTAAACACGCTTTGATTCTACTCGGAAACATAGCATCCAGTCTGTTCCTTCTGGAACACGCGATATGGTCACACACGACTAATCAGGACGAAGCACAGACGGACTCGGAGGTTTTCACAAGATGGGTACTGGAGGGCGGATTGTTGACCGCGGTACACGATGTTAAGATCATCCAGGCCGCAACCGCTGAAAGAGAGGCTGCAAATGCTGCAGTTGTATTTGGGAAGGATACTGCAAAGTCTAGAGCCAAAATGTAGCGTCTCGTCCCTAAACACATTTGGAGTTGACTCTGAACTTTGCTGGATTGAATTACCCACGTAGGCGCTTTTTGTGAATACAAGTGACATGCGCGATTTGTTGGACTGCTGTGTTAGTAATACCAAGAGGCTCGAGTCAACGCGCGTCACTTGATTGGTAACTGCGTGATTTTATGGATGCAGTCATGCCGTGCGCGATTTAGTGGATGTATTGATTACTATTGTCCCGGAAATCATATATAAGGCCCCTCGACTTGCAAGTTGTCCCAGAAAAGTACCACCAACATTCACCGTCAAAACTCAACCATCAACCACAATACTCATGTACACCGTGCGTCCTCTTCAATCTATGACTTCGGCCTTGACCTCACCGCCAGTGTTTTCCAGATCACCCAAGTTCCAGTTACTCGGGCTTGTGCAACCGCGTCGTGCAACTGCTCCGCGTGAGCATCTTTTTGTTTATCATCGCACGGACTACATGCTCATTGGACCTTAGCTGCGCCTGCACCCAGTGTGCCTGTAATGCGTGAGTACTATACACTTTACATCTTACCAATGCATGTCGACGAATATCTTCCCATCGAAACAGTTGTCCTTGCGAGGTTAGACAATGCCAGTGCTCTAAAGCCAATAGCAATTGCAACGCGTGAGTAATATTTTATACGGGCTAGAGAAATTCACGCTGACGATCTGGTGTAGATGCGTTTGCGAGGCCGGCGAGTGCAAGTGCAGCCAGTGCACGAACTAAACCCAACGAAGGGTTGCTAGCAACTACCATGAAAGTTCATATATATTAGTATCACCAATCGTATAAAATCTCCTTGTTCATGAGTCCCGATGTGAGCAGTAAAACCAAACGGTACTTGCTGTGAATTTGGCGCTCAGTACGCGAAACTTTTCGGTAGTCCTTAGCCTGGCCATAGGCCAACTCTGGGAAATTGATCGACTTTCATTTGATATATTGGTGGTACAATCATTACTGGACAACTTGAATAATATCATGACGCTGTGTATGGCACAATATGGCAACTGAGGGAACAGCTATTGAATGAAGAAACGTAAAGAACATGACAACATACCCGAGCATCCCTCGTCCACCCCAGCCTTTTCTCGGTGTTAGGCTGAAGAAAACCGGCCGACCATCTCGAAGAGCTCTGATTGAAATACTCCGCTATATGGGCATCAGATAATATAAGGGCAGAACTAGAATCAGAGCAGACATTTTCATTGGCTCCTACGACTTCCGCTACAGCTTGTAGGGTTGTTGGACTCGTTAGTGAACCAAATTTCACGATAAGATCTTCGCGCTTCAAACCCTAGTAGAATACGACAGTTAACAAGGCGTCACACTCGAACAGAGAGAACGCGCGCACCGCATCTGCCGCAGGGCTTCCTGGTGCCACTCCATCAATTCTTGCAAAGGGAGTGTCAGCAGGCGATTCCGAATCCTGAGGGACCAGGCTCGGGTCATATACGCTCTCCAACTTCTTCCCAATCTCGTTTATCAATGCCTCTAGATCATTCCGCAGCTCGATGACCCGTATCCGCGCGCCCCGTACCGCGTATATGTCGATGTCGGCTCGAGGGAACCCGTCTGGGTCGACCAGAGGGGAATGCAGCGTCGACGAGTTTGCCTTTAAGATAGACAGCTGAGTCTCCAGTTCCGCCTCAATGTCGGATTTCCGGCCCATCAGGACACGGACTTGCTCCCTAGGGCTGTCGGGCGAAGGCAATTCCATACCCATGGTGATCGTACAGTATCAAGTTAGGTAAGGGTTGAACGCGTCATCGATTACGATCGCGTGTGATGATGATCGAACGTGTTTAAAAGAATACTCTTGGTACAGGTGCAATTTACATTTATACATTCATTCGGCTTATCCAACAACCTTTCCATCTACAATTTTCGCAGCATCGTATGCACGAATAGCTTCCTTGGCCGCTTTGATTCCACTACCAATCATAGCCCCAAAAGTGGGACCCATTCGGTTGGATCCGTCGTGCTCCGACAGCTCCATGCCTGTGAACGCCAATCAGAGAAAATCAGTGCGGGTGCAGTATTATTCCTTTACCAGTCATGATGAGGCCCGGAGCTACCTGGCGGGTGTTGTTCACAATGGCTGGCTCGGCACGGTTCATATCCAAGCCGCGCATGTTTCCCAGCTCCTTTAACAGACCCGCGCTGACGAGTCTCTTGGCGGAGAATGCGCCCATGGGTCCGTCATGTCCGGTAGCAGACACAACGATCGGCGCGGTGATGGTGTTGGGATCCATGCACGATTGAGTGTCATGGTTCAAAGCCACAAGAGTCCAGTTGGTGACCACGCCGGCTACGCGTTGTTTGCCTGCAAAGTCTTCGTGAATGATAAGATCCTCTACGGCTGTGGCGTTCATCAAAACGACGTTAGGAAGCCTAAGGACGGCGGAAAGCAGGGTAGAGGTGAACAACGCTGCGTGTTTTACTACGACGAAAGGACCTTCATCTTCATAGGGAACGTCGATCTCCCTAAGGAATGCATCGGCTGGCTTACGAATTATCTAGATAAGATTGAACTAAGCCATTCGCCCCAGAAAACGATATTAACGGCCTAACTTACCATTGGAGACATGAGCTGCCCACCAAGCCACGCTCCACCTCCAGGCGCGACATTGGCTTCGATAATGGTGACTTTAAGGTCGGGGCGAGTCGACGCCAGATGATAGGCACAAGTGAGACCTGCACTTCCAGCACCGACGATAACGACGTCAGAAACCGCCCTGTCGTACATCGTCTCAAAGTACCTATGAAAAACCATAGATTCAATTTTGGTGGAAGATCTGCTAGAAGGGGCGCCATCCTACCGCTTAATCATGGCCCTCGAGACTTGGGACTCCTGGATGGGAGCAAACCGATACTGTCCATCATAGTCCTCTGCCACATTCATGAAAGCCTTCTGTGGGAAAGAGGGAGGTGCGGGGGCACTGGTTTGAAGAAGAGGCGCGGGAGCCATGGTGAGAGATCTTTCCAAGAAGTATTCCGGGGTTATATAGGCAGTCAAAGGAATTTCCCGGGGCAAGTTGAGATCAACACAAATAAGGTTCCCACGTCGGTGGAGTATCGGAGTGCCATAGACATTACCAAAGGCGGGATTATATTTCAAGCAATTCATCCAATGACTCATATGATTGTCATAATCCAGATCCTGGTATTGGCCTTTCAATCAGAACCAGATGAAGGATAATTTGAAAACGTTTGACACGTACCTAGGACTACCCAAGATCTTTCTATGGGCACGACGGGCCAGGAAACGCCAGAAATCGGATCTTACTGCTCTTCAATCACTCGAACAAACATAATATACGGGTTCTTATATACAGATTGTCGTTAAATCCAACGTCGCGGGTGCTATAATACAAATAGACCATGGCCTGAAATGATAGTGTAACAGTATCGTGTAGTATCGTTGATGAATCGTGAGCAACAGACCTTCCTACGTAGCCAAAGACTTGGATATATCTTCATACTTTCGAGCTTCTGCTTCCGCCACTTCGATATTCTTGTTGAGCTTCTCCTCTCTCAGCATGGTCCTCTGCTCCATTCCCAAAACGGTCAAACGGATCTGATCAAGACGCGCTAACAGCGCCGCATTGTTTATGTCACCATTGGCATCGGACGCGGCAGGAGCAGGCGAATGACGATGCCCGTGAAGAGTGGCACGCGGCTGGAACGATGAACTCGGCGTGATGTCTAGTACTGCCTGCAGAAAGATGAGCCATTGGGGACATTTTATATGTGAAAAATAAAGATCCCTTACCTGCCAATTGTCCCCCGCTAACCGAGCTAGTTCGCGTTCCAGCATTTTTTCACGCGTCTTTCCTCTGGAAGCTGTGTCAACGAGGACGATGCGCCTTGCGTGCAAACGTACCTGTCGATGTCAGCCATGCAACGCTCATTCTCTCTCTGCGTCCCCTGAAGAAGTAGTTCCAAGTTCTTATGATCTTTTTGCAGCTCCTGGATTGTTTCTAATGACGGCCTTTGAGCAAGCTGAGCCTGGAGTTGCTGAACTTGGGTCTGTAACTGGAGAACACAGATAAGCTGACAAATTGTACGGTGACAGAAAGGCGACTAACTCGATCACACTCTCTGTCTTTCTCAATCAGTTGCTTTCTGAGAACATCCTCATTCGACTCGTCGCCTTCTCTGAGAACACCAAGATCATCGGATATTAGGGCTAGAGATGGGCGTGGTTGGTTTCGTACACTTTGGGATCGCCTCATTATGTTTCTAGATGAGATAAATGTACAGGAAAGGGCGATTCTTGGTGGCAAAACACGCGGCGACGATAAAAGACAGTGAATTGTTGCTGGCGGTTGACATGAAAGGGAGGTTGCTGCTATACATAGGCAAACACTGGAAATCGGACCGAACGCCGCTTGTACTTACGCCTCGCCAACGCGTCAACCGCGCTTGTCACCGTAGGTCACCGGTCACCGTAACTGTCCCACAAAACCCGCAAGAATCGAGTTGGACATCCATACGTTCGGCGTACTTAAATGCGAACAGACTGGGGAGGGTTAGTTAATTCTACGATGAAACACTGTTTTAGACTAGTTTGTTGTGGATAATCGCCCAGTGAAGAAACCGTAACAATACACTTGACCTGATCGCTGAGAAAATCCCTAATAAGCTTACAGTCTTTGTTGAATCGATTACGAAGAGTGAATTTTGAGAGGGAGCTTTCGATTCTCGCCAATACTTGTACCCGATTGAATAACGGTACCGTAAGAAACTCAACCGTGAATCCCGAATTGCAGACTCCGACGTATTCAAAGTCAGCCAGAGTTCTATTGCGAGAGCATTATTTGGCAGAGTGGGCGCTGATTTCTGTCCTCCATAGGCACATCGGCACATTCAAAGTACTTTTCTCGATCGCGGTCTCTGATCGGTGACGGCCGATAGAGCCGCGGCCGAAACACCGCTCTCAACTCCTTCAGCGCTCACGGTAATTTCGGCTCCAGCTGATTATTTAGCTACATCGTTCCGATACCCTGGATTACTGGAGTGCAAGGCCACCTCGACTTTGCTATTTCGAACTGTAAGTCATTACTATTTCACGGTCAGCTAGTTGATGAGCTCTGTAGTTCCACGAAGATGCAGTCGAACCTCACCGTCGGCAATCCATTGTCGTTGGACCGCATTCGTTCGGTCCTGGTCAGACTAGAGGATACCATCATCTTCTCCCTTATCGAGCGGGCCCAGTTTGTTCACAATGCTCGCATGTACCAGCGTGGTGCATTCAAGGAACTGCAGGATATCGGTTTCAACGGTAGCTGGCTAGAGTGGTTCCTCAAGGAGACCGAGACGTTCCATGGTGAGCACCTGTGTTACCAAAAGGGGCTCCAGTCGCTTATCATCATCAATCTATCAGCTAAAGCAAGAAGGTATACTAGGTCCGTATCCCCTTGTTCTCATCATTCCATACGATACCCATTTTCCCTTCAGCCCAGACGAATACCCCTTCTCAAGCGACCTGCCGGAACCCATTATACCACCCCTATCCTTCCCACAAATCCTATACCCGAATAAAGTCAACGTTAATCCATCCATCCTTTCATTCTACACGCGCACCATCGTCCCCCGGATAACTCGGCATGCTACCTTGCTCCTTGCGGCCTCAAAACGGGCCAAGGGAATCGTCGGAGACGAAGAGCATGAAGATGACGGCAATTATGGAAGTGCTGCAACAATCGATATCGAAATTTTGCAGGCAATCAGCAAAAGGGTTCACTACGGTACCGCTCTATGCTAGTAGCCACCTTTCGTCCTGACACTTCCGATTAGGCAAATTCGTCTCCGAATCCAAGTTCATCCAGGATCCTGCTGCGTTCATCCCGCACATCGTGAAACCCAACCGCCCGGCATTGGAAGCACTCATAACAAAACCAGAAGTCGAGCGCAAGCTGCTGATCCGGCTGCAGAAAAAGGCAGAGACGTACGCTCAGGACTTTGCTTCCGATGGCACTACTCAATTGGCCAACGGCGCTGTGAATGGGGCATCCAAAATTGATGTCGCTGGTGTGGTGGAACTATACGAGAGTTTTATCATCCCGCTGACGAAAGAGGTCGAGGTAAATCTGTTTGTTATCTGTGGAACATACCCGGTTCTAATTTGTTCACAGGTTGATTATCTTCTGCAACGCCTAGTTGGGCTATCAGATGCAGAGATCGATACGTTGACCAAGAAGGGCGGCAACTCATCATGACAGTTCATTGATACGGTATAGATCCCATCATCTGCCATCTACTTCTACTATAATTAAGAGTAGATGTCAGATCTATCTCTGTGAATGCTTTCATTCGGTTGTGTACCGTGGACGTTTCCCCTCTATCCTGATATGTGAAGCTCCTCGTCACTGTTATTAGACCGTTGTCTATGTAGCTGTTTTCCCCAAAAATCCTTTTCACAGTTAGTATTTAGGCTTCTGTGCTCATTATGCGTTTGGACTTAACTTTTGTGTCTGTACCGTGTCTGTACCCTGTATGTATTTCAGGATTCTTCTTCATAGGCCCGAGTAGGAAGATCAGGGGCCTTTTCTTTCGGATTTTGAGTTTCCTGTATTGCCAAGTGTAATCATTCATGTTCCGCTGAAGGAAGGGAATACTGATGAACAGTGCATCGACGCAGTCCCATTTACTCTGTCGTTTATAAGGACACACCATATCTTTACACCTCCAGTATACCCCCGAGTTGAGGACTCACGGTCTCGTTTATTGGGGGAATAGGTATTGATATTCAATGACGATATCCAAACCATAATGCTACCAAGCCAATCGAACTGGCATACTACTACTATACAAAGCAAAAACGAAATGAATGGGTATAGATGATAACAACATGAAGCAATGAATGTAGAACGCCAGACCCAATGTAGATCTCAGAGGTCACAATCCCATTTCTATGACAGCATAAGCACGCGTCCTTTCTTTTCAACTGGGACAAACACACCTTCTAGCAACCTGTCCCTCTCACCATCTGTGATTTGACGCGTCGCCCTGCGAGCGAGAAGTTTCTCCGTCCTGTACTTCTCATACAGGACCTCCTTAGTATGAGTCTTCAAGACCTATGACCGCAAATGTCAAACCAAATCACACAGACAGAAACAAATAAAACACAAACATTCAAGTGAGTAGACAGCACGGCCGTTCTCAGTGCGGCAAAATCACAGTGACTTGGATCCAAGACGTCAATGGTTCCCCACCTAAACTTCCTCACAAATATACCCTTCAAATCCTCCGGGGTTCCATGGAGAAAGGTCGGATTACGCGCGCTAGAGAGGGAAGCAGGTGTCTGTGGGACAGAAGCCGTCGTATCAACAGATGGAGCATGTTCGTCTTCCGAAGAAGGTGCAGGAGACGAAGGTGCTGTGTTCAACAGCTGCCCCTGATGTCTGTTCTTGGTCGACTCTGGTGCGATGAGGGCAAACGGCATGAGCGATGCCAGATCAGTCGTTGATTTGGCAACCACAGCTGCTGAGAAGCGAACGTTGGCAACGCTCTCCTTGTCGGCGAGATCGGGGGAAATGGGTCGACGGTGGTCGTCAGCGGCAACCGATAGATCACGACGCCGAGAGCGCGAGCGTGACATGGCTCCTGGGGTGCTGGAATGGCGCGAGGAACGGAGCTTGATGATGGGGCGGGACTGCCGCTCACCCTCTTCCTCCCCTTCACTCTCATCCGCGACGTGTCCATTGCTATTACCATGCGGTTCCGTCTGACTCTTGGTATGCACCACCCGCTTCTTCTTGGGTACCTCTGGCTCGTCTCCGTGAGGTGAGAACACCCCAAATCCCAGGCCCGCATCTGCAAGCCCAGTGCAAACCGCTGCTTTTACAGCTGCGAGCTTGTCGTCGGTGAGTGAATCTGCATGGCCGATGACTGGAAGGACATTGATACGAGCAGAAAGACGCCGAATGACGCGAATTTCGGCAGGAGACATAGTGAGAGCAGTTTGTTCCTCGTCATCAGACTCGTCCCCAGAGGACGTATCCGGTACGAGGTCGGGGGGATTACGTGGGGAGACAGTCGCTTCTGAGCGCGTCCTGATGGGTAAGGATGACTGTGCGCGTCGTGCAGCAATGGTCATGATAGAAGAAGGGTCAATCATGTAGATGCATCTGTGATAGAAGGTTAGATAAACTAAAGACTTATCAATTGCACTGCAGAGACCGGTACGCTTTCGGCCTTGTAATCCGGAGCCTCAATATGCTTTAGATTTGGAGCTCTGTAGAACAGACGTCAACTCCCAAGGAGGCTGATTCCATACCTTTGATTATTGACCATGTTGTTTGAAAAAATAAAGGCCGTCAAGGTAGCGTATTCGCCAAGCGCACCGGTCCCTGCATGCTTTATTTGCTCACAAGTGAATGTGTTGATCCCCTTTGCTTTTCCGTATCACTTTGGATTCCTAGCAGGCCGTCCAAGTCAGAAAAAACCAATTAGTAACCAAAAAGCAAAACGCACCTCGCTCATTGTGTCTGAATATTGAGCATCCACATACTTCAAAACCCCACTAACCTGTCTCTCCAACTTGAGCTCCCTCCCCTCGACAAAATCTAAACCAGGCGTGTCGATGACCGAAAATGACACACGGTCGAACCTCGACTCGCATATCTCGACACAAGCAGTATGAATGCTCTGGGTAGCTTTGGGAGATCCCCTGAGGAACTGGTCAACCGCAGCACGTTGGTCGACAGTGGCGGCGGGCGATATATCGGCCGTTTCCAAAAGAAGACGAAGAAGCGAGGTCTTTCCCGTCCCTTGGCCCCCGACGACCTGTCCGGACTTAAAGATCCCTTCTGACGTAAAACACTACAAGGATCGACGTACCATTAAATTGAAAGTGGGGGGGAGGCGGGCCCGACGCTGGCTGTATTTTGTTGCCGAGGTCCTGAAAGCGGAGGGCGGGTACGGGGTCATGTATAGTGACGAAATGGGTGCACCTTCCGCTGGCTTTCCTGGTGAACGGAATGGTTTATGGAATGGTATTGGTGAATGGGCCTCCATCCCAAAAGATGTCTTCGTTGGGCCGTTATGGGTTGGGGATACCGGCGGTTGGTCGTCGCGTATGCTGTTTATGTCAACGAGATCCTCCGGCCATGGTATTCCCTGAGGATTAAGCTCGGGAAGAGAGGGCGATCCACGTATCCTGGGAGTTTCGACCGGCTTGGTGGATTTCCGTCGCAACGAGAACATGGCTGAATATGTCCGAGAGAAAAAAGAGGGCTGGGATATAAGTAAGATGGATAGGGGAAAGTGAGCTTCTGAATGGAACGAGTGAAATGTCTGCCTTGAAGTGAGAGACTCTTGGTCTTACACAAGGCACTGGTCAAGGCGACTCGAAAGTCGAAAGAGAGATGGTACAACAAAGGGCAAATCAAATCAGGGTCACAATTAGTCGTCATTACCAGAAGCAGAAGCGAGTTGGCCACGATATTTTCTCACAAGCATGAAAATAGGAGGAGACCAATAAGTTAATAACGACATGGAACATATCCAAAAAAACCGATTAAATTCCACTGCTTAACTGAAGAAAACAAATACAGATACAGTCCAATGCCCAAAGCCATGACTGCTAACGTCCAGCCCTATATAACACAACAAAAACAGAGAGAAAGCATGGGCAAAAAAATACTTATTCTACAGATACTGATCCATGAACATATCCAACAAAAAGGCATCAGGGTATCGCATCAATGGCCATGGATGAACCTTCGACACGCATTTTCTTTGTGGGGCGATTCATATCAGGATGCTCCATCATCCTCTTCATGTCGTACTCCCCTCCTCCTTCCACATAGAGGATATAATCATTACCTTCTTTGGCGCTCAAAGGTGTTGGCACCATCCTCGAGGAAGGTGGTGATGGAGGCGAAGGACGCGCATTAGACGCTCGTCTCGACGCCTTCCTCAAAGGATCCCCCCGTTACGATCATTAACATAGTTGCACGACAAGTTCCGTCGGACACAGCTGGAACATGCAGGATGTGCTCCGTCGCACTTCGTCTTCCGGGCTAGAACAAATGAAAAACACCCGATGAGAAGCTGTAGGATATATAAGGTTTCTGGCCAACGAACCTCTGCAAAAGTTGCAGGCCACAACCTTGGGTCCAGAAGTTGATGGTTGACGCCCGCTTTTTCCGGGTGCTGTGGCTGCGCGTTTGCGTTGGGCCGCTTGGTGTTCTGAGGCGGGTCTAATAGGCGGGAGAGGGGGTGCGGACATGGGTACCGGTGTAGATGGGGAGTGTTCAGGTAGAGATAGGGTTGCAATGCGCGGCAGTTCGTTATCCGCCCAGTACGAACGCGATTCACTCATGGAACCTTTCGATCGAATGGAAGACGTAGACGCATCTGTTGATACCCCTATGGAAGGCAGCGGTGTCATGCTCCCCGCGTTCGAGGTCCTGCGAGAAAGAGATAGTGACGGCACTTCAGAAACAGGAGTATCCAGAGCATCAGGAGACGGTTCGTCCGCGCTGTCGCTACCGCTATCTCGGTCTCGACTGGTGCGCAAACCCCCGCGGCGTTTGCTTTGAGGCATGTAGTCGCATGAATTTGACCGTTTCACGCATTGACTGCACGCTGGTCGCCCGCCATCACACTTAAGTTTGCGAGCTGTAAGAATCTTTGTCAAGGAAGCCAATGAGGGAGAAAAGGCGGCCTCACATCTACAAAAGTTGCACGCCACCGTAATTTTTTTCGTGCGCTGTTTGGCTTCTGAACGCGAGTCGGTTAGAGACGTGGCGAAGTACGAGCCGTTGGACGTACTGGTCAGACCCTTCGTCGATGCACTGACAGAGATGTCAGGTAAAGGGCGGGTAAGAGGAACGGAGCGCATGTCTCTCGCAGCCGATGCAGAGGCATCGCGAGACACGGAAAGTGAATGATGCCGACTGATGGAATTATGTGGACCTGCGGTATCTATGGCCAATATGGGCCGTGAGGATATAGCTGAATTCCGTGGTATACCCTGGTTTTGAACGAGGTGGCGGGACAGTGAAGGGTGTGAGGTCTGCAGATATTCAAGCTTGAACTTATCGAATAGATAGTCCCGCGTATATGTCTGCAACGTCTGAGATTACATCAGAATAATGCAGGGGCCCAGGCGCGACCGACTTACCTCCATGTGATGGAAAATAGCATTACGTAGACGTAGAAAATCGCAGTGACATGGATCTAAAACATCCAAAGAACCCCAGCGATATGTGCGAACGAATTTTCCTCGGACGAGTTTTGAAGGAGGGGGATGGTACGGAGGACTGTATTGATGAACGAGCTGCTGCCGTGACATGGGTATCCTGAGAACTCCGTCGCTGTGGGAATATATATCCGGCGAAATCAGAGCGTAAGGAAGTCTCAAAGAGGATGAAACAGGAGAGGAGGGAGGAGAGCTGGTGGCAGAGCTAGTACCGTTTACGTAGCCATTGGTCAATTCACCATTGCTAGGCGAGATATTACCAGGATGGCTGTGGTAGGCATCGTCGAATATGCCGAAACCAATGCCAGCTGCAGCTAGGTCTCTGCGTATAGCCATTTTGACCGCGGCCAGCCGGTCATTGGAGAGGATGTCTGCGCGTGAGACGACGGGTAGGACATTAACTCTTGTTGACAGACGGCGAATGGTATTTATGTCGGAAGTGGGTAGTGTAGGCCGTGTCAGGAGAGGATTGTTGGCGACGGGGAGCTCGAGAATGAGAGGGTCATGGTCAGGCTGTGAAAAGCTGTTTGCACGAGCACGAGGCGGCGCGAGCGGCGCAGGTATCTGTGATGGTACAATTTGATCCGGGTCAAGAAAATATAGACACCTGTCATATTGTAAATGTGGCGTTCAGGACGCGTCGACGGGACAATTATAGTAATACGCACAGATGAACATAGCGGTCGGTGGTGGAGGAGTTGCGAGGCTGCGAGATAGATTGAGGAACTGCCAGCAAATGCAAGAAATAATAGGCGCTCACGTCTTCAATGGATTCGGCAAAGCGCGACTCTACGTATCTGAGAGTGTCCGCCACAAGCCTCTCAGCGGGCTGTTCGTCTCTAAAGTCGAGGGAAGGAGTATCGACAAGATGCAAGGTGAGCGTCCGGAGCGGGCCGTTGCCGTCGAGGTCAAGGTCTACATCAATAGAAGCCGAGCGAATGTGAGAAGTACGGCCGCTGCACCCCTGAACGAACTTTGCGACCGAAGCGACCTGGTCCTGGGACGCACTGGGCGAGACATTGAAGGTATCGAGCAGGAGCCGCAGGAAGGAAGTCTTGCCTGATCCGAGACGGAATAAGGAGCACTCTGAGGAGGATAGAGAGGAACTGACCTCCACGGGAGCCAGCGACGAGCAGGGTAAATTCTAGGGAAGGACCGGCTGGTTCAGCCATGGCTGTGAGCAACCATGTAGATGGTGGAGAGAGGCAAACCGCGTACCGGGCGCATCAAGGCCAGATCCGACGTGAGT
The DNA here is from genome assembly GCA_900157415.1 of Armillaria cepistipes. Lineage (NCBI taxonomy): Eukaryota > Fungi > Basidiomycota > Agaricomycetes > Agaricales > Physalacriaceae > Armillaria > Armillaria cepistipes. The sequence goes on from FTRY01000001.1 coordinate 5,647,751, forward strand.
GACATGACTAGGAAGGGCAAGGCTGGGCTGGAGGTGGCTTCCGGCGGCAGACCCCGCCCGCTCGTCCTGTATCCGGTGCTCAGCTATCATCGCGCCCTCCTCAGTGCTCTCAGCTATCCGTCGGCGCTACGTGACGCTGGAACGGAGACAGACCACAACGGCCCAGGGTCCCTGCTGAGCGCGGTGATTTTGAAAACTCTGATGAAGAACCGACACATGCTAATTCCCACCGAACCAATCGGAGGAAACCAAGGTCCAAATCCAATCTCCCACTTTCCCCTCGCAGATTCCATTAGTCCTGCAGTGCAGGAATTTCTATCTTATTAGCTTCGCCTATCCTAAACAATATACAGCAACACTACAAAACTGTCGCCAGAACTAAGGTAAACCTGTGAAATAACCGATTTTTCGGGGTAATCATATCGTGAGAGCCGTAGGCATGCGTCCGGAGTGCGCATATAAATGGCTAAGAAAAGAGCGGATAGCAACGGAATACGTAAAAAGAATCGGGAGGATCTGTCATTGGTGGACAGGGGGATATGAATGTGGGGAAACTGGACGAAACTGCAACCAACTGTAATGGCCCTTAGCGGCCCTTGGAAATGATCCAGAACCAACGGGAGCGGGAATCTTCCCCGAAAGCGCTTCCCAGGCCGCCTTCACCGACCGCGGTACCGCCATTAGGATACTGCCTACCTCCTGCCAGGCTATAATAGTATCTGACTATTCGTGTTTTCTTCCTATTTCTTGCCCCCCTTCCCTGGTGGCGACGGTGTTACTATTCCACGCCGTACATTCCGTTGTGATCCTCGTGGTGCCATGGTGCTATCAACTGTTAGGTACAGACTCGGACCCGTTGCCGTCACCTCAGACGGATTCGACTGATTGACTTCTTCGGGAGATGGCGTCGCTCTTTGGCGCTCGGACACCGGACTTGCCATATCAAAATCTTCGACCGATGATGGTCCCTCGGCACGTACGCTCTCGCTCGTCTGTCCCCTTGTACTGCTTCTTTTCTTCGGCTTGGGGGCTTTTGGCTTAGGATTCTTTCCCGGTCCACGTCGTTTCGGTGTCGACTGGTATACACACGGGCGGTTGTCTCGAGCCGTGCAATTCATGCATGACGGTCTCGCTCCGTCACAGCGTAGTTTCCGTCCTAACATAACTTGCATTGAATATATAACAGCAACCTTCTTCACATCGACACTTACCGCGACAGAAATCACAGGCTATCAGTGTCTTTTTGACACTCTTTCGCCTCGAGTCATCTCCCCCCGGACTCGTGCTTCTCACACGCTTTTTGCCTCGCCGGGATTTGGTTGGGGTGTATTCGCCATCACCATCGTCATCGGTACCGCTACTAGAGACTTCTTCAGACAGTCCACTAGTCACAGCAAGAGGAGGGAGGGTGTAAGCCGGCCCTTGTCGTGGAGGAAGCACCTCACTGTATAAGTTCTCAGATCCGGCGCGCATTCCGTGCGGGGGTGATATTTCCTGATACTGAGGCCTCACGCTATACGGACTGTCTAAATATCAGTCAGCTCTACCCGGCGCGCGGCAACATAATGTAACCACGTACAATGAGAGACCGGAGGCCCGCCGCCCATATATGTATCTCGAGGGATTGGTTCTCTGTGATACCCCACTGCGGCGCGTTCGTCGTATTGCCCCATCCCATGAGGCGGGCCTGGTGGTTCATTTCGAGGCACGGAATCCCTTCGATAAACCTGTTCATAGTGTCCCATTCCACGAGACTGACTAGGTTGCGACACAGGAGGATATCTTATTCTACCTCTGGGGTCGTAGTGTATGTGAGACGGTCCAGCTTCCTCCTCCCGCCAAGGAGCATAGTCAGGTGAATGCTGCAGAGTATACCCGCCAGAGGGTCCCCTAGAACTGGAGACATAGTACGCCGGGTCGCTTCGAATGGCCTGACCATGCGAAACGGAAGAAGAGCCGCTGGGACGACTAGCTAATCCCGTAGGGCTGTCATCCCACACTGTCGTGTCGTACCCGTATGAACGGGGCACGTCGGCGGGGTAAGGCGCGGGTGGCACAAGAGGAGGGCCGGGCCGGGCAGTGAACGAAGTCGGGGTGCCACGACGAGCAGCAGCCATATCTTGGCCTTCGTCGGCTCGTCGACCAGGCGGACCATGTGGAATGGAAGAAGAGCTACCAAGGCTAGGCTGTATGGAGGGGTCACCTTGCCAGCCTGCCTCGTAGCTCGTATATGCGTGCACAGTCCGTGATACGTTCGGGGGATATGACCCAGAGGGTAAAGGAGTAGTGGCAGAACGGTGAGAAAGGGGCGGGGGCGAGGGCCCAGGATGCTCCGACTCCATGTCTTCGTCGTCCCCAGCTTCAGGGAGCGTCGTCCTGGTAGAGCTGTTCCGGGCTTTCTGTGGGCTTGTATAGAGATGGGGAATTAGACTGCTTGGCAGAGAACTTCGCTTGCCAGAATCGTCGCCTCGGTCTTTGCCATCCATAGGAGGGTGGAAGAGAGTGCGCAGTTAATGACCGGACTATTGAAAGACTAGAGCTGGGAGAGTCGAAAGAGCAGAAATAAATAATCGAAGCGTCTCATATACTGCCGCTTGACTTGCAGGAGTCGGATGACGATCGCGGTTACGGAGGAATAAAGGCACCAATTAAATGCAGCCTGACAATCCCATACGTCTCACCCAGCGTATGCTTCCGCGCGATGTCGCCCGCCCGAGTGAAAAAGGAAAAAAGGGATGTCGCGGATGTTGAAGGTGAACCTCTCATCTACGAAAAGACCCTCATGAAAAATTATTTGCAATTCCTGCTCATTTTCTCGCGTCCTGGTTTCCAAATTCTGGACCACATCTCTCACATTTGTTGGTCATTGCCTTTCCTTCATGGCCCCTCAAATTCGCGATAAATGCTGATTGGTTTGTAGCTGAAACACGATCGATGTTTTTGGGGGATCGTTCATCCAATCTAAGCTCCCCTGATACTCTTTTGAGTATAACTGGCCCCATAGATTGGTATTCAACTTTATTCGCACCGTGGATGTTTTTCGATGCTTCTGCCAAGCCGTGGAGTCAAAAGGATCGACAAGGGTTCGGAACGGCAGTTCGTATATTCAATTTAACGAACTAAGATTTATGTCTGGAATAGATACAAGCCGAAGAAGGAACGACAGCGGACGACTTATAGACAAAAGGATGAAATTGTTTGTCGAACAGGGGATATTAAACCAAAAAGGAAGTCCGGAGCATGAGTTGATGCCGAGGAAGCTTAAATTACGTACAGTTTGGTGCAAAGATTACGTAACAGACCATGAACCAAAAATCTAGTCCATTTTGGACCGAATTCAGACTCAGACCAGACTTTTCTCGACGCGATGATGTTCAGACATAGACCTTCTCTGAGTCGGTCTACCAGGTCCTTCTGGTCGTCGGCAGCATGTCGCGACAAACCTGTCATGAACAAGTACAGTCGGATTGTTACCCAACCAAAAGACCAAGGCGCCAGCCAGGTATTTCATTCACACTCATTGTGAGTCAGAATAGAAAATCTCAGAGTTTTGTTTAGGCCATGCTTTACGCGACGGACGGAATCTCATCTGATGAAGACTTCAACAAGGCTATGGTTGGAGTAGCCAGTGTCTGGTGAGCCATTCGTTTCACTCAAAATTACACGGTGACTAATTCGCGGCCTCTGATAGGTACGAAGGAAACCCGTAAGACATCTCACCTACTTGGAGTTGCCCATTGTCTCCACCTCTCTTTGTCAGATGCAACAAACATCTTTTAGGTCTCGGACAAGAAGTCAAGGCGTCCTTGCAAAACGCAGATCTCATCGGGTACCAGTTTGGTACCGTCGGTGTCAGTGATGGCATTAGTATGGGTACAGACGGAATGTCTTATTCCCTCCAATCACGCGACCTCATTGCCGACCAGGTCGAGACTGCCGCCGGCGGACATCATCTCGATGGGATGGTGGTAATACCCGGCTGTGATAAAAATTTGCCCGGAGTTTTAATGGCTCGTTAGTGTTTTTCTGTCTTTACATACTGTGTGCTCACTGGGCTTCTTACATCAGTTGGCCGTCTTAACCGACCTGGTCTCATGGTGTATGGTGGAAGCATACGTCCAGGCTCGTGTGAAGGTTCTCCCCAACTGGATATCGTCTCTGCATTCCAGGCGTACGGCAAATATTTGCAGGATGGTATGACCCCCGCAGCAGAGAAAGCGCGCTACAGCACCATTCGGCACGCATGTCCAGGTCCAGGCGCTTGTGGTGGTGTACGTTTCATGTTCAGTTACCGTGTCATCTAATGCTTAGTCTATTGTAGATGTACACCGCGAACACAATGGCTAGCGCGTCAGAAGCCATGGGCATGACTCTTCCTGGAGATTCCTCCTTCCCGGCTGAATCTCGAGAAAAGCATGAGGAAATAGCCTCCGTGGGACCAGTCATGTACAACTTGATCTCGAAGAGCATACTTCCGCGGGATATTATGACACGCTCCGCTTTTGAAAATGCCATGGCATGTATAGTAGCTCCTATATCTCGCATACGGATCCTAATTCTTTTCTTGCAGGTCTTGACAATGATTCTTGGTGGTTCGACTAACGCCGTCCTACACCTGATTGCCATCGCTCATTCAGTTGGCACCACCCTAACCATTGATGACTTCCAGGCTGTCTCAGATCGTACACCTTTCCTCGCTGATATCAAACCTAGTGGAAAATACGTGATGGAAGACGTGTACAAGATCGGTGGTATTCCTAGTACGCTTGACATCTTTCTGCTATTTGGTAATGAGCTGACTGCTCGTCAACCAGAGATTCTTGCGTTCCTCCTTAAGAACAAACTTATCGATGGGAACAATATGACGGTCACGGGCCGTACCCTCGGAGAGAATCTTGACAGATGGACACATAAATACGGCGAACTGGATTCAAGGCAGGACGTTATCCGGCCCTTGGACAATCCTATCAAGTCGACAGGGCATCTTAGGTACCGTAATATCTACCTTTATGACCTGCATCATGAAACGCATTTGCAAATCAGGATACTGCGAGGAAATCTCGCTCCCGGAGGTGCGGTTGCCAAGATCACAGGTAAAGAAGGGCTCGGTTTCACCGGGAAGGCGCGGACATTTGACAATGAGACCGACTTTGTCCATGCTGTGGAGAGTGGCTCTATCAAGAAGGGTGAGAAGACGGTGGTCATTCTCAGGTATCTAGGTCCCAAGGGTGGTCCTGGTAAGTAATATCATGCGGCTTGATTTAAAGTTTGTCACCCTGTTTTGTCAGGTATGCCCGAGATGCTAAAGCCGACGAGTCTCATCATGGGTGCTGGCCTAGGGCTTGATGTGGCGTGTCTAACGGACGGACGGTTCAGTGGAGGGTAAGCAATTACCGCATATATGGCCTTTCCGAGATATTTAAGATATGGCTGTGTTTCTAGATCCCACGGATTCTGTATTGGCCATGTTGTTCCAGAAGCTCAGGTGGGCGGTCCTATCGCCTTCGTCCAAGATGGTGATGTCATTTCCGTTGACGCGGTGAAAAATACTATTGAGCTCCATGTCTCGGCTGAGGAGCTGGAGGAGAGGGAAAAGGCCTGGGTGCCACATCCGTTGAAAGTTTCACAGGGAACGCTGTACAAGTACGTCAAGAACGTGACGGATGCCAGTCGGGGCTGTATTACGGACTCGTAAGTGATTTACGAGTATCGAACTATTAAAAGTATATTTTGTTATATTCTACCGGCTCGATGAACATACGGGCGCGCTTGATGCATAATAATAAGTATTGGATCAAATTGGTTTACCGATAGAATCGGTTGCTCCGGAATGAGTAACATGAAAGAATAGAAGCCTATAATTCTATAGAACCAGCCTATCCACTGTTTCGGACGTGCACTTCACCTCAACATCCGTACCGAAGCGCAAACGCAAGCTCTTGGTGATTATTTCGCGGTTCACCAAGGAAGAAGGACAAGAAAACTTGACAATTGTCACTGCTCCCGGAAGAAGGCATTCGTAAACGTCGAGACTCTGACGTTCTGGTGATATTGCGCCATGGGGGACATACGCGACAGGGTATTCCAGGAGAACGGCTGCGAGGGGAACCGTTATGTCCACAGGAAGCTCAGAAGGAAGGGTACAGGAGATGTCGGTGGGTTGGATCTCGATATTTCGAAGAGTGTTCAAAACACTCTCCGGAGGGGAAACGAAGTGACCTGAAACAGATACATAAATGGTATCATGGAATTCCGGAGCTCGAGAGTGAAAGCGGGGGACGTTGATGAAGAATGATTGATCCGCAGTAGGTTCATAGAGATGGATGATGTCGTTAAATAGTGCATTTCTCTGGAACAGGATGAGTCAGAATTGTCCGTATAGGAAGTAGGGAGAGTACCTTGCGAAGAGCGATCACCAGTTTTTCGAAGACAGTCCTGGTAACGTACGTGTCTGCTAAATACCCTGTCCTGTAAAAGATTTGCATCAATTCCTGCGACCCTCGGCATATGGAAACCGCATAGTAACGCCATCACTGCAGTGGACGAGCACTGACCTGATGGAAAGGGCAACTAAAGAGAGGTCAACAGCAAACTTGCGCCAGCTCTGACTGTTGCCAATAGATACGAGGCGAACGAGTTCGTCGTGGATGGTTTCAATAAGCTCATTGTCGATTACAGTCATGAAAGCGGTGGCTGCTATTTATGAAGTTAAGAACTGTTGATTGAAGATGATTGCCGCCGCAGTTCTGAGTTCAAATTTCGAGCGATGAAACTGATCAAGTGCTCAAAAGTACAATATTTGAACCACGATCACTCCAGTCAGCAAATCGGCATCGCCCAGCAGCTGCGAACAACGTTTATCGCTTCTGTGTCCCATATAAATCATGATTCGGCCGGTGACGGGAGGCATCAAGGATGGCCGGCAACTACATCGGACGAAAAAGTAGGACGGCGGGAGTGTCGCATAAAAGGAAATATTGCATACAGAGCGAGGGGACTTACTGTGATTCAGTCAAGGAGGGTCGATAGCACGAGGATCTTGCGGTTGGAAATTCATGCAAACAGGGACCCATCTCATCGGGCCGAATTCCGCCGTCGCCTTGGGGCTGTGCTTCTCCGGGCTTGTTCGTTGCTTTGATCTCGAACGAGTGCTAAAAGTAATGGGAAGATATCAGCCGACCTATGCAAGCAATGATGGTGCTTTGTACCCTCTTCCTTGCCTCTCGTATTTAGTTTCGTGGCCCCCCATCCTCGATTCTTCTGCTGGCAGAATCTGTCCTCTTTCGTTTGTCAACCACAGGACAGGCTCCTTTTCAGCATCATTTTTCGCATCCCAGGCAGAGCCATAGGACATCACTATTGCCAGCGGATATTATGGCAGCCCCAAGTACGTGGTCCAATTCACCTGCAAAAGTTAGCTGACGTCTCTCAACGTACAGTGTCTTTTGACATGGGTCCTGTCACGCCGTTGCTATTGAATATCTGGATCTATCCCAATTTAATTTCGAACAACATATTATTGCCGCTTCTTGTCGCCACCTTTTTGTTCTCGACCCGTGCAACCCGACACCCGACGCTCATTAATCTCTGCATGACGTGGATATTTTCTGGGATATTCTCTCTTTTACTGTTCTACACAGGAAAATCTGGAGTAAATTCACCAGAGCCTCCGAGACTGCTTTGTATCGTACAGGCGTCACTGATTTATGGGATCACGCCCATGTGGTCGGTCGCAGTTTTAGTTTTTGTGTATCATATGGTGGCCACTACCATTGAGGGATGGACTTTTCCAGGTGGAAGTACGGTGAGATTGGTTGCGGTGCGTCTGTCAAGTCTTCTGCTTTTTTAAATACGCCCAACATGAGTAGATGTTGTCGGCTCCTTACATCGCACAATGCTCGTTCAGTATTGCTGCCATCGCCATATCCGTCTCCCATCCAAGACTCGTAAATCTCCGTCACCGGAAACTATATTGTTCACTGGAACACCTACCCCTGTAAGCCTCTTCTTCTGTATTCCTGTCTTAATTCATGGCATCTCGTAGTTACAGTGCCATGGGCTGGTTCACTTTTGCGGTCTGCGTAGCTATCATTGCGTTTGAAAGTATGTGTTTCGTAAACTTCGGATCACAGTGTCTCAACGGCTCTTTCCTGGTAGTTTATCTTGCTATATTCATGTACCGCAACTACCGCGGAATGCGTCAGGCCCGACATTCCACTGGACTCCATCTGGCATTACTTCTTCGTGTTCTGATATTCGGACTTTATATTCTCTTTGGCATTGCGTATGTCCGATCCTCATACGTCGTCACTAACCGCGTCGTTCATGTATGATCTAGGGCCAACTTCGTCTTTATGTATACCCAGCATACGCGTATCGGAGATATGTACCTGGCAACGAGTGAGGCAGCCGTCTTCTCATTATTCTGTTTCTCTAACGAAGTGGTATACACAAGTGGGTACTGTTGTCCTCCTTGTCTTCGGAAGCCAAGCGGATGTACTCAGAGTGTGGTGTTTCTGGCGTCGGGACGATTTGCGCAAGAAACCTGCACAGATATGCCCTTCACACGAACCCACCTGGAGCATTGACTTATCAAAAGCATCGTCGCCAGAGGACAAAGACGAACCTTTACACCTTGCCACGACAGGTCTAGAATCAGGTGTCCCGGTATACGGGGATCGGCATCTGAATCTCGGAAATTAATCCCCGATGCCCTACGTTCCACACTGGGCATATCATGGGCTCATTCCTTACGAGACACTGTCGAGCGGAGCCGTCATGAGAGAAGGACATTTGCATTGATACATAGACTTTCTTCACCGCAGTGTAGGACATATCAGCCAAATGTTTCTAGTCTACAATAGGATCTTCATATACTTCATGACCAGGAGATAATTAATATGAACTATAAAGGGAGACCGGATATATACCAGCCCATCAGGCACGAACTTTGATGAGTCGTACGTAAACGCCTGTACTTAAATGAAAGTTCTTTCGTTAACGCAGACCTCTTTAGGCACCCGAGTTCAAATTGAAGAAATGAAAACTTCATGATTAATTTTAATCAAGTGGAGCAGAGAGTTCGGTAGATGTACAAATGGGTGTAACGGGTTTTTATACAGCTATGATCGTGTCGCAGACGCGATGAACATATATCTACAACGGACTTGAAGGTTCTATTATATATTCAGAGAGAGGGAGGAGGCGAGTATCAAAAGATCTCTATGAGTCGAAGATAGCCCCAAATGCGAGTATACCCCGACTCCGGAGGCCATAAATAACCTTCTCTGTCAGTTTCTGGTTTGAGATAACGCACACACACTCCGGCTTATAATCATCCACCATACGATTCGTGAGCTTGACGATATCAGGCTTCCCATGCCTCCTCGTGTCTTGAACAATCCAGTCAGATCCGTTCTGCGATTAAGAAAACATTGCACATACCGTACACGACCGCACCAGGACTCGCTGCTAATATATCATCCACCAACGGGTCTCCAAATGTTGCACGTGTATTGGGTGCCATCCAAAACAGCTTATGCTCAATCTTACCACTCAGTATATGAGGTGTGAACGGTGCGATACCGCTACCAGTAGCAACGAAAAGGACCCTTCGGAACAGAGGCACAATCCGAAGTGCACCACACGTCGGGATACCTCTCACCCAGATCTCCTTTGGTGGATTCGTGATCATGTCTGTGGTCCAGTCACCTGCTTGAGATATAATGATCGAGTATCCTGTCACCCCCGGAGCAGCGATGGTTGCAAAACTGTGCCACTCGTTGAGCGGATCCGTAGAGAACCGCTGGAAAGAGCCGGGAACAGGATGTGGACCTAAGTGAAACGGAGTCAGAGATTTCCAAGGGATGAAATAAGAAATACTGGCCATAGTCGACAAAGAGACGGACGGCGTGGTTGGAGAGGACGACGCTTCGGACAGGAACCTTTTGCAATTTCGTCCAGGGAAGAATCAGGGACCAGCTCAAGACCATCATGAGCCAGAATGGAGCAGAGTGCACCAAGGCGTGTCCAAGGGATTTGTCGCCCTTATAATCGTTCGTGAGGACGACGACCTGAGACCTATTCGTCAAAACGAACTTAGATAGTTGAGTGAAGGAAAAACGCACCTGCGACCAAACCAATGCAGTTGCAGTCCACCCCATGAATCGATGCATCCGCTCAAACGCGTCATGGCGTTTGATACGGAACGTGGGGTAAGCAAACACGACGATCCCAACCAAGAAAGCAAGGACAATATATGTCAGCGACACGGTGGCCACTGAAGTCTGTAAATAAACAGGACATTCATAATCAGGTGGACAAGTACTTCAACGGCAGACGTACCCCTTTGCCTTTAACAAGTTCTCTAGTCGCTTGGACCGCCAGAAGGACAAGCCAAACTGTACCCGACACAGCTGCACCAGAATGGACACCTCCATTGTGATACACTCTCGCAGCCGTCTTACGAATGAAGAACGGCCATCTGAGAAAACCTGTCAGCCAATTTCCAATGACTATTGGGAGAAGACAACTCACGACTGAGGAACAGAACAAGCAACTGCAAAAAGCACGTTTATAACGTGTTCCTGCCTCATGAGAATAGCAATAAAGATATTCGCAACCGCAACCAGTGCAATCTTCTGAGAATGATATCCGCGTATTGCGTAGGAGATGAAGATACCTATGTTCGTTAGGAACACGACCGAGAATAGTCGGCGGTAGATAGAGAAGGCCTGCAGCCGTAGATTGCGCACCAGGCGCGGCTGCTTCTTTTCGGGCATTTCATCCTCTTCGTAGCCATCCCATGGATTGACCTGTTTCTCAGCGTCGAGGACGTTGACCGTTCCCGTGGACTTTTCGGAAGAATGGTGAACGACGGTCTCGGTGGGCGTGTTTGGGAGAGAGGAGGTACTGGTGGAAGCGGAGTGGGTAAGCTCGACTGTATGTGTGTTGGGATCCATCGTGAGCTGACTGAGGAAACATCGGAGAGAAATAGTATGCTTTTAAAGAGACAGTATTCCGAGTCGGTGACGACTGCTGAGTATTAAGTAGTGTACAGAAGAGGCGAAATCCGGGAGATCATCAGTAACGTCTATCACTGTGTACTGTGGAGAGTCGAGATCGAGTTAATGCTGGTTTCTTCATCCGGGCACTTGAAAAGGTAAACATCGGTCAATACATGATATGCACAGCAAGATCGACTCTGACAACACATGTGCGTGAACTATGGTTGCCCATCAACGTTGTCAACCTTGTTTTAGTCCCACTGGTGATGAGAACGTCAATCGCTATCAGTGAGGTGGGAATAATAGGCAGACAAGCAAATCAATGGCTTGCGATGTGAGTTGTTTACCTTTTGATTTCGTAGGAACGAATGACATCAACAGGTGGATAAGCGGGATGGCTATCAGATATCACTCTTTTCGTGTCGCACCTTCGTTGCTACAAAAGCCCTCCAAAATTTGGAAACTAACCTACTAGTACCCAGGATCATAGATCCACGGAACTTCGAAACAATGTAGGACATTAAATTGACATGGAAAATAATTGTATCTTTGTGCATCCTGAGCCGTGGCGCAAGGGGACAACCTTAAATCAGCATCAACGATCACCGCAGGGAATGACATACACACATACATCGGCGTCCACAGGATGCAACGTCCATTTAAGTGTGATATTACGGTGCACGCTTGGGTTTGGACAGTCAGCCAGTCTTTCCGTGTCTCAGCGCCATCAAAAAAAATGAAAGGTGACAGGAATGATACTCACTGGGCCTGGCCTACTACTGCCCAGATGCGACGCCAGGACATAATGGATCCCGAGTCGGACTGATTCCCTCAAGTGCGAACAGTTCAGGTCCTTAAAAGGCTAGTCTATTGGAGAACAACTTGAGAACATCGACGGAAGCTCTGTATCAGTCGAACAAATTGTCTTTGCCAGATCATTCGGTCAGGTCTAGTACGAGACAGACGCAGAAACAATTCAATTGAAAGACTTTGTGATAGAAGGCCGTACAGGTCAATGTACACGCGAGAAGTAGAGGAAGGTATCCTTGATTCAGTATCATGGTCCTAGTAGAACTTGAGCCGTATGCTTTCAATTTGACTTCCGGCCGCATGTCACCGAACTGATATCGACGAGCGTATCGAAGCAAAAGACAAGCACAAGGAACGGGACGGGCTGGAAAGACAACCGTGGCTTGACCAATGACGGTGCATCGATAGACGAAGTACAAGCTAGTACAAGCCGAAAAGTTTGAATCGGCCAGAGACCACGTGTATAAATTCAGGAACATTTTGGGAACGGTTCGGAGTGCTCAGCAAAAGCAGTGAGCCTTGCTCGCCCTTCCATCCCATGCTAGAGTTGTGAGGAGTACACCCATACGAGTCTGCCACTAGGGAAACGATCTATGCATACTAGTTCCTGCAGTGGTAGTGCAATGGCAGTGTAGACTGGGGAATTCTTCCGGAATTTCAATCATAGCTAATCAATGACCAATGATTATCTGAGTGAATGAATGATGCGATGTATTCATGTACCAGACACGCCTTTGGACTACTACGAGTGAAGTATGGACCCGAAGGCAAAAGTACCCCGACTCCGAAGACCGTAAATGACCTTCTCTGTCAGCCTCTGACTCGATATCACACAGACACATTCCGGTTTGAACTCGTCTACGAATCGTTTCGTGATCTTGATGGTATCGGGTTTACCGTGTTTGCGGGTGTCTGAAAGGGAGATTAGATTAGAGCATGCTAGCAACGAAAATACGCGCCAACGCACCGTAAACAGCAGCACCGGGGCTCTTCTCTAAAACAGGCCACACAGCGAGTCGCCAAAAGTTGCCTGAGTGTTGGGAGCCATCCAAAACACTGCGGTCGACCTTTCCACTCTCCAGTAGCCACGAATATAACCTTCCGGAAAGGAGGAGCGATGTGAAGAGCATCATAGGGAGACATACTACGAACATAGATTGGATTGGTGATTCATTGTGTGGTCTAATCATCCGCTTGAGAAATGATGGTGGAAAAGCCCAGCCTCTTTGGCACGACAATGGTAGCAAAACGGGGTTGGTGGAAAATTGTCATAAAGACCCAGGAATAGGGCGTGTGACTGACCGATGGTTTAGCAGCCGTACCAAAGAATCGATGGGAAAAAACCTTGCCGTAGTTAACAAAGATCTGGAATATTCGACCTGGACGATTGTGACTAGCGCAATCTTCTGGGAATGGTACCTCCTGATACCGTATGAGATGAAGATATCAATGTTAGCATGTTCCGTACCAGTCGCGGTTGGACCTTGTCGGTTATCTCGTCATCCTCATTTCCATCTCATGGGAAACCATAGTCCCAAAGAGTTTCAGCTCCTCGTGCATTCACAATAAGGCGCTGACTGAACATTTACCCAAAACACCGCGAAGGTTTATTTAGGAATAGACGTGCATATGTTGTGCATATGGGCTCCCCGAATCGTGATGTTCTGATATCTAGCGAAACTTCGGCATGGCTGGTATTTCCGCCGCTGAGTGTCCTCTGTGATAATTTCAACTAAACTTGCCCGTTGATGCGTTACAAGAGAACTCACCTTGCTATCATGCCGATATCCCAGCAACGTTAATTCGCATATCCGCGTTTCTCCATCGACAGATCACAGGTATTGCAGCACGGGGTAAGGCACTGCGTCGGTATGTATCAACTTGAGTATCAAGGGACTTATAATAATCACTGTGAAAAGATAGGAGATGATGCCACCGTCTAACTCAACTGGGGGGGGAGTCCTCTTCGAAAGGTGTTCACATATACACGAGTCTACACGGCGTCCGCCTAACCCGAGAGTGTAAGCAGTATAGGAAATGGTGCTATAAGACGGTAAGTGGAGACGGAACAGCGGCAAGGAAATTTGCAAGATTCAGGAAACGCCAATTCACTTTCTGGCTTTCTGATCCGTTACGATTATGGGGGACTTGCAAAGCCAAGAGGCGGGGCAAATGCGAGACATTGCGAGTTGCTTGAACATGATGAGAATAGGTCTTGAATGAACCTGAAGCATCAAAGGTGAGAATTGTCCTACATAGACGTGAAAAATATATTACCATTTGCTGAAGCAATACTCCGGGATGTACTAGAGTTGGCTGGGTATCCCGCTTCGGAGCAGCATACCTTGTGGGGAAAAGCCGAGGCCGAGAAAGATGTGCAGGGACAACACGCAGAACAAAATACGACTTGGAAATAATCTTAAACCGGAAAACTTGGCTCCGAATGTTTGATATTACTGCATTGAAAAACGATCGGATGTGGTTGGGCTGCTTGAAAATTCTAGAGAATTGTCGTGGATATATTTGACGACAGTCTCCGATCCATCCGCATCGGGAATTCAACATCAAAGCCAAGAATACCATGTATAGTGTCAGTATTATATCATCGACTAGAGGATGTATCAGCAGTCGTTGACACCAATTGACGCCGTGAACTCACCCCAGCGAAGTATATTGAGCCACATTACTTTGATGGGGACCAAAACCCAGAGGGAGTCTCGCTACGAAGTTCCAGTAGAACTGAGTTCAGTATCAGCCCCAGTGCCGCCTCGATGTTGAGCATATTCCAGAATCCACCGATTATAATGTAAGATACTTTCCGTTTCATCCCCATGCCGTATCCTCATACGCGACACCGTCTGTTCCTCGATCTATATCACCCTCAGGCTGCGTGCTTTGTTGAACGACGAGCACGAAAGGGAGCTTGATGCGCCATGTCGCGGATAACCCCAAGGAAAGAAAGAACTTTCGACGCAATAGGAACAAGTTAGTTAGTAAGATCTTGAACCACGTCGTGAATGCGCTGGAACGGTGAGAGGTCGTGGCCGTGATTCCGCAGCAGTGTTATTCGGTTTACATAATGCACCACCTCGGCAATAGCCGGCAATCATTACAATGCTCCAATGGGGAGTCCAACCCGTCAACTCGCCATATCACCTTGGCACTAGCACTATGTATCGCGCTGGTATGAAGGGCCGTGTCGTGATGTGTGGTTTACCCAGGTGAGACCAGAGTTAAGCGCTCAAGCTCGATACCAACAACACTAGAACCGCGACCATAGGGCTGGAACTTTCATCGATTAATTGTCCAACCTACTCATCTTTCGATGCATTCGAAACTACTTTATTCGTTGTTCATGCTGGTATTTCCATGGATTTTTATCTCGGAACCCTGCGGCCAAAAGCTTGGGAGAGGGGGTGTACAATCAACTCGATCTGGAATGTCGTTGACGTTCGAAGATTGTGTATACGATGTGGGGCTTTCTTTGACTATTGCAGTGCTCACTCTGTCCTCGCGCGTCAAAAGTTTCTCTCTGCATCATGGCCCCTCCACATCTTTCATCATGTCATCGCGAAGAAACGCATGAACTTCATAATGGCACTGTCCCAGAGCTTCCACGCAAAAGTCGATATCCCCTTTAATGGGCATCGATGACTAAAAACGTCGGAGTGCTTGACAAGTCAACGTACATAGATCCCCTGGCATCCTGTTTGCTCGTCTTTTTGGTCAATTCTCGTCAAGGAGTGCAGGAAAATATAACGCCTACCGGTAACCGTAGTGACCGTAATCCATTGAGTATCAACCCTAGTTGAACGCTGGTAGTCATGCTACATGTTTGGCACCGAGTATAGTTCAGTAAAGTTGGGAGCTGATGTGCCGCGTGTGCAATCGGAGTCCTGTCAAAATGGCATGATGCAGGTACAAGGCAGGTGGTCCAAGAACAAAAAACTATGTAACCGTAGCGCAATCTCCATCTGTTGGTGTTTTTGAATGAGTTAGTAGAAGAATAACCCTCGCCGGGTTGATGACAAGAAGTCCTTTGGAGATAATATATTTATATGCGACCTGGCTTCTTCTGGTGTATAAAAGCATCTAAACATAGTAGCCGACGCTGCCGATCAACGGACGCAGCATAGAGATCCACCGACATCATGACGGTTTAGAGATATCCATAGTGCAAGAGGCAAGCGTCATGGCCCTTGGATTCACGTCAAAAAACTACAATGAAGATTAAAAAGGTCTACTTGTTAATGTGTAATATAAACATGAACTAGCACTCCATGCAACCAGAACATCTCCCTGGGACCTAGAGAAGTGGTTAAGGGCCCAGAAAAACCAAGGAGGAATATGACTGACTATCGCGGTGATTTTCCTCACTGGGTTGGAATAATATCGACGACAAGAACAAGGCGCATTTTGTCCACAAAATCGTGGGTGTATTGAGCTTATGAAGCACTTGGGATAGCGGCAGTCAACATTGATCTCTCCGACCTTCGTCAGATGACCGCAACCCGCCGACTGCTGGAATAATAGTTGTCGATGACACATTTTAGCGTTGAAATGATTTGTGTCAATGTCAGCGACCAAGATATGGTATGGCGAAGAATACACCGTAGACGGAAATGTGTCCAGGTCGTGAGCAGTAGGAAGTTCCAATTTTTGATATGAGACCAAGCGTTGGGATAACTGCTGTACGAGACCATATGAGAAATTTAGATGAATTAGTAGATTATCGACATACCGGCAATTCTGGTAGCAATGTGGCATCGAAACATAAGGAACGATCTGGGTTTTTGAAGACCTGAGTTTATTTTCAACCCCCGATTTCTGTGGCGAACATGATGCGAGAAGAATAGAACTGTGTAGGGTGTAAAGAGCACACCGGGACGCGGGTTAGGGACATCTAGTCAGGACAAAGGGAGCAACTCAGAGGGATTTGTTGAAGTGAAACTGATCGTGGGAAAAATGTGAAAGGGTGCGGACCTGTGCGGACAGTTTCCCATTTCTAGAGTGAATAGAAAGCGAATCGATACGCATATATTTCAACTAAAGATTTCCTGAAGTTTCAAACTGCCCTTGTTCGAGAATCGAGAAACATGTCCATTTGAACTTCGGGCCCAAAATGAATCAGAATTGGTTCTGAAAAACGGGCAAGCTAAGGTTCTTTATCAACTTCAGTAGTATATCCTTGTGTGGCGGTACCGTCGAGCAGTGAGGGGTGCTTCCATACAAGACAGGATTCATCATAAGATGACGAAGAAGAGCCCGAGACCTATGCACGGGGAGTTCCGCATGGGTAATACCGAAAGGCCTGTTCAGTAGTCCGGTCACTGTGGAGGAAAGGTTGGGGAAGGGATGACACCCCTTGACACCCGAGTCTGCGGCTCACGATCTGATCGGGCACTTGTCCAGTGATCCGTTATATCCGAATTTCACTTAGCTAAATCTACCATCAACACCCTGAGTTTGAGCTTGACGAAAAGTACTGTGATATCAGGATATCCGCTGTGAAAACCGGCACTGGCAGACCTGCGTAAAAATCATTCACCTTGATGAACCCCGGGCCATCTCGTAATATTGATCGGCTGGAATGGCAAAAATGACGAGACCTTAATGGATGCGATAATGTAACCGTATAAGTATACAACGTTAAGTATATGGATATAAGAGCGAAGTATTATAAATATATATACTACCATAGTCTAAGGTCGCGACCCGACTGTAACACCCGTTCCACCATCTCAGCCCAGTCATCACGCTTGGTGATCTTACGGCCTGATTTACCCCCCTTCTTCGGCTGTGACCCTGTAGACCCTACGTTTTTCTTTCCAGACTCTTCCTTAGCCAAGTGCTTGACTTCACCGAAGTCTTTAGTTGACTGCGCTTGAAGCCAGCCGGCGCTGGGGGAGCGGTGAATTAAACAATTAGGTTCAACATAATCCTCCAATGAGCCTGTGAACGATCCGTTGAACGATGTTTCCATAGCGCGACCGTCCGACCATAGAGATCCATTATTGGTCTTCTCTAATATCTGAGTTATGTCGAGACATTCGCCGGGAGGGATTGGATTAGGCTGGGATGGAGTGACGCAAGGCATGTCTACCTCCTTCCTGAGCACCTTGTCGACGTCCACCGCGGAGAAGAAGGCCACTCCCTGAGGCAGATCGTCCATACCCAATTTGTACGCAAACATACTGCGAGTCCAGAGATTGGCAATCTGTAGAGCGAGGGCGGCGCGGTACTGGTCTTCTTCCTTCACCAGATACCGGAGCTCATCATGAACGGAAATGAGGTAGCGAGCCTGGATACCGTATTTGTTGATCAGATGGTCCATTGAAACGATGAGTAAATGAAGATAGTCCACTCCCGAGGACTGTACGACCCAATTGATCCGCGAAGGTAGATAGTCTGAACCGAAGCCTTGTGGAAGGTTGGTTTTGCATAGGGCTTGAGTGATACCACAGCCCAAGGCAGGCGTCTGAGGCAAATCAGACAAAGCTATCTCCTCCAGCTTGTTGAATAGAAAGCTTTCGGTACCGCCAAACCAAAACTTCTTGCCGAACATGTCTGTCCGATACGTATTCTTGCCCTTCGTTGACATGTACAAATTTGATGCGAGCTTCTGAGCCTCTTCTGGACTCATATTCGAGTTCCCCTGCTGGAGAAGGAGTATCGCATGACGCATACCAGCGCCATAAATCCGAGAGTAGTTGAAAATCTTGGCCTGATTACGAGAAGTACCCAAGATATTGGCTGTCTTGGAATGAAGATCAGTCCCTGCGGCTTTAGTGCCTTCGAGCGTCATCCAGCCGATGGCAGTGGCCCCATGAGCACCAAACTGGGCGTCTCCCATACAACTAGAAATCCACAACTCTTCGGAATCGACATCAGCGCCAACGATAGCATAACCAGGAGGCGCCCGAACCATGGCTTTGAGTTCAGACCCGACACGGTTTTTCTTCGCGTTGCTCGCAGTCAACCAAGTTCTCTCAATAGCCCGTCGAGTGACGGTGCCCATTGTTATGACCTGAGGAAGGATCATGCCCCACTTCTTCGGCCGTTCTCCCTCTGCGCAAGTCTCGGAGTCCTGTTCGACTGGAAAACCCATATCCCACCGCATGGTCTTGGGGTCTTGCCAGCCAACCATCTGGCGCATGATTCGATCTCGCGAACTGACCCAATAACTGCCCTGAACGGCAACGTCGACAATCGCGTTAGCTGTTTCACCGGCACCACAGCTTAGCGTTCCATCGATGGCGTAATTCATGAAAGTCTTCGTCAAGGGACTCCCAACGTTTGCTGTCTCGCCATCCTTGTGCGGTAGTTTGTAGAATGTGTAGCCCTCAAGCTTGAGGTCATTGAGGGATATGTCAGCTTCGTCGTGGAATTCAAGGGCCTTCAGTCGCTTCATCTTCTCAGGGATTGGTGTGCCCTCTGGCTGATGGGGTACACGAAATGTCCAGCCATATTCTCGAGAGTAGTATAAGGGGTAATCGAGCCACGACATCCTAAGTAGAAGGGGAGCAAAGCGATTCTTCATGGTGATTTCTAGTGATGCGGGAGGCATATCCTTCTTTGGCTTCGCCAGGTCCCAGAACCACTTGGGCCAATACACCGACGGAGGTTTGACGACTTTAGATTTACGCTTTGGTTTCGCGACAGAAACGGCCTGAGAAGCATTTTCTGTGACCTCGGTCCAATCTAGCTGACTGTACCAGGGGTCATCGCTGATCTCTTTCTCTGTTAGACCTCTGCTATAAACGGATGCCGCGAGCTTCAGGACCTGTGTCTTCAGCTTATCCTCTGGTCCGCAGAGCTTCATAGCCAATTTGTTATCACACGAACCCATTTGACCCTCGTTCAGAAGCTTGAGTGCATGCTTGGGTCCTAGCAAAGCCGTCGTGCGCCCAGATGCGGTAGGTAGACCGTGAACCTTCTTTGTTTTGCCCTTAAGATAATGCCATCGTTCCTTCGACGTGAAGACCATAGGATGACCTTCAAAAGACAAGTTCAGGAGAAGGGGTAGAATGCGGGTCATTGCATGTGTTGAGAATGGATCACTGAGAAGGCGACTATACCACCGCGGAATAACCTGAGGATTTCGTGACTATATGGCTCTCTAAGACCGAGAATTTGGAGGAGAATTGAATTACGTACCTCTACGGGCGGTTCGGCCTCTACCTCTGGTGGGAATACGCCCCGGGTCTTGCCAACAACTTTGGGAGTCCAATCCAGCTGGCTTAACCAAGGATCATCCTTCCAATTGTCTTCGCCTCCCTCTGCACCGACCGGATGGTTCTTAACAGCTTCCCTAGCAAGACTTTCCAGACCATCCTTAACACCTTTCGACATCTTATTCCAAAGGCCTTCTGCACGCTCCAAGTAAGCTTCCCATTCTTGATTTACGGGTAAGAATCCGCTTCCCATTGTCAATATTCCCGCAAAACTGACAGGATGAGGACAATTCTTGGAAAATCCAGGGAACACCTTTGCGTACACTTGATGTGTGACACTGACATCGTTGGCACAATAGCCGATGTAGTCAAATATGCTGGCAAGGATCTCCTCCGGAGTGCAGGTCATAAAGTCATTTCGAATCTCTTTGGAAAGATCGATGGAGCAATAGAGTTTCGCGACGTCGGCTAGGGAATTCATCGATGTCAAATCCTCCCATCGCGTTTGTACACTATCCTCGGCATCTTCACTCCCCGGAGGGGGACCAGGTATGAAGTTATCATGCATCTGGTCCACCGAAGCCTGATGGGTTGGCAAATATTCCTGAAGCTCCTTCCAACGGGCGACAAGGGTCGATCTCCATTCCTCGTCGACTTCCCCTCGAGCCTCAGCCTCGCGTAGCGCATCAAGACCGTCTTGTACCTCTTGAATCATACTTCGTACAACCTCAACGGCTTCTCGTCGCTGCTCTTTAACTTCTTCCTTGTTCTTTTTGTGCTTCATCCACGCGGGCCGTTGGTGAGACGAAATCCCCTTTACCGCCACATGAAGCGCCATGGTGTCAAGGAAGCGATTTTTCGTGCCATCGACGTGGTACTCCTCAAGAACACGCGCCCGGTCATAAGACACGTTGTGGCCTACAACAATGCGAGGGACATCAGGAGGACCGAGAGGTATAAGTTGTTCCGGCGATGTGTTGGCAGGATCTAATATCCAGGGAGATATCCAGGCGTACCAGGCATTAGGAGACGCAGCGCAGGCCAAGACAGGGAAGTGATGGTATTTAGGAAGGTTTTCAATGTCGAAGGAGAGCATTTGCTCAGGTTTTCCGTCATGCATGGGGTATGGTACATGTTCGTGGTATCCTGATCCGTCACTTTTATAGATGTATTTTGTCCATCCAGCCTGTACATTCCAGTGTTCTGGAGGGGGATGTAACTGGGCAGTAGCGAACGATTTGGCCAACGAGAGGTAAGGTTCTGCGTTGGACGAGCCTAACCTATAGAAATGCTCGAGAAGATTATCACCTTGGAGCGGGGGAAGTGTGAATTCGGTGTAGGGGAGTTTGGAGCCTTGAGATGGGCTAAGGTCGTGCATTTGTAGGTGCGAAAGGGCAATATTATTGTAGATTCTCGGAGGTGCTTTGAAGGAACAGTTTTTGAAGACTTGGTCGTGGAGAGATTGCGATAAAAGCTGTACTCCGAATTCATTTCGCTGATCTAGAAAACGAGGTTCAGCTTCCAAGTAGTAGCAAGAAAGCAGAAGCATTGCGCACTGCGCCGGGGTTTCTGCAGCGCCGGAGCTGTCTCTGCATCCTGTTTCTCCTTTATGGAAACGCTAGTTGGCTTGACCGAGATATTGCTTGGTGCGGGTTGTCGCTTTCGTTGCATTTGGGTCTGTTTGCTTGAGCTTGTATGGATCCATCGAGGAAGACTAGAGCTTGGCTTTTGGAGTCGAGAAGACGTGAGCATCGAAAGACCATGAATTTTTGGCCTTGACAGGAAGAACAAATTGACACTGGTTCAGTCTCCTTCTAACGAAGGTCGCCGTTTTGAAGTTTCAATTTTTGCTGAAGACGCTTTGAGATTCAATTTGAAAAATTACATCATATCAAACCGTTGATCTCTTATTTGCTCAAGATGGGTGGACCAAACAAATCACTTCAACCCTCTTCGACGCGCTGAAAACTTCCCTTCATCATGTCAGAGCCTGTACTAGGAAAGCGCGCGTGGAACGGTGCAGAAAGTAGCGCCGAAGCAGAACCGATGGATCCTGTTCAAGTCCAGGACGAGGATGACGACGAGGATGTGGGACCAATGCCAATCCCAGCAGACGCTGAGGGTAGCGTCAAGAAGAAGCGTAAAGGTGAGCGTCTCGTCTTGTATCCCCATTTTTGAGCCTCAACAAACATAGAATTTTTCTCGCAGTACTTCCCCATGAACGACTGTATCTGGAACATCTCCCCGACGCGGAGCAATACTACAAAAGCTTCATGCACCGGGATGTGATTAACTTTTGCGTCGTCACCAAGTACAGCCTTCTACTTTATCCGCAGAATTATTTACTGACATATGTTCAGGACCGAATTTCTCATCACGACCTCGGTTGACGGTCATCTCAAACTTTGGAAGAAGCAGGACAACGGCATCGAGTTTGTGAAGCTCTACCGTGCCCACCTGACCTCCGTCAAAGCAGTATCCGCAAGCGCAGACGGGCAGCTCTTTGTAACAGTGTCCGATGATGGCACAGCTAAAGTGTTCGACGTTGTGAACTTTGGTATGTTCACAGTGGCTCGACCTCCAGTGCGAAGTTGATCAACTATACAGACATGATTAACATCATCACCTTGGGCTTCACTCCCCATTCATGTTGCTGGGTACATCGACGTGGACAGGCTGGATTGCTAGCAGTGTAAATTGGTTCTTTTGCAACGGCCTACGTGTATCACACTCACCTTTTCCCAGGTCTGATTCAGCATCGGGAACAATTAAACTCTACGAAGGTCGAGGAGACGGCACCCCACTCGAAACCATCGAAAGTCTGCACCGATTCCCTGTCCATGTCATGGCCTACAGTGACCGTTATGACTGCGTGATATCCGCAGACGAGGGAGGTTTTGTGGAGTATTGGCAGCCCTCCGAACCTTTCTCGCTGCCTAAAAACGTGCCAGGGCTCTGGTCTTACAAAAGCGAGACCGATTTGTACGAATTCAAAAAGTCAAAATCCACCCCGACATGCATAACCCTCTCGCCTGATTCCTCCTCCTTCGTCACGTTCTCGTTACCAGATCGACAAATCCGCATGTTTACTTTCTTGACCGGGAAACTTCATCGCAAATATGATGAATCACTGGCGGCAGTTCAAGAGATGCAGCAGGCTGGTACTGCAGTGTACAAGGTAGATGACATGGAGTTTGGACGACGGTTGGCCATAGAAAGAGAGCTTGAGTTACCCGGCCCAGACGGCCTGGTTCCCGGACGTTGGAGTAACGCGATTTGGGACGAAAGCGGTGCCTTTATCATCTATCCATCGTTGTTAGGAATAAAAGGTATGGCGCTTGTAATCAACCCGGGTGCCTGACTTAACTCCTTGCAGTCGTCAACACTGTCACCAATCGTGTAGTTCGCCTTCTCGGAAAGGATGAATCGAATCGGTTTTTGAATGTGAGCGTGTATCAAGGAGCTCCGGCCAAGCGGAATATCACAACTATGGTAGCGCTTTCACTCCTTTATCCACGTGTTGTCGACCTAAACTTGTTTCTAGGCGATGGCTGCTTCAGCGAATCCGATCTTGGCTGACAAAGCCCAGCGAGATCCTTCTTTCTTCAGTACAGCCTACAAGCGACCTAGATTCTACATCTTCACTCGTTCGGAGCCGTACGTAGCACGATTAACAACCCGTCGGTTCAGTACTAACTGCCTTTTAGGGACAACAAAGAGGGCGAGCGAGATGTATTCAATGAAAGACCCACGCGTGAAGAACAGAACATCGCTTCTGCTGTGCCCGTCGCGTTGAACGGTCCATCACCCCTAGCCAATTCGGCCACCATCCACACGACAGTAGGTGACATTCATATGAGGCTGTTCCCAGCGCAAGCGCCAAAGGCTGTCGAAAATTTTGTCGGACATGCACGCAGCGGATACTTCGAGGGAATCATATTCCATCGGGTTATTCCCAAGTTCATGATCCAAACTGGGGATCCCCTCGGAGACGGTACTGGAGGCATGTCGATTTGGGGACGAGAGTTCGAAGATGAGTTCTCTGACGACCTAAGGCATGACAGGTAGGTTGCTACTTTCCTGGTCATAATTTATGTGCTGACGTACATGGACAGGCCTTATACCGTTAGCATGGCGAATGCTGGCCCAGGCACCAATGGGTCCCAGTTCTTCATCACCACTACAGCCACACCGTGGTTGGATAAGAAGCATACGATCTTTGGGCGCGTCATTTCAGGATTGGAGGTTGTACATGGTATTGAGAATGTCAAAGCAAACAAAGCGGACAAGCCGTTTGAGGACATCAAAATCGTTAACGTTGATGTGGAATAGTATGATATTGCATTTGTGTGCTATTTAGTTCGATACCATATACTTACATACGTAGCAATGAAGAATTACTGACAGGCACAAGTCCAGCACTCACCCAACCTATAAAACGATCCGTTCGCCTTCGTCGAGAGATCTGAAAAAAAAGTTTTAGCAAGGACATCCTGATTGCAGACGTGGAAGAAAGATCAGAAAAGAAAAACGTCTCGACATAGTGGTTAAGACAGGGATAACTGAATAGTAATGGTCTCATCCCGCGCAAAGAATATTGACGTTGAACTGACCTTCGTATCCAGTTTGCATCGGTGCTTAGGGAAAATGATTCACCTGATGAAAGAAAGCCCTGCAAAAGGATGAAGAGTGAGTACGAGTCGAAGATAAGATAAACGGCGAGGAAAAGGAAAAGAGAGGTTCAGATTGTTGTAAGAACGTCAAAATAAATGATTGATAATCAAGAATTCGGAATTTTCAGTGTGATATATACATTGTTCATCACAAGGTGACATAGAGCGCAGACTCACCTAGCGAATACTGAGAGACAGCGACGAGAGTTGAGTTCGACTGTTCTGAACGTTGGAGTTGAAGAACGAAAAGGTGGTTGACAGCGAAAAAAGTTTTTAACGATTCTTGTCGTGGGAACAATCACGTGGTCCACGGTCCGAAGGTCCGATCTCAAGCCACCGTCACAGCCTGACCCCCGTTTGCGACTTGGCCGCCACACTCAATGATTCGTACTGCGACGACTGCAACCAGTTCTGGTTACATTAAAATGAAGGAAACAATCCGGTCTTCTGCGGCACTTTCTTGGGAACTGGACCTAGCCTCAGTTAATATTATTACTATACGCTACTGTCTTCGATGCTGTACTGTCTCAGACCCTGATGGCTTCGCCCAGCGGAATGAAGACAACGTTTCACTTTTAGGCACTATATACTTGGACTTGCCAAGTTTTCTGGAAGCCACCGTCTATTTGTAAGCTAAGTGAATTTCACTGTCTCCATTCTAGGACCGCAACAACGGTTGGAGGGCTCTCTCCACTGTATCCTGCTGCTCGTTTAGTTTCTCCGGGCCAATCTTCCCACGTACAACATAGATCAGTATCATCATCATCATTGCCACCTCAGCATCACTGGCCATACGCTCTTCGTTCCCGTGCCGTATAGAAGAGGGCCTACTGACACTCCTTGTGACTTTACGCTCATTTTCCGGGCAGGGCGGCAGCATTTTCCTGCCTCTTCCACAGTGTGCTCCGGATTAACGTTTGTATGTAATCTATCCTTCACGTGGACGGCGCTTCTGGCTCAGAAGTAGTACTAAAGGTACATAACTGCAGCATTAGCCCAGTAGCTTGCATGCACACGTCCATCATGTCGATTTCGTGGCTGGGTTTGCCAGCGATTCTAGCGTTTATGAGTAGCGTTCCATCGTCCGTAGCTTTGGACAATGGAGTGGGACGTCTTCCGTGTATGTGTTGGCTTACTGCTGAACATATGCAATACTGACGAACAATCATGAGTAGTCATGGGTTGGAACAGTACGCATTCCCAGCTACCCTTTCTCTCCCTTATTTAATAGTGCTTTTGCAGCCTGGAATGCGTATTTTGTGCGTGTTATTAGCTTCAAGGACGTCCCATCATAATACTGTTCTAGTGCAACATCAACGAGACTCTCGTTTTGGACTCGGCGAAATACTTGGTATCATTGGGCCTCGCCGTGAGTGATTCACGTCCACGCCAGACGCACCACAAGCTTATCCAACGTTGTCGAGCAGGATTTAGGTTACGAGTATGTGAACATAGATGATTGCTACGCCGAGAGGAATCGAAGCTCTAGTGGGGACATTCTTGCCAGTAAGTCCTTCCGTGTGTTCCGTCTTACTTTCATGTTGATTTCCTAGGCGCGGAACGCTTCCCTTCAGGAATGAAGAAACTTACGGATCAAATCCATGCACTTGGACTGTATGTTACGTTACCTAGGGCGTCTCGATCGTATTAATTCACACCACACAGGAAAACTGGAATCGTGCGGCTAACACTATGGCTTTGTTTCTTTCAAACTGATGTTTAGTATGCAGTACAGCGACTCTGGATGGTTCACTTGCCAACTATACCCGGGCTCATACCAGAACGAAGCTAGGTTAGCCGTGTTTGTATTTCTTCTCAAAGCGTCATTTGAAATTGGTGTTCATAACAGAGACGCAAGGCTCTTTCAGCAGGAATGGGGCTTTGATCTTCTGAAGTAAGTAAAAACAATTGCGTTTATCGTTCTCAGCCACTCAACCTTTCTTCATTAGATTTGATAATTGTGCCGGTAAAGCCCAACCTCGTCTCTCAGTGGTACACGATACTCAAGTTTATTCTCAGTACCTTATGACGACATAATCAGGGAAGGCATGGTTGGCAGTAAATATCCTGGACTCAACAGATTTCATTATCCTTACCACGTCGTACAGAATTTTCGCGAATGGCGGACGCAATTTCCAACCTTGCGTCCGAGACAGGCGATCCACCGTTGTTGTTCTCCATATGCGAATGGGGTCGAGTACGGCTTCAGATATTTGTCTGGTATTCATCGTTTAACGTTAGATGCAGCTTCAACCGCAGTTGTGGGCAAGACGATACGGACAGTCATGGAGGGTAAGCTCATATACTTCTTTGCTCGGTCACATATCTCATCGCAACTGTAGATGACAGACGATATCGGTTCGTTTTTCTACTACATAACTCGGAGTTCAAGCAAATTACAATATTTCTCTAGGCGCGAACTGGGCTTCCATTGCTAGCATTATCAATTCGTACGTGGGAACAAACACGTTCGCGGGTACTAAAGTAACATGTTCTTTCAGGATCTCCTTCCACTCCTGGGCGTCCGACTTTTATGGTCATAACGATTTAGATATGGTAAGCGAAACGGATCTTTATCATTCACATGCTCAATGCGTTATTCTAGCTTCAAATGTAAGGAAGCGGATTTTACTGCTTATTTCGTCCTTACGGATGAATTATAGTGGCAACGGCAACCTTAACTATGAAGAATCTAAAACCCATTTCACTGTTTGGAGTTTTGTCAAGTCGCCGCTCCTCATCGTGAGTCACACCCTCGAGGTTTATTAAAGTATATCATCTAACGCATTTATGTAGGGGACTGATGTAGGTTCGCTCTGAAGCCGGTAACAAAATGGCTAACTTACTTCTCTACAGCTTTCTTCGGTGTCGGAGCAAAGTCTGAGCATCTTCAAGAACACTGAAATCATTGCTATCAACCAAGACCCCGTCGTCGGTACTGGGGTGGTACCATTTAGATGGGGGATCAACGTGAGTTCAACTATTTTCTACCAGAAGGTTGATTGATCCGATCTTCACACTGACAGGCTGACTATACGTTCGACCCCGCGCATCCGGCTGTGTTCTGGAGCGGAGAAAGCCAGAATGGGACTGTCTTTATGCTGGTAATGTGCCATCAGCTATGAGCTGTAGGATGGACTTCTGATAATTTCGCCATCAGATCAATTCTTTGGACGAACCCGCAGACCTCTTCTTCAACCTGACGGAGTCTCCTTGGATACGTGCTGGTAGACAGTATGCCGTTAGGGTAATTGTGTTTATTTCTTTTAATCTGGGATGAACCCTGAACTTTTGCAGGACCTATGGACGCACACTAATAATGGGACCGCCGTCCGTAGCTTCAATGCTAAAGCTGTTCCGCCCCATGGAGTTGTGGCCCTTCTATTGCAGGACGCAGGCGACGAGCCGAAAGGGCTGCTGCCGAAGTGTGCGTTTTATGAGTGGTGGTCGGATACGTGGTGCATTGATAAGAATGGTACAAGAGTGCCGTCTTGAACCTAAGTACGAGGAAGCCAATTGTACCGGATTCATGTCATGGACTGTTCAATCAATTATTCAACTTTTATTGCTTGAAGCTTTGTCGACACCGAAGTCATATGAGCATAAAATAATGGGTTTTTTGGGGAGATTATTGCTTCTAACAAAAAACATTGCGTTCTAATAAACATTGCTACTCCAAATAATTTGGTGATACATGGATGTTCGTTTCAGCGAAATCCTTTACAACTGGGCGAGGACGGCTTCAGCACCAGAGACGGTGACGTCGGTGCCGGGTTCAAGCTGCGTAGTGGTTCAGCGATGGAGTATCAAGGAAATTTGAATATGTACCTCAACGTATTTGACAACAAGGTCGTCAAGGATCAGAGCATAGCGGCCGGTACGTACACCAAAACCGATAGCAGACAAATCCACGGAAAGACCCAAGGAAGCTGACCACTTGGCGCTTCCATCGGAGAGCAGAAGGATCTGAAAATCGATCAGAAACGACGGGAAAAGGTCGGTGATGGCAGCGGGCGTACTTTGTCCCCAACACCTTCGAACCTTCCCCATCCGCTCAAGACAAAGGCATCGTTGGCGGCGACGACGGCAATGGTATCGACACCCTTGGCTTTGAACTCATCGTACTTCTCGAGGTAGGGAGGAAGGTGGTTAACGTGGCAGGTAGGCTAAGGAGAATATGGTATCAGGTGCGTCTTGACAAAAATCTCTTGATCTTGCTCACAGTGAAAGCTCCGGGTACAGAGAAGATGACGACTTTCTTGCCCTTCCATTGGGAGGTGTTGAGCTTGATCGCTGATCACAGTTGTTAGCGGCCACGGATTCAATTTGGGAATGCAGCACTCACGAATACCACAGGCAAGCTAGTCCTCGATGTTAGTATCGAAGTTGCAATATTCTAACTCGGAACACACCTTGCTCTCAAGCTCGGGGGTGTAGGGGATATAGTTGAAGGTGGCCTCGGGGATGGTGTCACCGACTTTGATTGTGGGGGCCATTGTCAAGTTATGAGGAGATTGGGTACTTGGATGGGAGAGGATTGAAAGTTGAGGATGTGAATGATGGTTTGAATACGTTGAGTGTTCCACTATTTAAACACTTTTCCATGGCCCGGATCGGTCTCCGATTCGATATTGAATATCATCCACGGCTTTGGATCTTACCTGGATTGGTATCCGCTGCAGCACGCAAGCGATTTATCAGACCGGCCATCATTCTCTGGTCTTTTCCCGGGTCGGGCGGCCTTATGCACAGTGTAAATTTTTGATTTCACTGGTAAGCTTTGCCTAACTTTGGCGGCACGGTTTGTCAAGAATCACGCTTTTCAGGGGGTTTCTATACACTGGAATGATGCGAGCGCGTTCTCTTAGTAAAGGGTCAGGTGATTGTAGATCATACCCTCATGGGAGTCATGCCTTCAGCTCCCATCAGCCTGAGGCCTGAGTAAGATTTCAGTTTCGGAACCCGCTAACGGGCGACAGACATGTGATGGTGGAGATGATGAACAGTGATGGTGTCGTATTGCGAAATAAAGATACAATTGCTGTACAAAGATTACTGAATGAGATACAACAAGACAAGATGGACAACAGAATCATGAGGGTGGTGGTGGACGTTTGATGGTGACCGGTTTGGCCCCTGCAGGACCAGCACCCTGACTATCACCTGTTTTCAAACGCTTGGCAAGCGAATCGTCGGACGCGTTGGCTGCTTCCTCCCTCTGTCTCTTCGCGGCAGCACCAAGGACACTGAGTGACGGTCCTTGGGCTGCTGCTGCTGCAGGCATCAGCCGCCCGCGCGCAGCCAGGCCACCGCGTCCACGTTCTGCTCCACGAGCAGGAGCTCCACCTCGTCCCCGCTGGGGCGGGCCCGAAAGTGCCTTATTTGGTAAGGACTTTGTTTGGGATGCGGATGCCGTAGAGGTCGCTGCAGGGCCTGTCGGTGGCGTCGGCTTTGCTGTGGACGTGGAAGGTTGAGAAGACGACGCGGTTGGGGTTGTGGCCGGTGCCGCGCTGGGTGTAGGGCGTGTGATGGACAAAAACTCCGTTTCAGGAATGAAACCTTGCTGATGCCACTGACGGACCTGGACTTCGAGTGCCTTGATCTGGGTTTCGACGTCCTTCAGTTTGGTCTGATTCCGAATAAGTTGGCCGTCCTTCAACGCCAGTTTCTTTGAAATCTCCATCCGGCCTCTCTCTACTGCTGCATCGAGTTGACCTTGGGAGGGAGTACCTTCCGCCTTCGCAGCTTCAACGGCAGCTTTTAAATCTTCTTGATACTTAGCTGCCAGCTTAGTCTCAAGGGCTTTCAACTCGTCAGCATGCTGCTGTGCGTAATCGGCAGGGGGGGAAGTGGTTGAGTTTTCCAACTCTTTCTTTTGCTTCTCCAAGGCGGCGGCAACGGCGGCTGCTTGATCGGACTTGGCCTTGGCCTTATCTTCTAGCCACGACTTGTGTGCGGAGTTGACCCGACCTTTCATTTGTTCCTAAAAAATATGTTAGAGAGTTTATAAAGCAGGGAGGTATGGGCCAAACCAAGGCAATCTTCGTGGCCTCAAGGTTTCTATTCGTTGTCTCGTACTTGTCTTCTACAGCCTAAGAGAGTTCAGTGTCATTGAGTGGTGGTGAAGTCATGGCTTACCTTGGCCTTTGCGAGGGCATCTTCCCGGGCTTTAACTAACTCCGCCTTCTCGGAACCCCATGCCTGTCTGGCTTCCTCGATGCTGCTGTCCGTGGGAGGTACCGAGGTGGCTCCTACAGCGGCTTTCTCTGTCAAGAATTTATCACGCTCTGCCTTCAGCTCCTCGTTCTCCTTCTTCAAGTTCAGAAGTGCATCACGCTCGGAGATCAGTTGTTCTTTCTCTTTGTTCAGTTGTGTCTACAGAGAAGCGAGTAAGTCACTTTAGACACGAAGAACGAAAGATAGACATACGATTGTGGCAGTCTCTTGCAACAGCTGTTGTGCAGCATCCGAAGTCGACTGAGCAGTAGTGGCTTTATCAGACAGGAGCGAGGTCTTCTCCGCCTCGAGAGCTTGGACCCTGGAAGTCAGAGCATTCTTCTCCTCTAGCAATTCTGCCTTTTCAGTTCTGAGACGATCCATACTACCCTTGAACTTCTTGAAGTTGTCATTCAGTTTCTGACCAACCGTCTTTGCATGGACATTCTCCGCCTTGAGTGCAGTAATCTCCTCCTTTAGCTTGACGTTCTCATCTTGGAGAGTTTGCATTTCAACGGGATCGATACGATCATACTGTCAAATGTTATTAAAGATTGAGCACATCAACCAACTACAAACATACCTTGCTTAGAAGTTGGGTGTTCCGTTCCTGCCATCGCTTATTTTCCTCCTCAAGTCGTTGGATGTGGACTTTGCCAGCCTCAAGTTCAGCTTGTGCGACACGTGCTTGTTCTTTGGCGGGTTCGAGTTGCGAGGATAGTTCCTTAAGCTGGACATCCAGTTGTTTGACGCGTTTCGCATGGCGTTCGCTCTCCGCACGAAGGGTAGCGTTGCTTTCTCGAAGAACGTTGACCTGGTTGATACGTTCAATAAGTTCAGCGTGTTGGGTTGCAGATGCTGCGGTCTGCACGGCCCGTTCGCGTTCCTGGTACACATATAAGGCGGCAACACAGAAAGAGACAAAGCGCAGCCTACCTCCGAAAGTGTGGCCCGTGTCTCGTTCAAAGTCTCTGTCAGATGGTCCACCTGCTTCGATAATCGCAGATTCTCCTGCTTACAAAGGTCGAGCTGGAGTTCGGAGATATTCTTGTCCTTCCGCAAGTAGCCAACAAGTGATCGCAGTTCTGATAACTTAGCATCGTCTCCAATGGCACCTTCACCTTCACCAGCAGGAGCGTCGGAAGAGGTCGCTGCTTGCTTGATACGCGTCGCTTGGCTGCTAACATCGTCCAAGTGTGCATGCAAAAGTTTGTTGTGCTCAGTAAGACCTTGATGGCTAGAAGAAAGGTTACATTTCAGGTTTAAATTTGATAGGGCGTTCAAAACTTACCGGCGTCTTACTTCCGCAAGCTCGGCATCCAGAGTCTCCTTCTGTTTCTCCCAGCTTCTCTCTGAGGCAGCCAACTTAGCGGTCGCCGTGTCAGCTGCAACTTGACTATCACGAACCGCCGCCTGGGATGTGGCTAGTTGCGTGTTCAGAGCTTCGATAGTCTTCCGAGATTCGGCGTGTGCAACCAACTCATTCGAATAGCGCTCCTCAGCGGCCTTTGCGGGAAGTAAGTATGGAAAAATATCACTGGAATCAGCAGGTATACCTTAGCACGCTCTTCTTGCAAACGAACTTCCTGTTCGCGACTTGTCCGGTCGCTCTCGGAGTGCTTCTCGGAAGTGCTCAAATCAATGATGGTTTCTTCCAGAGTTTTCTTGTCGTTCGTCCAAGCGGTTCGTTCCACTTCGAATGTCCTTTGAAGTTCGTTCAATTTAGCTGTAGCCTGTACGGCGCCTTGCTGAGCTGTCTCTAACTTCTCTTGGAAGGCCTTGTTCTCCGACTGCGATACGTCAGCTGTGTAGTAAGGCAACCCAATAGGACACATACCTCGAGTCTCGTGAACTGAGCTTCAGTTGAAGTTGTATACTGTTCATGAGTAGACTGCAAGCTCTCGAGTGCGGCCTCAGCAGCCTGACTGATCGATTCGAATTGCTGGCGCTGTTCTCTCGCTGCTTGAAGATCCACCTTGGCAATTTTCAACTCGGCCCTGTCGTGCAATGAATACCATCCAGGACATAGGTCTAAGGATGTCACACACCTAAGTTCCGCGACCTCCGCCTCAAGTTGTTGCTCCTTGCTCATATCCTGACTACCACGAGAAGTATTGAGAGTACCCGAGCGTCGTTCGTATACCGCAAGCTTTTCCTCGCTGCCCTGAACTTGTCTAGTCAGGTCTTCAATACGGTCCTCAAGGTGCTTCTTGCTAGTTTCGGCGCCTACAAGAGCTTCCCGTGTCTTGGAAAGGTCTTCGGTCTACTGGACATCAGATTGAGTCGGCGAACATTGTTATACATGCTTACAGTCTTGTCAAGTCTAGAATGAAGTTCCTTGAGTTCAATATCCTTTTGCAGTGTGACGTTTCGGACGTTGTCTCGCTCTTCAGTCAATTGGGTGCGCGAATCCTGTCTAGATTATGTCATGAAGATTAGAGATGCAAACTACAGGAGTAAGAAAACAACATACACTTGTGCTTCCAAGAGTTGCAGTTGGCTTTCTAAACGACGTCGGTCATTCTCACCGGATCGTTCAAGATCATTGTGCATTCTCTGGACACTGCCCATCAAGTCATTGAGGTGAGAGCGCTCCAAAGTCAAGGTCTTGTTTTCCTCGACGAGCCGGCGTTGTATATCCTACATTATGTTTAAGTAGACTTTCAAAAAAAAAAGAGAGAACGACGAACATCCCAAATTTTCTTCTCAGCACGTAGGTTTGCACATTCATTGCGGAGTTGTTCAACTCGGCTGTTAGCCATTCGAAGGTCTTCCGTCACACGACCGCATTCGATGTCAACTCGAGTCCATTGATCGAATAACTGCTGATTCCGTTTGCTGAGGTCATCGAGTTCTCGAGCGTGCAAGCTATATTGGTCTTGATTGATCTGGTTTCGCTCTAATGGCCGTCAGACTTCGGAGAACCTAGAGCTGAAAAGCGCCGTACCGTTATAGTACTCGCTTCGGGCTTTCTCTTTGGCAAGTTCGGCATGCAACTTGCCCACTTCCTTCTGAGCAAGAAGGAGATCCTCCCGCAGCTTGACTGAGTCAATGCCCATTTCTGTGCGATACGCCTCGAACTGGCTCTGAATTTCGGCCAATTCTCGCGCAACATCGGAAGGAGGGGCCACCGCACTAGCGTTGCCGTTGACACGTACATTAGTACCGGCGCCTTTCTCTGAGCGCGCAAGGAGTGCCGCGAGCGTGTCCCGCTCCTTGACGTATGTTTGCAAACGTTTTTCACTGCTCCTCTTCTCGTTCTCCAACTTCTCTTCGAGGTGTTTGATGATAGCATGAGCTTCCTGAACGGCTTCATTCTGTTCTTGCTCCATCTGCGCCCTATACTCCTTCTCCTCGTCTTCCAACTTCTTCGCCAGCTCTCTGGTGATAGCAAGGAGCTTCTGGTTCTGCTCCTGGAGCCCATTAATAGACCTGAACAAGACCAGATTGTTGGTGATCAAGACGTCAACATCGGATTCCTGCTGTGCGAGAGAAATTTCTTCCTCAGCGGGGAGAGTGGGGTCATCTCGACGTCCGATTTCACGAAGTAGATTTTGAACCTGTCGACCAAGATCATCGCGCTGCTTTTCGAGAAGTGCGTTTTCACGTTGACTCTTGCCCAATTTCTGCGCATTCTCTTGTGCGAGAATGACCTGATTGTCACGGTCGGAGAGTGCTTGTGCAAGTTGGGATGCAAGCTGAGCCGCTTCGGTCTGCAGACGTTCGTATTCTATGCGCTGTTGGGAAAGAATGGGGGCCTAACGACATGGTTAGACTCTGGGTACACATGCTTTTGAGGTAACGTACCCTCTCTTCGATCTGTGCAAGTACTTCAGTCAATGTACGATCCATGTGATCATATTCTGCCGACTTCTTTGCATAGTCCTCCTGAAGACGGACGTAATCGGCGTAAACTTCAGTGAAAGTCTTGCCAGTCTTTTGCGCCTTGCTCGCCATTGCCACGGTAGGACTTAGACCCATCATGCCGTCCAAACTTTCGTCGAGGATGCCTCTGACTGGAGTCCCAGGAGCACGACCGGGAACCGGTAACTCTCCCCTACCCATCCTGTCGATGACAGTCTCCAGCCGCTCCACTTGCTTCTCTGCATCCTCTCTACCCTTCCTTTCCCTCTCTACCTCGAGCCGCAGAGTGCTCTCTCGTCTGTCAGCCTTCTCTCCGACAGCATCCCATTCCTTCTCTATTGATGACACGAAATCTTTAGCCTCTTTCTCTCTCTCCTCCAGCATTGTGACCAAGCGTCTCAACGAGGTTATCTCCTGAGTAAACGTGGCCTCCTGCTCAGCCAGCTGTCCGTTAAGGTCTTGTACCTTAGTCAAAGCCTGGGTGAGCTGATGCGTCTGAGACGTGTGGGAGGATTGGAGCGCTTTGAGAGAAGACTGCGATGACTCGTTGCTCTGAGAGACCGCGTCAAGGTTTGCCTGAAGAGTAACTACCTCGACTTGCTTGGCGCGTCGATACTTAGTAAATTCTTCGGACTTGGAAGTGAGTTCGGAGTTGGTACGTTCGACTTCCGACTGCGAAAGTTCGAGTTGCTGGGAAAGAGATTCAAGCTTGAACTTTGTGGAGGTCTCCGTAGACCGCAGCTCTCGGACTTGGTTCTCCAATGTCTGGTGCTCCTGGCGTGCATCCTTGAGATGTTTCCGTAAAGTTTGAATCTCCTCTAAACACGTTGGTCAGATAGATGAAAAAAAAGTGTAACATTGAGCTAACCTTCGCGTTGAGTTTCATCCTGTTTCAGTCGACTGACAACAGCCATGACGTCGCGTTTTTCACGTTCGCTATCTTCCAAACGCCGCCGTACATCGTCGAGCTCAGTAGAAGAAGTAGATTGGGTCGTAGAAAGTCGTGATATCTCGGCTTTCAACTCGGCTTGAGAAGAGACTGCGATGCCATTCAGCCACAGGGTCAGCCATTAATTCGAGTCACTCACCAAGCTGGTCTCTTTCTTGCTTCAGCTCCTTCACTTCTGCCTGTGTAGCCTCCAATTGAGATCCTAAATCCCTAGAAAGTGATTCCTTGTCTTGCAGCGCCTGGTCAAGTTCGACGTCTGTCTTCTCGGCCTGAGCGCGTAAATCATCGGCCGTTCGCTGGGTGGCGTCCAAATCTGCTGCTTGAGACAGGGCAAGACGATACAAGGCAAGAATAGTATCTGGCGAAGGATATGCAAGAGTAGAGTTGGGAATTAATGTTGAAAGTGTGTCAACGTCGAGGTCATCAGGAATAGTAACGCTTAGACTCGTGTCCTCTTGTGGTAGAGGAGAGCTAGGCGCAGCGTCCTCAGACGCACTAGCAAGCGCCTTGGTTTTTCTCCGAGTTTTCATAGACATGACGCCTCGTGAACTCGCCGCTTAACGACAAACCTCACTGCGAGGACTTGAAAGGGTTTGGGAAACAAGGCATTCGTCCCAGATTGTGTATTATGTCATCAGGACCAAATATAGACAAATTCCTGTACCAAGAACATTTTGGCCCGATTCCTCCCCAATTATGGAAGGCTCTCCCTAGAATCTTCGAGGTTCGGCTGTGCTTACTGACCTCCGACCAGGAGCGTCGTGGGACGCGTAAGCCCTCCTTCTTTCTTTATAAGTAACGGCCACGCTACAGCATCTCTATTCTTTACCACCACCCTCTATTCTCTCATGGCTGAAGGCGCGCAATTGCTTGCTATTGGAAAGCAGTGTTCCCATTCTTCTTGCCTCCTTGTCGACTTTCTGCCCTTCAAATGCCAGCATTGCGAACTGCCGTACTGCCAGGAGCATTTCCTCGCGAAGGATCACCACTGCCTCAAGTATGACGAGACTAAACACAACCGCGTGGCTCCAAATTGTACTATCTAGTGGCCAGATATCTTCCCTCTTGCTCATAGTCGTATTCTAGGTCCTCTGTGCAACGAGCCCGTAGCGATACCTCCAGGGCAGGATCCTAATGTTAAGATGGAGTCCCATTTTGCCACAGAATGCAGTGCCACGACAGGAAAAGCCAGGACGAAGTCCTTACCTGTCTGCCAAAGAGTCAAGTGTGGCAAAGCATTGTATTCACCAATTCGCTGCGACGTGCGTTTTTGTTTTATCCTCTACTAAATCCATGAGATCAATAGTCTGATACAGAAATGTCGCAAACAATTTTGCCCATCTCATCGCTTCCCAAGTGATCACAGCTGTTCTCCGACATCAGTTTCTGGCGCGAGTCGACTTTTAAGCATGAATACCAACTCCATAACTGCTAATGCCAAATCGCTTAACGCAAAGGCATCCGCTGTTGGTGCGGCTGCTGTTGATGCAGTGAAGAAGAACATGCCATCATCGTCTTCGGAGGCTTCAAGTCCGTCATCAGCCTCCACCTCTTCGAAACCTCTATCGTCCTTTACCAAAGCATTTTCGAAGACTGACCGGTAGGTGTCCATTTATTCCTGCTGCCAAGTCACTCATGACGCCTTAGCTCATCTCTTTCTGAACCGTCAATCATCCTCATTACATCACCACCTTCACCAACGCCTGTACACGATACTGACAACAAACCCGAACCTGCAATACGGTCCACATCGTTTATTCCACCGCCTGTCTTTTCAACTGCTTAATCTGTATCCACTAACAAACTTTCAATGTTTACTGTATCCATAAGACGTGCAAAGGCCGAGAGGGAGAGCAGGAGAAAAGCCCTGCGAGCTCGTGAACAGAAGGGGGTATGGGATTTCGTTGTTATGCCAGATTCTTGTCTGATTACTCTGCAGCTATTGTCGCCAGAGGAGAAGGCCGTGTTAGCGGCGGAGGAGGAACAAGCTGCTCGTGAGAAGAATGATGATTGCCTTATCATGTAGCTCGAAGTAGCACATACCTATACCGTGGACTCTGGGTCTTTTAAAGCTATTCTACATGATTCTATATTATTTTCTCGTGGATTCGCGCCCTTCTCCTCGAGAACATGGCGAGGACAGAGGTGTCTGGGAACTAGGCTTGCAGAGCGCTTTAACTTGAGCCAAAAGAGCCGACAGAAGTAGAATTATGACTTAGAGTCCTTAAGCTTAAGGCCTTAAGGCCTTACAGATGAAGCTTTGAGGCAGGCCTGAAGGCGTGAGACCTGAGGGCCGGCCAGGCACGCTCGTGACGAGGGCCGTAACGGTTACTGCTGCCGCCAATCGTTTGACAGTTCGATCGAATCTGCTCTGTTCCAAGTACTCCGAGTCGACGCAAAATTGCTGCGTCAGGTCTGCTTCAGCAATGACATCCCCGCTTCAAGCGTGAGTGGTTCATAACCGTGGACATGCCTGAAGCAAACCATTCAAACTGGCATTTAGACGTCGCTACTAAGGAAGTACTAGTACAGTGCTAACTATTATGACGCACGGAAAGCCCAGGGACTTTCATTGGTGTAGCTGTATCGCTTGTTTACGGGATTAAAGTGACAAGAAAAGGGCCGCCTGGACCTGGCAGGTCGTCTCCGCAGTTCGTGTCCGACGCGTCGAGCTGAAATGAAATGTAAATGCTTCCAGTGCATATCGACCCTTGCGGTTGCTGATAATCCTAGCCGAGTTCGTATATCTGAACTGTAATTCTACCCCGATTATGTCGGTCAGGACTGTTCTGATATTCCATCCTGGCAGATAGTTGTAACAGCGACGCGAAATGGCCTGTCAAGCAATCCTAGCCTAGCCCTGGGCCTTCAAAAGCGGCTCGCCTATACCTCAGCAATGCTCATAGTGGAGCCCTTACAACATAATTCACTCGCTGAACATGGTTCGTCGTACTGTAGGAGGTGTTTTGGAGCGTCGAACCGGAACCAATCATTGATGCTTGATTTCTTTTGCTCAGGGAGCGGCGGCCTCGACCACCCTGCTCATCTACCGGTTGTATGTATCCTTCGAAAGGAACTCTTCCACGTTATCCGAGCCCGTATGCTCAGCCACCGTTCCGTTATACAGCTTTGAGTCATCTAAAATCTCTGCAAGCTCTCGAATAAGTCCCTACGGGTTCTACATCAACATAGTTCCTTCCTCGTCGCCCAAGAGTCGCCATCACCAATTCCATTTGGCTAAGTGCATTTACCTTCCGTCCCTATTAGCTACGAGACGCCACCCCCTTGAACTTCGAAGCATAGTGCAATCATCAATTGCGTTGACATGTCCGTTTGTAGAAACCCGATAATTGTGTTCGGTTCAGTCCTTTTCTCCTTGCCCTACAGACTCTCGACTGGCTCTCTCGCCAATGATTCAGATTTTCGTCCGAGTCATCCTTTGCTCTCAAATATTCGAAGCTCTAGCCAGTAATGTCGTCCTCATTTGCTGATCTGCGACCAACACCTGTCTGGACTGGCAACTTACTAGAGGGGCTTGCGCAGTCGTTACATACTACTTAGCGTCATTGTGACTCTCTTTACGTGCAGGTGAAAGATCTGCTTCGGGCCCCCGGCTGCCGCAGCCTCTACTTGGCCACAGATTACTCGTAGTATGTGCCTGTACCGACACAAATGATTGGATTGCGGAAAAAAGTGGCTTCCTGGTAAGTACTCCCTTACAACGGCGATGGTTTTTTCCCTAGCGCAGTCCTTTATAACGAATACATTCGGGGACGGAGCAAGCTCGGTCTCGTTTTCCTTGGATGTCCTTTTCCTCGCATCAAGTCCTGTCAAGCCGCAGCTCCCAGGGCTTGCATACAATGTGCTCTCGTCTGCATTTGTTGATTGCCACATCGGACGTAACTCAGTCAAGATCGAGATGATTTGCAGCGATCGTACCGTTGCGTCACAAGTTCCTGACTTGCACTGTTTCCATGTTCGACAACGACTTCCGAGTCAGCGATTCCTGAGAACCATTGTACGCCTTGTTGTGTGTGTTATTTTCCTTCCGACCACTCGCGCCTCACATTGGTTGACCGCCGCTTTGAAGACGACCTTTTCCTTAAATTTCTTTGAATTTTAGTCACCGCTCGCGACCGGTCGGACAGATTATCACATGCCCTTGCTGCGAGTCTCGAGGCGTAAGGAGAAACGAAAGGACCAATGACAGGCGGCGTATTTTTTTCCTGGTCGCATCAATGCCAAGGGCTATGGAGGATGGCGCAAGACATCGAGAAAGAACTTTCCTAGCTGCGCACACTGGAAACGACAAGTATAAAGGCTGATTGGTCTCTGCCGACAATTCCATCGCCCTTGGATACTTCTGCCTTGATTTGCGAGATATGGTTAACTTCGCTTCTCTCGTGTCTTTCGTTCTCGCTGCGACCGCCACTGTTGCACACCCTGTTGCACCTCTCAGCAAGGGGGAAGTCACACGTCGTGCTGAATTCCAGCGGGCTGCTCGTCGTTCGCTGAGCAACTGCCAGGACATTCTTCGTCGTCGTGGGCACCTGGAACGATCCGCCGCTCGCCGTAGGGCATTAGCAGATGACCTCCGTCGCAAGCGTGGCCTTCCTACCGGTTCGTATTGTCCTCTATTCATTGTTCTTCTTAGGAAATTCATATCTTTTATGAAGACAATCTTTACAAGCGTCTCTCTTTGGATGAAGTTTTGGAAACTAGCCATCTCTCCAACGAGACTGATTTGACCGTCGACACCAACCCCTTCGAAGGGAACGCGTCCTGTGTCCTCAACCCCGAAACCACGGAAGGCCCGTACTACGTTGATGGTGAATACGTTCGCTCGGATATCACTGAGGATCAAGAGGGTGTCTACACTTATGTTGATGTTGAGCTAATCGACGTCTCCACTTGTGAACCCATTTCCAACGTGTACATCGACTTTTGGCACTGCAACGCCACCGGTGTTTATGCTGGTGTGGTGGCTAGTGGAAACGGCGATTCATCCGACGAGACCAACTTGGTAAGTTGCGAGTGTATTTGACATTGTACACGTATAACACGTTGTCTACAGGACAAAACTTTCCTTCGAGGCATTCAACCGACCAATGACGAGGGATATGCCCAGTTCGAGACCATTTTCCCTGGTTCGTGATGATATTTCGCTTCGCCGCATCTTTATTAATAGCCTCTTCTTCAGGCCACTATACTTCCCGTGCCACTCACATTCATGTCGTCGCGCATAGTGACGGAACGGTCCTCGACAACAGCACCTTCAAAACCGACACCATCCGCCACGTCGGTAAGCTTATGTTACAGACCGCATACCCAGTTACTGATCCATCGTATCAGGCCAGCTCTTCTTCGACCAGGATCTGATCTCTGTCGTTGAAGCGACATCTCCGTACGCTTCTAATACTCAGGTTTTGACTACCAACGATGAAGATCAAATCTTGACTCAAACCGTCGAAGACGAGACCAACGGCGTTGATCCTGTTCTTGAATACGTCTACCTCGGTGCCGATGTTTCTGACGGCCTCCTTGCGTAAGCTTTTGCAACTATTCCAAGAGAAAAATATACTGACTACTATTTTTATAGCTGGGGATCTGTTGGTATCGACCTGACAGCGAGCTATAGCATTTCGGCCGCATCTACTCTGACAGAGGATGGCGGAGTCGCAAATGAGAACACATTGGGTGGTGGCGGAGGTATGGGTGGGGCTCCAAACGGAACGGATATCCCATCCGGAGCTGTTCCCTCGGGCACTGGAGAACTCCCTGGATCATCTGTCGCGCTCTCGTCCACCGCATCGTCTTCTTTTGAATCATCGTTCTCTTCCTCAGGCTCATCCTCCATCGATCCCGTTACCTCGTCGTCGTCTTCGTTAGCCCCCGTTGCCCCAACATCCTCTTCCTCTGCTCTTCCGGTAGCAGTACCATCCTCTACAGCCCAGGGCGGTGCAACGCCTACTCAAGTCAGTGGCGGTTCAGGTTCTGCTGGCTCTCCTGGTCAAGGCGGCAATCATGGCGGGCAGAGCGGTGGCAACCAAAATGGTCACGGCGGGCAAAGTGGTAACAGCCAACATGGTCAGAGTGGGAGCCACCAATTGAACGGTCAGGCCGGCAGCAATCACAACGGACCTCAAGGCGGAAATTCGGGAAGTTCTGGTCA
Organism: Armillaria cepistipes; assembly: GCA_900157415.1. Taxonomy (NCBI): domain Eukaryota; kingdom Fungi; phylum Basidiomycota; class Agaricomycetes; order Agaricales; family Physalacriaceae; genus Armillaria; species Armillaria cepistipes. The sequence goes on from FTRY01000001.1 coordinate 5,689,615, forward strand.
CGGCGGCTTTGGCTTTTGGTAAAATAGTAATGTGGTGGTGCAATTGCATCTTTTTAGATACGTTACAAAATCACTTCCTCCATAACATAATATAAAAGAGATCCCGTCGCACTCCACTATCCTCCTGGAATATCAGCCCGATCACTAGTACCGAAGCGTTGAGTACATGTCTGATCGTACCTGTCAATATCTGCGGACATTTTCCCTCCCTCATATAGCTTTCAACGACAAAAAAAAGTTCAATGAACGTGGAGCTGAGCATTATCGTGACGACGACGATAGCAGTAGTAACTTATCCATTTGGCATTATAAATTCCTGCAAATTGTTACATCTATCCGCGACTGTCTGGCACACTGGCACTTCAATGTACTAATTCTAGTTCTGACAAGTTCCTCTCAAGAAGATCTCTCATGTTTCTCGCTTGTCGACAACATCCTTGATGGCAGATTATTCCGGCCAGTCTAGTCACTTACCTGTTCTATGTCATTACTGCTCATATTTATAATCATGCCCCGCCTCATCCTCCTACATCCAAACTTTTCAAATAAGAACATATTACTGTATCGGAGATAGCGCGTTGACATTACAGGATAGCTTTTGCTAAAATGACCGATGCGAACTGTTCAACTATCTCGCACACACCCAATAGACCCACATGGGAAGGCAATGCAATCGCGCAGACAGATCAAGCGTTTTAGGGTACTCTGGACGACTCACAGCTTCACCGCTTAGGGACAACTGCTAAAAGATTTGATATTATGGTACAGTGTGTGCCATACGAGGCCTTATTCGAAGTACATTTATCATACAATCGAGCAGCACACAACTCATGAATCTGAATCTACTTGCATGTCACCATCACCTGGATGCGAACTAGTGTCCGGTTTCTTCCGTCTTTCTGTCAAGAAAGTATCTATCCTCGTTTTCAGCGCCGTATCTACAGGGAATATTAGTTACCCACACAATGCGCGAATGCATGGAAAAACAAACCAGGTACAACGTCTTCGATACTAAGTGCCACCCGATTGAAGGGGTCCTTGGAATCTGATAGTAGATGCGATTTAATCGTCGATCGGTCGACAATCGCTCGAGAAGACGGAAGAATGACAGGGTCTCGCATGACTGTGTACATTAGAGGATCTGACGCAGACCAGGTTGGTAAAGATGTATGCTTCAGCTGTATCAACGCACCTAGGAATTCGTCTGGTACATCTCCGAGTTCGTCTTCCGCTTCCATGGCTGCCTTCGCCACTTCCACCCTTTCAACAAAATCTCTCAATACCTGCATTTCCGCCTCCACCTTTAGACTATTCCGAAGCGCAGTTGCTTGAGCTGTTTCGAATAACTCTTTGCTGTAGCTTCGTCCGTCATTGGCGACCGCCTTAACGAACTCGTCTCGGTCACTGAGATTTATGAAAACTTGCAAGATGTCGCTGAGGAGTGCTCTAGGGTTGAACCTATATTTTTCCTTGTTTCGAACCTTCAGCTCGTTACATTTCGGTCCGACCAAAGCATGAAGGTTATAATCCAGCATCGCTGCCAAGCGGTCAACAATTTCAGGCATCATGAACGGTGCTTTCGTCTCAGCCGTGAAAACTTTTAGAAGCTCCACGGTTGCCCTGCTTAAACTGATGTATCCTGATGCATGGCGCTCCAAGGTGCTTAGAGCACCTTCCCTTTCACGACGATGCTCTTGCGTTTGCGTATTCCAAGCTGTATCGTCCATCTCGACTTGGATGTTGTGTATTTGGGTTAGCTCCGATAACGACTCGTCCATAAGGTATGTAACGTCATTGATCATCAAGTTGACGAAACGGACGAACTTGTCAACGTTCCTAAGACAAAGTATGAGCTGCGAATCCTGTCTGCGAAGTCGTTATCGTACTTTGCTTCCGTATTTAGAGCCTCTCGGTGAGCAGGGTTGTTCCAGACCACCTTCAAGATCGAGGATATATTCCTCCTGACGATTATAAGCAAGGGATACATCAGCTCCTGCTGATTCTTACCGTGCATCTGAAGTAATAATTCAGATTGAGATAACAACCTAGTGTGAACATCGGTAAAACTTACTGAATTTGTCGTAGAACTGTGAACTGGCCCCAGTTTGTTCAACCTCTGGATTGAAGGTTAAGACGTCTACTTGTACTCGAGAGAAACGATACGGACCGATATAAAAATGCATCAAGGACGACATGAGATGCTTCAATGCCAGCGGATGCGTGTTCAAAAGGAATCCAAGGACACCGTCTCGTTCTCTACCAAAGTTCCAGATGCCTATGAAAAGGACCTGACAATGCTTTAGTTTCTTGACGTGGAGGACAGGAAAGGAAATACATCGTTTATTTTGGACTTCAAAAATGGGTTTTTGATGTACCATGTTGAAGAAAGGAAGGTCAAAACAAAGATGAGCAACTCAGTCTTGCCCGACAGGTCAAACTTGTCAGGAGAGTATCTGAACCAATAACTAAGCTTCTCAGAGTCGAGATTGAGTGGTGATACTCACTGCACGGCGAATAGAAAATATTCGACAATGTCCTCGACGATATACTCCGGAAGTACCCTGAAAGACATGGGAACATCTTTTGGTAGAGGCAATCTGACAAAGAACGATAAATAGAACGATGTTAAATAGAGTACGGCACTTACTCTATCTGCGGGTTTGGATGTGTTTTCTTAGGGTCCGCTTGACGAACTAACCAAGTAGACAGGAAGTTGGTGAATCCCAGGGTCCGTATAACAAGTTCTGGATCTAGCAACTGCGCTTGATACGCGAATTCCGACGCCCGGATTTTTGCAATTTCGATCTTTTAAACGTTATTGGCTTGAGCGAACGACATAAAAAAAAGCGCAAACCTTGACTGCATTGATGGCCGCTTCACGTCGCGCCTGCATGGGTCCCTACCAGATCGTTGAGCAAAGTCGCTGCACAGAAAAAAGGTCATAGCTCACCCCCATCCATGATCCATCACCGTTTAGGTAATCCAGATGACGCTGCATATCTTCGGTGGTCTTGCCTAGTCCTGTATAGGACTGTATCGTTCGCTGATATCCGTAATGACTCATTGCGATGGCAAGATAGAAGATGTCAGAAATAAAGTTGGGAGGAGAGGCTGAGGCAACGATCAGAGTCAGCACTTCAGCAAGTCCAAAATGTGAATACCATTAGGATCCTTATTCTGCTCAACCCACTCGTTGGCTTCATTACTGGTAGCTTTAATCCGAGTTTCTTCCTGTAGGTCAATTCGAGTCGAATGCGCATAGTATAGTGAATCGATGCGGTCCATCTGTCCGAGAATAAGATAAGCTTATGATAAGGGAGTATTTCGAACCTTGGTGTAGTTGGCGTCCATGAAAGGTTCGGCAAACCGTAGGAGGACCGTCTGTAAGTTTACCATGAAGCTGTCGCTGGCCACAGTAGTAGGGTCAACCTAGAAGCGATGAGACACGCGACCTCATTGCGAGGGATTTGATCTGACCTGCATTCCGGCTCTCTTCACATTGAGAGATATAACTCTGGAAAAGTAATCCAAAACAGCTTCCCGCGACTGCGCAGAGGCTCTAACGAGTGTATTAAATATTTGGAAAAGTGAGGACTAGATATATGTCAGAGTATGTTTAGACGACAAGCAGACTAGGCTAACCTGGAGACTCTTCAGCGTCCCTCGCAGACTGGCATAAGATGATTCTATATCATCCTTTGACCGTTTCTCCGGATCGGAGAAGTAACTTTGCGAGATGCCCGGCTGTTTCGACTTAAGCACATATATCAAAAATACCACGATAACAACGCACCCATTCTCTCGAGAAAACACCCAACCGACATAGCGGTCCCATTAAAGATGCGGTCTCGAATGTGGGAGCAGTCGCCGACGGTGGATTCCACTCTTCCATTCTTGTGATCATGTTCGCGATGGCTTTGACGGACACCAGTGCCTCGAGTCCACTGACAACACCTCGCCAGCTGGCATCTCCACCTCCAAGACCCTCCGGCCGGAACAGTGAAGGGTGAAAAAGAAGCTGTTGGACAACAGGCCCGAGGATGCCATCTATTTCGTTGTCTGGCTCGAAACGACGCGCTAAATCTTGTAAGAATTGTTCTATATCTGATGGGCCAAGCACGTTTGACGATGATACGGGTCCTGAAAGTAGCGGTGCCGACAATGCCGAGAGGGACAAGAGAGGAGAAAGTAACTCTGTTGCACCAAGAGGGCGGCTGTGCTTGAGCCATCAGAATGTGGAGAGAAGAAGATCGATATAATGACGTACCCAGTCGGCTGAGGGAACATCTCCGGTTCTTGTAATGTCAGGCCAGCATAACTGATTATGAGATCTCGAATTTTCTCCAGTTTATTCAGAGCGCTCTGTGTGTCGGCGGGCGTGTAACCCTGGCAAAGCTCGTGAATTTAGATGTCAACTTAGAGGTCAAAGGTGAATACAATACCTTCTTGATCAAAGCGCTACGAGAAGCATTCAGTCTTTTCCAACAGCCGACTAGATACTCGAATACGGTTTGTTGCGGAGGCAAACTGACAAGCACAGGCATATATTCCAAATCATCACTGGTGATTATGAGGTGGATGAGTATAAAGACGGACGAATTACTTACCTCATTTGCTGAGGGTCTATCTCCAGTCTCGCTATGAGCAGTCTGTCAACCAGGTTTTCATCGAGTTTCTGCGCTGCGAAACGGTCAGAGAGATCTGCTTCCCAAGATGAGAGCCACTGAGATCCACATACCGCTTGTCCCCTCTGCCTCTATCTCTTGCGCCAACTGTTTGAGCCATACAGTTTCGTAACCACTTTGTTCTGCCACCGATTTCTTCAGGTAAGTGGTATTAAGATCGATATCGTAGTAGTAGCCAGTACATAGGAAGCGCTCACCTCCAAAGTGACTTTAAGAATATGTGCAACAGTCTCGTGAGTCCATGCATCGACGCTCAACCTTGCTGGGGCCTTTTTCTTGATCGTTGCAGGAGAAGGCCCTGCTGGGAGAGGTGTTTGGAATATTGCTTTCCTTGTTGCCGCTGGACGTGACGGTGTAGACGGCTTTGACGGAGATGCGACTGGCGTTGGACTTGTTGACGCGGTAGCAGATGTAGAAGGAGTAGGCGTAGAGCCTGGCGTACTTGAGGCTGGGCCCGCTGTGCTCTGCAACCGTGCCAGCCTCTTCAGCCGAATCTGCAAGACTACCTTTCAATCCGAGCAACGACAGCATTGAGAGAAAACCTACACGCTCGGCGTCATCCTGAGGGGTCGTAAGAGTACTGTCGCTCATCGCTGCCGACGAAGGATAAGATAGACAAGGACCCAGGTGGTGGTCGGTAACTGGCAGTGACACAGCCATCACAGCGCTTCACTTCTTTACCCGACGCCGATGTCCTCAAGTCTATTTGGTCGCATTTCGTCGTTGCTGGGCCTATTCCCAATGCCAGCTTATTCCATCTTTAACTCGAGGTTATTCTCGTCTTCTCCGGTCGTGGAAGCCGGCTACAAAATGAAATCTCATTCGGGAACCAAGAAGCGATGGAGGTCGTTGGCATCCGGTAGCTCATTTAAACGCGTCCGTGCTCTTCTTCTTCGCCTTTTGTACTTTGCTGATCTTTCTTAGGGTCAAGCCGGTCATGCGCACCTGAATGTCCACAAATCACCTTCAAGGAAAAATCGGCTAGCTCAAACAGCACACTCAGTGCCCTATCAAACCCACAAGCTCAAAAAGCTACTGTTGCCGTATGGTTCACATTGAGGATGACTAGTGTACAGTCATGGGCTAGGTCATGTGTGTTTTGAATATCTTCTGCTTGTTCAACATACTGATTTCTCCGCTTTAGATCGTGTTGTATATACAAAGCTCTACGATGACTATATCCTACTCTTTCAATTCAGTTACTGTAGACGGACACATCTCTTCGTCACGTCTCGTCCTGCGTATTTATATGCAATGCCTTGTCATGATGCCCCAGCGAAAAAGGAGCGAATGTCCTTTTGGTGTGGATCATGAGCGGAGCTACCGATTCCTCCTTGTTGTCGCACCTTTCACGTAGTTAATGAAGGTTTTATCCTTTGTAGCTATGAGCTCACCACATTCTTCAGATGGTCTTTCCGATCAAAGTCGGTTAGCCTAACCTTGAGCGGAGGATAGTTATCATCGAGACCCGTTTTCTTCCCTCGGCGAGGAGTCTGAAGCATTATCGGTTTGAGTGCGCGACGGGCAATTGGCTCTGAATTCTTACCTGCACTTCCACTGTCATGCGAGCCCAAGCTGTGTTCCTCAGACCTTTGTAGTATAGGTCGGTCGTCTCCCCTTGTGCATCTCTAGCAACAAGTGCAGCTATGAGCTCCTTGATGAAGAGTCCATGGCTTATCAATGCCACGCGAACTCCAGTGTTTCCTTCTCTAGCGGATTGCCACACGTACGGAAGCAGTATTTCGTCAACAGCTTGCTCTGCCCTTCTGCGAAGGTCGCTCCTGCTCTCGCCTTCTGGAAATGATTCGTCTCGATTACGCGGAGAAGGGTATATTCCTTGGGCATAGAGACCACTCGATACAACGTCTGGCCTTGACTTTGAGTATGGCTTTCCTTCAGCGACACCGAAGTGCTGCTCTCGAAGGAGGGGAGAGGTCAAGAGGTGCAACTTCTCTTTCGAATCCTGACAATCTAGGATAACTTGAGCAGTCAAGTTGGCGCGTTTGAGATCGGATGTGTGTATTGCGGTAAATTCAGTATCTAAAAAGAAATCCCCGAGAGCTTTAGCCTGCTACGGAGAGAGTTATGCATGTGCGACATGGACGTTGGATTTCGATTCTCACTTTCATACCTGTCTTATCGCGCTCAATCGTATTCTTTCATCGAAAGGTGAGAAATCTACCATGGTTTGATAAGGGGGCATCTTTCCACCCTGCCCAGACAGAATGCTGTTTTCGTATTAGAGGATGTTAATCGATTGTGATGATCGTGAATAAGTCCACCCGCACCAAGTTGTCCGTCGACTCGCCATGCCTGATCTAAGTCGTCTTCATTAACAGTGTTTTAGAAAAGACGTGGAATGAAATACGTACCAGAATGAATGTCACCATAGGTCAGCGTATTGAAACAAGGAACAAATCACGATAAGCCGATTGTTGAGCTCGTCGGACCTGTGATTTGACGCGCCGCACTGAAATAGACAATAAGAAACAGCCCCTATCTTCAGGTTGCCGGCACAGCCACTCTTTGGCTGGATTCGGATACTCGGTCCGAATAGGTGCCAGATTCGGCATCATCGGCATTCTCCGAAGCACTTTTTTTCAAACCAAGCTGGGTCCCCATCCTTAAAATTCTTCCCCTGGTCCATGGATCACAAAATGGGCGAAGAGTGCGACGCGGGCATTGTTTACGATCCCCTCTACTTCAACTTTCACCGCCAGAATCAGCTCTTTCTAGAAAAAGTACGATCTAACAATGCCTATTCAGCATTAATCACGACACAATTATCTCTGGCGACGCTATCCCGTCTTCTCGCAGTACCTGCGCTGACCACAACCGTTGCGGATGTATACCGTCCGATCCTATTTGACCTCTGTGCCCGCTGGATTGAACAGCCCGATTGCACGGAGGATCAGCTTGTGGCTATATGCCTATTGATAGAAGTACACGAAGAACTTTATCCGTACGTGGATTGCGCTTTCCCTCTTTTCTGCCGCTAACTTTACCTCTAGTATTCTTCATCAGCTCTTGCTGAAACCAGCATTCTTTCAAGGCCTTCTCACGTCCCAGCATTTGGACAAACCTCGTCTTCATCGTCTACTTTTGGCGTATTACCGCATACTACAAGCAAACCGCCAGCTGCCAGACCAACTATTCTGGCCGCTATCCCATCTATCTGCTATTATTTGGACACCTACATTCGACAGTGGATCCAGGCTTTTGGCAATCCGCTGTTATGCCTCTCAAAGCGAGATGTGCGAAGCAGAGCACGAGAAGTTGCAGCAAGAAATATTGGGGGACGCTTGTGGAGCCGATTGTCCTCTAGAATATGGACACAATATCGAAAGATCTGTCGTAGAAGTTGATGGATGGATTATGCCCGTTTTAGAGGTGAAGCGCATTCGGGACGCAAGGAATCACATTGTGGTTAATGTCAATGATTATTTCTCGGAAGAGCAGACAATACCTGCCTCTGAGTTGAGGTACGGGTTGATTTTTCTCCACGATGAAGAAGTTCTAATCTTAATCCTTAAGCCCACTCGTTGCAAATGTAGAAGGCATATTGTTGCTGCGAGCAACAGGCGCTCCCTACAATTTTTCTCTACTCATCAGCACGCAAACTACGCGCCGTGCTCTACGTTCAATCGGACATCGGTTATCACTGCGCCTGCCTGTCTTGTTGACATCTCCTCCCTCCTCAGGAAAGTCCACCATTCTATCCCACCTCGCTTCTTGCCTCTTTCCTGGCTCTGACAATCATATTGTCAATATTCACCTGGCGGACACATCCTTGGACCCGCGATCGTTACTCGGTTCTTACGCATCTTCACAGACTGAACCGGGAACATTTGAGTGGAAGGAGGGTGTTTTGGTTCGTGCAATGCGAGATGGAAAATGGGTCGTGTTCAAAGATATCGATCGTGGAAGCAATGAAGTTCTCGGAGTCATCAAACCACTCGTCGAGTCCCTATCCATCGACAAGTGGATCGGAGGCTGTGCAACTCTCGAAGTACCTGGAAGAGGCCGACTAGTAGCGCATCCCAACTTCGCCATTTTTGCTACGCGATCAGTAGTCCCTTCACGCACGGGAAACTTTCCCAGTCCCCAGTTTTTCGGTGCCCACAAATTCAGCGAAGTCATCATTCCTCTGCCTTCAACAGAGGATCTCGTTACCATGATCGATTCAAAATATCCTCGTCTGGCCGGAAGTGCTGCTCGAGCTTTCATATGCATGTGGGAGTCAGTGAAGGCACTGGGAACGTCAGCGTCTACAAGGGATGTGGGGATGCGCGAGTTGCAGAAGCTTTGCATTCGCGTAGACAGATTACTCCCCGCATCCCACCAGCCTACACTACTTCCAGGAAATAAGCATCTGTTGTCTGACATCTTCACGGGCACTACTTTCCGCGAGCACATATTCTTGGAAGCCCGCGATGTCTTCTTTGGTGCTGCGGCTTTGACAATGGCGGCACGTACACATCTTGATGCCATTGTTAACGTCATTGGCGAGCACCTTGCGCTCGAGCCCGAACGACGACAGTGGCTGTTGAATGGATGGGAACCGGACTTTCACCTGGAGAAAGACGTCAACGACGTGGTGGTCGCCATTAATACCGGAAACACACGTATTACTGCCCGAACTTCGAAGCAAGACATATTGTTGTCACCGCCACGACCATTTGCCATGCATCGTCCTGCTGTCCTCCTTCTGTCTCGACTTGCTACTGCCGTCTCTCTCGGGGAGCCCGTGCTGCTCACCGGGGAGACAGGTACTGGAAAAACCAGTGTTATAACTCATCTTGCGTCAATGCTGAGGCGCCCACTCATTTCATTGAATTTGTCTCATCAAACCGAGTCTGCGGATTTGTTAGGTGGATTTAAACCCATCGACGCCCGCATACCTGCTTCCGACCTGCAGGAACGATTCTTGGAACTTTTTGGTGCTACCTTCAGTCGTCGCAAGAACGAGAACTTTGAGAAGGAGGTGAGGAAAGCGGTTAGTGAAGGGAAGTGGAAGAGGGTGGCCGGTCTTTGGAAAGAAAGCGCAAAACTGGCTCGGGAGCGAATCCATGGAAAGATGCAAGAATCTGCGTACGTTCATACTGAATACACTATCATTCCCGTTTTCATGACATTTCGACAGGATCGATGAATTGGACTCTCAAACGTCGAGAAAGCGGCGAAAAGTTGATGCGTCGAGTCTTAGCGCATCTGAAGCTAATTGGAATGCTTTTGAGAGCGACGTGGAGAAGTTCGAAGTCCACCATGTCCAAGGAAAGAGCAAGTTTGCATTCGGTTTCGTCGAGGGACCCTTAGTAAAGGCATTGAAAAATGGTGACTGGTACGTAATAAGCTGACATAATATTTGCTCGTCCTCATTGGCTTTAACATAGGGTCTTGCTGGATGAAGTTAACCTTGCTAGTTCGGAGACACTAGAATGTGTATCCAGTCTTCTTCAGGGACCAACATCTTCTATCACCTTAACAGAGCAAGGCTCCTTAGAACCTGTACCGAGGCATTCAGACTTCCGCCTTTTCGCTTGTATGAACCCCGCCACTGACGTTGGCAAGAAAGACCTTCCTCCCAACATTCGCTGTCGATTCACTGAGATTGATGTTCCCCCTCCTGATGCCGACCGGGATACCCTCATCACGATTGTCACCCAGTATATTGGTCATGTTGCAGTGGGCGATAAGCCTGCAATTTTCAACGTCGCAGAGTTCTATTCCGCCATGAAGCAACTGTCGGAAACTCGGCAAATTGCCGATGGATCCAATCATCGGCCCCATTACAGCATGCGTACGTTGGCAAGGGCGTTGACCTTCGCTGCAGATACTGCAAGTACATTTGGCTTGCGACGAGCGATCTGGGAAGGCTGCCTCATGGCATTTACGATGGTTTTGGATGGTCCAAGTGCTGAATTGGTAACGTCGCTGGCACAGAAGCACCTGTTGGCCGGTGTTCGAAACCCTCGTTCCATCCTCTCCAAAAACCCTTCATCTCCCCCCTCTCGTTCACCGGATGACTTCGTAAAGTTTGGGCCATTCTATCTCGAGAAAGGACCCCTTGAACCAGATTCAGCCGATGAATACATTATGACACCCTCGGTGGAAACGAAGCTTATTGATCTTGCGAGAATCATCCTCACGCGCCGTTTTCCCATTCTCATCGAAGGACCCACGTCCAGCGGGAAGACAAGTTCGATCGAATACTTGGCACGTCGGACCGGCCACAGCTTTATTCGCATCAATAACCACGAGCACACAGACATCCAAGAGTATCTTGGGTCTTACGTTCCTGACCCAGTTACTGGAAAACTCTCGTTCCAAGATGGTTTACTCGTGCGTGCCCTCCGAAATGGCGACTGGATTGTTTTGGACGAACTGAATCTCGCGCCTACCGACGTCCTTGAGGCCCTGAACCGTTTGTTGGATGATAACAGGGAGCTGGTCATCCCAGAAACTCAAGAGGTTGTGCGGCCGCATCCACATTTCATGCTGTTCGCCACACAGAACCCGCCAGGGCTATATGCTGGTAGGAAGGTCTTGTCGCGTGCATTCAGGAATCGGTTCCTAGAAGTGCACTTCGATGACGTGCCGGAAGCGGAGCTGGAGACGATTTTATGCATGCGATGCCGAATCGCCCCTTCGTATGGAAAGAAAATTGTTGCTGTGTTCCACGAGTTGCAGAATCGCCGCCAATCAGGCCGAGTGTTTGAGAGTAAACTGGGCTTTGCAACTCTTCGGGATTTGTTTCGTTGGGCAGGCCGAGACGCTATATCTTATCAAGAATTGGCAGAGAATGGGTATATGCTACTGGCAGAGCGCACACGACGGTCTGATGATAAGGCAGCGGTGAAGGATGTTATTGAATCCGTGATGGGCGTCCAATTGGATGAAGAAGCGATGTACAACCTCCAGAATCCCGCCATCGATTTCAAGGATTTTCTTGCATGTCCGGTGCCTGGATCATCGGGTCTTATCTGGACGAAAGCAATGCAGCGGCTCTTCATCCTGGTCGGTCGTGCTTTGCGTTTTAACGAGCCAGTCCTGTTAGTTGGCGAAACAGGTTGCGGAAAGACGTCCGTATGTCAGGTCATCTCGGACGCAAAATGTCTGCCACTGCACACTCTCAATTGTCACCAAGGCACGGAAACTGCCGATCTCATTGGCGGACTACGACCTATAAGAAACCACGCGGCTTTAGAGGCTGATACACTGCAGGAGGCCTTTGATTTTCTTCAAGAGCAGGGATATCCATCGCCAGCATCTCCGACACTAGAGCACATATCTTCTCAATTAGATTCGATCCTACAGTCTTCGCCAGAACTACGTCCCAGAGTTGATGCGATTCGGCAAAGACTTGGACGCCTTAATGCTTTGTTTGAGTGGCACGATGGTCCGCTGATCGAAGCGATGGTAAAGGGGGACATGTTCTTACTCGATGAGATCTCTCTGGCGGACGACTCCGTTCTGGAGCGTCTGAACAGTGTCCTCGAGCCGTCCAGGACGATCGTGTTAGCTGAGAAGGGTGGCGACACTCTCCTCCACTCCGTAATCAAGTCGTCGGATTCTTTTCAGTTGGTGGCTACTATGAATCCGGGCGGTGATTATGGCAAAAAGGAGCTTTCGCCAGCACTACGCAATCGATTCACAGAGATATGGGTCCCCTCAGTCGACAATCGTCACGACCTTGAATTGATTGTCAACCATATGTGGCAGCACGAAGAACTACGGATCTATACCTGTGCCGTATTGGATTTTGTCGACTGGCTCTGTTCTGTTGTTGGAGACCGCTCGTTGATGAATTTACGTGACATATTAGTGAGTTGACTGGAAATTTGCATGCATTAAATATCCTCATGCTTCATATAGTCCTGGGTCAGGTTTTCTAACAGTGTCTTGTGTTCCCACGGTGCCGGCGGCATCCCAAGGAACGAGGTCTTCGTGAGTGTCATGCTTATGGATCACTGCATGATGTTTACTTTGCCGTAGCACCACGCAGCCTATATGTCATATATCGATGGGCTCGGTTCGCTTCCTCAGCTTTCTGGCTACTCTCGTGATGCATTGCAAAAATTGAAGCACGATGCTGTTGCTAAGATGCATAGTCTTGTTCCTGTCTCTGATATAGCATCTGCCGGCTTTGTTCCCTGGCATGACCCTTCGGAGTTTTTCCAGCTTGGGTCTTTCGCCATTCCCCGCGGTCCGCATCCAGCCATTCTGGACCGTTTCAATTTTCAGGCCCCTACTACACAAGATAATTCGATGCGAGTGATTCGAGCGTGCCAACTTTCCAAACCTATATTGCTCGAAGGTAGTCCTGGCGTTGGGAAAACAAGTCTGATCACTGCCTTGGCCAAAATCTCTGGTCACGAGCTTTGTCGGATAAACCTTTCTGATCAGACCGATCTTGCTGATTTGTTTGGGTCAGATCTTCCGGTTGAAGGAGGTGGACCAGGAGAATTTGCTTGGAAAAATGCAGATTTTCTAGAGGCGCTCATCAAGGGCCATTGGGTGTTACTTGACGAGATGAATCTAGCCCCACAGGCCGTTTTGGAAGGCTTGAATTCGGTATTAGATCATCGGGGGACGGTCTTTATTCCGGAACTCGGGCGCTCCTTTGTTCGACATCGCTCGTTCCGCATATTTGCTGCACAGAACCCGCTGAATCAAGGGAGTGGACGCAAAGGTCTTCCGAAATCCTTCCTCAACCGTTTTACGAAGGTATACATCGACGAGCTGCGACCTGATGATCTCCATTTGGTGTGCGGGCATCTATTCCCCGACATTGACCAAGATATCCGTCGTGCCATGGTCATCTTCAATGCCAAGTTGAACGACGAAGTCTCCGTTCGACGTTCATTCGGCCGAGAAGGCAGCCCCTGGGAATTTAATCTTCGTGATGTTATCCGATGGGGGTCCCTCATCCGTTCTTCAAAGAAACATCCTATCGAATATCTTCGGGCCGTTTACCTGCATCGTTTCAGGACCTTGCACGACCGTCAAGTTGCGTGCAAACTTTTTGACCAGATATTCCAGACAGACAGTGCTCGGCTAGCTCAAAACCCTACTTGGTCGATAACTGCGTCTTATATGGAAGTGGGGCGTTTTGAGACACAAAGGGAGAAAAATACCGCTACTTCACGACCTGGGCGTATGCTCAAAATGCACTTGTCCGCCTTGGAGGCGGCAGGCCACTGTCTCGCACAGTCCTGGTTGACGATCATCACTGGCACTCGAGATGTCGGCAAGACGGCTCTGGTAAGGCTTTTGGCGCATTTAACAGGAAACCTTCTGCGAGAGGTGTCCATGAGTTCGGCAACTGACACTATGGATATATTGGGGAGTTTTGAGCAGGTGGATTCGAATGCCGCCACTTCCGCCGTTATTCAAGAGGCCGTTCGGCTTGCTGGTCAATATTCGCGTACATCGTTGGGTTCCCGGGACCTATCGTCGAACTACGATACCTTAAAAAATGTGCTCCGACAATCGTCGCTGGGCGATAAAGAACTTCTCCTTCGCACCGTACAACAGATGATCACTAACCTACGCCAATGGAACAATCTGGATGACGAGCTCTCAGATCTACAGTACAGACTTGATCGCCTCGCAGGAAACGTCTCAAGCGTGGGGCAATTTGAGTGGCTCGACGGACCTCTCGTCCAAGCCATGAAGAAAGGACACTGGCTTCTTCTAGATGGAGCCAATCTCTGTAATCCATCTGTTTTGGACCGTCTCAACTCTGTTTGCGAAACAGACGGATATCTCTCCCTCAACGAGCGTGGGCACGTCGACGGTAAAGTTCAAATTATAAAAGCCCACCCTAACTTCAAACTCTTCATGTGCGTTGATCCTCAGCATGGCGAACTATCCCGTGCCATGCGGAATCGAGGCATTGAAATTGCCGTCTTCCCGTCACGGTTATCCGATGACTGGTCACTGCTGCGGGACCATTCTCGTCTGCCTGTTTTAGCTCTATGCGATCACATCCAATTCGACCTCTCTCGACGAGGTCTCAGTCCAGAAACGTTTGCGCCGCAGCTGAATATGAGTCTAGTGTCTTCAGGCCGTGTCCTGGATCACTCGGCCCTTTCTAGCCTCCTTGATCATTGTCCTGCGTTCCTTTGGGACCTCTCGTCTCCATCTCCGCCGGATGCTTTCATGAATTTCCTAGCTCGCTCAGCCATACCTGCATATAACGCTTATCTTCGTCGTTTCCTCGTACAACTTGAGCAAACAGGAAATACTATGTATGTTGCTTTGAGAAAGTTCGTCGACGCTTTTCCCGGACCAGCTGTAAACGCAATAAGTACATTGCGTTCCCGATATTCTATGAAAGAGAGTGTTCCTTCAGCTCACCTTTTTGCGCAGGTTAGCTGCATCGTTTCAACTGCCAAATACCCTATTAATTGTTTTTGTATATGTGTAATGAAATTGTTTAGCCGTTGGACTCTTTCGGCTGGGAAGAACAGTTGTCCGATACAAATGCAGCTGCGAACAGCATCGTTCTGAGGGTTCTGGATCTCGCCACATCAATGCTCCTAGATGACTATGAACCATCTGATGCCAACCTATGGAGTCAGTCGTCCAACCTGCCAGAAAGGCAAGCGAGAGCTATCTCTGAAATTGAAGATGTGTCGAAGGCGACACGCATTGTATGTCATGAAATTCTTGGCGTTGTCGGGTCGGAGGATCATAAAGTTGTGGTACGTCTGCAAGTGTCATCTCACAATTTAATTTTGATATTAACGGGTATCCCCAGGATTTGCTCGACGTTGCTCTGAAGGTCCTTGTGTACGCCACGAGAATGCGCTCCGCCGTATCTCAGTCACACTTTGATTATTCTGCGATCCAAGCTATAGTTGGCTGGATGACTGCAACTTTGCAACAATGCGCATCCCAATTTCTATCACTTCAGACTTGCGCACTGATTCTCCAAAATACGGTTTCACTTTCCTCCGGTCTCGGCCTTGTAGATCTATGGTCTTTGTTTTTGAAATACGTCGATACGCCAGTGGCTTCCGAGCTGCTTCGCTTAGATGACCTAGTCGGCCATTTGGAGATATCGAATAAGGGTAGAGGTCCGTTTCCGTTCTCCTCTTAGCTCAATGTTAACTGAACATTTCTATAGATACTCGTCGACAAACCTTCTCAATGATGGCCCTGCGGATGACAGGAAAATTACTTTCTACGAACGACGACGATAAGGCTTTAAATCGATTGATCCAAGATACCGAGGTAGAATCCAGGAATACTATTTGCATTGTTGCTCATTATGCTTACAGCAGGCAGCTCATCCTGGCATCGGGTCTGCTGGTTTATTCGATGACGCTATCCTGGCCGCAGAACTTGGTCTAATCTCAATGGAGCGTTCATCGGTTCGTTTTAGCTACTTTTTTTCTATAGCAAACTCCATGCGCTAACGAAGGAACCTTCAGACTTCGTTGAGACGATTTTTGCAAGCGATGTGCCAACACTCAAGGTATTCGCTAGTAAGAATTGTACCTTATCAGCATCTGCTCTGGGCGATCGATTCAAACGAGGGTAAGGCGCTCGCACGATCTTATCAAATTATTTTCATTCATTATTCCGTTTAGAAACCTCTTCTGTCGTTGTTAGAAAGCAAATCCAATGGATGAACGACATATGGGCGGGTTCGTCAAGCACTGTCAGTCCTCAACATCCAAACTTCTACAAGGGTTACTAACTGATAATGCTGCAGATGGCCAGCGGACCTTCAGCCTTGCTTGGACCTGCTGATCTGATATCTGTGATTTCGCTGTTGTAGGATTATCTTGTTGATATTCTTTGCGTATGTCTAATTATTTCTGTAGCGAGTCGACCTTTGCTATGGCATCCTTGTCGGAATACGAAGACAAGATCTCAAGAAGCATAGGGTTACATCTACTGCGATGCGAAAATAACACCTCTCGCTTCAATCAGATCATATTTCTTCTCCGATACACGTTGTCATTGGTAGGGTTGGAAAGCACTATTCATGATTTTGCCATTTTAATAATCTTTTCAGATCTCGAGAGCCTTTGGTTGTGCCGCAATTCCCATTGCAACTACGGCACTGGATGAGACGTCTCCCTTTGAAGACTTCCTCAGCCATTTAGAGTCGCAGAAGCACAATGTTTTCACTGATGCAGTCAAGACTTACGTTCGATCAGCCTTCACCAATTTCAACCTGAAATCAAAGTCACGACGAAGAACAATTGCTGACCTCGGGTATTGCTGGATTGCCGTGGCCAAGATGATCCTACATCTCGTCATCCCCGATGTGCCTGTCGACCCCGCTGCGATCCAAGGTTGTGCATTGGCATTCTCTCGCGATCAAGACACACTATTGTCCTCTCAAATTGATTTTCATGTTCGTCTGGAACAGATGGTCACGGGGAATGTGGAAAACCTGGCGATATCGTACCTTCATACACGACGCAGTCCCTTTTTGGAATATATTGGGCAGACACCAGCATTCCCGTACAGAGCAAACGCGTCTCGAGTTCACATGTTCTGGTCCGAGGTTTCCCAGTTCGTGAATCAAGTTGTCTCGTCCCCGAAAGTCGACGGCTTGCTCCGTCTCCTAGAAGCCGAAGACCCTGCAGGTGGACTTCGAGAGGAGACGACTCAGCAATCTATCCATGGATTCCTGCAGCGCTTGGACTCCGTCTATTCCGACTTCGCAGATATCACATCACTACTCCGGTATTCCCTTCTCCATCTTCGCATGGGCCTGCGCATGGTCAAGCACGCACTTCTTGATTGCGGTGCATCAGATGCTGTTGAGCGATTGGGCACTGCTTTAGTTTCATTCCCATCAGTCCAAACTGCATCTCTCCTCCTTCAACGCAAAGCTTCAGTTGGCACGGCAGATATTCGGCCCTTTCAACATCTACTCCTCGAGCTCTCGGCGCTGGTCTATGATGCATCCACCGGTGTTGGGAAGCAAACGCATGTCGGTCTGGTTGAGCAAATCTACGACCAGATGATGTGCCTTTGGCTCCATGACCGTAAAAAGGAAGCCGAAGCTGAAAAAGCAGCACAATCGTTATATCGGACCCACACCTCGGACTTCGTCGCCCCGAGTGAATCTGAAGTCGAGGAAGAGGAGTTCTTGGCATTGTTCCCATCCTTCGAAGACGTTATGGAGAACGACGATGGAAAATCAAGTGCTAGGAGCGGAGCACCTGTTCCGTCCTTTGTCGCTTCATCACAACCTCAAGAAGTTCTCGATCTCCATCAGCGCCTTTTCGCACCTGATCGTCAACATCTTACCATGGACGTTAAAGCTTTTCTTGACATTCGAGTACGGTCATTAAAAGTTCTTCAACGCTCTTTGAACACTTTGACGGATACAACAGATGACTTGAGTCTGGCCTTCAATCTATCATTGTTGTATGATCGGTATATTGGGTGTGGTAGAGGCAACGACCTGATGTCATACAATTTCTATCTTCAGGCGAACATGCCGGAGGTTAGGAAGGCTGTTGAGGTGGTACAAAGGCTGCGGGAACGCCTCGAATATCTCATCAAGGAGTGGCCAGACCAGATGGTCCTACACCATTTAAAAGAGCGGTGCGATATTGTGCTATCACTGGACATTAATAGCCCCGTCGCTAAGGTTTTATCTGCCTTGGAGCATCTCCTGTTACAGACGGAGGATTGGGAAATCTATGCTAATCGTGACAACAACCTCAAATCCGAACGTGCGGCCATCATAGGTCTCATTGTGGAATGGCGACGCCTGGAATTATCATGCTGGGACACGCTTTTGGACTCTGAAAGCACCAAGTTCCAATCTGGGATCTCAGAGTGGTGGTTCCGTCTTTACGACGCGACGGTCCGAGGCCCACTGGACGCCTTGGAACGCGAGGAAGCGGGTGTAGACAGTGTTTCCGCATATTTCGACAATCTTCTGCCACTGCTCGACGACTTCATACGAGGTAGCCCCCTCGGTCAGTTCCATGCGAGGTTGAAGCTTCTTCGCAGTTTCGAAATGTACTGCCAGCTCTTGGCATCAACGAAGTCTTCGTCAGAGCGTGCGACGTTAGCCCGTGTTCGATGCATACTCAGAGGCACTGCAAATTACTTCGAAATGTATTTGCCAGGCATATCTTCTTATTTGCTGGACCAACGGGCCACGCTGGAGAAGGAGGTCAAGGCATTCGTTAAATTGGCAAGCTGGAAGGATGTCAATGTTCACGCGCTGAAACAAAGTGCCCAGCGAACGCATCATCAGTTGTACAAAATCATTCGCAAGTTCCGCGACGTCCTGCGCTTACCCGTCTCTGAGCGGCTTTTACCACAATCTGCCAGTAAAAGCGAAGGCGAACACGAATCTCCAGAGCTGTTGCTATCCAATCGTGACGTCAAGGCTCTGTCCATTCCCATCTTCCCTGATCATAAGGATTCCACATCAATGCCGCATCTCCTCAACCTTGATCGAACATACCGGAAATTTATCGAGATCAATAACACCCAATTGCATCCTTACATCGCATCGATTCTGCCGCGGCATGTCGACTCGCTCGCCGTTGAGATCATCGTTCAGTCACAAAATTTGTCGACCGTTACCATTCCGGCAGATGCGACTTCGGAGAAACGGGAGAAACACCAGAAAGCTCTACTTGTTCGGAAGCGGAAAGTCTGGAGTGACCTGCTCAAGGAACTCAAGCGCGCCGGCTTCGCCACCAACCTACGCCCAGATACATTGCGTCAACAGCATGATGTTCGTTGGATCAGGGAGCAGCCTATCTTGCTATCGCATCATGAGTCGACCGACACTACGATCCAAAAAAGCGAATCTTACTTTATTCGATTGCATGGGAGCTTGACAGACTTACGCGAGTCCATTCCGAATCATCACTCGGATCTGACTACTCGTGAACTCCAGCGAGGCGTTATGTTCCTTGAGTCCGGTTTCAATATGGCTCTTCAGTCTAGAGCGAGGTAAACTTCATCCACTGCTCTAAAGTTATCAGCTCATGTTCTTTCCAGGCTAGCTATTGCGATGGAAGATTATTCGAAGTTCAAGAAAAGATTGCTTCGGATACGCATGCTCTCAACCTGCTCTGGGATTGCATATACGGGTGTTAAAGTTCTGGAAGAAATTTCAAACCTCAAAGCTGTGTTGTGTCGATTGTTTAGTGCTTTGCAGGAAATTACGGGAGGTCTTTCTATCCTCCGAGAAGTCGATTCCCTCAACCCTGTTCCCGAGTCGAGTATCCAGGAGACAAAAGACCTGCTGAATATGGTGGAAAAGTCTATCAGGGACTTATCGTTAGTCATTGGTGATGTACAGCTGACAAGCATGCCCATCCTCCTAGCAGGTACGTCTGACCATTTAAGGATGGAGACTGTTATTCATGATCACTGGAACAGATGAACTGCCATTAGTTGAAAGTTCACGCGGTTGCATCAATCAAGTCACGGCTACCCTGCCTAGTTTATCCCAAAGGTACCCCCAAGCCAGACATCTTTTCGCCTCAACTGCGAGCTGGCTTCAGTTGCAGTCTCTTTCGCCCATTTGTTCCGATGTGGTGGAAGCGCCTATAACACCCATCAGCGACAACGTGATAGATGCATGTCTAGTCGCCGCTCAAGGATTTGTGGCCAAATGTGCTGAGTCTCCTCAATCTGAAGACGATGACAGAGACGCCTACATCCGAAGCGACTATGCCATCGTTCATGACATGACCAAAGTTGCGAAGATTGGAGGCATGGTCGACAATCTTGAACTTCTCCTGCTACGATCAGTGACTCAATCGCAGGCAGAGCGTCTCGGCGCCATCTATCGCTGCCTCCCCTTCCTTGAACAGTACAGTCTTCTTGTAGAGAACCAACTGGTTTCCCATTGTGCTTGGACAAAGTCCCTTTTCAAACTTGACTTTGTACTCTGTTCGCTCCTTCGTACTCTGTCGAAAGAAGGGTTCTGCAAACCACCAGGCGTCGATGAATCAGGATCTGGAGAAGGGGCAACAGAAACTATTGATGGCTTAGGCATGGGTGAAGGATCAGGCGCCCAGAACGTCAGCAAGGAGATCCAAGAGGAAAGTCAAGTGGAGGGTCTGCAGGGCGACAATGTTGACGAGAAAGATAGTGGAAACGATGAGGGAGATGATGATGATGCTATCGAAATGGCTGACGATTTCGGCGGTGATATGCAAGATGTACCGGATACTGGATCTCAGGATGATTCAGGCTCTGAGGACGGTAGCGACAAAGACCCCGACGAGCAATTGGGAGATTTAGATGCCTCTGATCCTGATGCTGTTGACGAAAAACTGTGGGGAGACGAAAAGGGACCCGAGGACTCAGCACCGGAACAGACCACCGGCAAAGATCATTCCCAACAGCAGTCGGACAATTCAGAGGTGGCAGCGAAAGAGGGCAATGAGAAATCGGATCCAAAGGACGAACCTCCCAAGGACGGAAAACCAGAGGAGATCGGCGAAGAAGATGAACAGGCTCCAGACGCTGAGCCCGAGGAAGCAGAGGATGACCGTCAGGCCAATGGAGCTCCGATGGATGACTATATTCCCGATGCTAATACTTTGGATTTGCCTGATAGCATGGATCTTGGCCTGGGGGAGGAAGCTAACGATGACATGAACATCGATGACGGCGAACTTGATGTACCCGAAGATGATACCATGGAGTCCCCCACAGATGATAATGCTGAGGATGTCGCAGAGGGGAAAGCCGAAGAACAGAATCAAGGTGACGACGAGATGAACGAAGATGCAGCCGACAATCAGCCTGGACAAGCGGAGAAAGCTGATGACAACGAAGATACTCCCGGCGAAGAAGGGATAGCTCCTCCTGATATCGCTACAGGCGACGGTGCTTCAGCTTCAACAGATCAACCACAACAGGCTGATGGCGGGGAAAGTGCGTCGGGCGATGCTCAGGTTTCCTCAGGAGCAAGCGGAGAAGCTGTTGATGCCTCAAAACAAAAAAGTTCAATGGAACTAGATGGGTAAGAATATTCACGTTCTTTGCCACTCACGAAGTTGCTGATCTCGATGTTTTACAGTCCTCGACCTTTGGATACAGCTCAATTGCCTGATAATGCGTCGGCAGACGAAAACTCTGGCGCCGATGGCACTGGTGTCCAACAGGGTCAGCAAGCACTTCAAGCCAGCACCCAGACGACAAGTGATCCTATGCGTAGTATCGGTGACGCCCTGAAGGAGGTCAGGCAACAGTTCAATGATATCCTGAACGGCGACCGGAATGACGCGCCGCAAGAGAAGCCCATCAATAGCGAAGGAACTCAACAGCTCGAGTACCTTCGCCCTGATGACGAGGATCAGGAGATGCAAGCGCTTGGTCCAGCTGGGGAAGAGCAGAGCGCGAAGCTAAACGAGCTGAAGCTACTGGATGACGAAATGCACGGTGACATCGAGACACCAGTGGACGTTGACATGCCTTTCCATGGGGATGATAATGTCGTTGAGCCCCCTCACAAAACACAGGACCAGACTGGTGGTGGTAGCGAGGAACGGCTGGAGAGTGAAGAAGGCGCCATCATGCATAATTCAACGTATAACGCCCATTCCGATCCGGGACGTGTTGATCCAAATGCTCCGAAAGCCGATGTTGAAATGGAAGAGCACGTTCCTGACAGTGAAGTGGAGGTTCAGCTACGACACTGGCAGGAAGCTGGGCTACCTTCCGAAGGCGCTGAACACATGTGGCGGCTCTATGAATCTTTGACGCACGACCTCGCCTATGCACTGTGCGAGCAGCTCCGGCTTATTCTCGAACCTACCCTTGCTACTCGGCTTAAAGGGGACTACCGCACGGGCAAGCGTCTGAACATGAAGAAGATCATACCCTACATCGCTAGTGACTACACCAAGGACAAGATTTGGCTCCGCCGAACCCGTCCCAGTCAGCGTGAATACCAAGTCCTCATCGCCTTAGACGATTCTCGATCAATGTCCGAATCTCATTCCGTCCATCTCGCATATCAAACGCTCGCTCTCGTCTCCAAAGCTCTCACACGACTCGAAGCTGGAGACATCGGCATAGCCAAGTTCGGAGAGTCCGTGGACATCCTGCACGGGTTCACTGAAGGTGCATTCAGTGATCAAACCGGGATGAAAATCATGAGTGCATTCAATTTCAACCAGAAGGCCACGAATGTGTTATCACTTGTTGATCGGAGTCTGGAGGTGCTGGAGAAGGCTCGGGAAAAACGGTCGTCAGCGTCATCAGCGGATTTGTGGCAGCTAGAGGTCATCATATCTGATGGGATTTGTCAGGATCATGAACAGCTTCGTTCGGTGCTGAGGAAGGCGGAGGAGCAAAGGGTGATGATTGTTTTCATCATCATCGATTCATTGGACACTGCGCGCGGTCCCAAACAAGGATCCATCCTGTCTATGGAGAAAGCGGACTTCAAGAATGTCGATGGGCGAATGGAGCTTCAACTCAAACGTTATTTAGACTCATTTCCGTTTGAGTATTATGTTGTATTGAGGGATGTGGAAGCTCTTCCAGGAGTGTTGGCAGCTACTTTGAAACAATTCTTTGAAAGGATATCGGAGGAGTAGTAGGACCGTAGCTAACTTTACGAAAAGTATTATAATTCTTGCATCATACCAATAGGCTTCCTCAAACTAAAACTAAAACTGAGCATTGTACGATGTGAACATTAGGTTTTCAGAGTGTTAATGAGAATCAACCACCGTAACTGTGGAATCATTCCATCTACCCGCTTGGTCATGCCAAACCTCAACACTACCCATCGCAGTACCCTAAGGGCCTTGGCTCTTGAGTTCTGGAAAATGGACATAGAAATTTAAACGATAACAATTGGACCGTACGTAGTCTAGGGTTGCGCACGAAACGCTAGATTTTGATACACCAGGGTTTCGGACCGGTAAGTTACCGGTTAGTTACTGGTAACTTACCTCCCCTCGCTGGAGGGGACCAGGAGGGGTTTTCAGCTAGGTAACTTACCTGTCATGTGATGACATATGGGCAGCAATATCACGACCATACTCGATCCTATTGCATTGATATTTTATTTACAACCTCAAACAAAGCACCGTGGTGATTCTCAATGAATTATACTTCAGGAGAAAGAAAAACGTGTAAATTAACACGAAGGTGAAGATGGTCGAAAAAAATTGCAAATGGCGCGCGCCAGTCATGTGAGGTCACACGTGATAAAGTAAGTAACGGTAAGTTACCGTCCCCCTTGGGGAGGGGTCGGTAAAAAACGGTATGTTACCTCCCCTGGAGGTTTCGTGCGCAACCCTAACGTCGTGGTCACTGGTAACTTTAAACTGGTTCTCGAAAGGTCTACGAAATAAATAACAAAAAGAAGAATCTTTCGCCTTGATATAGCAGCAACTTGTTTCGATCAAGTGACCTCGGGGTTATGGGCCCCGCGCGCTACCACTGCGCCATGCTGCTTCAAGGTACCTCGAAGTAGAATAATATATGTGAAGGATCTGGTGACGTAGATTGAATATTAAAAAATTGCTAGTGGTGTACCCATAGTTTGTGCATCGTTATACATGTCGTGACTAAATAACACATCTCAGAAATCTATTTACTGCGACTTGACCTGCCAGAGTGAAGTGATCCAGTCCCCCACAGCCAAGAACTTGGCGTAACCTTCTTCCCCCATGAAACCACCAGCGACTATTACGAAATGGCCTATGCAGACTGTGAAAACGACTGGTGAGGAAAAGACTTGAAGAAAGGGTCGTTGAGCGTACCTGCCGCAAGCACAGACATGATGGCAGACAGCGAGAACGATTGTTCGCCCAAAGTTCCTTGTTTAACAGCACTCAAAAGATCTGTGGAAGTCGGTTTCTTCGCGGTGGGCTGTATAGACGCAAATATTCCGTTGTTGAGCACGAATACAGTCTTGGCTTCTTCGGAAACAATTTCTATAGAATACGGGGATTAAGTTAAGCTGGGAATGCACTGCCGAAGCGGCTACATTACCTTTCACAGCCTGGTTGTCGCCAGCGCCCGCGTCCATGCCTCCTCTGAACCAATCTTTGATACGTTTCATCTCCCCCAGAGACGCTGTCTTGGAGGAATGTAACTCCTTAAAAGAGTAGAAAGACAGGCCCTTGCCGTCTTCGAGCGCGTAAGCTTTAGCCAGAGTGTGTCGAATAGTCTGGCCACCGCTTAAATCGCCAAGATACCGCACATATGAATGTGCCAACAAGGGAGCAGGGTCGGCTGAATTGGCCAAGTCCTGTATTCGAGTCACATATTCTGTCAGAGCCGCTGGCGTGTTGGCCATGAGATCTGAATGTATCCGGTGCGTCTTCCACGAAGACTCGGGGACCTGAAGGAGGCATGAAATATCGGCGGCTAGCGAGGGTGCACGCTGGAGCAGGGCTGGGTTGTACGTGGGTTCCAGGACTGGGTGGGTGCTGTGGCGGTCCAAAGCGCGCTCAAACGCACTACATGACATGTCCAGATTATTTCGGAAATGAGAGAATACCACTCACTCGTAGATGTACCACAGCATCATCAAGAAACGAGCGTACTCCTCCTTCGAGAGCTCGCCCCGTAGCAGGGCCTCCGCTCCCTCACTGTGCTCAACATTCTGGTGGACTTCCTTGGTGCTCTCCTTGAGAACGGCAGAAAGGGGCTGCGAGTAGTCTGTGATAGACGGCATAGGGTGGTGGTAGTGATGGTAGAAGGGATAGAAAGGTTACGCACTGCGGCCTAAATTGATTGGAAACGCTGTGGTATTTATGTAACCCGACTCGTAGCCCACACAGCTGGATCAAGACAATCTTCGCCGGAACCTCTGAGTGATGCTGATTCGGATCCGGAAGGCAGTTCTGATTCTTCTGAAGGAGTAATTAGAAGACTTAGTGCAGCGCCACAGGTCGATCCAGTCTTATCTGATAACGATGTAGGGAGATAACCGGGCCCAGAATCTTATCAGAATGGCCCCTATATTCCTTGGCAAAGATAAGCCGATCTATTTTACTAATTACAATACACGGGGTTGTAGGTAGCGAGGTGGTAGTACAACGTTTTAAAGATCGAAAAACAAAATGGGTCCCGTGAGAAGATCGAAAAATGCATGGGCTGAGTTCGGAGAATACAGTCATCCATCATGACTCGGCAGAAAAATGCTGTAGATCGAATTATGTCGTCAGAATGAGCCAAGCTCGCAGCATCCAACACACTTACAGTCTGTATATGAGCCATCGTAGGTGTGGCGGGAATAGAGATAGCTCGAATCCGTGGGGTGATCTTTGTAGGTGATTCCCTCTCCCTCTCCTTGTCCGACCAATCGGAATCCCACTCTGGAAACCTCACTTTCAGATCAAGCGAAAGCGGTACGGGCCGTAGAGGTTCCGGGTCTAGGTCTTCACGCGCCTCATCGACATCGACATCGGACGTTTTGTCCGAGTCGACGTCGCTTGCGTTCTCGTAGGCTAGTGTCACAGTTGTAGACCCATGAGTATTTGACCGTGAATGATCTAAGTGATGGTCAGTCTACGGGGAAGGGGCGATCAAGACGCGAGAGATATTTGACATACTGGGGCTCGTTCCCATGAGGACACCGCCGCCAATCACGCGCCATGAGACGGGGAAGTATCCTCTTTTCATGTTTTCTTCCTTCAATGACGTGGGTTTGGGGGGCAGGTCATTGTTCACTGACAGCGGCCGTTCTATCGGTTTCTTTTCTCCAATTTGTTCATGGATGCTACGCAGTCATTCAGATATATGCCTGTGGTTTTAAATTAGACACTCACAACCGGCAGGAATCACCGTTCGGACACCTCCGGTCCGCTTTGTAGTATCTACAAAGTTTGGCTGAAACGATCAATATTGAGTTTGGAGTCCTTACGAAATCAAGTCATCAAAACGCGTACTTTTATATTTCAATGACGCCGTAGAACACGTCTGAGAGGTTTGACGGGGGGAGGCAGCATGGCTCGAACTAAACGCGCTAGGAGCAAAACAAGGAGAAACGATCGTGGTTTGACCATGGGCGGGAACGATAATGGGGTTCGTATAGTCACGACCGTCGCGATCTTTCTCCATAGACGCGGTCTCATCGGAAGGCGAGCTGATCGGCGAGGTCGGCAGTGGTAGAGCATAGCACTGATCTGGATGATGTGGAAGAGACGGCGACCATAGCGGCGGCGCTCCGCCATAGACTCCGGGGAAGGGCGGAGGAGAAGCTACGTAGCACGGGTAATGAAGTGGCGGCTCCCCCGCTGCTGACTGGTTTTCAAGGAATTCTACAAAGAGTCAGCGACAGAATTCAAGTCCTGACAGGAAAAAATCACGTTTATACGGGTAGCGAACGTCATTTCTTTTGATATCTGCTAGTTTGTCGCTCATAGAAGGGAGATCTAGTTGGACTTTTAGCGACTAGTGCCCATCAAGGTGAAACTTGACGCGTACCAGGGTCCACGGGGTGAACAAATCGACACCACAGCCCGTTCGAACAACTCCCCGATAGGAAGTAACGACACGCCTTGGTGCTTCGATTCACTGGTGTAGGTCCGATGACGTGAGCAAAGTTGCATTCCTCGGCGGACTTGGGACATTGTGCGATCTGGAAGAACTTGCAGGGTTTTGCTGCAAAGCAGAGAGGGAAAAATGACTCAGAAAAACATTTGCCAGGTCGATGAAACTGAGCACGTACTATGTCTTTTCTTAAGTGGTGGTGGTTTCTTCACCTTTTCTGTTATGGGCAGCATCTTTGAATGAGGGCGGATATCGCAGAGGTTATGCAGTAGATCGTAGGACTGCGTGGAGGGCGAAAGGGAAAGCTTGAGCCAGACGGTTATTATTCTCCTTAAATAATAAGGGGAAAAGGATCATCGAACCCTCCGGCGCCCAACTCTAATATCCGGCCCAACGTTTGCTGAAATATATCATAGACAGAGATCAAATCGGGAAGGATTGTCTCAGCGAACGTGAACAAGAGAACAATGAGAGACTGCTATCCAGGCTGACGTCCACAGTTAATATTGACTGTACAATTCGTTTCCGCACCTCCCGTTCTGGATACAAAGTTTCCCAGCACGAGGAAACCTGGAGCATGAGCGGGAATTTATGAAGGCATCCGTGACAAGAAGGACGAGAAAGACAATAAAGACCCAGCAGATGGACTGGTCCCGGCTGATGGTATCCCGCACTTATTGTTACTATGCTCTAATGACGAGCACACGGCCTGTACCTGTCTTATTGTTTGCCACAAATCGGGGGGCTGCCACTGCAAATGGCAAGTGCCGCCGTCTACTTTCCCCGATGGTGAATCAAAGCGTGATATTTGCAAGGCTTTCAGTTTAATATTGCGTTGCTGTCTAGGAAACGCATACCAAGTTAGTGCACAATGCACCGATGGAGGGAGCATACCACGGTAATGACTCGTATAGCTGGACACAACGTGTTTTCCGAGTCAGAAAATTATTGACGTGGACAGGGTGAGGGTGTTGACTTTATCACCACTGAGAAAAAACTTTAAGTTTGTCGGCTTCGGCATGATCGAGCCAGGCACGCCCAGTTGACGATGCCCACCGTCAAAGAACCTCCTGAGTCCCGCCGACGCCGCCAGAACTGCTCGATTCTTCCGAGATTTTTTGGCGAGACATCCAGCCATGGCTACAAAGCCGCGGGTACCAGCTGCGCCGGCGCTATCGCCCCGGATGGATCCCAGCATGGAAGCAGCACAAAACTTCGCTGTTCTGGTGGGAATTTGAAGACTCAATAAAGGCGCATGTACGTCTTAATTATCGATTGGCATGGATATTCACATATTCTTTCTCTCTTCTAGCACCCGTCAGTGATGGACGCGAAGCGCATTTCGGATGAGAAGCCGGTGGTGCTCAAACGGATCCTCGTGTCGCAGCACCCTCACGAGGAAGAAGTGGTGAAATACCTCAGCTCCGTGTCCGATGCGAAGAACCACTCGAATGCTCTCATTGAGGTTCTTACACTCCCTGGGGACGAGGAAGTGAAGATTCTCGTCATGCCTTTGCTTCGGCGCTTCGACGATCCTCCGTTCGATACCATCGGTGAAGTCGTCGAATTTCTCCGTCAAATCTTCGAGGTATGCTGAGGGTCGTGCGTGCCGCATGTCAACAGCTGACATTGTAAGCACACTAGGGACTTCAATTTCTGCACCATCAAAACATTGCTCACCGGCATGTTCGCGGCGCCTGTTCCTTTTACCCCCCAGCTAATTGTCTTACCTTTTCGTATAGAGACGTGGGTGTTTTGAACATACTTATGGATGGTTCGATGTTCCCAGACGGCTATCACCCTGCGTGCCAATCCAGGACACCAGACTTCAAGCACAAAGCCCGGTTCGTCTCTCGGACCAGCTCTTCGCCACGATACTTCCTCATTGACTTTGGCTTGTCGATCCGGTTCAATGATTCCGAAAAACGCCTCGCCGTCCCTATTCGCGGAGCCGACAAGACTGTGCCCGAGTTCAAAGAGCACCCAGGAGCTCTCTATGACCCTTTTCTAACAGATATATACTATCTGGGTAATTTTATCAGAGAACACTTCTTCGAGGTGAGCTTATCCGTTCCATTGCGGAAGAGCAGGGTTGATCATGACCGCAGGGCTCGGATTCACCAGTCAAGGCAAAGTTAGGTCTCGAGTTCATCAAACCATTAGTGGACGAAATGTGTTGCTCAAATCCACTGAAGCGGCCCTGCATTGACGACGTTGTTCAGCGGTTTGAAATAATTCGACGGTCGCTACCAGAACGCAAGCTCAAAGCTCGGTTGGTCAATAAAGACGAAGACTTTATCGAGTCGGTGGAACTGAGCTTTGCACACTGGCGCAGGCGAATACAACATCGCATTCACCACGATCCACCGGTCCCAATTCCGTAAACATACCGTTCTACATCCACTGAAAGTGCTTTACCCATTGCTACGACTGTTGGTCGATACCTACCTGTCTTTCTATACCCACTCTTTCTGCGCGCGACATCCCTATTTCAGATGAGATGGACCACGGTAGCATTCTAAATAGGCGGCGCTGATTGCTTGTCTTGACGTTGTTCCGTTCCCAAGTTCACCGCTGCCTCCTTACTCAGATCGATATCCACCATATTACAAACGATGAGTAGGTTAGAGTTTATATAAGATAATACATATACTACATTCGAAGCGGTCATTGTCAGTCAGAATTCCCCATTAGTGAGTATCGTTAGTATTGGTATCAGTCGTAAGTAGAGGCGTTCGTTCCGTTGCGGTTTCAGGGGACGTAGGTCGTGAATGTGATGGTGCAATGGGTGTTCGTGATTCTTCTGTCAAAACGGTCCGCGTCGCCAGATGTGGTGGCTGAGTGACATCTGCCTTGCACACCGGACACTGATGGACATGAGAAAATGGATAGCCCAAACGTAAAAGTAAGCACATACGAGCTTTTTCCGCTGAATCAACCATTCATCCACTTCGTCCAGATGAAAAATGTGATGACAAGGCAGTACCCTAACCTTGTCACCCTTGGCAAACTCTGAAAGACAGATGGCACACTCTTGCTGATTCTCGAACCACGGATGCGTGACTTCGGGCTTTGGCGGTCTTGATGTAGATGGTCGCTCTGTTGATGTCTCGTGCTGCTCAGCTGATTCTACAACTCCACGTTCGAGGTCAATCGTAGATTTCGGTGGTTGGGCAGGGTGCAAGCCTTCGCCGCCCTCGTGCTTCTCCCAGCCCGCCCCCGTCCAGACTTGCCATGGCAAGTTCCGGACTATATCTTCGGGAGCACGATCGCGCTGGGCAGCTCGTGCGGCTCGAATGCGATGAATGAGAAGAGTCATGAACGTAAGAGCTGAGGGAAGTAAAAGGATGACAATAAAGGTGACAATAGGACTGAAGGGGAATGAGAGAATGCCGTTAAACGAATTGATACGACGTACGAATACCACTCCCAAGTGGAGTAGTCCGCGGTAATAAGCAGAGACAGCGTGCGGAGGCCAGAATGTGAAGTGTTCGAGGCTGCGATGAGAGCTGAGAGTTGTACGTAGTCAGAGTGCTTGATGTAAGTGGCAGCAATCTTGACATCAGAAGCGTCCTCTGCCAACAGGTCATCCATTGTCACTTCATCGGAGAGCGACAAACGCACCAGGACTGTACATGTTCACGAGGGTGTCAGGGAGCCCTGAGATATTCGGGTTCTCTCCTCCGACAACGACAGCTCGTGCTCCCAGCCGCTGCGCTTCTCGCACCTTGTTCACAAACTCGCATTTACCTCGTTGTACAAGAGCTATCCACGTCTCAGACGGGTCTGGCTCGTACGGCCCGCTTAAGCACAATCGAGGACATCCGGTGTTGGGAAGAAGGTCAGATGCAGAGTGGTCCGTGGAGCATGGTGTCGTGAAGGTGTTAACTGGGATCACGTAGCCCAAAATTGGACCTGTGATTTCTGCTCCAAATGCAGCTACAGGACATGGTCAGCACGGTATACCTGGCCTTGAGATGAAGAGAGTACCTGGCCGTGAAGAGAAGGAAATAACAGGGGATCGATCTACGACAGAGACAGTGCTTTCAGCTCCCCATGCCCAGCCCCACCAGCTCTTCTCCGTCCGCGATCCGAACGAGAATATGTGTCGTGAACGAACGCTGGAGACGAGAGAAAGTACGAGAATGGGGCAGAGCAATCTGCGCATGGTGGTGGTGGCCGTCAAGTCTGAGGATCGCCTAGATTGCTCTGGTATTCCGCAAGTGACGGGTATTCCACGTGGTTCATCACTCGATGTCTCTCAATCCTGCGTAAATATTGCGTATCTGGGGCTTTATTATTGACACTACTTGGGTCCTTATATCATGGATATAGGGCGCGCAACGGGTGGTCTACTGTAGAATGTCACCATGCCTCTACCGTCCCTGTTTGTATATTTCTGCGCGAATTTATGCGACATACCATATCGGGACAGTTCAGAGGGACCAAAAAAATTCTTTCAATCTTCTTTCCTATTTCTCAGACAGGACGCGCGGGTTATGCTCCATTTTATACAGAGGCGATGCCTGAATAGGCCTTTTCGTCTCTATCGAGCATTGTCTACCGCTTCCCGAGGAGCACGAGCTCCCAGGGATGCCGAATCCCGCTCACCACAGGCTCAGCCCACAGGCTCACGCTCACCGTTCACTCGTTCCCTTTATATCTATGACCTTCCAGAGGACTACGACCCAACGGCTGTGGTAGGGGCCATCGGCGAAGAACCCATACACCGAATCAGCCTCGGAAAGGACGACATGTATGTGAACTTCTGGTCGCCCAACCAAGCCTCGCGAGTTTTGAATCGTACTAGTGGGACATTGTCAGTCCTAGGCTGGGACTCCTCTGTCAGATTCAACAAAAGTCCTCAGGACATGCTTTCGGCCAGTTCTGTTGCTCATTTGGGCATTGCGCATACTACCCGCGCGATCTTTGTCTTCGGCGAGTCCGTGCAGGACAAGTCCTTGGAAGAGTGGAGGGAGTTGGCCCTTCAGTAC
Source organism: Armillaria cepistipes (assembly GCA_900157415.1). Lineage (NCBI taxonomy): Eukaryota > Fungi > Basidiomycota > Agaricomycetes > Agaricales > Physalacriaceae > Armillaria > Armillaria cepistipes. Next base: position 5,721,776 of record FTRY01000001.1, read on the forward strand.
GGACCATTAGAGAGTGTACATTTTGGGAAACAAAAGGACGATTCCACGTTTCTCGTTATCACATTTTTGTCCTCTGAACACGCTCGTAAGGTATTGTCAATCATAAAATTCGACGGAACTGTCCACGCTGACATTTTGTTGTATAGGCTATGTCAGGACTGAAAAATAGGCATACTGTCAAGTACCGGCGTGACTTTGAAGCTTCGAATAAGCCCGACGTCATGAGACGCGTCTTGCTGTCGGGACTCAGCTCTACTCTTTCCACACCTGTCTTGACAAACCACGTACTCGATACAATTGCATCGGTTGGCCACGGAGAGAAGATAGTCAAATTTTCGCGCAGCGGTCCCAAGATTGGCAAAGCGGTAAGAAAGGCTCGTGTTTTCTGCTTCTATCTACTAACACTATTTTTCTTAGGTCATTGACTTTACCTTACCTTCCCAAGCAAAACTATTTTACGACTCTTTCCGGGCTGCGAACACGAACCCATATGGACTGACGGTGGAGCTGCAGCCAACCAGACCCGTAAATCCATTTCTGTACCAGGCAATCCACTGTGGTGCCTCCAGAACCATTCGTTTGTACACGGAGAAGGATGAAATTCCCAGGGACAAATTAATGGAGGACTTCAATTTGCTGGGGCGCGTCACCCAAATTTATTCAAAACAGTACGCATGATATATTTCATCGACGTCAGTGACGCCTAACCCGTTTGCAGGGGAATAGCGCTCATTACTTTCAGCTCTCTCTTTGATGCGCTGAAAGCTATCAGCGACCTTGCAGCTGGGCGTCATACTCTTATTGGTTATAAGGGTCTTCCGGTGTCGTTTTCCAAGAACGACCTCCAGGTGCCCCTGAAATCGGCTATTATTGCTGAGCCAAATGGCATCAGAGATGAGGAGGTTGACTGGAAGGCAGAGAGAGCCGATCCTGCGGGCAATATTGCTAATGTTGTGGCCCCGGAGACCTCACCGGTTGATGCTAGTAGCTTGGAGCAGGCGTTGGAAACGACACCCGCTCCTTCAGAGGCTGTAGAGACTGCTGCCGCTGAACAGGATACTGTTGCTTCTGCAGATGTAGCTGTAGAGAGCCCCGCGAAGACGACGGAGCCAGTACCGTCTAATAGCAGTTCTTAGCCTAAAATTATTCTACTTTACTATTTGATGACGTCACTCGCTGAGTTGCTTTCGGAGTCGAATATCTCTGAGGCTTCTCCTTCCATGGCACCTGCCAACTTCTGCTGACACGTCGAGAAAGTTCCACTCAAATCCAGTTGATAAAGACGCAAGGTTTACATGTGAAAGGTGCACGAGTGACTTGGACCCAGTTACGATGGTCAATCATGCCTCATCACCAACACGACGACGACCATACGCTCGCCTCGCTCACCTGATTCTATTTTTCTCGGTAGCGATAGCTTTCCTGTACTTCTCGGGGATACCTTTGATCGTAAAGTCAGCCTGGTATGGCGATAAATATAGCATTGGCACCTTTGACAGCAACTTCCACGACCTGACCACCAATATGCGTGCCCTCTTCGTCTACTGTCTTGGTCTCTCTGCTTCCGTTTGGGCTCAGTCGAGTATCGTCGATGCATATGTTGCCTCAGAGTCGTCTATTGCCAAGGCCGGAGTTTTGGCGAATATCGGACCCAGTGGTTCCAAGTCAGCGGGGGCAAAAGTAGACATTAGCTGTATTGGTCGTCACGACGCGTACTGACGCGATTTTCCTCTTAGGCGGGTGTTGTGATTGCCAGCCCCAGCACTTCGGACCCCAACTACTTGTACACTTGGACCAGAGACTCGTCGTTGGTGTTCAAAGCGCTCATTGATCAGTGAAGTCTTCCAGTTGCACGCCATTGTCATTTCACCAACACGTTTCCAGATACACTCTAGGGCTGGACACGACTTTGCGCACTGAAATCGACAATTTCGTCTCTGCCGAAGCCACTGTTCAGCAAGTGTCCAACCCTAGTGGGACAGTCTCGACTGGCGGCCTTGGCGAGCCCAAGTTCAACATTGATCTGAGCGCGTTCACGGGCGACTGGGGAAGACCGCAGCGGGGTATATGCGCCCCATTCCTCCTGTCACAGCTGTTTCTGATAGTCTACAGACGGACCCGCCCTCCGCGCCACCGCCTTGATCACATATGCTAACTGGCTCATTGCTGACGGCAATACCTCTTACATGTCCAGCGCTGTATGGCCCATCATCAAGCTTGACCTGGGATACGTTGTTACGTCCTGGAACCAAACGGGGTATAGATATTTATTGTCGTAGTTCTACGCCGCTGACTGTCTGTGCAGCTTTGACTTGTGGGAGGAAATTTCTTCGTCGTCCTTCTTCACTACGGCTGTCCAACACCGTTCACTGCGGGAAGGCGCCACGCTAGCTACTGCCCTCGGAGACCAGTCTCTTGCAACTCAATATAGCACCCAGGCAGACAATGTTTTGTGTTTCTTACAGGTAATGGACCCTTCCCTCCTTTACGAGGAAGGCTGACTTTGATGGACAGTCGTACTGGAACCCTACTAGCCTTTTTATGACATCCAACACCGGTGGAGGTCGTTCCGGAAAAGATGCTAATACGGCCTTGGCTTCCATTCACACTTTTGACCCCGCAGCTGGATGCGACGCTGTGACATTCCAGCCGTGCTCTGATAAGGCACTGTCGAGTTTGAAGGTGTACATTGATACTTTCCGGTCGATATACTCTGTCAATAGTGGTATTGCTTCAAATGCGGCGGTCGCCACGGGCAGGTATCCAGAAGATGTGTACATGGGAGGAAACGTCAGTTTTCATTCTTTCACCCAGTTCGGGTTACTCATTATCATTGTTAGCCTTGGTATCTGACAACTTCCGCCGTTGCTGAGCAGCTTTACGATGCGATCATCGTTTGGAAGCGGACAGGATCCATCGAAGTCACCTCCATATCCCTTGCCTTCTTCCAGCAGTTCTCCTCTTCTGTCACAGCAGGCGTTTACGCCTTTTCTACTACGACATACAGCGACTTGCTGGCCGCCGTACAAACGTTTGCTGATGGTTTCTTGGCTATCAACGCCAAATATACCCCTTCGGGTGGCGGGCTGGCAGAGCAATTCAGCAGGAACAATGGGACACCTTTGAGTGCTGTAGATTTGACGTGGAGCTATGCAGCGACACTGACAGCGTTTGGCGCGAGGGCGGGTGTGGTATCTGCTTCATGGGGCGCGAGTGGGTTGACGGTGCCATCCTCTTGCTCAACCAACTCAGGTGGTGGTGGCGAAAGCACAGTGAGTATTACATTCAATGAGTATGCTACGACGGTCTTTGGCGGTGAGTGATGTACTCCTTATCAGATGATCTCTAGCTCATATATCCTTACTCAGAAAATATTTACTTGACCGGGTCGATCGATGCTCTGCAGGATTGGTCTACGAGTACTGCAATTTTGCTGAGCGCTAATAACTACCCTACCTGGAGCAGTGAGTCTTCCTAGCGCTCATTCGGTGTTTGGTGGTATTCATGCTTCCTCTCAGTTACACTCAATTTACCGCCGTCAACTTTCTTCCAGTACAAGTACATTCGCAAGTTTAATGGTGTGGTGACTTGGGAGTCTGACCCCAACAGACAATACACCACGCCAGCTTCGGGAAGTTCAGCCATTAACGATTCGTGGCGTTGATAGCTTGAATATTGTGCTGGATGATACTGTTTTTCAAATTTGCGTAGGCGTACCTGTAGAACAACGTAATTATTGAGCAATTGAAATATTTGTTTCCTGATGGTACTTAGCGGAAGAAAGGCCAAAAAAAGGTTGGAAGACTGGATTGATTGGCCATCGTAAATAGAACTATTCAATGGCTTACTGTAAGAAGTAACGGAAGTTATAATAGCGTTCTCTACTGGTGCATGAGTTGAAGTAACAGTAAATACCTCCATTACATACCTCTGAAATTTCAGACTACCGGCGTAATACGGTAACCTTGGCTGAAGTGGTGGCAAAGTGGTGGTCGGACCGAATGTGCCGGCACAAAATGATGACGTACGACGGCTTACTTCCTCTCTACATCAACGTTCAACGGCTCTCCTGTATCTCTTCCACGACTATTCACTAACGGCTTCTCTTCGACCTCTTTTTAGTTCTACACTGCAATGTCTATGCTAGACAAGTTCAAGAAGGGAGCGCAGAAGGCAGGCATCCAAGCGACGGCCTTTGTGCAAGCTAGTTCAACAAAGGTAGCCAGCGGGTCAAGGGACTTTGTGCATGGGTTCAGTCTCCCTGGAGAAGCAGAGAAAGCAGCAAAGATTCTCGACAGTTTTTTGGGTGCGTCGTACTCGATGTTTGCTGCGCGCCTATATTGACTTGGTCTTGGCATTAGCTGATCCCGAACGACCAGAGTCGGCACTAAACTCGATTCCAAAGGCTGTTCTGCACGGTGCACGAGGTACGTATTCACATCACATAACTGCCAAGGATTCTCCTTTTATCTTGCACTATTATAGGACTGGCTATCTTCCAAGTCCTCAAGGCAGGCTTCGTCTTCTCAGGGAAAGCCGGCTCAGGCCTCGTCATCGCGCGCCTCCCAGATGGCTCATGGTCCGCACCCTCGTGCATCGCAACCGGGGGCCTGGGCTGGGGTCTCCAGATAGGCGCCGACATCACCGATTTCGTCGTCGTGCTCAACAGCGAAGACGCCGTCCGGGCGTTCTCAATCGGCGGCAACGTGACCATCGGTGGAAACATTAGTGCTGCTGCGGGTCCCATCGGAACGGGGGGAAGTGTTCAAGCGACACTGGCGCACCCGGCGCCTATGTTTTCGTATTCCAAGTCTAAAGGTACGTGTATTGGTGTGTTTATCTTGGGTTCCGTGGCTTACAGGGCGCTTAGGTCTATTTGCGGGGCTATCACTGGAGGGAACTGTCCTCATTGAGCGCAAAGATGCTAACCGTGAATTCTATGGCTCACCAGTGCCTGCCCGGGACATTCTCGGTGGCCGTGTGCCTCCACCCGAGGTAGCCTCCAAGCTTTACGAGATCATTGAAGCTGCGGAAGGATTAGATGAGTCGGGGTTGCCAGAAGCTGCCTACGTCCCCACCGCCACTGGAGACCACATCCAGATGAACAGAGAAGGAAACCATATGGTCTTTGACGCTGACAGTCGCTGAATTCGTTACTCGATGGTGTTCGGTGTAGGCAGAACCACCAACTTCTTTACGGTTTTATCATTTTAACACCTCCATATTCACGTTGATATCCTTTCTTAGTGCTACCATTCTCCGCTTGTACAAACTGATCAATGAACTGGATATTTATCTGGAAAAACAGGTCAATCACGCCGTTTAGATGAATGGTAAGTAAAGTCCAGGGGTAAAGTTAGTAAACAGTAAGATTACATGGTATATACGAGGTCCGTAGGGTACGTCATTTGACAAGGTCCCCGTACTACACATGTGTAGCAGTCCGAATGCATAAATAATTGTCCGTAAATCATCCATAGCTAGTAATCCGTATAGAATCCGTATCCCTTACGCAAGGCCGTTCAAGCGAACGGCCACGAAGTCGGAATGCGCTGCAATCCATTAGAATTGAGTATCAGTAAAGAGAAGACTGAAACATACCTTCAGCCGGGTCGGTCGTGGATAGTAATTGAACGTAAGGATCTCCGCGGATGGTGGTATCATTTCCACCAGCTACGAAGTCTCCATAATTGAAGACAGCGTAAACATTGCGAACTGAGAAACTGAATGTCAGTGCGAAGCGTGCTCACAGCTAGCGCATTGCTCACGGAACGACATTCCGAGGATTAAATCGTACGTTGGAAAGGGGGGTGTAAACATGAAAGGTTGAAACTGTGATAGGTAACGTCAAGGACGATAAAGTGCATGGGGGAAATGTGTACACACCGAGCCTACACAATAAGGTCGGCCTGTCGAACCTGTAAGGTCCAGATTACTTAGAGACGGATCTCTAAAGCGTCATTAGCAATATACTAGTGGAAGGACTTTTAAACACCATACATAGTAGCATCCAAGGGATGTACATGGTAGCTATTACCGCTGAACTTGAATGTAATGTTGACTTCTTCGTCGCAAGGTAAGGTCCATACTTCGCCAAGACCTGTTATATTTATGTACTCTGCACCAGAGAAGCCCCTGTATATTGCATCCGCAACAGATCTAATTGAAGTGGCAAATTCGTTAGACGCTTCCTGAAGCTAGGGAACATATTCACGTACTTGGGTACCTGACTCAATGAAAAACCAGTATCTAGTATGGCAGTAGCCTGCTTTGAATTCGATGTCTGCTTCACCTCGGTGGTGATGGGTATCGGCTTCCCGTCCGGCCCTATTATGCCATCCTCATCTAAAAGGATCTGGAAATGTTGTTCAGTGGGTTCGTCGGTAGGAACGAAGGTGACCTCTAGCTTCGGTTCACTCTCAACATTACTATAGCCGTCTAAAAGCTCCCCAATTGATATTTCACCGGAAAAGACGTCGGTAGGATCTACATCAACATGAGGCACTGGTCACTGCGAAATGATCAACAACGAACCTTGAGTGCGTCCCAGAAGCACCGTCAAATAATTCGGGGTTGACGTGTTTTGTAGAAATATACGGTCCAAAACAGTGTATCCGACTGATGTAGTCAGATTATAGTAGATCCCGGACCCGGACGTAGGTCCAAGGCCTATGAAGCCTTTTCCAATCAGATGGTCACTGTCGGGCGTGACTTGCACTGTATTCTCTAGATAAGAATGCCGCAACGATGAGGAATAACAGAACGATAACGTACTGAACGCTTGATCCTGTACGGTGTATCCGGCGAATTCAAGAGTTGAAGTTTTTATGGGACCTATAGCGGTGAGAACAGTGACTTGAACTGGTAGTCAGGCGAGACTCACCTCCCGCTCCACCACTGGCGTAGCTGATTTCAGACGTCTTCCCAGTGTCGATACTATCAGTAACGTTGCCTGCAACCCACAAATCCGAACTAAGGCGGCCATGAGTACGGAGAGGATGTCCCACAGGAATAGCAACCTACCTGCCAGTATCGATTTGCACCGTAAAGAGTTGGCCACCAAGCGTCAAATTCGCATGATAAGTAAGATCCACAGTATTGTTCAAGGCAACAGTTCCATCCATGTTTCCCCGTCGCAGGAGTTCATGTCGAACATTGCGTTGGCCTTCGATCTTTAGTCGTAGTCCAGAAGAGTAGCCAGCAAGGCATAGCAAGGCAAAGAATACGAAAGCGGCCATGGTTGTAGAGAGACGAGATACTGGGCGCTGGGTTTTATCCTCCTGGTATTGTCAAAAACGGCAGGAAGCAAAGTAAAGGGAAATGGCAGTGAGCGGTAAGACTTGGCATTGAAGTCACTTGAAAATAGACCTGTAACGAACGCCCAGTGGCTATGGTACCCGAAGCAACTGCAAACGCGGGACAATTAAATTGTATCTTATGAGATTGTCCCAATATTCGACGAGCGACGGGATTAACATTGAGCCCCTCACTTTGTGATGCATGTCACAATCAGTGATCACTTGGGCATGATAGAAGACATAGGTCGGAGCCGCCTACTCGAGAGGTGGGGAACGAAATGACAGGTAGACAAGATATTTCCCCCCTTTTCCCTCTCTTTTCTGTAGGTATCGTGGTCATGTGAAAGCGCGGTATCAATAGATCAGTACCAAGTAAAAGATACACAGTGGAGATACGCACAAGAGTTATTCCTTCCACAGAGATGCAAAGTAGAGTAGCATAGCAATGAGGGCACCCACCGCTGGGGCGTACGAATATAGATGGGCGGTAGAGAGACAGGAATCCGCTTCGTTGACCTCCTTGAAATTGGTATCATTATAGACCTGTAATAGTCTGATACGATCTTGATCGTGAGCTTGCATTCTAGTTTGAGACCTCCGATGTGACCTTCGAATTTGACTAGTAACAGCTCGCTTGTCAACGCTCTGTATGCGCTAGAGTCAATCCATGGTCGTCACGGGAGCAAATTTCGAAAACAGCACCTCTCCGATAAGAGCTGGATGGTACCAGACGCAGATCGGGCACTGCAGTGCTGAGATCATCCGGAACGTGGTACGGGATACGGTGGCAGTGCAGTGCTTGGCGGCGGCAACAACCAAAGATTTGCCAAAAATAGAAAACTGCAGTGTGTCTACATCCTTAGTATTGTTCAAGACGGCGGTCCCATCAATGTTTCTCCCTCGTAGGAGTCCGTGACGAGTTCTAACGTCGCGCTGACCTTCGATCTCTAGTCGCAGCCCAGAAGAGTAGCCAGCAAGGCATAGCAAGGCAAAGAATACGGAAATGGCCATGATTGTAGAGAGACGAGATGCTGGACGCTGGCTTTTATTCTCCTGGTATAATCATAAACAGTAGGAAGCAAAGTAAAAGGAAATAGCAGTGAGTGCCAAGACATGGCAAAGTCTGAGAATAGACTTGTAACGAACGCCCAGTGGCTATGATCCCCGAAGTCATTGCAAACACAGGGTTATTAGCTTATATCTTACAAGACTGTCCCCATATTCGTCGAGGAACGGAGTTACACACGGTGGAAGTCGGAGCCGCCTGCTCGAGAGGTGGGGAACGAAATAACAGGTAGACAATTTACATTTCCCCTCTTCCTCCTCTTTTGTGTAGGTAGCGTGAAAGCATAATATCAATAGTACCATGCAATAGTGGAGTTACGCACAAGAGTTATTCCTTCCACACAGAGATGCAAAATAGAGAAGCATATCAGCGAGTAGCTCTAGAACCGGTGTCGTAAAAAGTCCTAGTGCATTTTGCACCCGCTGCGTACCAATATAGATGGGCGTTAGAGAAACAAAGATGCACTTCCGAGTTAACCCTGAAGTTAGTATTATTTTGGACTGTAACTGATACGATCTTGATCGTGAGCTTTGCATTCTGGTTTGAAACCCCCGATGTCACCTTGGAGGTTGGCTGAGCTCGCTTGACACCGCTCAGTATGCGCCAGAATCAATGCATGGCCGTCACGGGAGCAAATTTTCGAATACGTGATGACAGTACGTCTCCGATAAGAACTGGTTGGTATGGACAGTGGACGCAGATCGAGCACTGCAGTGCTGAGATCATCCGGAACGTGGTACCGGATATGGTGGCGGTGCTCGGCGGCAGTCCCAACTTAAAACCACGGTGTCTAAGAGAATAAGTGCCTGTGTCTTGAGATGCCGCGGATAATCAGCGTCACAGAAAGTGGATGAATTCTTGTCGCTAAGTGGTAGAGCTGACCGTTAGAATATCAAGTGTCGTACCACATACTACAGGCCGTCCCTCCCTTGGCAGATGATCAATAGGTCGTCTGTCTACTAGTACGAGAGAGTAAGGAGTGTCGCTCGCAGTACAGTCGACAACGTCGGGGCCTTCGGTTGTCGAGCTCAGGCAAGGAATCGTTCTCTTCCCCGGGTTTCAGCACTACATATATAATCCGGCGCTTCTATTAGTGTACAGGCATGGACCATGACAGTCCCTTGCCTGTTTGGGTGAGGGTTCCCTGCTGAAATATGGATGAGCGGTTGAAGAATTCTCGCTACCATTCTTCGCCTGTACCATCTGATTAATGAACTGGATATTTATTTGAAAAAACAATCACGCAGTAAGATTGTGGTATATACGAGAGTCGTAAGGAACGTCATTTGGTAAGTTCCCCGTACTACACATGTGTAGCCGTCCGGATGCATAAATAATTGTCATAAATAGTTGACCATGAATCATCCATAGCTAGCAATCCGTATAGAATACGTATCCCTTACGCAAGGCCGCTCAAGCGAACAGCCACGAAATCGGAATGCGCTGCAATCCATTAGAATTTAGTATCAGTAAAGAGGAGACTAGAACGTACCTTCGGCTGGATCGGTCGTGGATAGTAATTGAACGTAAGGATCTTCGCGAACGGTGGTATCATTTCCACCAGCTACGAAGTCTCCATAATTGAAGACAGCGTAAACATTGCGAACTGATAAGCTGAATGTCAATGCAAAGTATGCTGGCAGCTAAAATGTTACTCACGGAACGACATTCCGAGAATCATATCGTATGTTGGAAAGGGGGGTGCAAATATGAAAGGTTGAAACTGTGATAGGTAACGTCAAGGACGATAAAGTGGATGGGGGAAATGTGTACACACCGAGCCTGCGCAATATGATTGGCCTGTTGAATCTGTAAGGTCCATATTAATTAGAGACGGATCCCTAAAACAGTCATTAGCAATATACTAGTGGAAGGACTTTTAAACACCATACATAGTAGCATCCAAGGGATGTATATGGTAGCTATTACCGCTGAACTTGAATGTAATGTTGACTTCTTCCTCGCAAGGTAAGGTCCATACTTCGCCAAGACCTGTTATATTTAGGTACTCTGCACCAGAGAAGCGACTGTATATTGCATCCGCAACAGATCTATTGAAGCAGAAAATTCGTTAGACTTTTCCTGAAGCTAGGGAACATATTCACGTACTTGGGTACCTGACTGAAAGAAAAACCAGTGTCCAGGACGGCAGTAGCCTGCTTTGAATTCGATGTTTGCGCCACCGCGGTGGTGATGGGTATCGGCTTCCCGTCTGGCCCTATTATGCCATCCTCATCTAATAGGATCTGGAAATGTTGTTGAATGGATTCGTTGCCAGGGACGATGGTGACCTCTAGCTTCGGTTCACAATCAACATTACTATAGCCATCTAAAAGCTCTCCGATTGATATTTCACCGGGAAAGACATCGGTAGGATCTACACCAACATGAGGCACTGGTCACTGAGCGGAATGGTCAACTACGAACCTTGGGTGCGTCCCAGAAGCACTGTCAAATAATTCGGGGTTGATGTGTTTTGTAGAAATATACGGTCCAGCACAGTGTATCCGACTGACGTAGTCAGATTATTGTAGATGACGGACCCGGTCGTAGGTCCAAGGCCTATGAGGCCTATTCCAATCGGATGATCACTGTCAGGCGTGACTTGCACTGTACTCTCTAGATAAGAAGGCCGCAACGTAGAGGAATAACAGAACGATAACGTACTGAACGCTTGATCCTGCACGGTGTAGTTGGCGATTTGAAGAGTTGAAGTTTTTACGGGCCCTAGTAGCAGTGAGAACGGAAACTTAGACTGCTAGTCAGGCGAGACTCACCTTCCGCTGCACCCTTAGCATAGGGGATTTCAGACATCTTCCCAGTGTCGATACTATCCGTAATGTTGCCTGCAACCCACAAGTCCGAACTAAGGCAGCCATGAGTACGGAGAGGATGTCCCACAGGAATGGTAACCTACCTGCCAGTATCGATCGTCACCGTAAATAGTTGGCCACCAAGCGTTAAATTCGTATAATAGGTAAGATCCGCAGTATTGTTCAAGGCAACAGTTCCATCCATGTTTCCCCGTCGCAGGAGTTCATGTCCAGGTCGAACATTACGTTGGCCTTCGATTTTTAGTTGTAGTCCAGAAGAGTAGCCGGCAAGGCATAGCAAGGCAAAGAATGCGGTAGCGGCCATGGTTGTAGAGAGACGGCATATTGGACGCTGGCTTTTATCCTCCTGGTATTGTCATCAATGGTAGGCAGTGAGCGCCAAGACATATGAAGTCTGAGAATAGACTTGATAGACTTGTAACGAACGCGCAGTGGCTATGCATCAGCAATACGGCAGATTTGTCTGTACCTGAGGTCCCTGCAAAGACGGGATTGCGAACTTACATCTTACGAGACTGTCCCCATATTCGACGAGTAACGGAGCTACACACGGTGGAAGTCGGAGCCGCCTGCTCGAGAGGTGGGGAACGAAACGACAGTTAGACAAGTTACGTTTCCCCTCTTCTTCCTCTGTTCTGTAATAGGTAGCATAATCGTGTGAAAGCACGACATCAATAGTACCACGTAACAGCGTAGTCACACGCAACAGTTATTCCTTCCACAATGGTGCAAAGTAGAGAGAACCATAGCAGTGAGTAGCTCCGGAACCGTTCTAAAAAGTCTTAGTGTATTTTGCACCCTGCGTACCAATATAGATGGGCGTTACAGAGACAAGTCGTAATGCGCATCGTTAACCGTGAAGTTGGACCTGTAACTGATACGATTTTGATCGTGAGCTTTGCATTCTGGTTTGAAACCCCCGATGTGACCTTGGAAATTCAACTGAGCTCGCTTGACAACGCTCCGTATGCACCAGAGTCAATGCATGGCCGTCCCGGGAGCAAATTTTCGAATACGTGATGACAGTACAAGTGATTGAGTGGACGCGGATCGCGCACTGCAGTGCGCGATCGATCATCCGGAAGGATATGGTGGCGGTGCTTGGCGGTTCTTCTTTCGTTCTCTGGGTCTTCAAGTTCGTGGTCCTTGCCTGTTCCTTCCGGTCTGTCCAGTTCATCGTGCGCCGCCTTTTCCTAGACTCGTAACCGTCTCTCCAGACACTCGACGTTGCAAGCAAGAAAGTGTGATCAGACGTCAAGGGTCAGAGAGACGGTAACCAGTCTAGCCTTTTCCCTTGTCTCCCCTGCTTTACTAAACCTTTTCTTCCCTGTCCCGTTCTCGTTTCCTGTGTTTGCGTGCCTTGCATCGTGGTTTCTGTGTTTGCGCTCCGGTTGTGTTCCCGTGCATCGTTGTTCCTGTGTTTGCGTTGCAGTTGTGTTCCTGTTCGACCCCCTAGGCACCAAGGACTCAACACGCAAAGATACTAGAAAATTATACCATTAAAGCACCGAGTATTCCTACGTACACCCACATTAGCTACTGGGGCTAGCCACGAGCAAGCGCCACCGCGTCTCTGTACATAGATTACGGGTTGCGGTTTCAAAAAATAGAGTCAAAAAAAAAGTTGCGGTGTTTTGATCCCGCGTCCGTGTATCGTGCTTGCCTTCCCGTTGCGTTCGTTTCCGTGGGCCCGATTCCCTGGGGTACGTGCGTCATGTCTCATAGCTGTATTTGGTCATATTTGGCTCCTTGCCACCTGGCGTAGGGCCTTTTCCCATTTCCATACAATTATTACTCCACTCTCACTTTGACTTCGCCGTTTTCACAGAACAGTTTTTATCGCACTGATAACAATATGTTCATTTCGCGCACGGCCATTGAAATATTGACGTTGCATTGGCCGGTCCCGAGCAGACGGAAAACCTCTCTACGTTGCATTCATCGATCTCGTTAGCCTTCCCATCCACTGATTAACCCACTCTCTGGACTAAGATCGCGGACCCATCGTTAATCCTTCTCGTATTGGATTCTATTTCTGACTGCCGGCAGAATTCATAAGGTCGATCTTCAGAGAACACTATTACGTGAAAGCGTCCACAGCCAGGAAGTCTGTAAACGCCTTCTTCGGAGTAGAGAACTTAGTACACACCATTCCTCCGAAAGATGGCGTCTCTCATCTCATATCTCCTTGCGATATCTCTATCGACATTGACGCGGTATTGCTAGCACAACTTGAATACATTCAGAAACCATTTATTCGTCGGTTGCTCGGCGGACGTCGCCAACCAATCGCCAACTGCTCCCTTGTTGCATTGCTGTTTTCAGAGACGTGAATGTGGCCGGTCAAAAACCATCGTATTATACTCGCCCTATGATATTGGCAGTACGCTCAATGCTCTTCCGGCAGACCACTTTTTGTCCTATGCTATGGCCGAGTCTCTCAACTTGCGCTACTGCTCTAAGCCTCAAACAGTAGGCTATCCGCCAGTAAGGCCCCAGAGGCATCCTTCCGCTCCTACATGAATGTACCTATTCCCGTGCATAGAACACCTTAGTCCGACTGTTGACATCATCGCGTACTCTTGCCGTGGACGTGCTTTGTGGTACTGTGACAGGATCACAACCCTTGGAAGATTTGTGATCTGATTTCTTTTAGTCCTTTCTCCTACTTGCCACCGGTCCTCTTGCGAATATATTGCAATCGGCTGCCTCTCCTTTTGAAGTCAGTACATGTCCTAGATGATATGAAAATTGTAGGAGCTCTCGCTAAATATGTCTTAAATGTCTTCCGCATTTTTAGTATTGTACCGTTATATTATTCATACATGACTGCCTTTCTTTTGCACCCCATGAAGAATCTCTCCTCCGCGCGACACACTCAGCAGCGTGATCACAACGGTATGAGCCTTCGTGGCCACAGCACTGTAGGCCCGGCCGTTCCTTATTGGGACCTTGTGCCGGTAACAACACCAACAACACCAACACTGCCACGGTGCGCAAACGGTCTATCTACGAGAATAAGTATCGAGCACTGCCCGTGTCTTGAGATGCCGCGGATCATCAGGATGAATTCTTGTTGCTAAGTGGTAGAGCTGGACGTTGTCATACAGACTTGATACACACCGTCCCTCCCTCTGATCAATAGGCCGTCTGTCTACTAGTACGAGAGACTAGTGTCGCACATCGCAGTGCAGTCGACAACATCAGGGTCTTCGGTTGTCGAGCTCAGGCACGGAATCGTTCTCTTCCCCGGGTTTCAGCATTACAGGCATGTACTACAATGACAGTCCCTCGCCTATTTGGTTTGCGAGGGTTCCCCGCTGAAACATGGATGAGTAGCTATAGAATTCTTGCCACCATTCCTCGCCTGTACCACCTGATTAATGAACTGGATATTTATCTGGGTCAATTACACAGTAAGATTATGGTATATACGAGGTCCGTAAGATACGTCATTTGACAGGGTCTCCCGTACTGCACGTCCGGATGCATAAATAATTGTCCATGAATCATCCATAGCTAGCAATCCGTATAGAATACGTATCCCTTACGCAAGGCCGCTCAAGCGAACAGCTACGAAGTCGGAATGCGCTGCAATCCATTAGAATTTAGTATCGGTAAAGAGAAGACTAAAGCATACCTTCAGCCGGGTCGGTCGTGGATAGGAGTTGAACGTAAGGATCTCCGCGAATGTTGGTATCATTTCCACCAGCTATGAAGTCTCCATAATTGAAGACAGCGTAAACATTGCGAACTGAGAAGCTGAATGTCAATGCAATGTATGCTGGCAACTAGCATAATACTCACGGAACGACATTCCGAGAATCATATCGTATGTTGGAAAGGGGGGTGCAAATATGAAAGGTTGAAACTGTGATAGGTAACGTCAAGGACAATAAAGCGCATGGGGGAGATGTGTACACACCGAGCCTACGCAATATGATCGGCCTGTTGAATCTGTAAGGTTCAAATTAATTAGAGACGGATCCCTAAAGCAGTCATTAGCAATATACTGGTGGGAGGACTTTTAAACACCATACATAGTAGCATCCAAGGGATGTACATGGTAGCTATTACCGCTGAACTTGAATGTAATGTTGACTTCTTCCTCGCAAGGTAAGGTCCATACTTCGCCAAGACCTGTTATATTTATGTACTCTGCACCAGAGAAGCGACTGTATATTGCATCCGCAACAGATCTAATAGAAGTAGCAAACCCGTGAGACTTTTCCTGAAGCTAGGGAACATATTCACTTACTTGGGTACCTGACTCAATGAAAAACCAGTATCAAGCATGGCAGTAGCCTGCTTTGAATTCGATGTCTGCTCCACCGCGGTGGTGATGGGTATCGGCTTCCCGTCTGGCCCTATTATGCCATCCTCATCTAATAGGATCTGGAAATGTTGTTGAATGGATTCGCCGTCAGGGACGATGGTGACCTCTAGCTTCGGTTCACAATCAACATTACTATAGCCATCTAAAAGCTCTCCGATTGATATTTCACCGGGAAAGACATCAGTAGGATCTACATCAACATGAGGCACTGGTCACTGAGCGGGATGGTCGACTACGAACCTTGAGTGCGTCCCAGAAGCACTGTCAAATAATTCGGGGTTGATGTGTTTTGTAGAAATATATGGTCCAGCACAGTGTATCCGACTGACGTAGTCAGATTATTGTAGATGACGGACCCGGTCGTAGGTCCAAGGCCTATGATGCCTGTTCCAATCGGATGGTCACTGTCAGGCGTGACTTGCACTGTATTCTCTAGATAAGAAAGGCGGAACAATGAGGAATAACAGAACGATAACGTACTGAACGCTTGATCCTGTACGGTGTATCCGGCGAATTGAAGAGCTGAAGTTTTTACGGGCCCTGGTAGCAGTGAGAACGGAAACTTAGACTGCTAGTCAGGCGAGATTCACCTCCCGCCGAACCCTTAGCGTAGGGGAGTTCAGACATCTTCCCAGTGTCGATACTATCCGTAATGTTGCCTGCAACCCACAAGTCCGAACTAAGGCAGCCATGAGTACGGAGAGGATGTCCCACAGGAATGGTAACCTACCTGCCAGTATCGATCATCACCGTAAAGAGTTGGCCACCAAGCGTCAAATTCATATAATAGTCAAGATTCGCATTATTGCTCAAGGCGACAGTTACATCCATGTTTCCCCGTCGCAGGAGTTCATGTCCAGGTCGAACATTACGTTGGCCTTCGATTTTTAGCTGTAGTCCAGAAGAGTAGCTGGCAAGGCATAGCAAAGCAAAGAATGTGGTAGCGGCCATGGTTGTAGAGAGACGACATACTGGACGCTGGTTTTTATCCTCCTGGTATTCTCGTAAATGGTAGGCAGTGAGCGCCAAGACATGAAGTCTGAGAATAGACTTGTAATGAACGCTCAGTGGCTATGCATCAGCAAAACGGCGAATTTGTCTGTACCTGAGGTCACTGCAAAGACGGGATTGCGAACTTACATATTACGAGACTGTCCCCATATTCGACGAGTAACGGAGTTACACACAGGGGAAGTCGGAGCCGCCTGCTCGAGAGGTGGGGAACGAAATGACTCTTCCTCCTCTGTTCTGTAGGTAGCATGATCATGTGAAAGCACGACATCAACAGTACCACGTAACGGCGTAGTCACACGCAACAGTTATTCCTTCCCCAGAGGTGTAAAATAGAGAGAAGCGTAGCAGTGAGTAGCTCCGGAACCGTCCTAAAAAGTCTCATTATATTTTGCACCCGCTGCGTACCAAGCGTTACAGAGACAAGTCGGATGCGCTTCGTTAACCGTGAAGTTGGACTGATACGGTTTTGATCGTGAGCTTTGCATTCTAGTTTGAAACTCCAGATGTGACATTGGAAGTTCAACTGAGCGCTCCATATGCGCCACTGGAGTAAGGCCGTCACGGGAGCAAATTCTCGAATACGTGATGACAGTACGTCTTCGATGAGTGGTTGAGTGGACACAGATCGAGCCCTGCAGTGCTGAGATCATCCGGAAGGCGGTATCGGATATGGTGGCGGTGCTTGGCGGTAGTCCCAACATAAAACCACTTCGTTCTCTGGGTTCAAGTTCGTGGTCGTTGCCTGTTCCTTCCGGTCTGTCCAGTTCATCGTGCGCCGCCTTTTCCTAGACTCGTAACCGTCTCTCTGGACACTTGACGTTGCAAGCAAGTGTGATCAGACGTCAAGGGTCAGAGAGACGGTAACCAGTCTAGCCTTTTCCCTTGTCTCCCCTGCTTTACTAAACCTTTTTTTCCCTGTCCCGTTCTCGTTTCCTGTATTTGCGTGCCTTGCATCGTGGTTTCTGTGTTTGCGCTCCGGTTGTGTTCCTGTGCATCGTTGTTCCTGTGTTTGCATTGCAGTATTGAATACATTCAGAAACCATTTATTCGTCGGTTGCTCGGCGGACGTCGCCAACTGCTCCCCTGTTGCGTTGCTATTTTCAGAGACGGGAATGTGGCCGGTCAAAAAATCATCGTATCATACTCGCCCTATGATATTGGCAATACGCTCTATCTCTTCCGGTAGACCACTTTTGTCCTATGCTATGGCCGAGTCTCTCGCCCTCACTAGAGCCAACTTGCGCTACTGCTCTAAGCCTCAAACAGAAGGCTATATCAATTCCGCCAGCAAGGCTCCAGAGGCATCCTTCCGCTCCTACATGAATGTACCTATTCCCGTGCATAGAACCACCTTAGTCCGACTGTTGACATCGTCGCGTACTCTTGCCGTGGACGTCCTACAATGGCTTTGTGGTACTGTGACAGGATCATAATCCTTGGAAGATTTGCGATCTGATTTCTTTTAATCCTTTCTCCTACTTGCCACCGGTCCTTTTGCGAATCTATTGCAATCGGCTACCTCTCCTTTTGAAGTCAATACATGTCCAAGATGATATCATTCTCCACCTGTAGAACTTGATTAATGACCCGGATATTTATCTTCCCAAACAGATCAATTAGACCATTAGATGGCGAGTAAGATTACAAGGTATATACGAGGACCGTAAGGTAAGATCATCTACTTAGAAGTACTTGTCCCAGAATCCGACGGTACCATTTGTGTACGCAGCATGCTGTTCAATTCCCAACAGCTTCATAACGAGGTTGTACACTTCTACGTTCTGGAATGTATTCATGACATAGGTGTCATCGGAGGTGGAGTGCCAGCCCTTGTTGGGCCTGGATAGGAAACGAGCTGAAAGTGACCGGCCGTGATGCAACGCCTTCACGACAGCAGAGAAAGGACCGTGCGCGACAAACATGGCATGCATCGATGGCTCCTTGTTATCATATCCGTGGTTCTGATAGAGCAATTAGACCATGAAGTATCGATATGGCGAACTACCTACTCCTTTGGACATGCCAGTGTTACCCTCCGCCTTGGTCGTCAAGGAATACCCAATCTTGGGAACCACATATATAGGCGCAATTCTATCATTGTTAGCAAAGTGATATCGCTCTGGCATTGTCTCGTGAGTGTAGACATCAAATTTCTCCGGATTTTCGTCCGAGGCCTTGAGGAGAAGCTCGAGATAGTGTGACGCATTGGCTTCAGGGTAAAACCTCAGTCCCATCGAGGGCCACCCGTCTTCATGTTGAATCATGTTTAAGCCCTCCTCGCCGATAATGTTGTCCATATACACCAGCTCGGGGTGACTCGTGTCCGTCATTCCATGATCACTGACGAAGACGATGTCGACAATATCGGTGAGATTACGTTGTTCGAGAGCAGTGTGAAGATCCTTTGCAAATGTATCCACTTGACCAAGAGTTTTCTGCCAAGGTTCAGCAACTTGTAAGGCAATGGTTCAGGCGCCGTACATTGACTAGTGCGGACATTGGTCCCGTTGCATGGCCGGCTTGATCCAATGACGGTTCGTAGCCTTGATTTCTTTTTCAGCAAGAAGTACAAGATTTAAAAAAAAAGAACGCAGCTACCCATAATCAATTGAGGCCGTTGCTCAAAAGGTAGATCTATCCAGGATAAGAGTTGTTCCAGCTTTTCGCCTAGAGGGACTCTATCCTGTGATTCGATGAGTTCGGGTATGAGGTAATAATAACAATGTGTTTACCCTCCAGGGAATAAAGTAGGTAGGAACGGCCCCGGAACTCGTCTTGGGCGGGCCCGGCCTAACACCATTTAATGCAAATACATAGTCCAAACTCGTATTCCTTACCACATCAGGTTTGCTGTGATGATTCCTGCCTTTCCAGCAGTCTCCCACATCTAGCGCAATTTTAGCCCTTTCTGTTATACCAATAGACCAACAAGCTTACCGGTTCACCGAACCACCAATTCGGTTTCCAAGCCGATACTTCTAGGTTGTAATGGAACTCTTCGTTACTTGCCGGGTCCCAGAAATTCTGCATCATAATCAGCTACGGGAAGATTCCGCGAACGAGGACCATACGTTAGCTACTATGCCATGGGATTCGGCGTATAGGCCCGTCCTACGAGACCGTTCAGAGAAAACCTGACCCTGCATTCAATGATACATACATCAAAGCCCAATGATTGCTGAAGACGAGGTTAGATATTTCATACAGAAGAACAGTTCGGAACTCACGGAAACGTCAAAGTCTGTTGCGGGGTTAAAGCTGGCATTAGAAAGAGGGCATCCATCCAACGCATAAGACGTTACCGGAAAAATCGGCTTCATGGACTTGGCTCGCAGTCCCTGCTTGCTGATATCAATGAGGTGAGGTGTTAGTCCCCGGTCGAGATAGTCCGCCCTAAGTCGAACTTGTGAGTATCAATTGGTATCGTACTGTCATTGCCAAACATACCGTAGACCGTCTATAGATATAATGAGCACAGTCCTCTTGAAATCATGCGTCCCGTTCGACCGTACTTCTTCGCCATGGAAATGAAGATTGGGGTGAACATAAGGACCTCTTGAGCAGGCCAGCGACCGGGCAAACGTTCCGCAGATAAGCAGCAGTATGAATGACGCGGCAACCCCGACAATTCGATTCCTGGGCCATGCTGGATGCAACGCGTCTTCACCTTTCTCGCATTGCGATTGAGACGACTGGGATCCAGAGAGTAGACCCTCTCGCTCCTCATTTCTCTCCTCCTTGCCCATGTCGAAGAGCGACTTGGAGGCAACGTCAGAGACTGGCATACTGCCTGTAATGGCGGTAGTGGATGAAAAGGGGAAACCCAAAAATAGAAGTAAGTGCAGTGTGTTCGGTGATTGCCGAACCCAATGGCTCGCTTTCCTACAGTCGACGAAAAAGTGCTGGGATGAACGGGCCTGTCCAATATGGAATAGTATTTAGTACGAACTTCCGACCTACATGTTTCCCACTGCCTTATATGCGGCACCATCAGACGCAAATCAGAATGAATTGTACTAAATTATGATACGTTACAATTCACTTCTACTCATGCATCATAGGTCTAATAAAACTCTATTAGATATGCAGTCTCATAAATACATGTAAAAATAGGTGAACAGTGTGTAAATACATATAACAGAAGCAAGCATTAACAGTCTCGTCATGCGACCTTGTAGCAGGAAACCAATCTCATTAATCTCACCGATCCCCCGTGTATTTTGATAGTATTGGGTAGACGCCATATGACCATATGTCCCAGGTTGTGGATCATACATCTGAACTTGAGCAGGCATCTGTGGTTGATCGTGGTACGGTTCTGACGAAGCGTAATTGTACTGTGGCGGCCCATTGTATCGCGGAGGGCTTGCGGCATTGAGCTGCATATCCACGGGAGGCGATGGCGACGATATTGGACGATAAGATGGTTTGCTCTGCTTTCTCCGTCGATTCATAAAGAAAGCACACACCATGAGGAGGAGGCCAAGTCCCAGAGCACCGGCGGCGATACCAAAGTATACAGCTTTGGGAAGGCCACCACCGCTGCCACTGGAAGTTGGACCATTGAGGGACTGACCACCCGTAGTGTCATTACCACTCAAGCGAACAGCGACGAAATCGGAATGCGCTGCGTTCCATTGGACTTTAGCGGTAAAGAGAAAAGACTGTGGGACATACCTTCAGTTGGATCGGTCGTGGATAGGAATTGAAGGTAAGGATCTCCACGATTGGTAGTATCATTTCCACCAGCTACGAAGTCTCCGAAGTTGAAGACGGCGTAAACATTGCGAACTGAGAAGCTGGACGTCAATGTAAAGCATGCTGGTAAGTAGCGCATTGCTCACGGAACGACATTCCGAGAATCATATCGTACGTTTGACCGGAGGGTGTAAAATTGATAGGTTGAAACTGTGAAAGGTAACGTCAAGGATGATCAAGGGCTTGGAGTAAATATGTACGCACAGATCCTATGCATGATGATTGACCTTGTGAATTCACAACGTCAGTTATTCCCAATAGAGATGCGTCCCTAGAAAAGTTGTTAGCCGTGTGCTGGCGGCGGAAACGGGAGTCCATACATCGTAGCGTCCAAGGGATGTATATAGTAGCTGTTGCCGCTGAACTTGAATGTAATGTTGACTTCTTGGTCGCAAGGTACAATCCATACTTCGCCGAGACCTGTAACATTATGGTACTCTGCACCAGGGAAGCGACTATATATTGCATCCGCAACAGATCTAATTGAGGTAGTAAATTCGTTAGATTTTCCCCTGAGGCTAGGTACCACATTCACGTACTTGGGTACCTGACTCATTGAAAAACCAGTGTCTACAACGGCAGTAGCCTGCTTTGAATTCGATGTCTGATCCACCTCGGTGGTGATAGATACTGGCTGCCCGTCTGGTCCTAGTAATCCGTTCTGGTCTAATAGGACCTGGAAATGTTGATCGCTGGATTCGCGGACAGGGACGGTGGTGACTTCTAGTTTCGGTTCACTCTCAACATTACTATAGCCATCTAAAAGCTCTCCGATTGATATATCTCCAGGAAAGACATCGGTAGGATCTGTACCAACATGAGGCTCTGGACACTGAGCGGAATGGTTGACTACGAACCTTGGGTGCGTCCCAGAAGCACCGTCAAATAGTTCGGGGTCGAAGTATTTTGTAGAAATATACGGTCCAGAACCGCGTATCCGGCTGAGGTGTTCAGTGTAGCGTAGATGTTTGACCCTGACGTAGGTCCTAGACCTAATAGTCCCGTTCCTTTCTTGTTGTCAGAGTCAGGCGTGACTTGCACTGTATTTTCTGGTAAGAAAGATGCAACGACGAGGAATAACAGAAAGGTAACTCACAAAACGCCTGCTCCTGCACGGTATATCCAGCGAATTGAAGAGTTGAAGTTTTTATGGGACCTAGTAGGTATTAGTGAGAACGGGGACTTAGACCGCGTCGGGCAGGTAAGACCCACCTTTCACTCCGCCAACAGCGTAGCTTACGCCAGATGACGACCCAGTGTCGACGCTATCCGTAATGCTGCCTGCAACCCACAAGTCCGAGCTAAGACAGCCATGAGCACGGAAAAGACGAACTACAGGGGCAGTAACTTACCTCCCAGTATCGATGAGCGCAGTAAAGACTTCCCCACCAAGCGTCAGATTCGTATAATAGCTAATATCCGCATTATTGTTCAAGGCAGCGGTCCCATTTATATTTCCCCGTCGTAAGAGTTCATGTCGAGTTCGTCGGCCTTCAATCTTTAGTTGTAGTCCCGAGGAGTAGCCAGCAAAGCATAGGAAGGCCAGAAAAGCCTTTGAGGCCATGGTGGAAGAAAGACAAGACAAGAATAGACGCTTGGTTTTAGGTGACCCCCCTTGGTATTATTATTTCGAACTAGAGGAAAATGGCAGTGTGCGGCGAGACATGTCCAAGCGTGAAACCCCCGCCCTGACCCTGACTGAGCCAAGACACGCCGGGCGCTGTGGTCCGATCCTTGTCAGCGCCCCCTGTATGCGCTAGAGCAATGCACGCTGGCTGCCATAGCAGCGTACTCTCCAAAGTACATGAAACAAGAGGTTAACGTTAGTAGTGACAATGATGTTCTCAAATGTTCATCTACATTTGGTCATTTTGCCGATCCGGAACCCGGGTATCACTCCACGTGGATATCGTGCTGGCGGTACCAAACCAGAAACTGCGATTGTGTCGGAGGTCTTACTGCTAGTGTCTTGGTGCGGATTGTAGTAGACGATGATGCCTAATTCTTGAAGACTCGATCGAAGGACAAAGGAGAGGCGCGTTCTCGAGGGTATAGGATATATCTTGTTGAAAGCAAATGCGATGAAATACATAATACAACGGTCAAGCCAGCAGCTTCAATATGCCTTGTACCCTGCATTCCCGTAGTGTCCAGCATGTGGGTCATAGGGGACGGAGACGTCGACCGTACTCCTCATCCCTTGGTCCTGCAATGGAAGATAGGACGTCGGCGCCGTCTTGTTGTTCTTCTTGAACCAGCCCCCCTTCTTAGCTACATTGGAACCCTTGCGACGGCAACAGCATCTCCAGATGATCAAACCGATAATAAGAAGGACGGCCACAAGGCATCCAGCGAGGATGTATGGCCACCGACTGAGAATCATCTCCTGGTACTTCTTCTTCTTCTCCTCGGCTGAGACAGGCGAGTGCTGCATGTCAGCAGTGGAAAGTAGATTCCATTTAGAATCGCCCGTGGTGTCGTTACCTCCCATCCGAACTTTGACGAAGTCGTTATGAGCTGCCTCGGCATTTGTGATGGAGAGAAGCTGAATAAACGGATCATCTGCATTCTTGTCGGCCCAGTTTCCATAATTCATGAGCGTATATGTATTTCTTGAATGATCGTCAGTTTCTTGCAGCCATGTGCAGCATACGCAACATACCTCACTGTGGTAACGTTAGTAATGATGCATATTTGATTAGTATGGCCACTCACAGAAGTTCATGCCCATGATCATGTCATAGTTTCCGAGAAGACTGAAGGCGGTGGTGATGGGCTGGAAAGCACCGATGCAAACTCTGTTACCGTCGGCGTTCTTGATGTTAAAGTTGTCGTCGACGGTATCTAGAGGATGAACCGGGTAATTTTGACCTCCAAAGTTGAACGAGATATTTAACTGCTGGCCGCAAGGTACTGTCCACCACTCATTTTTGGAATCATATGAGGCACCTTGGACTCGACCGTAGATAGCATCGGACAAGTCGCGGGGCACTTGGGTGAACGTAAAGCCCGAATCGAAGACAGCTACTAGCTGGCCATCCGGAGCTTTTGGTACAATGGAATCAATCTGTATGACCTTGCCATCAGGACCAATGACACCATTGTTCTTGTCTGTCAACGCTTGCCAATGTTGTTCTGCGATACAGTCAGTAACACCCACATCAGGAGTGCAAGGTGACGAACCGGACTCAAGGAGCTTGTGCACTTCCTCGACGTCAATCTCCGGCATACTGGTGATGTTCTCGTACCCTTCGACATACTCAGATATTGTCAATTGGCCGGTGACGTTGCTCCCGGGATCGCCGCTGCGATCAAGGAGGAAGGAGATGAATTTGGAGGAATTAGACACTTGAGAGAAGACGTTGGTCAATACCGAGTCGCCGGAATCATCGTCGAGTTTATCAAAAATTCGGCTGCCTTCGTTAGGGCCGAGGCCAATGAGGCCATCGTACCCTTGGCTGTGGATGTCAGAGGAAAATGAGCTTGTGTCGGTAACGAGCACTAGTCAAAAGTGAGCAGTCAAGCCGCAATGAAGAAAGGTCAAACGCACAGAATGCCTGAGAAGTTATGGAATAGTCATAAAATTCTACAGGTGCGGTATGGATGTTGCCTAGATGCTGTTAGTCTGATACAACGTAGCCTCGGAGCTAACCAGCGCTCACCTGCGGTTGATCCTATGGCATACGATAGCTTCAGAGACTTTCCTGTGTCCGTCGTTGTGGGTGTTTTAGTAGGGAAATTAACCCAAAGGTCGGAACTAGGCACAGGTCAACGAGGGGCAAGGCAGCTGGCATTTGAATTCACCTTCCAGTATCTAGCAACACAGAAACTTCTTGACCGGCAATAGTTATATTAGAATAATATTGTGCATTTCCGTAATTCGACACGGGTATCGTTGTATTTGCTCGACGGCCTAGAGATCTTGGTTGGCTGGTTGTCCGTACGTGGATTGGTAGTTTCACGGCATGTGCCACGGAATCGAAAACAGTGAGGAGTAAAGATAGTGGGATTAGGGAGCGCATGTAAAGGATAGTGAAGGTTGTGGGAGGAGGAGGGGAAAAACGAGGTGTGCTGGTGGTAGCAGAAAGACTTGGAAATTCACACAGGTTTGATCGACGCCGCATGGGTCCGAGTCCCCCTATTTCTCAGAAAGTCCTTATATGCTTTCTCCTCGAAAGGCTGTAGGACGGCCACTACATTAGACTGTTGTGTTACTGAAGCTGTATCTTGCTTTCCCCCCAGGACCTATAGATTTCCTCGTCGTTGGAGAAACCGCACCTTGACCCTGGGGATGCCAAGCACAGCCTTTGCGGCCTGATGAGCAAGTCGAGATCCTGTTCGTACCATTCAGCGGCTGTAAGAGAATATAATTGTCCAGCCAGGCTATGCCAAGACTTTTTCTCTCACAACTGGCTTAAAAGGGCACAGGACATTGATCCCCATTCAGAGCGTTAAATATTCACTAGTCGACTATGAATTCTTAAAAAAAAGAAAGTTAAGCGTCTCGACGATGATATTGCACCTTGATTTCCTGGACAGAATTTAGAGGATCACCGTTGTGCGGTGGCCGAGATAAAGAACTTTCAAGGTTCAAGAATCGCAAGACATGAAAAATAGTTGCACAGCGTTGATTAAAGGAGGTTTGTACGGGTTTTTGGGATAACTGAGAGCAACATGCTGTGAGGCTGTTTTGGAAACTTGGAAACAGCCTCGGCGACTGTCACTGGTCAGTATCAGACTCAAGGAGAGAGCCAAAGTCTCTTCACCGGCTATCACCGGCAACGAAGTGGCAGATATACACGTGATCGTGACATCACTATCTACACAGCCACGCCCAATCGACCTGACCACTACGCCTCCACGACGCGCCATGGCTCCCAGCGTCCTCTACCACTGTCGTTGTCTTTCAAGCCCGTCATCACCACCACCGCCGCCACATCTCGCCTCATCATCCCACAGCTTCCACCCCTTACACTCCTTGTTCTTTTGCGAAGAATGCGACGCCGTACGCTGCAATCGCTGCGTTTCCGTCGAAGTCAGCGGGTACTACTGCCCCAATTGTCTCTTTGAAGTCCCAAGTGCTAGTGTTCGTGCAGAGAAGAATCGGTGTGTAGCCAGGCTGCTGCTGAATGTGAATTTTATAATAAAGGTGTATTCAGATGTGCTAGGAATTGCTTCATGTGCCCTAATTGCCGCAACACGCTTTCTGTTGTATCGTCGGATCCGCCGGATCCAGGCGATGGGAGACTTTCGATAACCATGAGCACTGTCGGTGAACCGCCATTCTTTTTGTTCTGTAATCACTGTAGGTGGGACTCTGCAGAGGTTGGGATAACATTCGAGAAGCCAACGGGTCTCGCTGGTGCGTCGTCCTCTTTTATCCTTTCATCCCTTATGCTTACCATATTTTAAGCCCAACTGCAAAAAACCGAAGACTCGGCACCGGACTCTCTTGAATTCGAAAAGCTGAAAGAGCACTTTGAACCAGTCATTCGCGCGTCATCTCTTTCTGGTGTTTCTTCTGCTGTCCCAAGCAGCGCCGCGCATACACATCACATTCGCTCCAACTCAATAACGGCCGCTGCTTCAGCCGCGCTTTCGCGTGACATTCCTGGGGTTTCCAAGTATACTCCTCATACGCGTTCAGGGAGGGGGGCTGCGAAGGATAAGACACCAAATAAGGATGAGATGCCCGAGTACAAGAGCAGGAGGGATGTCGAGAGTGCGAGCCATTATGGCTCCGGCGGTGGCGAGGTTGATGTAGACTTTATGAAACATCTGGAGAACATATCGGAGGTAGCTAGTATGGAGCAGCGGTGGACATATAGCTGGGCGACGTCTTTCCAATCATCGTGAGTGAATATCGTGACCTATGTACATATTCTAACGTCCACCTACAGGGATCTGAGGCCTCTACGAATACCGTTACATTCAAAGCGCTCTAAACGGTGTCCAGCGTGCGCACATATCCTCATCAAGCCTGAACAGAAGGCGCAGTCTGTGCGGTACAAGATAAAGCTCGTTGCGTCTAATTACCTGCCCGCTATCACGGTAGCCCTTCCGCATCAACAGCAAGCACCTCCGGACGTAGCACGGCGAACGTTGAACAGATCTACAGTATCTGCGGCTGTAGACGATGATAGCGCCGCGACTGGCATGCACGCAGGGAAGACTTATCCCTTCCATTTAGCGTTAGCAAACCCACTCTATGATCCTATTCAAGTCCGACTTTCGGTTCAAAGAGTGCACGTTGCAGCGGGCGACGGCGAGAAGGCTCGCCGTCCGCCTTTTTCAATTGCGTTGCCGACATCGGTGTTTCCTATAGCTGCATTTGCTGAAGCTTGGGAGTACGATGAGGAGGACGAAGATATGGACATGTTTGGACTGGATGACGATGAGATAGGGCTTCGGCCAGCTAGGGAGAAGGAAGGCAGGGGGAAGGCGAAGACCGTTGGTGTTCTAGAGAAGCGGGCAAATGTCACTGTCGTTGGTGGCGAGGTGGTCCTCGGCAAAGAAGCACGAGGCAATGTCAAGGTTAGTCAGGGAACTGTCTAGGACCCTTTTTTGCTGATGACTTTTCAGTTCAACATGCTGGTCACGTACACATACCGTTCAGACGATCCAACGCCATCGGAAGGAAATGAGGGACTGGACATTTCTCCTTCTAAAGGGTCGAAGCAGCCTCTGGCGGAGACCAAGGCATTTACTTTCTACACGGTAGTGGACCTTGGTGCAGTCATACCCAGGCAAGAGCCCAAAGATGATACCGAGTTTTAGCCGAATTTTATTGAAGGATTTTCGTTAATTTACATAAAAGCTAAAGCTCGTAAAGGCAACAAGTTCCCACATTGACATGGCGACCTTGACCATAAGCATCAACTGCGGGGCTGCATTCTTTCTTCATCCTTCCATTTCTTTATTATTCATTATCGCCGTCATTCTTTAACTTTCAACTTGACCACCGCCCCACGTCTTGCCAGGTGCAGGACTGTCTCCCTCTTTGTTCATTTCTTCACAAAAAGCCACGGCCAAAAGATGGCGTCGACGTCTTCTACCCCTGATCAACGGCCAGAGGCAGGACCTTTGCCTGTGAAGCGAGGAGAAATTGGGTTTACAGAGGAGCTTCATGGGCAGAGGGAGCAGGCGAGAGCGACCACACCGATGTCGACGCTCCCAATACGACATCCTGCTGATAGAGACGCTGTTCCTGACTTAATTGCCACTCCTGCAGATCCAGCTCCATCCTCACCTTCATCCAGCAACCCTTCCTGGTCCAGCAAGCCTTTTTGGAAGCGTGATACGACACTCGGCGGAGTGCAGCTGACGACCCTATTCGCGTTCTTGGCACAGTTATTCCTCCTGATTGGAACGGTATCAGCATGGATCGCTGCGGCTCAATATCTGTCGCGGGCAGCAGCGGGAGGTCCGATGGCCAGCAGCTCAGTCATTTTTGTTCATGTTATATTCGCAGTGGGCATCCTGGGCGAGCTCCTATTCCTCGAGCGTCGCATGTTCCGTCTGCGCGCTGAGCGGTACGCTTTCCTGCACTCGGACGAAGTTCTTCCGACCTCTCACAGACGGGCGTCCGTTACCCCGTCCATGTCATATGCGCCCTGGCACCGGCCACCATTGCCAACATACGCTGCTGCCCTCGCCCAGAGTGGGGTCGGTACGGGCGACGTCGAGGATCACATTATAGCAGCACCTCCTCCCCCGGCGTACGGACACACACGCGGGAGCACGCTTTTGCTGAGCGGGTTCCTCAGAGACAGCTTGAGGGCCCAACGGCCGATCTCTGCCCACTCTCGCGCCAGCCGGCCTTTGAGCTATGTGAGCCAGGATGAGCAGTGGGAGGTAGTCGAGAATGCGGACAGAGCGAGAAAGCTGGAGGAAACACTAGCGAGGTTGGAACGGCCGACATCGTATACACGAGCACGTTGAAGGTACGCTCTCTATTTCTATTGCATATTTCGGACCCGACGCTAACCAAGGTCCTTCCAAGGTCCGTTCCCTTCATTATTCAATTTATCGCCACAATGTACCTTTCCCCGGAACAATCGATGACACAGATGGCCTCGTGTTTTGCACAGACATAAAAAGTTGTTGGAAGGATACTACTGACCATCTGTCGCATCTGTTCTGTATGTTCGACCTACTCACAGCCTTTTGTATCAATCAGCCAAACAATGCGATGAACCCCGTTAAACATGGATCTCCGGTTTGATTCCGTCATGATCTCCTGATCGAAGTCTCGCAGCATCAATTTCATGTTCGAGTCATTTGCTTACTAACTTTTCAGTCGCCTAAGGCAGTTCCGATTGACTCACATCCAACCCCGCGGTCCTCAGTGTCTCTGAAAGGTGGTTGCTGACATCATGTTTCATTTATAAGGAGGGTTCATGTCGGGTCACGGTGATTACTTTCTCCCCCCTCCCATTCTCCACAATGTCGACAGAAATCTATAGTCTACCGGGCCCGTCAACAATCTCTCTCCCTCCCTACTCCAAAACGGCCCCGCCTCCGCATTATTCATGTGATCCCTCACAAGGCGAGCAACGGGTTGAACATACACCTCGTTCAGGACCTCGTGTCTCGAGTGGCACGTATATCAAAAAACGCGGCCGTTTAACTGTCGTTTTGACAGAACAGGAGGACGACACGACCTCTCCTGTGTACGGTCGCGAAGCCGCTATACATGGGGCATTGCTCCTCGAGAAGGTCGACGCGATTCAGCTTGTTCGTGTTAAGGTACTTCTACCCGCCTTTGTACATTTTTGTGATTTGACTCATCTTCCATTGCAGATTGAAGGCCGGCTGGATATGATGACTTCAGAAGGCGGCGCAAGGTCACTTGTGACCGTTGACGACACGGAGACCCTGTGGAGATTCAACCGAACGGAGAACGAGACATGTCCTAGCTCGCTATCCTTTTCTCGGACTTTGCCATCAACGTTTAAGGATAGCGACAAATCATATCCTCTCCCGCCCAGCTACAGAGCTTCTTTCCCCGGTTCACCAGGGATACATGTCACTTCTTCGTATACCCTAGTCGTCCAAGTCACTTCTATCCGCCATCCTAAATTTGGATTTTTCGCCAAGACAAAAACGTACGTCCGCGTAGTCTGGACTTCATGACATACAGTCTAACTGAATCAATCCAGTCTCCGCATCCCGATAATCTATGCCCCACGAACGCGTCCGAATCGCCCAACATTATCTATACCTCTCTTCTATAGTGTCAAGTCTTCCCCCGAAGAATGGACACAATCTCTGATGACGATGAAAACCAGAAGCCGAGCGACCGTAGAACCAATCGAATCCAACGTGAGTCAAAATCCCAACATGTATTAGCACCTTTGACTAACGCTCTTCTCACAGCTATTTATACCTTCTGTGCAAATCTACTCCTTCTCCGACATCATTCCCTTCCACGTCCAACTCAGCGGCCCTCTATCTTCACTGCGCCAGTTCTTCCCTCAAGTCCCATCCTCGCCCTCCTCCCAACAACAATCATCTGTAACTGTCACCATTCTCCGTCAAATCGCTGTTGATGTGCGAGGTACGCGATCTTGGAAGAACACGACCATCGGGGAAGGAAAGATACGCCCGGTGCCACCGGCTTCGTACTCGCAGTCTGGCAGTTCCCAAGAGGAAAGCCTGGATTGGGAGGGTGAAGTGCAGTGTTTACCGAGCGTCAATGTCGGGGGGTTCTCTGCCGCGGGCACCGCTGTTAAGGTGGGTTATAGATAGCTGTTTTTTTTATGTTGATGGGATTCTGATATCTTTTCAGGACTTCATTGTCGTGACAATGACACCGCCGACGGACTCGCCTTTTCTTCCTACAATCAACTCCATTCCTATACGCTTGGTGACGGATACTTGGATTGATACTCATGATCGGACGTTCTCTTAACTCGCACACTTGCGATTCGCGATGGAATTTTTAAAGTAGACTAGTAATCTCACGGTCAGTGATATTGTACTCTAGTAGTCACAGGTGCACGGGATGGTGCATCTATAGTGTCTTCGCCATGGAGACGTTCCGCACTAGAAATAGGTTACTATCATAACCTAGTGCTAGAAGTCTCGCTTAGTAGCCGGTGTTGCCTCAGTTGCGGATAGTATATAGCATCCTGGTAGCTGCTAATTCATTGTTGGCGCTGCACCCAAACCAAAAGAAAGTTAGCGCAGAACCAAGACAGAATTGGATATAACAAGCTAAGGACTAGAGATGTCGTAGTATACAGTGTGGGCATGAGCGTAAGACAAAGACGATTAGTCGACCGAAATAGTTCCGTCAATAAGATATATAACACCATTCCCAGCCTAAGCAAAGGTGAGTAACAGATAAAGTCAAGATGGACAAGACGCACCTCTTTGATGTCCTTAATACGAGTGTCCCCATTGATGATTATCTGGCCATCTCCCTTTACCTCGAATTCCACCGACTTCCCATCGAGCAGGGTCTCGTACGTCACTGACGTATGCAAGTCCAACGGAGATTTCTGACCAGATCTTCAGCAACTGCAAAGGTTACGAAAGAACAGCCACGAATACCGGGATAATATGGGCAGAGACCCATCTCTCAACGTTCTTCCTTGACTGCTTATCAAACTGTTCCTGCGTGATCTCGATTCCCTCGTCAATGGGCGCCGGTCCTTGGTGTCTGCGTACAACGTCAGCATTTCCCGCATCTAAAAGGAGCCTGACCCTCACGGTTTCCTCGCTAACGCCATTACAGCCTTGTTCGTCGGCACCATTACCGTCAGCCGTGCATTCTCATCCTCGAGCATCTTACTCAGTTCCAGTTCACGAGCGTAAGAGTAGAATATGGATGCGGAGGATTCGATGGTTAGCAGGTCGCTGAGGAGCGGCTTGGTCGTCGTCAGGGGCGTGTAATCGGAGTTCATGGGTACTTGCTCTCCAAGCGCAGACATGAAAGGCAGAGCGAAGAAGGAGAGAACGGAAAGACGCATGGTTGTGGTGATGGTAGGTGGGATGAGTACTTATTTGGCGACAAGCCGGATTCGGAGGCCGTCGGCGCAACCGGTCCGATTAGCTTAAATTTACTAGTAAACGTTTGGTGTAGTCATTACAGGTCATTCTTGTACAAATGGAAAGCAAATAGGGACATTCAGTAGGAAGATGCTGCAACTTATTAACGCCACGAGTCATTAATGACCGAACTTCCCGAAGCTGGTGTGGTGAATTGTCTGTTGGGGTCAGACTCCCAAGTCACTGCACCATTAAACTTGCGGATGAACTTGTACTGGAAGGTAGTTGACGCTGGAAGATTTAGTGTGACTGAGAATAACCATGAGTACCACTAGCACCAAATGAACGAGCAGGAAGACTCACTGCTCCAAGTAGGATAATTGTCAGTGTTCAACAAAAGCGCGGTGTCCGGAGACCAGTTCTGCAGAGCATCGATCGACCCGGTCAAGTAGATGTTCTCTGAGAAATGACATACGAGTTAAAGATGGTTTGAGAAGAAAGGTGTATCGCTCACCTCCGAAAACTGTCGTAGCAAATTCGTTGAACGTGATACTCACTGTTCCGACGCCACCACCACCACCTGAGTTGGTTGAGCAAGAGGGCAGCACCGTCAACCCACTCGCGCCCCATGAAGCAGGTACCACACCCGCCCTCGCGCCAAATGCTGTCACTGTTGCCGCATAGCTCCACGTCAAATCTACTGCACTCAAAGGTGCTCCATTGCTCCTGCTGTACTGCTCTGCCAGCCCGCCACCCGAAGGTGTGTATTTAGCATTGATAGCCAAGAAACCATCAGCAAAGGTTTGCACGGCGGCTAGTAAGTCGCTGTATGTCGCTGTAGAAGAGGCGTACACGCCTGTTGTGACAGAGGAGGAGAACTGCTGGAAGAAGGCAAGGGATACGGAGGTGACTTCGATGGTTCCTGTCCGCTTCCAAACGATGATCGCATCGTAGAGTTGCTCAGCAACCGCCGCAGTTGTCAGGTACCAAGGCTAATGATGACAATAAAATGATTAGAGAATGAGAAGGGTAAAAGCGTGGAAACTGACATTTCCTCCCATATACGAATCTTCCGGATACCTACCTGTAGCGACAGCCGCATTTGAAGCAATGCCGCTGTTGATGGTGTAGATCGACCTGAAAGCGTCGACGTACACTTTTAAACTCGACAATGCCTTATCAGAACACGGTTGGAAGGTCACAGCGTCGCATCCAGCTGCGGCATCAAAGGTGTGAATGGAGGCCAAAGCCGTGTTGGCGTCTTTTCCAGAACGACCTCCACCAGTGTTCGCTGTCATATAAAGGCCGTTGGGATTCCAATACGACTAGTAGTCAAAGTCAGCTTTGTTCGTAATGGAGGGCTGAGTACTATTACCTGTAGGAAACACAGAATATTGGCTGCCTGCGTGGTGTATTGAGTAGCAGCGGTATCTCCGACTGCAGTGGCAAGTGCAGCGCCTTCACGCAGTGAGCGGTGTTGGACAGCAGTGGTGAAGAAGGATGAAGAAGAAACTTCCTCCCACAGGTCAAAGCTGCATGGCTCGTCAGCGGCCATGTGAAATCATGATTGTAAATTATCCACCCCGTTTGGTTCCAGAAGGATACGACGTATCCCAGGTCAAGCTTTATGACGGGCCAAAGAGTGCTGGACACGTAGGATGCATTGCCGTTAGCGATGAGCCAATTAGCGTAGGTGATCAAGGCAGTGGAACGAAGGGCGGGTCCGTCTGTCAAAGGGGTCCGTCAGTAAGACCTCTAACAGAATAAACAAAACGCGTATACCCCGCTGGGGTCTTCCCCAGGCGCCCGTGAATGCGCTCAGATCAATGTTGAACTTGGGCTCGCCAAGGCCGCCACTCGAGACGGACCCACTGGGGTTGGACACCTGTTGTTGAGTGGTTTCAGCAGAGACGAAATTGTCGATTTCAGAGCGCAAAGTGGTGTCCAGTCCTAGAGTGTATCTGGAAACGTGTCGGTGAAATGATAACGACGTGCAAAAGGAAGACTTCACTGATCAATGAGAGCTTGAAAAACCAACGACGAGTCTCTGGTCCAAGTAAACAAGTAGTTGGGGTTGGTACTGCTGGGACTAGCAATCACGACGCCTGCCTGATGGGGAAAAAACGCGTCAGTACGCGTCGTCACGACCAGCAAAGCCTATGTGTACCTTTGCTCCCGACGACTTGGAACCACTAGGTCCGATATTCGCCAAGACTCCAGCCTTCGCGATGGGCGACTCTGAGGCAACATATGCATCGACGGCACTCGACTGAGCCCAAACCGAAGCAGAGAGACTAAGACAATACAGGAAGAGGGCACGCATATCTGTAGGCAGGTCTTAGTTGTGGCTGACATACGAAAGGAAACTTTATAGTCATACCAAGACAAGTTATCGATCGAAGAATTCCTGTAGGAATACACGAAAGTGATAGGTAACGAGAAAAACAAGATCAGGTGAACGAGGAGAGCTTGTGGTCCTCTACGCGCTGATTGCGCGCTGACGATGGCATCATAGCAGGCACAGACTTTACATGTGGAGGGGGGACAAGTGACTGTCCTGTTTCCACATAAAATAATAAGATTGTATCAACATATCGCGGTCAGAGGTCAGCACGAGTCGCACATGGTGGTGTCGAAAGACCGACGACGCTGGCGGACTTTGAAATGTAGCTAACCCTGCGAGGTGACGTCATGCCTCCAACATATTGGTTCAACAGAAGCAGTGGGTCAGTGGCGTGTCTGCAGGTGAGTGACTTTGGGTGAACTTCACTACACCCGGGAGTAAAACTTTTTTCACCGTGCCAGAAGATTCAGGAAGATGCAGTAAAGGAAGAGGAACGCAACGGTTGGCATAAGCTAGCGAGCCCCGGTCAGGTAATTTGGCCCACACCTGCGACCCTGTCCGGAGGATTGGCACCGAGGCTGCTGATTTCTGAACTTGGGCCCATGAGTGTCGGATCGATTACTCTCGTCCCAGTAATGAAGGTATGTATACTTTCCGACCATCTGCTTCTCATTTAGGCGTCTCGGTATATAAATATTTAAAACCTGCGCGTTCTTTCGCATGTACCATTATTAGCCATTACCCAAACCGTCAACGCTCTACGAGTTTATAGTCACTTGAGCTGAACCTGGTTTAATTTGCTAGCAAAGGGGTTGAGATGTCCTGATATCAATGATGAATTAGATTAGACAAAGCCTCGTCCACTCGCATTTAGTTCCTATGCATGTGATACGGCAACTGTAGCACTGACAATTATCTGAGTCTTTCGCTACTGAGTGGGAAAGTATAATGATGCCTTTTTGAACCTGGAGATAAAGGAAACAAGAGAGAGGTGGGAAGAAGAAACGGTGATTTGGAAGGCGAGGAGGGATAACCTTCGAGAAACAATCACACCATGAAATCCAAACTACCGCACCACATGCAGATGCCCGAAAAGCCCACAACCACCGCCACCCGCAGCTACGACACAACTAGTCGACAGATGAGGGGCAACTAAATATTTCCGGATATGTGCAATTTGCGTCGGACACACAAAACGGAAATCACATTATCGAACAGCCAGACATTTCCCTATCACGGCTATCCGATACATGTACATGTCCTGCTACCAGGGCCCAGTGAAGGTATTGTACTGGTCCCAAACGCATCAAGAAAATTTTACCGGTTCTTTCGAAAGTGCGGTGTCCAAGCCTACAACGTGAGCCGAGTAGATAAGCTCTCAACGAGATATACGTGAGTGCCCACACCGGGAGACAGTAGTGCTCACTGAACAGGGCCCATCGAGCTATCTCAGCTAAATTAAAAAAAGGGCCTCGAGCTCAGCAAACTTGGGGGAACTTGGGGTAGTGAAATTATCAGGATAGAGAATTCGTCGCGGTTGAGGAAAAAGAGAATTTGCCTCCTTATCATCATGTTCGCCACTCCAAACTACATCGACATGCCGAGGGGCAGAAAAAGGCGGAAGCATACTGCGTCAAGCCATAGATTGTTCTCCGGAAGCACCATGACAGTATATGTTAGCACAATTATTCGTAAAGTACGCCTTATTCCTACCGAAGATAAAGGCCTCACAATAGGTGTTGTAGTGGCATTCTGCTCACCATCGACTAGCAAATAATCTTCCAGGACGTAGCCGTGATCTGAATATCTCTTTACGTAGCACTTGCCTACATGTCTTATGTTGAGAGTGTTGTGACGAGGTAAGTCGAAGCTGATTCAATATACACTTCATCTTTGTCTCTGGTGATTAGTATCAGATCGTCGTTACGAATAATGTTTCCAGAAGAGAGGTCCCGACTCCTCGGACAATATTAAACCCACTGCGCTAGGTAGAATGAAACCCGGACGAGCGGTGAACAATGTGAGAGTATTTGAGGCTAAAACTGAGACTCCAAGAGAGTCAATAAAAATTGTAGGAGGCGGTAAATATCTGAGATATAACCTCTGGATGTTGTTTGATCAAGACGAGGTCGTCCCTTAAATGGGAGTTGCCGCCGGAACAGGGCTGTGCAATCGGACTTCGGGCCGGTGACGGAACGGAGGACAAAAAATTTCATGATGTCAATCTTTGCGATCCGAAACACTTCACTGCTTCTACTCCGTTCACCTCATCGACAAACAGACAAACTCCGCAGCTTTAGCTTTACTTCTTCACTTTACAACTTCCCGACACTCAACCGTGACTCTGGCATTTTTTGGCGTCTGACCCGCGAACATCTTAGTAACACGTACGTGGAAACGCGATCAATGGCCGTAGAATTCGAAGCGCCTGCTCCTCTCAGCGTTCCAGAATTCGAGGAAAAGGATAGGCTTATATTCTCCGATTCTGAACGCGTCAATCCGGTCATCGAAAGTGCTAAATGGGCATACAGCGTACGTCTAACTGGCCCCTGTCCAATTAGCTCCAAGCATCTGACGCACCCTTAGCGCACGAATATAGTCCAAATTAACGAAGACGGCGTAAGATCCGCTGCACGTCATGTCGGTGTTTTTTTCCGTTGTCTATGTAACTTCCTCCGACATATGTTTAGATACACGATAAGCTTCTTGCGGAGTCATATACACCGCGTACGTGGCGAACCCACCCTTTGCATATATGTCCTCTAGAACCCCACGATCCTGCCGATCCTTCGAACAAGGCCGTACTGAACTGGATATTTTTGATCTCCTCGCTGAATTTCAGCTTTTGGTCGGAGAAGGAGGGCGAAGCGGATCGGTACGGCGTCGAGTGGCAGGACGCTTGGAATTCGAAGAAAAAGAAAGTGTGGACCGGCTACTGGAGTCTTGTGGCAGCTTTGAATCGAGGTAAATATTTCTACAGGTTGTCTTCTGTGACTTATGTCTGTCCGTAGCTTTACAGGACGATGGGATTCCAATCACCGACCCGAACTTCTATTCATCTGAAATCCTTTGTCCTGACTATGTAATCGAATCTGTGTTTCGTCGGTCTTCTCAATCTGACGAGAGTATACCTCTACTTCAAGAGCGAATCGCCGTCATGCGTGAAGTTAGTTTCATACTGTGCAATGTAAGACAAACATCGTCGTTTTTCCGCACAGGCTGCTCACATCTACTGTTCAGGGTTTTGGTGGATCTTTCAAGGGATTCTTGGACGAGTTTCAGCGCCGCCACAATGGTGATGGCACAGCTCTCGATCTAGTGGAGATGGTCATAGAAACCTTCCCTTCTTTCAGGGACGAGCATTACCTAGAAGAGAGGAAAGGTCCGTCTTTCAATTCTCAAGGTCATGCCATTCATTAATGTGCCGCAGTTTGTTTGTGGAAAAGGGCGCAGATCCTTGTCGCTGAAACATGGGCTGCTTTCTACCCATCATCCCCGAACATGCCGCACCCAATCTTTCCAGGACCTCGCGGGGCGCAAATCCATCAACTGACTATGTTTGCGGACTATCGCGTACCACAGATCCTGCACCACTTGAAAATTTTGTCATACCCCTCGTCTCTTGTCCACTTACTACGAGAAGGCACCTATATGCCCTCCGGATCCACGGAGGAGCTAAGTTTACGTGCTGCAAGCATCGTTGCCGTGGAGCACGTTAGAGAGGAGATTATGAAATTGAGGGAGGGAGATGAAGGCGAACAGATCAGTAGTGTTGTGATAGACTTTTTCCTCTGGGATCTGGCGAAGAGAATAGAACGAGGAGAGGAAAAGATTGAGGGGATTCAAACAGACGACATCGTACCATGTCACCGTACAAGAAGTATTTGGTATTAACCCCCAAAGTTGTTGTTGGTATTTTTTTCTTCGTTTCTGCGCATCGTTGGCAGCTATTGTTATTGTTCCGATATTGAATAGTCTAGAGACAAATGTAGAAATGTTTTTACCTCGTATGGTTAGTCGTAGATCATCGATCATCCAGGGGGCAATAGACCGACCACGGACTTTGCCTTTCGTTCAAATCAGAGCTAGTCCAAAATGAAATATGGATTAAACGGATAAAACACCAATCTCCTCAGCGGTTTCTCAGTCACTTGAGTCATCCTCGGACTCCGAATCAGAATCTGGGGACCACCTTCGACTTTGAAAAGGATCTGCCGTACCCTCCGCTCTTAAAATCCTGAGGAAACCAGTCAGTGTACTCAAGGATGGCCGTGCTGAGGACATACCCATCGAATAAGGATATAGTGCTGCTTTCAAGGTCTCCAGAATCCGCTGGCTCGATCCCAGTAAGGAGATTATGAACACTGAGGTCTTCTTCGAGAGTGCTCTGCTCCGACAAAGACCGGACTTCGGTAGGTGTAAATTCGAGACCATCTGAGAAGGGTGTTGAATGGGTAGCAGAGTGAAGAAAGATATGGCGCTCGATGCCGCATGTCACGATGTATGGAAAATTCGGATGTACAAGAGTTGTATTGATGATGGAATTGTGACCTTGACATCATGAATATGAGCGAGCCATACGCGCTATGTGTGTTTACTCACCTGTAAGTCGAGACAGAGGTGTCTTGATATTAACTGGGAGATATCTAGGCTCATGCAGGCCGGCAGCGTAACCTGTCGGCGCGTTTCGTGTCAGAAAGAGAGCGTAGCAAAATAGATGAGGTAGATCACCAATCGTATCAGCGAAAATTGTGTTGCCAGACCATTCGTCAGGATCCACAATCTGCCTTCGTTCCACAAGACTGGATATCGATGGAATCTTCCACAAATAGGCGCAGAAATCGTCCGATCCTGCACAATAGAAGTCATCGTTGTCAAAACCTAAACTACCGAAAGAACCATGCTGCTACAGCTTGAGAGACTCGTTGACCAAAAACAATGATAACGTACTCACTTTGATTGTGCATGAGTTGGAGTATGAGGGCTGTCCAGGGAGTATCGGTGAGCCGTCAGGGAGAGTTTGGATGCTACAGAAGGCAATCGGATTAGGATCAGACAGCGAGTATATTGTGGGATAATGTTGCTGGATAATGTATTGAGAATCACGCAATTTTGAAAAGCCAGCACATACCAGCATAGTGACTGCCAGTTTCGTGCCTAAATCAAAGCAAGCCGTAAGTACACAATCATGTACGAATTCAAGAATGTACTGACCATCACGATCGAAAGTGATGCTACTGGATTCAGGGTTACTCAAATGAGCTATAGATCCCTTGGATATTTTGGTGTTAAACTCGTTGACGTGAGTAGTGAGTTATTTCCTCCAAGTTTGATGCATTACCACTTGAACAACACCATGATTCCTACGCTTATTCGCAGGGCCGAAGCCTAGACGAACGTCGCGTAAACATACAGTGCCCTTCGAATCACAGGAGGCAAAGATATTCTCCATCGTAGGATGGAATTTGACATCACAGACTTCGGTTTCGACCTGGATGACATCCCGTGCTCGTGTCGAAGGGTTACTCCAGGTTCGCTCATCGTGCAGTATAATACGTCCACTCTCGCTGAAAACCCATTTGAGTTCATTGCGAGCTAGGAGAATGTCTGCTCACCTTGCGCTGAGGAACACTTCATCTTGGAAAGGGTGGCACGACAAACTACGAATAGTGTTCTAATGGCAAAGAAGAGTCAACGCCCGGTCTCACATAGATTGTCCGTCCACATACACGATAAGATAAACTGTCTATTGGCCGTTCAGCATTGGAAGACTGCAGTAGCTGGAATTGAGTCGCATCAAACTTGTGTATCATGTTGTCAGTTCCACCACTATGAGAAGAGGACATGAGACATACTTTGCGATCAAATGCGAATAAAACGTGACTAACGAAAACAAGTATTTGTTTGAAGCAGAAAAGGCCAACGTGAAGATATTTCTCTGCGCAGCATTGATCACGGATTAGTCGAGACTAGATTACCAACAAAACTAACCGTATGTCCGATACATGTATGCGGGGGATGTGATATGTCGTCTTGATGAAAGTCCCAAATATGAATGTCGAGATCTGATGAGAATCAGACGTGTGCTGATCTGCGTTGAGTCATGCGCACCGTCTCCACCACTGGCAAGAAACCTGGCACCATTTGATGAAAAAGCTAGATAATTCACGCATGATGTATGTGCAGAGAGCTTCCTACAGTAGCACACGATTCGTGAATCTCTTCATCGTTGTATACAGCTCATCAGAGGAAGTAATACCTCGAATAAGGTAAACCTCTGTAGAATATCGACTCAAGGATTTGATTTCGAGACCTGTTAAGCTGAACAGACCCCAGGACGCTGGGAACAAGAGGGTGCTGCCGGCGGGACATGATGGTTCGCGTCGGAGGCCGGTGAGGGTCGGTGACGACATTGTTAAGTGGCTGTGCACCGGCATATGCCGACCAAGGTTTCTTCCCACCACCACCAACGCGCTCCTGCTGCTCGGAATGGCCACTCAACTCCAGCTTGCCCAGGCCGAAGGGCTCTGCCTTCGTTATCCTGAGAATTTAGGACTTCATCGTGAGGTCAGCTTTGAGTCAGCAGTCAACATGCTTCTACGCGCCATTCAAATGGCCACAACGATGCCTTTTACCTGGGGATTTATTGACAAACCGCCAGGTATGTTCTACTTGATGCTGTGCCATTTCTTCTCTATCTTACTTATGTCAGAGGGCCAGGCCATTCTTATCTTCATTCCCAATCATTCTCCGTTCCCGAACGACGGCATAAGATACTTGGAACAAGAAGTTAAATACTCTATACCAGCTGGCATGCGGGTGAGTCTATGCCAATCCTTTGTTGCCCAGTGCGTGAGACTCTGTCAGGAACTCGAAATACATGAAGCGAAGTTTGGTTTCGCTCCGGGTGTCGATCAGACAGCATGGCGTGTTCGCAGACGGTTCCGTCTTACAAAAGGCGGTCATCCGCAGCTTCATTTTATGCATTACTCGCGTGGCCAAGCAATACGTCAGTCTTAACTCGCATTTGTCTTCTGTTTCTAAACTCTTCCCAGCTGTTCCTCAACAGGTCATGAACCAACCTATTCGCGTCTACCCTCTCCGGCCGGTTACTGAACCCGCAGTTTTTGTATGCGGGGACAAGGCAGGGCAGAAGGTTTATCCACCCGGGGTGGCACAACCACCTAACGTTGGCATGGGGATAGGTATGGGTATGGGTATGAACATGCAACAACACCAGGCGATGTTGGCTCAGCAGAATAACGGCATGGAGATGCTTGAACGGAAAAGGGAGCGGGAGCGTGTACGGGATCGGGGTGCGGTTATGGCTGCAGTACGATCTCGTTCTTCTGCCTAGTAAGCGTTAGGCTGATCTTTTGCCAGCGACCACCTCCACGCATCGAAGACGAAGATTCAGGTGATGAAATTGATATGATTTCTACCAAGGCGCTGGCTCTCACGCGATACCGTCGAAATCACGATATCATGAATGCAGTCTTCAAACACGCCGCATATGAGGGTAAACACACTCCTACACCCCCACCTCCGTACTCGATCTTCAACAAAGCAGAACTGGAAGAGAAGACGGTTCGTGCGTTTACCCCGATCAGACAGCCCACTCAAATACTTTTTAGAATCAACTCTCGGCTGAGATTGTAGCTCTCAAAGCTCGGGCCGTTGAACGAAATGCAGCCAAAGCCTTAGCGGAGCAGGAGCGGCTGCAGCAAAAAGCGGCTCTCGCCTTTGATCTTGGTGATGTCTCTATGGAGAATCTCTCAGATTCCATTGTGGTGTAGAGTGGTACTGTACTTTTATTTTGTAATCTAGCTGTCTGATATTATCGGTATCACTCTGGAATTCAGCTTTGCCAGCGTCGTCACTTGACCGCGACGAGTTTCCAAGACTTTTCCATCCGGATATCCTTGTACTATTCCGTCTATGCATCTTTTGTATGTTCTTTGCGTGTCACGCGAATATGCTGATTAGAACGATATCTGGATTATTCTCGGTGGCGCTTGCAGAAGAAGACCTCTGGCATCATCTGATTTTCACCCATGCATCTACGGGCCGCTGAGCCAGTTTATAACATTCGCATGAGACTATGGCGAGTATCGCTGTCGCCTTTTCACTGCAGCATGCTCTCCGACGGCATCAAAGGGCTGCTCCTTCTATCTTTGATTCTTATTGCACCGTCTTCGGCTTTGGACAACGGCGTCGGGGTGACCCCGGCTATGGGTTGGAATCCTTACAACGCATTTCTGTAAGTCCAAGCCGCGATGAATGGCCATTGCCTCACATGGTGCATGAAGATGTGACACTATAGAAGACGATTATCGTGCGGCAGCTCAGGCTTTGGTGGGTCTTGGACTAGCGGACGCTGGTTACAAGTACATGAATCTGTGAGGGAGTCCTTTGTCGTGTTGAGCGTGTCATGATCGGTGCATCAGGGATTGTGGATGGCAAGGCACGGAGCGAGACTCCAACGGTGGCTTCACATGGGATTCCAGCATCATACCATCCGGTATTCCAGCGCTGGCAAACTACGTGCATAGCCTGGGGCTGAAGTTCGGCCTCTATTCTGATGGGTGGGATGTTTTCACTGATCAAATTGTTT
Source organism: Armillaria cepistipes (assembly GCA_900157415.1). NCBI lineage: Eukaryota > Fungi > Basidiomycota > Agaricomycetes > Agaricales > Physalacriaceae > Armillaria > Armillaria cepistipes. The sequence goes on from FTRY01000001.1 coordinate 5,765,035, forward strand.
CCTTCTTAACGACGGCTAGGGGATACTATGCATGTGATTTTGTCGGGGGAACAGCTCACTACCTTGGGTCTCTCGAACACGAGGAGGATGATGCGCAGAGCTTTGCCAGCTGGGGGGCGGATTACCTCAAGTACGATAATTGCTATGCCGTAAGCGAGACAGACTTTGTCGATTTCGACCCTCCCATCGTGGTAAGCTCCCTTGCATGCGGCGGCGGCAAGTTTTCTATTCTAAATCGTGCCAATAGATCAAGGTTGGGCAGACAAGCGGAAGGTGATTTCAGACTTAAGCTGATCATTCTTTAGGATCACTTCGTCACTATGAGGGATGCTTTAGCTGCCACTGATAGGCCCATCGTATTTTCTGCCTGCGAATGGGGTGTACAGGTGTGATTCTACCAGGACTTTTTGCTCTGTCATTCACATACTCCATAGGACCCGGCTCGATGGCCAGGGAGCGAAGTGGCCAATTCTTGGCGTATCTCGTCAGTAGAGAATCTATCTACATGCCCCGCACTGAATCGCGTTTCCAACAGCAACGATATCGGACCCCCTGCTTCGTGGGACAGCATATTCAGGATTCTAAACCAAGTGGTTCCCATAACCCAGTTTGCTCAGCCCGGGGGATGGAATGACCTCGACTTGCTCTATGTGGGAAGCAACCTTCTGACAGCTGCCGAGCAACAGACACATGTATGCTAACCCTCGATCTCCCACTCAGGCTGATGTGTTTCGTAGTTCGCCTTTTGGTCAGCAGTAAAAAGCCCTCTGATGGTATCGACGGACTTGACTAGTATATCGGATGATGCGCTAGGAATTCTACTGAATGAAAGGATTATCGCGCTCAACGTGAGTGAAGAAAGTTTGGATGTGGATTTTGAACTAACACCTTATAGCAAGACCCGCTTGGAAAATCTATCAGCTTCAAGCGACGATATGCAAACGACCATGATGTCTGGTCGGGGCCGCTCAACGATGGTTCCACAGTCGTTGGTAAATGCCTCTACTCTTGCTGTGACAGTGTGAACCCACAAACAATTCGTAGTTGTCATCAACTTCCAGACCAACGCTACACGCTCCTTAACATTCCAGTTAGCCGACGTAGGCCTCTCCTCGGCGAGGGCCGTAGACTTGATCACCGGAAATTCACTCGGGACTTTGACAACTTCGTCAGCTCTCTCTATATTTCCGTCTTGAAGCTCTCCGTTTGAACGTAGGGATTAGGTACACTGCAACAGTGGCTGCACATGGAAGCCTCGTCCTCAAACTCATGAATGGCGTCCCGATCGCGGCACCTCAGTTCACTTACTACGAGGCCGCAGCCTCATCGAGCATCTTCGCGGGAGGCGCAAAGGCGCGTCAAGTAAATTCCTCTGTTTCCGTTGTTGGGTATGTTGGAAATGGCGGGACTCTTACCATCACCGGCGTTGATGGTGGTACTGGAGGGACCAAACTTTTATCGTTTGATTATATCAACGGTGATGTGGCATTTTCCAACAGCGCGTGCTCCAACTGTCGAAATGCATATATCAGTGTCAATGGGGGCGACGCAGTTCAAGCTCAAATGCCCATTTCGGCACAAGTAAGTCGCGAATTTCTTTGCATGGACCACGACTTATTTGTTGACAGAGCTGGGACATCGTGTTCGCCGGTTTCTTGATGTATGCCTCTGGGTTCAAAAGAGGAACAGAAAACATCATTGAAATCTTCAACAACGACGGTTATACTCCAGATTTTTACAGAATCGGTGTCGTCATCTGATTACTTTCTATATTATACACATTTTACAATATGGAATTCCGCGTTACAACTAGCGTCCAGACGCCCAAGACCATCATTCTCTTCTGAGCGCCCGAGAAGCTTATACGTGATGAGAACAGGTTGTGTACCATTTAATTGATGTTGGCCCGAGCTTCCGGTATGTCAATTTTCCCGTCAAGCAATTGCTGGCCGGTTTCCTTGACTTCGGGCTATCTCAATGTCAGCAAAGTCACCACATTCGTGTATCACACCAAGTACCTTCTTCAAGAGCTGTCATCCGACATAATCAGCTTTAGGTGAAGACAAAAGACTGATGTGAACATACCGTCCCTCGAGTTTTCTACGTAGGCCAACAAATTAGTCCCGTTTCATAGATCACGGGCGAATGTCACTCACCAGTGCAGCTCCTACAACAAAGATGAGAATTATAGTATCGTATTATGCTAGAGAAGACTTACCAACGACACGCTCCTTGAATGGGGCTTGAATAGTAGAACGATTGGATTGTCCATCAGCTGGCATCTGCAATGCTCTGGGCTCCTGGTCTGCGGTATCGTGTACGACGCTGCCGCTTCCTGGCTGTGTATTTCCTGCTGTGCAATAAGCATATATACTGGGAAAATAGGCATACACCCGACCTTGTTGTGGAACGGAATGGCTTCGAGTAGGTTGAGCCTCTTCGGATGGATAGACAGTTCCGTGGGACTCCGACGTGGCGGGGTCATAAACGGCGGAAGACTTGGGATCATCAGAACGAGATGCAGTTTCTTTCGAGACGACAGACATGATTGTAGTTGTCCAAAAGTGAAGAATCCAAGTCGTTTAAATGCACGCGAGGAGCCATAGAACGTCACTATGACGTCGTTTGGAGTCTGTCACGTGAGGGCGGTAGAATTTGAATTATAATTTAAATAAATTCTTCAAATTCGACTTGTAATACCACAACGAGGCACACCGGCTTTCTCGGGAGGCACAGATAAGGCGATAAATAACATCCACCAGAGACTCCAGGATACGAATGAGGGCTTGAAAGCCATCGCCATATACAGGAAGCACCCATGCCGTTGCAAAAGTCAATGCGCAGGATTCAAAGTGCGTGGAACGCTCTCTTCCTTGAATATTTCAATGCTCATCTAATAAGCGGTTGAACAGTAAATAAACGACGTACTGTGAATCCCTACATCTCTGTCTCCAAAGATTTCGTTCTGTATTTTCCCTTGGTGTCACTGAGTTGGCCTGTCGCGCGGCAGCCACATGGTGGAACGAGCTACAAAACGCATCTACGTCGGATCTGGTAGCTATACAAGTCCCAACGTGTTTCCTCAGACTTCATATTTTCAAATCACATCAATGCGGATTTGTTCACGCAACACATTGTACAAGAACTTGGCCTCTATACCGGTTACCTTGACATTGCCAAAGGATGTTGCTGGCATCGGTCCCAATTCTAATAAAAGAGCTGAGGGCAACAGGTACCGGCGCCAGTCATCATCAGGTCTTAACAACGGCCCTTCGTGATATTCAGGATGAGAGAAATCAGGTGCGCGACCTAATGAATTACAATTCTTATTCTATATTTACGCTGTATATATCGATAGGCCTTTTCGGCGTCGGACAGTACACCGCACCAGCTGGTCGTGACCAAGACCATTGAAGAGTACGACAGCGATGCCGATGATGGACAGACATTAGTATCTTCGTTTTCGTACTCCGTGAAGGCGCTCAAACCAATTGGATATATGCAACGTAACGAACAAGCACGCGTCCTTTGCAGTTTATCCTCAACATATTCTTTCAAATACTCATTCACCTGCAGCCAAAAGCCCAGGTTATCCTCCAAAAATGTTACGACGCGTCCGCCTCATTGTTCGCAACTCCGCCTGTCTAACCTGTCCGCAAGGATTTCCGACTCAAATAGACCTCGGTGGTGTTGACAAGCCTGATGCTGAATATGGGCGCGAGGGTTTGGCAGGTCATCTGGACATAAATCGCCATTCGCAAAAGACACATTATGAATCCTTGCTAACAAGGTAGTGACGCAAATCGGGGGGCGAGCGGTGTGATTCTAATCAGAGAGCGAATTTGGATCCGGAAGTTTTTGGCAAGTTAGGTTAGAGCTTATCATAATTCAGTCTTGATCCAACCCTCGGACAGAACATACTGCGCTGTACTTGTATCGCTTCGCTGATCGGACATCCGTCTCGTCGGAATAATCAATACCCGTTGCACTAGGTCGTACTGAGGAGGTACATTTCCAATGTAGATAAAGCAAGGCCGCATCATCTTAAACTCATTGCTCTTAATAGCGCCGATGAAAGAAGTAATGGTGATCAATAGACCTGCAATTAAGTTAGCGTAGGAGCATGCCGAGGAAAGAAATAGTCACTTCTAATTGTACGAAATTGTTTCACCAACATATTCGAGCGTCAACGAGAAGAAAGTCCTATCAGCATTAAGGCGCGACACGAATAGGATATTAATAAGTAGAGTCTGCCTCAGTACGCCGCGGCGTCCTAATAGACCAGACTTCAAGAATTGTATATACGAGTCAAGACAAAGGTTAATCCATAGAAAAGAATGCGGCCTAAACAAAGAGCCGTGTGACCGCAGGTATCACGAACGTTGCTCTGCTTGTGAGGTGGAAGTAAAAGGAACAAATTAAAAGTAACTCGGCTAGACCCTGCAACACTTATCAGAACGCTTACATAACAGGGACTATTACACCTTTCCAAGAACGACAATTCTTTCTTTTTCGAATCTATTCCTGCTGACGGCCGTCCGACTCTGTCGTTGTAAAATAACCGGACGATAAATAACGTGAACGCAAATGAGCGTGGCGGTTGCTAAACATAGGTGAAGAACTCACGGGGACATCAGTGGACTTTGTGCCGAATTCTCAATTTGGGAAGCCGTGCCTTCACCCATCTGAAGAGCATATGGCGCGCTTGGGCCTACACATGCAGCTACCCGTTAAATGTAAAGTCCTTTGCGCTCCATCTTGTATGTTCTCATGTCTGCTGCCAGTCTCCCATCATATGTCGCCCCCCACTTTTCTCGCAGTCCCTCTTATACCGCTGAGCCACAGCTGCATGAGCAGCGTCTTGCTGTCGCGAACGGGGTTCGACCCCGTCCATCGGGCCATTTCGTCAAGGAGTCGAAAAGTGGTGGGGCCCGCCTCCGTTTAACCTCCCAGGAGAATCATGTCACACTTCCGGTATACGGCTCCAATGGTTCCGTGGAAGGTACAGTCGAAGTGTCAAAGCCGGAGGGAATAACCAGCGTTGAAGTCAAGGTAATATTTGATAACTTCATGAAATGATTGGTCTGAACCATTCCACCAGGTGGAGGGTAGGTTGCGCCTGCATGAGATCGCAGCTGGTGGGACTACAGCCGTCAAACTTTGTTTGGACACAATCCTATTATGGATCAAGAATCCTAATAATCTCGCCTGTCCACCGTCCTTGCGTTTCCGGTTGAATCTTCCCACAACTTTTCAGTACGAAGGACACACCTACGTACCGCAGTCTACTATTCTTATGTATCCCCAGCTGACTCTTGCTCCTCTTAGCCATTACCGCCCACATACGATGTCAAACTTGATGGACTACCAGGCTTCACGGCAGCTATAGACGTGCGTTCCTTGTCCTGATCTGTATCGTCGCTTATACACCTTTCCAGTACTCTGTCACCGCTACGCTAATGAAACCTAATGCCGTCCCGCTAGTAAAAACCACTATCTTTGGAAAATACCTTGGAAACATGTGTGAATGTTCGATCCTATTTTACTATCATACTAACACTCTACAGCGTTCTATCGACACCGTTCATCTACTACCCCCGCACCCGACCTGCCATACCTCCTCCTGCACCTCTAAGACCCGCTCAGAACGGGTTCAGGTACGATCCAGAGTGGCAAGTTTACGAATCCGTCATAAAGGCGAAAAATCCGGGAATGCAGGATATCAAGACCAAATTGTACGTCCCCGCCTCTCGGATCTTCTGTCTCCGCCACCCTATACCTTTCAACCTTACGTTGGAATCATCTGCTCAATCCCTGGCGGCGTTTCTGCCTTACGGTCCTGGTCTGAAGACGAGACGTGCCACACGGGTGCAGCTGATGCGGCAAGTAACGGTCGATGTCCGGCATGCCATGATATCAAATACGAAGACTGACATTTGGAGAGTCGATAGTATCGGCGAAGGGAGGTTTAGGCACGCGGTGAGAATCTTCTCTATCTGTGACTCCGAAGTTTACGCTCAATACCACATGCGGCGCAGGGCGATGGTCCCACATGGGTATCTTTCAACGGTGAGATAATGGTCGATGACTCGGTGAAGATCGTAGCGTTCAAAGCAGGAGGGCTGAGGGTGAAGGTTTGTCCAGCTCCCCCGCGTCGTGAGGTATACCCCGCCTGATTTCGTTTCACTGGAAGGACTGCATACTGTTTACCATGTCGCCTGCCGAACCATCCAAATCAATCTTCTCGCCCATGCGTCAGGTCATTCCGACTAGGCTTACTACTGATGCATGGACCACGGATGGAACTGGAATTGGGGTGCACCCTTCCTCTTCCGAATACTCAGTTCTAGGAGACTTTGACGCAGCGGCGACAGCCTTTGCGATCTGAGCATATGGAACTGGATTGTCTAGATACTATTGGTATTTTTGGACTGTATTCTATAAATAAATAATATGTATCCTGTATCAATAATTCGTCCATCCATATATACGTGGTACACAAATGAATGTTATACATAGATTCGAACGGTCTTAGAGCGAAGCATGGGATGCGCGTACTACTCCACGAGCATGAGTACGTTGGGGCTGCCCAACCAGCTGATACCCTTGATAATGTTATCGTTCCTTCTTCTGCAGACCCTCGTATCCCAGTCCACGCTGTCAGAGCATCCCATTTCTGTCCACAAAATAGAAAAATGGAAGAACTTCGATTTCCAGGACATGGACTCGGAGAAAGCGTCCGGCGGCACGTCCCTTTTACGTGAAAAGGGGTTATTCAGGGTCGTGCCCACCCACTAATTCTCAATAAAGTACACGCGTTTCTGTGATGGTTTTGAGCGGACTTTCGGGGCGTATAGCCGGTTCGAGGACCCGTGCGGACACTTATGAGTGGGAGTTCGTGAAGGTCATAGATTATCACACGGCTAGGTTCTTGTCAGTCCCGTGAAAGAGTCATCAGCATAGCTAGTCTCATATGATTGATTTCTATCCGGGCGAAATGATGTTCTATGTGGTATGCGCTTGCCTAAGACGTGGAGAATGATTCCGACAGGATGTAATGTATCACAATAGGAGTGAAATCCTCACGCTTCTTGTTGGCTTCGTGCTAGATTATTTGGTCGAGTTCCTTGGTCCTGTTGGCCGGAACATGATGTCGTCACTACCAAGCAGTTACAAGAAGGCTGTTGCACGATGTCATACGGCGATGAGAGTCAAGAAACGAAGGGTCAGCGATTAACTCTCTCACATCGGCAAGATGCCTAAAGCCGATGAAGCACGTTCTCGTCGCGAATTGGAGTTGCCGGATGATTGTAATCATTCACATCAAGACGCAGGTTCAGAAGGTATAGATGGATATCATAAGAACACAGCGAGATGAATACACACGAAGAATCCATGGGAAAAGGCGCTCGGCCTAGTAGTCATACAGTATTGAAACATTTGTGTTGGAAGGCTCAGGTGCTGTTCGGTGACAATGAGAACCCGCAAACAACAAATCTAGGCAACTTACGTTCAGTGTCTTCGTATATTCCCTTCTGTGAGTGTGTCAAAGAGCTCAGCTACCACGTCCATGTACAGAACGGGTTGGTTGATAGGTTCAAGCTGCCAGAGCAAGAATGTGCTTTTCGAGGTAGTAAACCCTTAAAGGAGTGGCGGATCTGATTGATGGTTAAACGTGGCCGTCCCGCGAAGGTATTCCCAGTCTTTTACCTCGCATAAGCATACTCAACCGCCATACAGTGCGAAGATACAAACTGGATTCAGACCACAAGTTCCAGCCTTCAGCTGAACCGCATCGCTTTGCCTGAAAGAGTCAGAAATGAGCGGAACACACGTCTCGCCGATGGGCATATTTACGCACAAGCGTCGTCCTCTCCTTCAACCTCAAGATCTTGTTTCAAAAGGTTTTGTCTTTCGCAGGTATCGCAGTTCTAGTCGACTCCGGAATGGCGCGGAGGGGATGTTCGATATATTCTGCAATTAACTTTTCGACTATGTTCTTTTCTTCGGCAGCATCTAACGCCACTGAATTAAGTCATGCATGAAATTTTCGCATTCCTCTCCTGGGATAGATTTCGACATACGGTTAACGGAGCCGGCATGCGTCGGTGACGCCCATTCCGCTGTCTCGACAAAGAAGTCCGGCTCTGTCATAAAGTCTTTCTTCGCTTATATTTCCTCGTTTATCCTCCTGAAATTCGCGTGCGCGTCATCATCGTCACTAGCTAAGAAAGTGGTACTCGGAGCCAGGAAAGACGCTAGAGATGAGCATAGGATGATAGGTAGCTCGAGGAAGGTGAGATGATAGGCGAACGAGCTCCTCGTAGTTTTAGATACTAAGAATGAACCACTCCATGCCATACCCCGTCGGTCTGTTCAAAAGAGTGGCAACAAATCTCTACGGTCATTGGTGATTGACCGACAGTGGATATATGGCTCCAGGTAATCATATTGTCGGGGAAACCATCCTTTTTCACGAAGTTCCCCCATAGGCTTCCAGGGGTAAGTGATGCCCGGGGTTGACTTGAAAATAAAACTGAGAAAGAGTGTGAGTGATAGTGTAATTAGAAGAGTAAACATTGCATCTTACATACTGATCTCGAATATACCTTCCGGTCTTGGGATAGAGCAAGAACCAAGCGTATTGAGCGGTGTCTATGGTAGTTGTCACTGGCGGCGTCTCACCTGTTAGCAGAACTCATAGGTTATAGCACCGAGATTACCCTACCAAGGTCCAGACGCCTTCTAACAAAAGGATGGTCCTCTCCAAACACATCCAAGATTATCTCTTTATGCTCAAGTAACCAGGAATCAAAATGGGACCCTACAAATTCTCTGGCAAACGCCCGTCCTACCGCAAGACAGAGCCACTCTGCACGGTCACAATCCATAGGAATACTGTGCACTCTGGTTCCGTTAGTAGTAGAGAGTGTCTCTAAGACAAGAAAACGAACGTTCTCCCTTCAAACCATGCTCCAAGTAACGCTCCAACGTCAGACAGATCAGAATATGTATACTCGCGCTCCCAGTCTGGGAAGGAGGAATAATTTGGGTCGAAGATCAGCTTTGTCGCACCACCTTCAAGGAGAGAGGGGATGGATTTGATTCGTTGGTCTGTGGATGATGCGGGATCAATGCCATTGAACAGTACGACAAACTTCCTGGTAAACGGATTGATATAGCCGACAGAGCCTACCGGAATAACCTGTTCAAACATTGGAATATCACGGTGGACGTCACGAAAAGCTATCAGGGCCAGTGAATAGCGCAAAAACATAGAAACACGACGACAAACAATGATATGGATGTTGTAACCACCATGACGAGTCGCCGCCAAATATGGCTCGGCATGCGTAGTCCCTTCGTATATCCAGAAATGGAAAATTGTACGGCTTGCAAATGACAGAGGTTGGAGAGGCAGCGGAAACATTAACGTCCTTGATATTGGAAGTCAATGAAATCAAGCATTTCCATTTTTCAAGAGGTGTTATTAGGCGCTCCACTATCACAGGTGAGGACCCCATGACAGTGAGATGGCTCACCCATCTGTCGATGGCCAATTGTTCACATTCACAACGGATAGGATGACGACACCGGAAACCGAAAGCCACCCAGCGATGAAAGTGATAGGTAATCGTTAGCTGCGTGATTTGAGGGGGTGTCCAGAAGTCGGGGATGTGGACTTGAGGATCATCCAGGAAGTCGACATAGATATGAGTCGCATCTCGAGGCGGATTCGGGCTGCCAAATATCCTTCGGAACATGGACTCTATGCCCCTATTTGCCGCGATGGAGGGTTTGCATCGTGTATCGACAAGCACTTGTGGCATGATCACGTACTCCACCCTAACGGTTATAGTTCGGCAGAGCATCGTGTTAGAAATAACATGCATTGGCTTGACAGTATACAGATGTCCTTTGTTGTAGGAGAAAGGGATCCACGAGTGCATGGAGGTGACCTCCTTCATGATGGCCGACCACTGTCTGGAAACGAGATTGCAGGTTGTGAAAATGTCAATCTGCTCCTCATTGCTCTGAAACGGATAGGCCCAGAGTTCGGTGAGAATACGAGAGACGAGGTCGACAGGAACTGCCATGGAAGGACTACTACAAGCACTGGATGATCGCTATCGGGACTTGCCGACTCGCTCTCTGAGACGGTGGGCGAAAGCGGACGAGGCGGATTATTATCACAGGAAGAAATAGACGCAACACAAAAGGGGGCAATATCGACAGCACTGGCCCGTCTTACTCCCTGTCTCTCCCCCTGGTTGCTGTACGCACACCAGGCCAGTAGCTCACCTGGGAGCTCGACCGCGAAGACAACGATAAAGTGCATAAGGGGAAGGAAGGTTCTATGAAGTACGCATGAAGGTTTGTCGAGGGCCTGCACGGATACTTACAGCCAGGAGCGAGCGAATACAATATAACATCACGCGGTTAGGCTCTTGCAAGTCCCAAGAAAGAGTCATCAGCATAGCACAGGATTATAGTATACTCATATGGTTGATGTCTGTCCGGCTTACGATGCGAGATATAACTCCAATAGATGTTTTTTATCACAATAAGAATGAAGTCCTTACGCTCCTTACTAAATGATTTGGTCGAGCCACTTGGTCCTATTGGCCAGAACATGATGTCGTCGCCACCAAGCAGTTACAAGAAGACTGTTGTACAATGCCGTACAATAGTGAGAGTCAAAGGGTCCGCAATTATTCTCTCACATCGGCAAGATGCATGAAGCACGTTCTCGTTGCGAATTGGAGTTGCCTGATGATTAAAATCATTCACATCAAGACGCAGCTGAAGAAAGAAGTTGATCATAAGAATACAGCATGATAAATACACACGGAGAGTTCATGGGAAAGACTCTCGGCCTGGTAGTAATACAGTAGTTGGAACATTTACCCCCGTGTCGGAAGGCTCAGATGCTGTTCGGTGACAATGAGAACCGGCAAACAACAAGTGTAGGCAACTTACGTTCAGTTTCTCCGCATGCTCCCTTCTGTGAGTTTGCGTCCGGCAGTTATATCCATACCAACAGTCTTCCGGTATTTGTCTGCCAGAAGCGCGCTTTCTCTCCAATAACCAGAGATGTAGGTGTTCACCAACAAATATCGTCAAGCATGATGTGCATAAGAGATCTTCTTTATCCCAATCATCGAACTCGGGTCTTTTGACGTCGAAGAGCTCAGCCACCATGTCCGTGTAAAGAGAGGGTTGATTGATAGGCTCAAGCTGCGCGCGCAAGAATGCGCTTTCAGTAATGCTTTGAGGTAATAGACCTTTCAGGTACTGGCGAATTTGATTTATGGTAAACGTGGGTGTCCCGCGAAGGTATTCCCAGTCTTTAACCTCGTGTGAGCACACCCAGCCGCAATATGTACAAGGCAAATATACACACTGGATTCAGACCACAAGTTCAAACCTTCAGCTGCATCGCATCGCTTGCCTGAAGGAGTCAGAAATGAGCGGAAAACACATCTCGCCGATGAGCATATTTACGCACAAACATCGTCCTCTCCTTCAACGTCACTCAAGATCTTGTTCCAGAGGGTCTTGTCTTTCGCAGGTATGACAGTTTTGGTCGACTCCAGAACGGTACGGAAGGGATGTTCGATATATTCTGTAATTAGCTCTTGAACTAGGTCTATTTCTTCGGCGGCATCTTGAATGGGAACCACTGATCCTTCTTCATATGAAGCTAGTATCGCTTCTGGCCCAGCACATAAAGCAACATCACCGAAATAAGCCGCTAGGGATATGCATGAGAATTTCGCATCCCTCTCTTGGAATAATTATGACATACGGTCAATAGATCCGACATGCGCCAGTGATGCCCATTCTGCTATCTCGACAAGGAAGTGTGCAACGGCATACATTTCAATGATTTCTTCTGTGAAAAAGTCTTCTATGAAATCTCTCTTCGCTTGTCTATCTTCGCGAATCCTCTTGAAATTTGCATCCGTATCATCATCGTTGTCATCTTCATCGTCGCTAAGGAAGTGGTACTTGGAGCCAGGAAAGACACGAGAGAAGAGCATAAGACGATAGATAGCTCGACGAAAGCGCCATGATTCCATTGACGACAATTTACTGATTTTCGACGATCGATCTTTATGTCTGAGGCTTACAGGTTAGAGTGATACTGATCTAACAGTCAGCGACGCACCTGAAACTGAACAGATCCTCCAGTTTACTGGCCACCCTGGCAATATTTATTAATTTCTTCGTCTCGGACTGCGTGAGAGGAGGTCCGTTGGTCGTCTCGGCTGCTGAATTCGACACCGGTCCGTAGTCGGACAGAACTTCGTCGTCTACATGTGCCGATCCCTCTGAAGAAGACGAATCTGTATCATCCTCACTTCTATACCGAAGTAATCTCATGGCTTGCGGAAGAGCTGGCCCAGCAATGTTGTACGCCACCCTTCGCACTATCGTCCTCGGATGAGCGTTGAAGATCTTGTAGAAATCTTTGCACACCCGGATGGTTGATTGAAGAGAGGAGAAAGACGGCAAACAGTGGAATATCTGCTCTATTACGTCGTCGCTCAAAGGCAGAGAGTTACTTCCGCGGATGGACATCGTTGTGGTGGTGGAAGAAACAGACAGATTCGGTGATGGCGGAGTCAGAACTGGTTTCGCCACGGCCACGTGATACTTTCCTTTTTGACTCGCCCAGGGCCCAGACCCTTCATGGGATACCCCTAGAATACTTTCGCAGCGCTGGAATTTCCCAGCTGCCTAGAAATAGTATTCATAGTGCGTACATTACTACAGGCAATAATAACAAGGACTTTCATTGACCGAAACCATAGCCTACGTAGTGGTAATAGTAACAGGCCAAGGCAAGTCGGCAACGTTGCAACCTCCGAGATAAAGCAAGTGGAATCTATTGCAGTATTATAACTGGACAAGGCAAAATAAAAATATAACAGTACATAAACCAATGAGAGTACATAGCGAAACAATTAAGATCTTCTATACAAAGCGTACACACAAACTGACGAAGGAACTAGGGTCTTTGTTCAACCAGAGCACATCACGCAAGCGTCTTTGTTCTCCAGGGAGCACAGAAGTTTCTCGGCTTCATACTCACGTTCCTTCTGTCGTCTCAGAGCAGCGGCGTACTCCGGATTCTCTTCAGCAACCTCCTTCAAGACATCATCTAGTACCGATGATGACGACACAGATGACGATGAAGATGAAGATGAAACAGTAGGGGTATCTGAGGGTGACACTGTAGGCGACGTAGATGATGAGGAAGGAGGTGTGGGTAAAGCATTGAGGACGGTCTTAGCGGGGGCGACTGCGGGGACTGCGGGGGTGACGTTGCGCGACAAGGGCGGCGCTGCTTGCGACTGATGTACCTTCGCCTCCTTCAGAACGCTCGCGTCGACGGTGAACTGGATGGCCTGGGCTGCCGACCGTGTCCGGAGGTAGTACATACCCGTCTTCAACCCCTTCCTCCAACCATAGAAGTGCATGCTCGTCAGCTGGCCGAGTGTGGGAGATTGAAGGTGGATGTTCAGGCTCTGGCTCTGGCAAATGAAGGCACCACGATCAGCGGCGAGATCAATGATTTTCTTCTGGCTAATCTCCCACACCGTCTTGTAGATGGCCTTGACGTTATCGGGAATGTTAGGAATGTTTTGGATGGAGCCATTGTGTGCAATGATCATGTTCTTCATGTTATCGTCCCAGAGACCAAGGTCAACCAGTTCACGGAGGAGCCAAGGGCAAACGACCTGGAATTCACCGGCGAGCACACGACGAGTGTAAATGTTGCTACAAAGACAGTGAGCGATAACATCATAGGGAAAGAGAGACAACACACCTTGTGTAGGGTTCAAAGCATTCATTGAAACCGAGGATCTGACTGGTCGATGCGGTGGGCATGGGGGCGGTCAACAAAGAGTTTCGGAGGCCCGTCTTGGCAATCTTTGCCTTCAGCGAGTCCCAGTCCCAGAGATCCGTCGGGGTAACGCCCCAAAGGTCGTACTGGAGCTGGCCTTGCTGAGCAGGACTACCCATCCACGTTTCGTAAGGCCCGTCTTTCTCTGCCATCTCAGCGCTAGCCTCCAGAGCACCGTGGTAGATGGTTTCGAAGATCTGTATATTGAGCTTTTTCGCCTCAGGAGAGTCGAAGGGCATATGGAGAACCATGAAAGTGTCAGCGAGACCCTGCACACCGATACCAATAGGACGGTGTCGGAAGTTCGAACGGCGGGCTTCCGGGACAGGATAGTAATTGACATCAATGATCCGATTCAGGTTGAATGCGACGGTCTTGGCAACCGCATGAAGCTTCTTGAAGTCGTATGCACCATTAGAAATGAAGGTGGGGAGGGCGAGCGACGCTAGATTGCAGACTGCGATTTCATCCGGAGAAGAGTACTCGATGATCTCAGTGCATAGGTTAGATGACTTGATGACACCGAGGTTCTTTTGATTCGACTTGGCTAGAATTCCGATGAGACAGAGTAGCCAACAAAAATGACAGAGTGACAAACCATTAGCGGCATCTTTATAGACCATGAAAGGGTTTCCGGTCTCCATTTGCGCGTCGAGAATCGCATACCACAATTTCTGGGCTGGCACTGATTTGCGCGCACGACCTTCTTTCTCATACTTCTCGTAGAGCTTCTCGAACTCGTCGCCATATACTTCATGCAGACCAGGAGCCTCGTTAGGGCAGAAAAACGACCATTCAGCGTTGGCTTCAACACGCTTCATGCTATCAAGATACTCAGTATAGAGATGCTCAAAATGTGCTCCATGACTTACAATAGGTCAGGAATCCAAAGCGCGTAGAAAAGATCACGCGCACGGCTCTCTTCCTTGCCGTGGTTCTTTCTAAGATCAAGGAACTCAAAGATATCAGGGTGCCAAGGTTCAAGATAGATCGCGAATGCTCCGGGACGCTTGTTACCGCCTTGATCGACATAGCGCGCAGTAGCGTCATATGCTCGCAGCATCGGAATGATACCATTGGAGTACCCATTGGTTCCGGCAATGTATGATCTGGAAACCTCGTTAGCAAGCCTAGACAGTCACGAGCGACAAAGTCCATACCCAGTAGCACGAATGTTGTGGATACTGAGACCAATACCGCCAGCCGTCTTACTAATCATGGCGCAGCTCTTCAGAGTATCGTAGATGCCCTCTATGGAATCGTCCTTCATGCAGACAAGGAAGCAAGATGAGAGCTGAGGGTGGGGTGTCCCAGCATTGAATAAGGTTGGCGATGCGTGTGTGAAATACCGCTCAGACATAAGATTGTATGTCTCGAGGACACGGTCGATGTCGTTGCCGTGAATACCGACAGCTACACGCATGATCATATGTTGAGGGCGCTCGGCAACACGCCCATTGAGGCGAAGAAGGTATGAGCGTTCCAAAGTCTTGAAACCAAAGCTAGCGAGAGAAAGGTTACAATCATGACGGCATGTAATGCAAACGCCACTCACTAGTTGTAGTGGAAGTCACGGTTATAGATGATGGCGGAGTCAAGAATTTCAGCATTGGCTTTAACAACCTCGTAGGTCTCTTTGGAGATCATGGCTGCCGGTCGGTTGTTCTTCGGGTTGACTATCCCCTTGTGAGTCGTTGGCTAGTATGCTGAGATAAGAGACGCACCGTATGTGTAGAGGTCTTCAATAACATGGGAGAAACTCTTCTTAGTTTCCTTGTGCAAGTTCGAAATGGCGATGCGCGCAGCAAGGACAGCATAGTCGGGGTGCTTGGTGGTCAGGTAGGCGGCAGTCTCAGAAGCAAGGTTCTACAGAGGAGGTCAGGGACGAATGGCGCGAGGAAAAGTGGAGACTGACATCGAGTTCTACTGTGGTAACGCCCTGATAGACGCCCTGCACGACTTTCTGGGTAACCCTACAAGAACGATGAGCGACGCGCCTCCGATGACAGAAACGACAGCGGCGTACTCGATTGGGTTGACATAGTTCATGTCGAGGCCATAGCATAGCTTATCGATGCGCGTTGTGATCTAGAGATAAGCACGTTAGCCGGTCTAGACGCGTGCCCAGGTGATAGATGTGCTCGCCTTGTCGAACTGGACGCGTTCCTTGCGCCTAGAAAAGCAAAAACAGCAGTCAGTCATAGCTGGGACGCGCTACGACGCGTAGAAGAAACAAACCCGTCTGCAAAGGAAAAGATGATGAGACACCGTGCGCAGCGCAAAGGTAGACGACGTACCTCTCTTGAAGACATAGGCCATAGACATGTTGAACAGCGTAGAAGGTCAACACAGTCAGAAAGATAAGTGGGGATCGCAGGGGACGAAGTGGGAGATAGAGGGACAGGTGGTGGTAGGGAGACAAGGGTCGCTGAAAAAAACGCGTCTATAAATTAGGTCTCTGACTAAGCCATCCTGTTTAGGAAACTGCGTCCTGATGGCATTCAACACCCACTCGATGGACTCGTAAGATTGTACCGAGACACTTGTGGATTCAAAACAATAGGCAAATGCATCCAAGAGACAATTGTCGCGTGTCCCGAAAGATTCAGAACATTCTTTCTCTCTGCTAGCCGTGAATACGTACTTTAATTAGTAGTCACGAGAATTCAACAAGACGCGATGTTGTGCTTTGTCGACGCGTCTGAAACACGACGCGTGATTACAATGGTGCCACTTTACGCCGCTCGTGTCATTCCTATCAATCAAATCATGATATGTGTGAGTCATCACGAATCAATTCGGATCCGATGAACTGTGCCGCAAGTGACTCTATAAGAACACGAATAATCATACTTCCTGGTGTCGTAAAACCGTACGAACGAGGTCTTCTAGCACGTGTATACAGAGACCAGTAATTAATCTCCGTCGACACTAAGTAATCGGCAGGATAATTAACAGAGGTATGGGCATGAACCGATAGTCAGCGCAACGAGGACGAAGAACCAAGGAAATGTCTTACATGTTGGATTTTTCACAGGGCGAGGTCAACAAGTCAACGGAATGCAGAATAGATATTGTCAAAAAGAAAGGAGTGTTGAGTTTTGGAAAGGAGGTGATGTGGGTTTACGCCTAGGTAGAGAAGGGTAGAGAGGGAGATTGTCGTCACACGATATGGGTACTTGAAGGCGATCAAGGTAGAGAGGGAGTTGTGGATGTGCGTGCCACACAGGGAAATCCGAGGACTAATGCTCTTATTTCCCCGTGTGGCCAACATACATGGTCTGGGATATGACCTGACCTTGACAGTTTTGGTTTTTGCACCACTGGCTGGGTTGATCTGAGACATCAGATCTACCGGAGAGTATTGAGCTCCTTCAGCTCCACGTATCTGCGTCGTTTAGAATTTAGAACTGAATAACGGAAACGCACGCTGATACCCATGGGCTCTTAATGGTAAAGCCGCAGAGCCAGAAGCTTGCCAAACCGTAAAGTGCTTCGATCATCTGAGGATTCCAGAAAACGAAAGCATCACTGTTCTGGACAATATTAGTACTTCAATCCCAAAACCCCACAAAGCGCAATGGTTGATAATAGCACCGCTCTCACAGAGCGAAACAGCGGTCTGACATTCAACAGGACTAGCTTGATACACGAGGTGAAGTGCACTCATCACATAGGTGAGACTACATCATCCGCCATCAAGCATCTTTGACCTGATCCTCGAGCCAGTCCCACAGCTGTTTTCCCTTCTGCTCGTCTTGAGATGCAGGATTAGGTGTCCCAAGGCGGGCCCAGGGAATGAGGTACTGAAGCGCCAATTATTATTTCGAGTAACAATATAGATGGAATAGCATTACCTTGCCATTGAAGTCAGCGCCTTCGAGCGATGTGCCAGCATACAGCTGAGTCAGCGCGCCATAAGGTGCGGGGTATAAGATGCGATGCTATAGCACAGATACCAACAGATAGAGCAGGAAGATGCAGCGCAAGCCTGAGAGACTCACGATCAGAAAGCGCTTAACGCCCGGCTGAAGAGTTCGCTGCAGTTCGGTTGCAATATTACCTGGAAATGAACATCACACTATACGAAAAGCTAGAAGAAGAAAAATGCTGACCAGGATTAACGCACGAGCAGATTATACCAGCCTCACGATATCGGCGGGAGAATTCCGTTGAGTACAACAGATTAGCCTGAGAGAAGCTTTGAGTACAGGGCGATACCCAGGTTTTAATACGTACAAATTTGCTCTGCCAGTACATGGACACTACTCCAAGTTTCCGTCGAGTAGGACCATCCTTGAGAGTGTCATAGTCGAGCTTGTCAGCCAACTCGGATGCAAATGAAGCCGTATTGACGATCCGGGCCTCATTTCCAGGGGTATTCTGGGACACTGCCAAGAGCGCAGGAAGCAAGAGTTTTGTGAAGTAAAAATGGCCTGTTTTTATTAAGAGTCATTCGTAAGCTGGAAAAGTGTGCGCAGATGATAACGAACCGATGACATTGACTCCGACGGTCAAATCATAGCCTTCCGCTGTTAATTCATCGATGTTGGGTTCCATGACGCCACTGCAAGATGATATCCATAGGCGTTCAACGTGACCTGCGAAGAGCTCACGCATTGTTGAAGAGAATATTCAATTCCTTTTCTTTGCTAATCGAGAGTCCTGTTATAAGAGAGTCTGTCTTGCTCCGAGTCACGATTCAACACACCTCAGATATTGTTCTGCAGCCGCACGGATGGACTTGAGGCTTGCTAAATCTAGCGGCAGGAAGATAGCGTCCTTCCCGGTGTCTTCACGGAGCTTGTCTATAGCGTCGCCAGCCTTCTTAGCGCTACGGCAGGCAATATAGACTTTAGCATTGCGAGGAAGAAGTGCCTACAGAATCCTGTTCCTTAGTCAGATATCGAAGCGGCAGATAAGCACACAAACCTTCGCAGTTTCGTATCCCACGCCCGTGTTTCCTCCAGTAATGATGACAACTTTCCCAGATAGGTCAGGGATTTGATCGATGGAGAACTTCGGCTGGGGCGGCCAGGTCTGGGTAATGAAGGACTGTATTCCACCCATGTTTGCGGAGAAAGAAGCGTGAGATTTTGGCGCTAGTCATTTTACGTTTTGGACCGTCATGGAATCATCGACGTACGGCTGCAGAAGTGAAAGGGTGGCGGCCGGTGATCTCCGAGTCCATATGCACCGTTTGTTCACACGCGTACGCTTACTACCGTCTGTGCGTCTTCGGGCCTTTTGTTGCTAATCATGATGACTACTACCTCCCTAACTTATGTTGGACACCATGAGTGACTTCACGAAGTCAGCGCAACGGGTAGTAAGTAGCATTTGATCCTGTCGGACTGAATACTGGGGAACACAGCTTTTCTGAGAGGCTTTATTTATTTAAAAAGAGAGAAGAGTCGAGTGTCGGAAGGAAGTGATGTGTGATTAATTCTAAGGGAGGGAAGTTGTCGTCGTCACAGAAATGCCGAGATGGGTATACCGGAGCAGAGCAAGGCAGAACTAAACCAAGAGGGGGAGAGATGCTGATGGAAGGGGACTCGCTAGAAGATTGGCACAACGAGCCACACAGGGAAATCCGAGGACCAATGCTCTTATTTCCCCGTGTGGCCAAGATACAAGGTCTTAGGCACGACCTAATCTTGACAGTTTTGAATTTTGCACCGCTGGCTGGGTCGATCTGAGACACTGACAAGTATGGGTAGAACGATAAGACGAGTATACGTGCTCTGAAAGCAAAGTAAAATGCACGTACTCAGTAGAAAAGTCTTGAAGTCGTTCATTGTCCCAATCAACAGGAAAGGTTTCGATACAAGAGATGGAGCACTACTCTTGTACAGACCCCGTTGCATCCTGGCAAATGATGCCAATGTTCCGCACTTTGTTGCATATGGCATTCGAAAAAAAAAATAGGATCCCGTATACGAAGAAAACACGATCACGAGCTATCGGACAAGATTACATTTAAAATATACATTACATCTTCACTCCCCGATATCCTAATCCGTATACGCCACAGAGCAGAAGAAGGTAAATGAACTACGAAACGGATGCGACCTTTCGTTTCTTGTGCCTGGGCTCCAGTTCTTCATCCTCATCCTCACCTTGAACTCCCCACAAATCAAAATCCCCCATCTCATCCTCGTCTTCCTCCTTAATGCTATACCGATTCGTCACCACCTCTACTAACTTGTCATATTTTAAAGGTATGTTCCTACGCCTCTCTCCGATGGCACTTAGTGCCCTCAGATGCGATCTCACGGCCATTAGGACGCGTCTTGACGTTTCGCTCCGCGGCTCATAGTCATTGATGGCTTCGGACAAATGTGTGCTCTGAGCAGTGATATTGAGATACTCCAAGATATCCTGCTGCTGTCTCGTTATACGCTCCGAAGTGATTTGGCGCTTGAGTGCTAGATTCGTGGAGAGGTGAGATGCAAATAGGTGTCCAATGTCACGACCGTACCATCGATTTTTCGCTTGTAGCGAGTCGTTATTACAATGTTTTCATCCTGCAGCCTTTGAATCTCATCTGATGAACAGTCTATTCAACTTCGGATAACATAAGAACTGAAATGACAATACCTTCAAGCGTGTCTCCCTGGTACGAATCCCCGTCTCGAAATTCTAGTCCATTTTTCAATGAGGACATGAAAGTATCAGTCGCATGCAGAAGATCGAACCTTCTAGCTCCTCTCCAAAACCTGCGTCTCTTTGAAGACGTGAATGCTCTGCTTCTATAAAAAAAGAATCGGGTTAAGTTCAATTCCCGCGGAACAGAAGCTGCTCTGATGACCTTTTTGTCCGCTTCCTGACACTTAATCCGGCAAAGGCATGACGATATCAGCACTGGCATTCGACCGAACATGATGATCCTTACATTGTAATGCTGGGTCCATTTCGAGATGTTGATCACTTATGGTTTCAATACCTGGAGATACATGAAGACTAAGCTACAAAAGACTGCGGCCGGTACGTACCTGACATCTCGCCTGACGTTTGAACTGAGGCATGGAGTCAACATTCATCGCAATCAGACCAACGGAAGCCTCACCTGCAGTCTCGGACACCTGGTTCTTAAGAGGTTCTTGGAGCGTCTTCTTTGAGTATTGAGCATCTTTGAACCCCGGTTTAAGGGGATATTTAACATTTACAATCGATAGGCACAAACTTTCGAGTTTGTTCTTTAGCATCGCGAGTTCGTGCTGGTGTTCTAGACGCCAAAATTAGACGAACGAAATACCAACAAGAGGATAAGCTAGTCATTCTGGCTACGCAGGAGGCCAACGCTTGCAGCGTTGGGTCTGTACAGTAGTCTATAGACTACTGTGGATACTAGGCACTCAAATACATAAAGTATTTGGGTGGTTTGTCGAAAGACGAGGGCCTGGAGGGCAGCGAGTTTGAGTTGTTGTCAGAGAACTTAGTCGGAGGGTAAGAGTATGGACCGACGAGACAAGAAACCCAAATGACGCGGCAGGCCCAAGTCTTGAGCGCCTGGGAACCAGAAGGCCAGAAGGAAGCCGAATCTGGTATACCAAGCGCTGTAGGGAGTAGGTGGGTGGGACGAAAGAATGAGAAAGGCCGTGAACTGGCCAACGAGGGAGACGATGGCAGAGTGTCGAGGCTCAAAGAATGGGATTCTTCCCCAATGAATTGGTCTATTTACATCAGTATACATCTAAAGGCTACGCCATCTGCCTGCTAGCTTATCCTCCGATAAGCCATCCGCTCGTACCTCGCTTCTGGCTTATCTCGGAATAAGCTAGTCATTCTGGCTACGCAGGAGGCCAACGCTTGCAGCGTTGGGTCTGTACAGTAGTCTATAGACTACTGTGGATACTAGGCACTCAAATACATAAAGTATTTGGGTGGTTTGTCGAAAGACGAGGGCCTGGAGGGCAGCGAGTTTGAGTTGTTGTCAGAGAACTTAGTCGGAGGGTAAGAGTATGGACCGACGAGACAAGAAACCCAAATGACGCGGCAGGCCCAAGTCTTGAGCGCCTGGGAACCAGAAGGCCAGAAGGAAGCCGAATCTGGTATACTGGCCTGAGCGAAGCTCACAACAAACAGATTTGGCGAGCTGAGGATGGCGCCAGATCTGGTTCCCCAACCGAGATGAGCGAAGGCTTATCGTGCTAGTGATTCATGCAAATTTGTATATTAAGGGTTAACAATACGTGCTGGTTGCGGGTGATACATGATGCGGTAATGATTACAGTAAGCAGGTTAACTGATGGGGTGCGTTAGTGAGCATATCGAGAAACGGATTATGATAAATCCGCACGTTTATAATTCTAGATCACCATCCGTTGCATCGGTCAGATGTCGTGGGATGTTATTCGCAACACGGAATGATTCAAATATCTCGGCCAGTCGGTTGATGTGGGCTTTGTTGTAAGCCCGGGATGTGCTCATGGGTAGAATCTCTTCCATTCTGCGCCAGTAAAGGAGGAAAGCGAGGGAAGTCCAGCCGCCAGTTGCAGCAACAATTTCAGGGGAAACTCCAGCAAGTAAGAGCTCGACGGCCCCACCAATGCGAAAGCTGTGGCCCAGCACGTGTGCGAGCGACGCCTTGGACCAGATGTCGATACAGAAATCAAGGAACCGTGCCTTTTGCATATGGCGCCATGACCCATCGGAATGGAGGTATGCGAAGAGAGAGGTATTGGTGGGTGCTGTACTGTTCACTGTCAGGTGATTGTGCAGTGCTGAACATGGGCAGAGGGTATCGGAACGGGCGGTGAGGATGACGTTTGCACCCATTTCTTTGGTCGTTTTTGTCCATGGGATGCGGAAGCTAGCAGACTTTGATCCATCACGCAGGGTGCGGAAAGACACACTGAGATATGTGTTAGTAGCTGGGCAGGATGCGTGATAAGATACATACGGAGCGGATCGGAGAACATGATATTTTGCATCGAAATTTGATGCTGCTTCCACTGTTGTCTCACCCAGGCGACGGCAACCGAAAAAAGATACTGTGGCCACGGCCCAGACTGCAGCATGGAAAGGTAATGCCAGATCCAGTGCGCTCCGTAGAGTGAGCAGATGCTCGATGGATACTGGTGCACGGAGTGGTCTCTTGTGCATAGTACCTTCTTTGTTTGCAGTGACACGAGCAAGTTTGACCCAACGATGGTCCCCGAACCATGGTGCATCATTGAGGTCATGCCAAGCCTTGAGACCAGACATCCATGACTTGATGGTACCACCGCCGGTGGTGCCCTTGTAGTCTCCAATGAACGCACAGAGTAATGCATATGATGCAGGCATCCGGTCGCTCTCTGCAATATTCCACTTGTCGCAGAACTGGGTGAAACGAAGCAGAGCAGATGCATAAGATGATTTTGTGTTTGGAGCATGAGCACCTCGTAGAGCAGCGTGAGCCCGTTCTGCAAGCTCCGGAGGGAGAGATGAAAATATGTTCTGATTTCGCGTGATAGCGTATGGTGTTGTCCAGCAGAAGAGACGATCTGCAGCCGCAACATGTGGGCGTAAGGGATTGGTCACAATCCTATTCTCCCGGCGTGGTCGTCTTGGTAAGGCATTACGTTCATAATCTGATAAGCGAGGGTAAAAAGCAGGGGCAGAAGCAGATTGGGACTGGGAAGAGGAAAGATTGACTTGGGAGGTCGCTGCCGGTGGACAGTGGGCAGGGGGGGATGAATGAGGGCATAGGTGGAAAGGGCTGGGAGAGTCTGGTGTGACCCGTCGCTGATATGGCAATGTTGAACTCGTGTTGGACTGAGGCGATGAAAAACGGTGGAAAGGGTCTGGAGAACGTGAGGTTGATTTCCGAAGCAAGTTACGGCGCGGTGGAGGCACCCCAGATGTGATGCTTCCCGTATCAGGCTCGGCGAGAGCATTGGCTCCCGCGTTCTGGGTGGATGTTGTACTATACATGGACAAGAACGTCTGATAACTCCTCAGGGAGCTTGATAGAGACGGGTAAGCGATCCTCTGGGGATCCCAGTTCTCCGCGCGAGATGGGATCTGCAGGGTTCAGTGCTGATTCGACATATTCATAGGAAGGGACGATATTAGATGTTGCAAGGATGGTGTAAGTGCGACGAACGGAGAGGTTTATGTGCCAATTGGGACAGCGGCCCTTTGTTTGGGCTCCCATCGCCCCGACATGATCAGATCGGATGAGTATGTGCTCATCGTGATGCGCCATGGAAACTCCGACTTTCCAGTCATGGGATAAGCGAAACGCTGCCCACTGTCCCTTGATGATGATGCCAATGCCCCAGGAGGTGGACGCATCCACGGATATTCCCAAGTCAATTAACGCACCACGAGGGCATAGCTCCCTCACCACAGATGGCTTCGCTAAGGTGCTCAGCCACCACTCGAGGTCTGACATCATAGAACGTGGTGGGTATCGCAGGATGAGCTCGTTACCAGCGAAAGAGGCCGCAAAATTAGAGAAGGAGGGAAGACGGGAGCGTCCCTTGACGTGCACGAAGGATACGTGGCAGAGAGAGCCATGTATCTTGTCGACGTCTTGCAATGAGCAACGGTGCCCGGTGAATTTGACCAAGAAGACTCGCACGCGTTCATGGAATTTTAGTCGCTTGACTTCGGGAAGGGAGACTAGCTTCTTGGGAATATCCCAGAGAAAGCCGATGAAGGTTGTGACGAAAACGAAGGACTTATCGCCCTTCTCCTTGTGCCAAGGCACCTGGAGAGGGGCGATCCGCCGCATCATCTCCTCCCGGTCATAGTCATAGAGGTAGTCACCATCCCGAAATGTGCCTGTCGCTGATGGCATGCGGAAGGATTTTAGATCGTCCTCATATTTGAGAACTGGCTGGACACCCTCGGCCCGCCAAATGTCCACTGTAGCATTTGCGATCATGCCAGAGTTACTACTAGCTGATGCAGCGCCAAAAGGATGGGTATGGTCGATGAAGAACTCGCCGTTCCGGCCCTGAACGACGAGGAAAGGCTTATGGTGAGGGTTCACCGGACAAGTTCGATGGAACTTGGCGATATCCAGCGTACATGCCTGTGTACCTGGTGGTGCCAAAGCAATCTGCAAGGCCCAAGTCAGATGATGTCTCTTATGGTGTGAGAAGATGATGATGTTTGAGTATGCCACTGATTGTGGCATAACTCGCGACGTTGCCGCCGCCTCAGATTGATGCCAATACAAGCAATCTGGGATGATGATGATGATGTTCGAGCACAACCCTGTGTAGCTCACGACGTTGCCGCCGTATAGATGATGGTATCCAGCAATGGAAAGAGACTCACCATTTCAGCTACCCTGGCTGCAGTATCAAAACGAGTGGGGAAGTCCTCCTTGCTGATAAATGAGTTCACCGAGGGATGCAGCTTAGTTCCCTTGGAGAGGTGTCGACAGATTCGAAGTTTTTCTGGAGTGCCCGGCGCCTGCGTTTGCACTGCCACGATAAGTGGGGAAGACTGGAACGGTCCCCGGAGAATACGCTCGATCTCCTCCTTGGGAAAAGGACCAGACATGCGGCCAGCTGCCACCTCATCGCACAGGTAGTCGTCGACCGCAGAAGGATATGTAAAGCATGAAGGGTTATTAGGGATGATAACAGTACGTTGCAGGTCAGGCATGCGGCCGATAGGAAAGCCGTCGCGAAGGTATTGGCAGAGATAAGGGTAAAGTGATGCGAGATCGTGTTTAGCAAGGAGGCGTTCGAAAGCTTCAACATTATATGGATGGATTACTCGTGAGAATAAATGTGCGTTAGGCGTAATAAGCGAGCGTGATGGTGGCCGGATCATAATATTTGCAGCAAGGGTGTTATAAGCGAGCATGGGAGGTAGCGCCACTGTGAGGAAATCAAGCGGGGGTCTTGCAGACGCCGGATAGGGCTTCATGGTCTGATCGGCCACAGAGCGTGCAGACATGGGCACGGTCAGTGCTGCTGTGAGTGCAGGGACGAGGGGACCTGAGGTTGAAGGGAATGCAGATACGTCTGCCATCTGGGGTATACAGGTCATTGCCACGGACCTGCGCCCAACGTGGTCGGGTCGTGACAGATCCGTCGTAGTGCTTGGAGACAGGATGGGGGCCCTCGCAAGCGATGCAGCTGGGAGCCGAGCCCGTCCTCCCGCTGCCTGATGGAAACGGCCGGTTCAGATTTGGCCTGCCTGTGAAATTGTTCCGAGGCGGTCGACGATCCTCCTTGAACTTGAATTCAGCCCGAACTCGTGCTTCAGCTGCAGCAACTTCCTCTCGAATCCGCTCTTTCAAGGATGCTTGCATGACCGCATTGTTCTTCGCCTCGTCGTACCGTCGCACGTAGTAGTCGAGGTCGAAGGCAGTGGGTGAGCTGAGTCTCTCGAGGCGAAGCTCCAGTTCGAGATGCTTCAGGGATTCCCAGAATTCGATCTTGTCCGGTTGCCTGTCGAAGAAGTAGATGTGACTCTCATACCAGGCGGCATGAGAGCCCTTCGAACCCAAAGGATCACGAGATTTTTGGAAACGGTAGAAGTTCCCCATGGCCTCAGCATGAAGGCCATAGTCCATGGAGAGCTCCTCCCCAAGGATAGGCGTAAGTTCGTCTATCTTGAGGACATTGTATGCCTTCTTCTCGTTATCCGGTGGGTTCGCCTTCTGTACAGGCAACACGGAAGCTTTGACGTCGATGTGTCGGAGGCTCTTGTTCGTGAAGAAAGGGAGAGGGATATGGATGCGGGCGTCGTCAGTATCATAAAGAATCTGATTGAAAGACACCTGTTGCTGGGTACCCAGTATCCTAGGCTTTAGGTCAGAGCCATCCTTACAACGGCGTTTAGCCTCCCGCGACTCCTCTGCCGACTTTGGCGCCTCCCTCTTCTTCTTATCCTTCGCATCTTGCTGCGCTAGC
This sequence comes from Armillaria cepistipes, assembly GCA_900157415.1. Classification (NCBI taxonomy): domain Eukaryota; kingdom Fungi; phylum Basidiomycota; class Agaricomycetes; order Agaricales; family Physalacriaceae; genus Armillaria; species Armillaria cepistipes. The sequence continues at coordinate 5,791,819 of FTRY01000001.1, forward strand.
CAGGTGATGACCGCCTTAGGGTATTTCGTATAGAGAGCGAATACTCCCGGGTTGCGCAGGGTCGATAATTCCTCCTCCTCGATCGTGATGTTTGATTCCACATCTGACGCGTCGTCCGGGAAGTTGGCCGGATCTGAGACATGATTGAAGTGCGTCGTGCATCTGGCCTCGTTCCGTGCTTCGATATCAGCATTTTTTTCCAACCTGTCGCCAAAAGGAAGGGCTTGAAGTGCTGCTGTCACGGCGTCGTTCTTGTGGGTCTTGCGTACCCGAACAGGCGGAGGTGCGGTGTTCGTCATGATAGCGTTTGCGGAGTGAAAGGGGTGAGAGAGAGGAAACGAAAGAATGAGAAAGGCCGTGAACTGGCCAACGAGGGAGACGATGGCAGAGTGTCGAGGCTCAAAGAATGGGATTCTTCCCCAATGAATTGGTCTATTTACATCAGTATACATCTAAAGGCTACGCCATCTGCCTGCTAGCTTATCCTCCGATAAGCCATCCGCTCGTACCTCGCTTCTGGCTTATCTCGGAATATTGAACATACCAAACGACTGCTTCTGCATTTCACTTTGTAGGGTAGTTATTGTCGTAGTAGCAACTAGAAACCTATCACATAGACTCGATCTAGTGAAATAATATACGAACCTGCAAGCTCTGAGTCCTTAGTTTTCAGATCCTTTTCTAGTGAGGATAACTCGGCCTGTAAATTTGCCGCATTGGCATTTGCGGCTTGTGTCTCGTTAAGCCAGATGAATCAGCCGGAATATTGATGGTCGTACCGGAAAGTGCAGCTTGCTTCTCTGCTAAGCCAGCCATCAACGCTAAGCAAGGTAATCGATCAGTCAAGTGCTGCAGATAAAATTTTAATACGGATGTCACCTGCAATCTCCTCTTCTGGTGTTAATTGCTGAGCATCTGGAAGTCTGTGATACTCTATCCGGGATTAGCAAGCAGAAAAATACAATTGAAAGACGTTTACCAGTCAGCCTCCTTCGCATGAACGCTTGCAGCATATGCGGATACCTCTCTAGAGCTATAGTTTGCTGTTACATGACAAGCCTTCCGAAAATGTCCATAGCCTACCTTCAAGACCTTGCGTCGTCGATTCACCAGTTTGTTCATGTATTTTTAGCATTTCAACGTCCTGCGGATCCTCAGGCTTTAGCATACTCATAAATTAGCTCCTCCCGATATGCATATACTAAAGCTGGACGTACTAAGTCTGATGGAGCACCATCTATAGATGCTTCAGATGTACGCAGAACGGGAGACCGGCGCGGAGAACCAGAGGAACTGTTATCGGAGCTCAGTCGGGGAATTTTCAGAGTCAGCGAGCGAGTCGGTGTTGTATCCTTATTGGCGTCAAAATGACTCGGAAGCCTTTCGGGCTTCGCTCTTCTTTGGGCGCGAGTCGGGGTTTCAGAAGGTGTGGGATAAGGACTTGGCAGTGCCGAAACGTGTTCGCCGCGTTCTGCAGTTATTTGCTCCTTTAAATGTACAGCGCGGCTGGTGAGGAGCTGAACGATACGGTCGAATTTCCCCGTATCGCCCGTCTCTTCCAGAAGGGCCTCGTGATCGAGTCGAACGTTTGGCTAATGACAATTCATTGATTTAGATTTCTTTGAATTCTAATGGGACTCACCATTAGGATTGCGTGGATCCAGTAGAATATCGCATATTTAATCTCCCGGTTATCGATGTCGAAGACGGCTTGCATCACCAAGAAATCTTCGGCCTTGCGCAAAGAGCGCTTGAGAAACCCCGACACAGCTGTAAGCCTGTGTTCTTCTATGAGCCTGTCGTAGAACCCGTGGGTACTAGAACGACTCTTTCTCCCTTGGTGGCCACCCCCAAGAGCGTATTCTACAGTGGAAACACCCGATTCGAAATCTGCCATTGTGGCGAGAGATGATGCAGTGAGGGCCAAGTTCCGCTGCACATCGCTATTTCCAAGCCTGGAGAATATGAGATGCTGCGGAGGCTTTGCTAAGAGTAGATTGCTCACCTCGATGACGCGACATACGCGCAAATGGCCGCCAACGCAACGGTGCCGAGGCTGGAAACATTTGGGCTGGATTTTACTAAACGATATATTTCTTTGGCTTTGTCTCGTGTCTCCTGAACATCGCAAATGTTATCAAATCGACCAAGGTCGTCATCTTCGGAGGCCATTGGAGATCTTGGGAAATGCTAGAAGAGGTGGCGGATGCAAAATTCAACGCCGCCGGGCCGGGAAAAGCGTCGCGGCAATACGTGCCTGGCTAGAGCCAAAGCTGTAGTAGTTTTTTTTTCTTAAAGCTAAAGCCCTAAAGGTGATTGTGGTAAGGTAAAGAAGTGCTAACCGTTATATCATCTATCGAGCTCAACAAGAATGTGATACACAGGAACGAATAAGGGTAGACTAATCCTATTTGATACCTAACACGACACCAAATATTCAGAATAGTATTTTCCTGCAATTAGACCTGGTGCTAAGAGAGAGAGTAGCCCAGGTCAAGACATAGAACAGCGAATATGATATACATAAGATAGTCTTCAATACTACTGCGAAAACCAAGTCAGCACGACACATCAAAAAACAGCAATCGATTCTGTTCACCATACAGCGTAGCGTATCACCGCCTCCTACTTCTTGTAGAGCTCTGGAACTTGCTCGTCTCTCTCCTCAGCCTTCTAGTCGCTCTTTCACGCTCAATCTCTCTTCGTTCTACCTCCTCTGCCGACAATTCTTCGAACCTAGTAGCAAACTCCTGCGCGTCAGCCCAGTCCCGCCATACGCTCTGTAGGACCTTTGGTCGATTACCGCCCCATCCAATGTTTAACCCAGTCTTGTCCTTGACGACCCCAGACTTGTCGATGACATCCCCGATTACGCCCCATTCGGCCGCGTCCTTTTTGTGCCGAATGAGCTCTTCGTGGATGGCATGAGCAACTAGAGGCACGGCTTCTCCGGACAGTCCGAGGTCTGCACAGAGCTGAGTAGAAAATGCCTCCGGCGTTAGCGGTGAGAGGAGGTCCCACTCTATGTGATCCAAAAGGTGGTGTGTGGCAATCTGCACATCGATCTACGGAGCAAAATTAGCATACAGTGGAAGAAGAACAATGAAAACATACGCTGAGAATGACTCGACATTCTGCTACTTCCCCACGGCCATCTTCTTCGCCATTCACTGCTCCGTCAATACCTAAATCCATCGTAGCAATACCCTCATGGTCTTCCAACTGAGCTTTTATTTGATTTGCCACCGTCTCAGCCCAAGGAACGATCGGTAGATCAAGATCATTACAGAAAGTCTTTGCGAACGTCTCTGGTCTGACGATGTTCTCGTGGAGATTCCACACAAAGCAATCTCTTATTCGATGTGTCTCGGTCTCAAATTCAACACGTATAGGCACCAATGATGTGCGTCTTTCTGAGTGAGCGGCCAGGACGTCTGGAGACGCGTAGGTATGGGGCGTAGGATAAAATGGGCGGGCTGTTATGTATCGAGAAGGTGGAACTTGGCCTAGATAACTCTGGTCGAGCTCGGTCTTTTCAGGCAGTGGTGGTGGCGGGGGAGGAGGTGTCGACTGTTGACGTATAGTAGTGACACCTGTTGTTGAATTGAAAACAGACATCCCTGCGTTCATGCGTGCTCTGGTGGAGGTACCCTGCTGTCGGATCGCTGTCCTCGTTCCTCCACTTGCTATAAAATCAGAGTCGTCGGAATCGAACGCACCGGCGTCAGGAAGGTCGTCGCCGGAACCTGGGTCGGCATAGTTAACTACACCGCCGCGTCGTGTGGCAGCTCTTGTACTCGTTGAAGCCGTGTTGGATGACGTCGAGGCAAGAATGGGTTGCATTAGCAGCGTTGCACCTGTCTTTAGCCGCGAAGAGTAGGTAGATATCAAAGCTTGTGGTGTAGTCGATAGTATTGACCTGGGCGGGTTTGGCGGCGGTGGTGCTTGTATCACTACTGGCTGTACTGGCGGCTGAGGAGCTGCCTGTTGGTAGACTATCTGTGGTGTATATGTCGTCGTTGGAGTAGGCGTGTTGGTGAGATTCGTCGACCTGTTCGCTCCCCTGGCCCGTGTACTTCTGGCGCCGGTCGCGGCATTTTTTGGAGGGGGTGTCGCTGTCGTCGTCCACGCATGAAGATTCTTCACATATGCTACTCTAGAGCATTGGACTAGACATAATGGCCAAATCGACAGTATGCTCACCTTTTGAGACCGTTTGTGGGAGCAGCGGCGTCGGTGCATATGTCCGGGCAGCCGTCGACAGCTGAGACCCAGGTCGTCAGTAGAGATTCCTTCGCATATCTAGCTGACGCACCTGATTTATCGTCTGTCCCAGCTGTACGTCGGACATGTTGCCGAACGATGTCGGAAACGTCGAATTCTGATTGTCCGCCATGGTGGTCGTCGCCAAATTGAAAGTCACCAAAAACGCGTCAGTCACGGTGTGACGTCCATGCTTTCACGGTCACCATATTTTTTCCGTCTTCGACCACCACTACTGCCGCTATTTCTTCGACATAATTCTACCCAAGGACACAACGATGCTATCATCAAAGTGCTTATCGAGAGTCCGCTTGTTTCCTTGACCAACGGTTCCGACGCTGATTTTTTTTACAGACAGAGAAAAGGAACGAAAGAATCCTGCAGGCGATGACCAGAAATTACGCGCTTTCGACAAGGCCATCGCTGTGTTGAAGTCGCTAGACTTTCCTATAAGATCTGAGTCAGATGCTCTCAAGGTCAGCTATTAACGAGCAGGTCCTGTCAGCGTCTTAATAATCTCTCCAGTTAATGCGCTTGGGTGACAGCAGTGAGCAGGGGAAGGAAGAATCAGCGGATGAAGAGATTTCAACCAAGGCAAGCAGCACGATCCCAATCCTGCTTCTCGTATTGACTTGTCTCCCAGGAAACGGACAAGGTCATGTCCGCCCCGCCAGGCGATTCTGCACGAGTTGTAAGTGCTGTGTCGCGGTCTGCCTTTTTAGATATTGAAAGATACTCCATAAGATCGAAGTTCGCGAAGGTACTAAGAGGGTTGTGTTGAACGAACTTCAGTCAGTTCCTGGCGTAGGGTGAGTTTTTATGCACTTTTTCCCGACAATGACACCCTGACTATTGCGTAGTCCGTACACGGCCATAAAATTATTTGAGGCAGGCTGCACTTCCGCCAGTGAACTCCACCGCCCGAAATTCCAACAGCTTCTTACTGCACGCCAGAAGATTCTAGTCGCATACTACACCCACCTTCGCCAGCCTGTCCACCGCAAAGAGATAGAAACTATCAATGTGCGTCATGATATTCACCACCATGGCCAATATTAAGCATTTCGGCTGCTTTAGGACTTCATCCGAATACAATTACCCTCCGATTTTCAGACAGAGCTTGTTGGAAGCTACCGTCGCAGCTTCCCTTTCTCCTCCGAAATTGACCTCATCATCCTCCATCCAAGTTTCAACACAGCACCCCTCCCCCCACCTCCCGAAAAAATACTACAGTTCCCTCGAAAAGGACGAGCAGAGAAGGTGTACGGGATATATTCACAAAAACAGTTCGGATCCAAGTCACCTCTCCTCACCACTGTGATCCCCACGTTGAAAGTCCAAGGCTTGATAGCACGAGAGGTCAAGATGAGCGGGGGGGATAGATGGGACGGGATAGTCAGAGTTCCTGAGCTCGGCGCGGATGGGCAACTGGAGTCGCTTGAGTCAAGAGTCAATGCTATAAAACGAAAGGAGGGGAAGTATAGGCGTTTGACTATCAAGTCAGTACGCCTCATCTCGTCTAATATGCCTCACTGATTCGGTTTCTAGTCTTGTCCCTTGGGGGTGTCGAGGTCCAGCTCTGCTCGCACTGACGGGCGACATGGAGTTCGTCCGTCAAGTACACGATAGAGCCGACAAGTTGGGTCTGTTCCTCGATGGGAACGGGCTATGGCGATGGCACGGAAACGAAAACTTCGATGGTACGACACCTCCTAAGCGTCGTAGGGGACGTCCTCCAAGTGATGCAAAGACTGACGATGAATCGCGGGGTAAATGGGAGCTCATCACTCAGGGTTCAGAGAAGGATATCCTTACAGAGCTAGGGATGGCCTATGTGGAGCCGTCTAAACGGAATTATTCTTATCTGCTCAGTAAAGTCACCAACGGCAGATTACCAAAGTTATACGGAAGCGTTGTCCGCAAAAAGTGGATGGAAGGCCAGCATTGATGTCCTGCCTCCTCCCCGTGAGAAGTCGCATTGTATCTTGATACTGTCTCTGAGGGATGTATAGTAGAACGTACTTAATTATAAACAAATGATTTTCTTACGCTTCTGGGTGATAGCCTCTTGTGTCATTGGCCAGTTTAATGACTCGCATCTGTGCGGTTATCAAGTCGATCTGATGAACGCCGTTGACATTTGAAGAACTTCGGCAAGTAGAACTACATAAGTGGGTCACGAACAAATTGTTCTCGCTAGGCTGAATCGCGCATTAGGATCGTGAGGTTTGTATACCTCCCAGATGCTACTACTGGGCGGATCTATAGCTGGATAAACTAATTATCCTAAAGTCTTCGCCGATCCCATGACGGTAACTACACCCGGTTCCGGACCGATCACCAGTGGTATATATCCTTGATTCCGTGACCTTCTACTCCATTTCGCCTCTCCATGTCTTCCTCATCGTATACATCACGAAGCCTCTATGATCTCTCCGGCCTCGTGGCTGTCGTGACTGGAGGTGGAACAGGAATAGGTGGAATATTCCACCTAAGAATAATAAACGACAACGATAACTGAACTCGAAATAGGATACATGATCGCGAGAGGACTTGCTGAAAATGGAGCCAAAGTATACATCTCGGGGAGAAGGAAAGACGTCCTAGATAAAGTCGTGGGGAGTGGATCTATAAATGGGACGGTGGTGGCGTACGTCCATTTGTTCCAGTTGTCTTGCTTGTGGTATTGACGTAAGGTAGACTGCAGATGGATGTCACAGATAAGGAGAGCATACTTTCGGCGACAAAGGTGCTGGAAGAACAAGAAGGAAAGCTGCACATTTTGGTTAACAAGTGCGTATACTAACCTTTCCCCGCTTGACGTTTGATGATGGCATCCAATAATATTCACAGTGCCGGTCAAGTCGGTCCCGTGTCCCTATTCTTCAATCAGACAGATGCCCCAGAACACAAGGACGCCGAGACACTAGGTAAAGCGATGTTCAACGAATCGATGCCAGGATGGTCGGATCTCTACTCCATCGACGTGTTTCCCATCTTTTTCGTCACCATGGCGTTCCTAGGTCTACTTGATAAAGGGACGAAGGATTGCGCGAACACCCGCCCAGGCTACACAGCCAATGTCATCAACGTTACAAGTATTAGTGGATTGATGAAACTGGCGCAAGATCACGTACGTTTTGCATTCAAGTCATCCCGCCTCTTATATAGGCTTAGCGGCGTGGCAGTTCGCTTACAACAGCGCCAAAGCGGCCGCTTCACAGCTGAGCAAGATGCTCTCTACAGAGCTCGCACTTAAAGGCATATCTGTCCGCGTAAACGCCATAGCTCCTGGACCGTACGAGTCGGAGATGACTACCGATGTGATCACACCCGAGGAGGTGGACAGGATCGGGAAGGGCGTGTTGCCTGTGCCTGCGAGGAGGGCTGGGAAGTAAGTCTTTTTCTTCCTATTCAATCTTTCTAATTCTGTTCGTGGCCGGTTGATTAATGATGCTGACGGTGGCGAAACAGAGGCGAAGAGATGGCGGGCACTGCGGTTTACCTGGCTTCGCCGGCAGGGGGGTACATGCACGGGCAGGAGCTCGTTATCGATGGTGGTTATCTAGCAGTAAACCCATGAGCTTAGTCTACGGGGGAAAATTGACAGGTAGATTACTATTAGAACCTACCAAACAAATCACAGACGTATATTTTTGTACTTTTTTAATTACTCCTCTTACACGCCTTGTGCACTCAGCAGCAGCAGACTGATGGAAGCGTGTGGAGGCCCGCTTCCCCTCAGACGGTGCCGACCCCAGGACGGAAGAATTTAGCCCCGGATCCATGGATCGTGGTGCCGTGCAGGCGCGTTGAGTCTTGGGTGAGGCAACCATCGATAGAACGTTTGAAGCCCACATGCACCCGAATATCGCATCACCTTGTTCGCATTGGCGATGTGTTCATCATGATGGAAGTAATACATTGCAGGAGTCCAAAATGATGATAGAAACAGAAGTCTGTCAATGGTTAAATGGAGAAGTTCCTGTAACAGTTCCCCGCATCGCTGATTCCACCCCGTGGCGGAGGGAGTAAATTGATTCCGGCGCGGCGGGATGATAGGCATGCATGGTCAGAGATGTGACGTGGAAAGGAAGAACGTGTGATACTTTATCGGGCTCTAATCAAGTGCAATCTAGACTGCCTATCTCTCTGTGTAGTTGCTGTATTTGAGTTCAGAAGCACGACGATTACGCCACCCAAGCTCGAGACCAGGCAGCAACCAAGACTTTGTGCCCCGGCATCAGGGACGATGTTATCAGGTCCCACCGGGCTATCTGGGACACCAGATACGGCGGAAACAAAATATTTCCCCTAATCCACCTCCTGTCGGGCGGGAACGGAGCGCCCGGGGATCAAAATACAAGTTTCGGAACTACGGATTGTACTCTGTGATCGATGACGCATAATTTGTGAAGACGCGATTTGTCTTGGAGTGTCAGGGGTTGCTAAGGGTTCGACGCGACTTGGAGATGACAGGCGGGGGGCGTTGTTAGGTTTTTACACGAGGATACGCGGCTAACTGACTAAAAAAGCCGACGGCTTTCAGGGCCTGGAAAATTACGGTACCATTGACCTGGACCGATGCCAGTACGTGTACATGTAATTAATATGGGGTTCTCACAAAAAGAACCGACAATACGGACCACAATTCGGAGTACCCGGAGGGGCGAATGGGAGGGGAACGAATAGTAACATCAAGGACAAGACAACGGTAAGCGCACCCAAGATATGTCCGGTATTCATCCGGAGTGACAGACATTGTAAACATGGGAAAAAGACATCGTGTCCAAGTCGATAGAGGTCGAGATTTCTGAAAAGTTCCGAACCCCATTTCCGAACCCCGCCCCCATAGTGATCGGGGGAAAGCTGATATATACTCGCAGCTCGCAGTCGTCACGGCGAACAGAGCCCACACTGCATCGAGGCCAGAAGGTCGTATACATAGTTGATATACATATATACTTACCGAGCTCCTACAGTCAAACCTACAACACCGGAAAGGAAATAAATCCGAAATTGTAGGCAGGAATGTATGGGTATGGGTCCAGTTCATCAATACAATAGTAGAGAATTCGAAGGGGTACGAGATAGGGAGTCAGGTGTTAGGACTTACAGGGTCTGGATGCCGTTATCGCCGCAGACTTGCATGGAGATTGGTAAGACGCGTGGGGGACATCGACTCGCCCGTAGGCCTGGAAGGTCGAGGTCCTGGGCAATTCTCCGGAAGTAGAGTGGTTGGATACAAAGAAGGTTAGAGGCGACTTCTGGAGAGTTGCGACCTTGGCAACGTGAATGAATGGACGTGGATCAACCCCAAGTGTTACGTGACAATACGGCGGGCCGCCAACTGCAAAATAAATGATCTGAAATCAATGAATGGAATGGTCAGCTGGCGTGGGGAAGTGGGGGGACACGTGAAATGGTGGTGGGGAATGTACCGGAATAACTAAGTTCCAAAGGAGGATGTGAGAGTAAATCAGGAGGAAGCAATATAGAAAAAAGAAGGAGTACGGTGAGAAGAAGAATGGAAGAGAAAAGAAATCAATCTGGGGTGGTAATTCGAAGGGCTACTCCAGTCTGGAGTTGACTGGAAGACGCCTACCCCAGGCTGAGGGGATGATGCCGGTGCATGCCGGAGCGAAACATATTAGTTCCGGCGGTGGAGGAAGCGGATAAGCCATCGGCCCGGAAAAAGATCGGCGGTCTCCGCCCTGAAACGCCCGTCATCTCGCCACTGGTCGACCCCTTGGCTCTGTTCTGAACCCTACCTTAAGTTCTGGCAACTGGCCAGTCCCTACCTCCCTTTGGTTCCCCACCACCATGGTATCCTCTACACAACCCGACAAGCCTGTTCCTCGTCCTTACAAGTGCCCGTATCCTCTCTGCGGTCGTGCTTTCAGTCGTCTCGAGCATCAGACGCGGCATATACGTACCCACACCGGCGAGAAGCCCTTTGTATGCAGTTTTCCGTCCTGCGAAAAACGGTTTTCCAGGAGCGACGAGCTCACGAGGCATTCACGGATACACAACAACGACCACAACAACATCACTCATCATCAGCCCCCGAAGAAGACAAAGTCGAGGGGTACTGGCTCTCCAGATCATACCGATGAGCCAGAGGAAACTCAAATCAGGGTAAAGAAGAAAGCGAGAAGCAGAGCAAACAGCGACGATGAGGTACGCTGCAATCTAATTGCTCTCGGCGCCTTTATCTCATGCTTGGGTTTTCAGGACGACTCATATGCCCGGCCGACGTCTGTCGGTTCCTATGATATCCCCCATTCTCGGCGCAGTCGTCCTCACTCATCTACGACTCCCCCAACGACGTCGTCACCATTCACGACACTGTCCTCCGTCGCCATGGACGAGCTATACGCCCTTGAACGCGAGGAGGCGCTGCGCCGCGCGGAGTACGAGGCACGCCATGCGGAAGCCCTGCGACGAGCCGAATACGAAACACGTACACGAGGCGGCCCAGGGCTTGATTTTTCTATTTTGCAACAGTATCCCTCACGTCTGAGCAAGAGCGCTACCACATCGCCGGTTTCGACACCGGCGCTTCATCCGTACGATGATAGCCGCGGCTATTTTGGCATTTCCAACGAGCGCGATTACTATCAGCCTCGCCACCACCATCGGCAGTCACGGTATCAAGCCGTGTCAGACGATGAAGAGGGTCCAGGTAACAGCACCGCCAGTGAACGGAAAATTACCCGCAGACTATCCGGCCCCGCATGGCAGATGACACCATTCTCCACACGTTCAAGCGGGGATGACTCTGGCCATCACGTTGATTCTGCCGCTAAGCATCCTCACCATTCCCACCCCCATCACCCTTACTACATTCCATCACATCACCCCCACCCCCACCATGTGCCCCCGCCCCCGCAATATCACGAGAGTCCTTCTCCAGCCAGCTCCGACTCGGATTCTCACGCCAACCAAAGTTATTATGCCCGTCAGCCTCACTCTCCCTACTCTAGTAACATGAGGACTACAAGCGCTTCTGCGTCTCATACACCAAGTACGAGTCCCTTTCTTGGCCCGATGAGGGGGCTCAACTTGCACAGCGCAAATCCTTCTCGTGCACCGTCACCAGTCCTAGCCATGCTACCTCCCCCTGGATTGCCCTATCACCACCATCACCAAAGCAGCCACAGCGGACGGAGTAGTCCTACGAGCCGGAGCGCGAGTCCCCCACACCACATGCCTTCGCACGCCTCGCACCATCATCATCATCTTGCTCATTCTGTACGGATGGCCTTCGGAATGACGCCAATTCACCCTCATGTCACGCCTCCTGAATCGAGCTCGTCATCGCGAGAAAGTCACAGTCCAGGCGCATGGAGCGGTGGCGGCAATAGCCCTAGGATTACGTTGGCGCCGCTCAAGATCGCAGAAGACAGCAGTGGCGGGGAAGCCGAGAAGGAGAAGGAGAAGGTAGTGTCTTTGACCGAGGTCGAGCGTAAGGAGGATAATGAGAAGTGCGGGGAGCGGGAGAAACTGCCGGGATTCAGCCTATTTGAAGCAGCAGTTCGGGGTGAGGGCGCGCTACCGGTGGTCGGTGCGGGTTGGTAACGACTGTATGTTATTGCGTTTCGCCTTACCTAGCGGGGGCTGGTGCGATTGTCTTCATGTTTTTTGTTTTGTTCTTTTGATTATCCATGCTATGTTTATTGCCTAAGGGCCCATCAATAACCAGGGCTCTCTCTTCTACACGATTTCTTTTTACTATAGATTTTTGCATCCCATCTCATTCGCAACATATACCATCTAGATAGAACTATAGAGCCTTTTTTAGAGTATGCTTCTTTATCATATACTACAGGTACTGCTGTAATTGTGGCGTTGATAACAATTCCATGTCGGCAATGGGTCGATCGTGTCGTTTATCAGACGTGTTTGACAGTGAGAAAAGGAATAAATCATGCTCATGGAACGCGGCGCCAAGGGACATCATGCTATTCTATTGGCTCACATGAGCTTAAGTACATGTCTTCTGACATATCAGACCGGTGGGTTTCGTGCGGTCCAGAGGTAGGAGGACTCGTACGTCTTTTATATACGGCCGACGTAAAATTCCGGAGTCAAACGTCAAAGCGAACGATGTGATGCTGGACCTTATCTTATCAAGGGACCTAGGGGATATCTATCGTTATCGTTCCACTCCAATTTCCAACCTGTTCGGCATGGATTTCAGTTGTGTATAAGTATTTCGCGGTTTTTCAAACGTTTAACCTTTCGACAGGCCGCCTGCTCAGCGATCATCCGACTCGCCCCGAAGTTTTATATTGCATGGTCAGGCTTGGATGGCGCATGTGGTTCCGAATTCTAGTGAAAGGCTTGGCCTCTCAGCTTTTATCATGACTCACTGGACCAAGTTTGAATAGCCCGAGCGTCTTGTCCTTCGTAACAATCAACTCCAGGCTTCCTTTTTATCCCGAAGGCTGCTACGCGAAAGTGGGGGGGGGCATTCCATTCCGCTGTTCCGTGCCGACAAACTTATGTTTCGTCGTTTAATCAACAGTCAAATTCGATTTGGAGGTCGCATATGCCGGTCCCTCCTCGACGTCACGCGGGATCTGCGGGCCCTGGAATGCATCCCGGCGCTAGTCCATGAGGGTATAAGCCGACTATCGACAATCCCGGTGGAATCAGAACATCTCCCTCTGAGGATCGCAGACCCTGATTTCCCGAGCCAAGTAGAGGGACAAAGATAAGGACTTCACTAGATCGAGAATCATACCAGGGTTTCTAAGCGACGTCAGGCTCCAAGTTCGAACGACAGTACTGGTGTGTACGTACATAGCGCAGACAGTCTAGAACACGAAAGCGAGACTGCAATGTGGTGAATATGCAGATAACGGAAGCGGAAAGGCACTGGTTCCTAAAGGGAATAGAGAAGATTCGGGTGGATTCCTTCGCTGCGGTATTGTATCCCAGGCGTATGAGGCACCTCCGCAACAGCGCGCGCGTTGAAACCATTGGAATGTGCACAGTATTTTATAGCGCGGCCGTTCAAAGCTCGCGGTCGGAGATAACCGTCCTAGCGGAAGCGACTGACAGAAAAGCCCCCGATTTGATAAATCAGCATTCTGTTCCGGTGGGGACTTGAGTGGAAATTCGGAATCTATCATCATTATTGAACAACGCGTCTAGAACTGCCCAAGTGAGGTACGTAGAAATTTACCCTAGAGTTACACATTCCATAGAGTTGAACAGTAGAAGAGCACCACAAAAAGTACCGGTGTAGACGTACATATCAGCAGAGTACTGTACCCCCGCGTCTTCGCCCCGTACGATGCATGTTGTTAGTCACTAAATCAGACCTTCATCAACAACAGCGTCTAGAACTGGATTGAAGTAATAATAGAATTGAATATTCAGTCGGAGATGCGTGTGACCTCGAGACGAAGGCTGCGCAGAGAAAGCTCCTGGTAAAGTAGGGCTATGATGGGAATTATGAGGATTACTTTGGGAAAGCACCCCGGTGACCGGTTGACCACAGACACAAGTTCAAGTGAACCTCGTGGATATGCAGTGGGTCAGACCCAAGGACCCCCGAGAGCTGCGAGATTGATCAGGTTACAAGTACCATCGAGTAGGGCATTCAGGTCCCTCATGCTCGCATGGCAAGTCCAAAAAGAGGAAGGTCAGCCTCGAAAGTTAGTCATCCGGTTTGAAAGCGGTTCCGAGAGTTCTCGAAGCCAAGGCCTTGGGACGAAGGTGTGACAGAATCAACAGCACCGGCGTTCGCAACATAGCGCCTAGATTGACGCTGACTCCAGATATGAGTCAGGGAAGGAAAGCCAATACATAACTGGACGAACGTTGCTGTGCAAGAGTTGTGAATGACAAGGTTTCGGTGATGTCCTAGAATCCCAGGCGATGAGAACCCGAGGTCCAGATTCATTCTCCAGTCTCGATTTGTTCGTAAGTACATCCCAAAAAGTTCCGACAAATGCCTTCTGTACATCTGCAACGAACACCTTTTGATGATATGTTTTCTCCGCGCTGTAGTAATGTGCATTGAGGCTTCGAATATGGTCATATTGTCCGGATCTTTCGGCTGTGATTGATCTATCGAATGTTCGAAACACTATCTTGTGCAGCAATCAGGTGTTTGCCCAATATTAAGGACGGAAGGCATGAGAATCCAGGAAATTCCAAGTTCTTTCAGGACCAGAACTTACAGTTTTTGGAATGCGAATACTGAACACGTCTCCGTCCGCCTGCACAGGCGCTAAGGAAGCGAAAGGATCCGAATCAAGCCTGTACTGCGCGTCTGTGGGCGAAATCTTCATTTTGTTGATTGATGATCTCCATTTGGGGGGTAAGGGTGGAAGTACGCGTCGGAAATTTTAACTGGTCCTGTGCCAAGGACTTGGTTCTTCCCGCGAAGATGCTGAACATAAGGTTCGAGTTTGAGCTTATTTGTTAACCTTGTGGATCGATCGAACCGATTCAAGCATAAGTTAAAAGAATATGAACGACGGTTCTGAACGAACGAACACTGCTTGGAGCTACAGAGCCATGCGATGCCATGCCGCAGTTTACTACCCAAGGTGGAGGCGAATAGTGCTCGATGAGATGGTGCTTTACGCCGAGTCGGAACACATGTTACCATGAACGAATCTGTTCAGCATGTCTTGTCTTGTACCCACTTCGAGCCACTCAGTTTGAATGCCAGTAGGTAGAATAGGGTGACCCAAGAGGTAAGCCATGGTCAGCAAATGCTACAGAGCCTACATTGCCTCGGGCCAAACCACGCGCGAACTTGATGTTCCATGGTCTTGGGTCGCTGCCGCGGTGACAATGATGTGTCAGCTGTGTATGACAGCATTGGAACAAATACTTGTAGGCGGCCGACATTTCCATCCAGTTCCAACAGACACGGGCATTGATTCCCAGGCTAAAAATCGAAGACGGGCATTACCTCGGCAAATAGAACAGCTGATGTGCAACAGTAGGGCTTAGTGCAGTACTGAGTAATAACGTCTACGTCCAAAGTCACGTCCATTGTCGCTCAGAGTCATTGAGGATGTGTCAGTGAAAGAGTCCACGGTCCAACCAACTTTACCTTCGGCGTTGTTGGAGAAAATGTGAGGTAGGAACCAAAACGAAAGAGAGTACCAGACGATCGGTAGCGAGATAGAGGCCCGCATTCTGTCCACGGTAGTTAAGGGTTCAAGGACGGACGGCTCAGGGCACTTAGACCACCTCATCATTAGAAGTCCCATCCCAAAGGTAGACAAAATCTGAGCAGCGATTGTTCAGTTGCATATGCACGCACGTATCCAGAGGCTACAAAGAGAGATTGCATAAGTTCCAACTGGAAATACCGGCTATCTGAAGATCTATGGAAGCCTGCCTGTGGGAAAATCAATCATATCAGGCGTAATGTTTGGAGGAGATAGATTATTTTGTGATTGAAGGGGAGGATTACAGGTCTGCGTCTTCGAGCTTCAGCCTAGACAGAGGTGGCTCGCCGGGCTTGGGACGGGGGAACGCGCCTGGCAAAAGCGTTGTCGTTGGAAAAGAAAGAAGTCTGCTCCGGCCCTCCCCGGACTTACCGGTTAGGCTATCAGTGACGTCACTTGCTGCACTCAAGTCAACAGCTACATACTTGACCAATACTTCCGATACTTGACGCAGGCTCGTACCTGTACCAGCGCCTATCATCATCATCAATTCTGTCCTATAATGAGCTTGCCAATAATTTGCTACCAGTCTATGCCTTTATCGGAGGTTCAATCTGGTTCTGCTATAAATTGCGGCTGCCTGAGCTTCATCGAGGAAACATCTTCGCAATGCCAGCCCTCTCAATTCCTGAACTTTACCAACTGGTCACGCTCACCTTGTCCTCGACCTCTCTTGCGCGACTTCCTCTGGTTTTGGTCATGACAGTCTTCTTCAGCGTCATCGGGTATACCCTCGTCTATCCCAGTCTTGGTCCCTACGCTCCTGCGGATGTCAGGGAGAAGACCGCAAATATCATGGAGGATGCCAAAACTACATTTGGCTTGCTGAAAAGCGAGGACATCGCTCAACTGGCAGACGAAGAGGAACATCACAGGCGAGCATTGGGCTTACCATTATGTATCGCGCCTTCTCACTCTGCAAACTAGACACAGCGCCGCTTATGATGCCCTGTTTCAGCAGCACCTCAGTGATCTATATGACGAGCATGCTCTTTTCCTCCATCCTCTGCATTCCTTCCGCTTCTGGCGGGATGCCTGGACATGGCGATCTGACATTAGTAGCTGGGTCAACAAAATGAAGGTACGTGGACTCTCTTACATTTTCGTGTGATATCAACTCAGCCTTGTGCCACAGACAGCCATCAGGGCAAAACAACTCTCCTCGGGGTCGATCAGTCCCCCGACGACTTCAGGTCGGAAGCAAAATCAGCGAGCATCAGCTCTGGTGAGGGCTATCTCAGCACTTCGCGGGGTAGTCGCTCATCGTTGCATTCCAGAACCCAAGATATACGCCTCCCCATCGAGCGTCAACGCCGATGATGGCATGCTGAGTGTCAACTTTGGTGTTGGTGTGTTTTGCTTTACAAGTTAAGGAACAGACACTGACTTATCTCTGTCGCCCAGAGTCCTACCCTCTATCCTTCATGCAAGGTCCTAGCAGCAGCAGAGGCAGTAGCTTAGCTCCATCAAGCGAGGAGGATATCACCAACGTCGTTTAATCGCGTGTTGTGATGGACCCCTCGTACCTCAGAGCTTCCAATCATCATCATTTCTAGAGTCCTGATAATCATCCACTGTATCAATTGAGCCCGTAGTAGTATCCTAGCCATCGTGATTTGATATAAACTGTATCGCTGATATATTTCTTATTTTTGATCGGCGACCGCCTCTAACTATAACGCATCGAGGGAGTCATATTTAACGTTGACCGGGGAAAATGCCTCATTTTCCGCCGGGGTCAAGGACCCTACTTGGAGAGGAATTATCACATGGTATACAGAAGCTCCCTCAACTACTTAGCACACTGTCTTGACTCATGTCCCGGATGCACTTTCGTAAGAGTGTTGAACGCTGTTTGGCCTCCTCCCAGTTTTTCCTACCAGAGATGTCGCAAAAAAAGGTAAGATTGTGAGTTTCAGCGTGTTTATTAGTTATTCTAGCAGATAAGTAAAGATGCCCCAGGCGTGTAAATACCATGTTACTTAACCTTTTTGGCGAAGACTGTCGCTGCCAACTTTAAACTCAGAAAAACCAGACTGTATATCGACAGCTTGCTTCACATATGGTAACGAGACCACGCGAGATTCAAGATTCAAGATGCCAGTGGCGTCCAGATCGCCATCGACTGATGAGCTCTCAGCTCAGAGTGGGCGATGCTACTGCTATGCACCGCCTAGGGTTTACACCAGCCTCAAGTCCGCAATCAATGATCTAACGGAGATACCTACGCTATTCCGACTATGTTCCAGGCTCTCGAGTCTTCCCTACCTGTTATCCTCCCAGTTTCCTCTCTGAAATGGCTCTTACCTCGTCCTCTCAGCACTTATCTCAACGGGTCTCGGCATACCCAAACGAACGAACAACATCTTGAGGCCCTAGCCCTAGATATAAGCTCTAGACTTTGGGATGCTAACCTCTGAAGTCCTTAGAAGTTACGAGTCCGAGTTTATTAGAAAGATTTTGTAGAAACCGCTCAAGGCTGGTAAGAAGGCCTCACATTGACAAACTTGAATCACCACCTTCGAAGCGCGATGTTTCCGAGTTGGAGTCTTCGCCATCCACCCCCATCAAATCAAGGCACTCGATGGACGACTCGGAGATAATTTTCGATTCTCGAAGCGCAATAGTTTGACAGTCTCGACGCTCTACGATGCTTCAACTTACGGTGCTCATATTTCTATTCCCATATAAAGTACATCAGCATCTATGGAAGTTTGTTCGCCGGGAATGATTAGTGAGCGCTTGAGCTCCCACCAAATTGAGTGACATCTATTTATTTCTCCTCGGGAATCAAACCGAACGGCGTTTTCCCGAGTACAAAAACAGACTGCGTCAGAGTCGTGAACGTGCGTGCATGAAGCTAGAATAGATGGCTAGGAGACTAGACAGTCTCTACTTCGGGTTACTAGCTCAGAAGTTTCCATATTTTTGCACGATCCAAGTGTTCGCGGCGTCTTGATAAATACATCTTCCATTGCGAGACTCTCGTTAATGTATCACTTGTTATATACAGTCCCAAATGTTATAAGAAAATTACAATGTCCTTGAAAGAGTAGCGAATGACCACTAGGTCATCAGTTGGTGGTATCATTAGTGTGGGGGGTGACAGCGATTCCAACTTGCTTGTTAGTCGTGTCGTAGACACTGTAGAACCTCTGGAGGAAGGCAAACCCATCTGAATGAAAGTAGGATCAGCCGTGCTTAAATGAAAAGTAGAGATCACCACGAACCAATGAAGTCGAGGCCTGAGCCATCCATGCTTCCCATGTCAGCTACGACAAGATAGATGCCGTTGGCCTTGCCACCCATCATGGAGTTCAAGCTCCTCGGCCAGATCTGCGCATTGGGGGTCATTTCGAAAGTAGTCTGATTACAGAAGTCACTCTCTTGGTCTTAGGAGTTTGAAGAAGACAACTCACCGAACCAATTTTGAAGGAAAGGTTCTTCATCTTCTCGAATTGTGCCTCAGTAACAGAGAGGAGTCCGGTAGATCTGAAAACACGTTAACGCGATTGATAGATGATATATTAGAGATCATACTCGTCCATCTTGGCTCCTGTTGCCGTCGTGTACTTCTTGAAAGCACCGCTTGACAAAAGAAGGAGAGTAGTTCCGGTATCAACGATACCGGCAGAAGTCGACATAATGGTGGTGTTCCCATATGAAACTGACTGATCGATGCCCCAGTAGTTGCTGGCCGGAGACGTAGAGGTGATCGGAACATAGGTGATTTCCCCCGTGTACCTAGTTAGGGGGTTTAACCATTCGAGGTAATGGAATTACGAGGATTGTAGCATACTTGGAAGAATCCTCAGAACCGAAGGTCAACTCTCCATTGGCCAGATCTGTGCCGGTCGTCGGCACGTACGAAATCCCAATCGACTCCTTCTCGATCTTGCCTTCACTCTTGAGGTTGTCGGTGACAGTAGGAATGGTTCCGGATCCACCGACAGTACCTGAGAGGTATGCCATTAATGAAAACATCGGCTACAGAGAGGGGTGTACAACATACCCTCGGTAAGTTCTACCGGTCCAATGCTGCAAGCCAACTACGTCGAACATCGCCTTACGAAAAGAAAGGGAAACGTACCCAAGGATTCCGTCAACTCCATCGAAACCTTCAGCGGAGGAGGCGACACCAATTGACTGTTCGTCGATGACAAGGTCAGCAGCGAGCTCCAGACGGTCGGTGTCTGAAAGTGTACGTTAGCAAGTCACTAGTGACTACAAATCTGAAGCATACATTCCGTTCCACTGAAGGATCCAGATCCATAGCTGACTTTCTACAGGTAGGGTCATATTTAGGCGATATCACTTCGCCATAAATAAAGAGACGTACGACGGTCTTTCGAGTACTGGACAAGGTCATCAGTCAGTACCCTGACAACGAAAGATTACTATGCTACACACCTCTTGCTCGTGGATGATGGAACATATTCCTTATCAGCGCCTACCCAAGTGTTGGAGCTTCCTGTATAACGAATGAACAAAAAGGGACAGGATTCGACAATGAATACGCACCCGTGTCGATGAGAAGGGTGAAAGCCTGCGCCGACTCACCAACCTTCACCGAGGTGGTATAAGTAACGGCTGGAAACAAGATCACTATCAACACCTGTGCAAATCTGGTATGTATTCAAGCACCCACCGGCATCCGTCACGTCAATTGAGTTATCATTACCGCCGGTCTGGTCGTTGGGCTCAGTAGGCTTAGTACCTCCTGAGCCGTGGTGGTGGTGGCGGTGGTGACTCCTCTTTGCGCGCAGCTCTTGGATGCCAACCGGACCGTTGGGCTGCACGCCGGCCAGGAGCTTCTGGGCGCGAGCCCTGTCGCGAGCCAGAATGTCCTTCGCATGTCCGACCTTGGGGTGAAGCCGAGAAGCAAAGGGGAGAGCGGTGACCAAAACGCGAGACATCGTGAAAATTCAGCAGAGAAGGGTTAGTATTCAATAGAGATGATGGTGGGTAGTGAAGATGGCAGCATACCCCCAGCCTCTCGGGCTTTATAGTGCGTATCTTGTTTGTGTATGTCGTGCATGCGTTGTTCAGTTGAAGAGCTCTAAAAATAGAATAGAGATAGCGTTGGGCTACTTCCGATCGGACACAAATTTGGCCGATGATCATGCATTGGCAAGTCACACACGCGAAGGGGGCCGGTACCGCGACTGAGAGACACGATACGAGCGACCACGGCTTCAGGCTTGACAGTACATTCTGCCAGCGGGAAATTAGCTAGGAAATCGGAAATTTAAAGTGCCATCACTATACCTTGAGCGAGTAGTAAGTACCAATTCGTCAATTCGCCCCACGAAGGTATGACAATGCAATAAAACGTGTCGATGATGTGTCGATGATGTCAAGACGAGCACCACAAGTAAACACATCAGATACGCAGCAGATGTAGCACATTGCAGCACAGTTTTAGGACAGTCTCCGTACATGGAAAAGAAGGAAGCGTTATTACCCGACTCGACATAAGGGTGCGGCGTCCATGGGAATGGGAAGTCGTTACGAATTGGCAATTGTAATCGTGACAAAAATAGGATTTCCAATAATAGCCTACCTACTGGACATAGTACCTTTGAAAACCAGCAATGAGTAGCAGTGCCCCCAAGGCGACCGTGTGCCATGGCCGAACCCTTAAGCGAGCTGCTAGAGCACGAATGCTTGAGGAACCAGGTAGCCCAAGCGCACCAGCTGCGTCGATAGCAGCAATCTCCTCTTTCGTCAGAGGTGCTGTTCGTATGCATTAGTTAAGGTTAAGTCAATAAATCAATTAGGCATGACAACTCACGAAGGTCTGCTACACTCAAGTACTCCAAAAGACGCTCCTTCTTTGAGCTTGTTCTGGAAATGGGAAATTGAAAATGAGAAGCGATAGGTTTGGCAAGCGACTCGGGACCCACGTCACGATAACGGCGCCCTTGCTGAGGACCCATAGCTGTAGCACCTGGGCTGGCGTTGCATTGCGGCGCTGCGCAGCTTGGGAAACTGGGTCATCAACAGGCCCTCCTGGTGCCTTTGTGATTGGACTAAGAGCCTGTGAGCGCATGTCGTGGAAAGGGTAAAGAAACCTACGTCAGACTGCTATAAGCTTCCACGATAATGCCGTGTTTCTTGCAATACTCCAATACTGGAACTGCCTCCGCGTAATTGTATGGATGAAGGTTAATCTACGTCACCATCGTCAGGACGTATTCCTCTGGAGCGGTCTAAAGAGACACTGACTTGATTGACGGCCGGAACCACTTTCGCGGTCTTGACGACTTCTTCTAGGTGCTCGACTTCGAAATTGCTCACACCGATGCTCCTGGGACGCGAAGTCAATGACCGGCGGTGATACCGTTCTACGAGATACGCACTTTGATAAGCCATCTCCCTTGATTTTCTCGAGTTCCTTCCAGGCATTCTCGAGACTCCCCGTGACCAGTCGTGGTGAGTGAATGAGGTAAAGGTCGACATATTTTAGGCCAAGCTAGTTCGCTGATAAGGACCATTCAGTCAACTATTGAATGGTGGTTCTTCACACCTTTGTCAGACTGTTCCGGACCTCCTGTTGAATATCTCCGCCACTAAACTTGGTAGCAATGTAAAGGCTCTTTCGGTCCAGTCCGCTCTCCTTTATTCCTATACCAACGCCCTCCTCGGTTTGATAGTCTTTGGATGAACCGTTAAATTACGCCGCCTGTCGATAGCAAAAAGACCCACATGCAGCAGTATCAATGTGACTAAAGCCTGTCTCCAGGGCCTGTTCGACATATGGCACAACGTCCTGGAACTTCCAGACTGAGCCCGTCCCATAGGCAATAAGAGGGATCTAGGAAGGCGCATCAGTTGAGGTCAAGGCGCTACAGCAGCTAGTTCACCTCAGTTCCGTCGTTCAAAGGGACAGTTCCAAAGGCCATGATGGTCGTTGCTGAGCAATCACAACCGTGTTATTTTCGCAAGAAAACGGAAGTGATGGCATGGCCGTTCATGATTCAACGCGACTATGAGAGGAGATGATGCAAAAGCCAAACATTCGGCCGGGAGATAGGCAGATTCGTGCCGTGATCTGCCGGGAGTTTTTCTCACTGCAATTTGCCCCGAATTTATGCCTACAATCAACGAGACATACCTTTGGCCATTAAAAGAGTTTTCCAATGAATGAAATGTCTAGATGTACGCAGCGAACAGGTGGTTGCGTGGCATTCCGATTTGGTTGGTACTTCGAGACTCGCCTACGAGCTTTTGGGAGCGGTAGATGACCTCCTAAATATTAGGAAAAGCTCATGAGTATGTTACAACATCATTTCCAACATTTATCGAGGAGAAGGAACGTACAGGGTGACTTAGAGCCCAGTTACTATTAAGGCCCTCGATTCCCTTTCCACTGAGTGGCCAGTCCAGACTCTAAGCGAAAACGTCTTCCCTCTTTCAATTAACGGCCCTCAAGTCAATCATAAATAGGGAATGAAGCAGAAATACCAATAGAACTTATTTCCAGTGGTTCAGCGCTCGTGCCTCCGCTGTAAGGTAGGGGACATCCAAACCTCGGGGACGTCACATGATCTGTCCAAATCAAGACCGAATCGCAGAAAGTTGCTCATTTCTCGTCACTCTCACAGCGTAGCTAGAATATAGAAAATAGAAACTGATAATAATTATACAGGGAGACTACATGCTAGGCGGTTTGGCGCGAAAGTAGAAACTCAATGAGTTATTAGACCTGCAAGGACATTGAGGATTATTGACCCCTATTCTTCTGGTATTCAACAACATGGATTCTTGCTCAGGCCCTTATTGGTATGGCTTGGGAATATTTCCACTATATTCAAACAACTTCTATTTCTTACTTCTGCAAAATATCAGGGAGGGATAGGAATATAAGTCATTCAGCCGGGTTTGGAAATCACACGTCCCCGAGGTTTGGATCTCCGATCTCCGGGCCGTCGAATATTCGGCCGAGATAGGCAGATTCGTGCCGCGATCTGCCGGGGCGGGCTCTTCCGCAACTAGCCGCTACTCTGCCGCGTCCGCTCATCATGTCGGACGACGTGGACGCTCTCTTTGCTCCCAAGGTTGAAGATGGCTCTGCAACAGTTTCGAGCCGGAAGAGGAGGAGGACAGATAACAGCCTGTCGGATCGAGATTCCACCGACGAACTTGGGGTACAAGTCAGGGTTGCGAGGAATATCAGAAGAGACGAAGCCTTTTACTTTGAAGACGGGAGCTGCGTTCTGCTGGTGGAGAATACTTTGTTTAACGTGCGTGGCTAGTGGCCTCCCATTGATAATTATTTATCTTTCACAGGTCCATCGAACTATGCTTTCAAAGGACGGCTCTTCTTTCAAGACGATGTTTACCCTGCCTCAGGGTAGCGAACCGGCCGAGGGAACCTCTGACGACGACCCCATTTCTCTGACGGGAGATAGCGCTGAAGAATTCAGGAACTTTCTTGGGGCCCTTTACGCCTTGTGAGCACTGTACAGTGCGTATCCTGCTGCTTGCTCTGAGAGTTTTTCCCAGACCTCCAGAAATGCGAACTCTAGCAACGGATGTCTCCAGGCTCATCGACATTGCTCGCATATCAAACAAGTATGCCTTCAAGTCGCTGGAAACATGGGCTCTTGACGCCATTCAAGAGTACATCAACCACCGGCCAAATCCCATGCCCACCTTTCCCTTCTCATTCTTCACCCAGCCTTCACTAACAGCAACGCCTATCTTGTTCGGTTCGGAACCCGAAACTATCACACAGCTGACTCGCTTAATGCGCCTGGCCCAGATGTGCAACCACGAACGGCTGCTCAACACGATGATTGGCCTGTTGCGGCAGCTCATGACCACGTCTTCACGTTACGCTTATCTTGCCATGGCCCTCTCGGATGAACTTTCTCTCCGGTCTCTACGCGGCGAGGCTTACCTGGAGGTCATGCAGAAGCCTGTGGTGGTCAAGAAAGGCCACACAGACCTAGGCGACGTTGACGAGGAGGGCCGGCTAATCATCAGTTCTACCGAACAGTTGCGACTTCTAACGGGCTACTATCGCTTATCCAGAACGTGGGAGAAATTGAGACTGTCTGCCCCCCGTATTGACCACTCGCCCTCATGCAACGCGACATGGCATCAGCCTTCGTGTTCCCAGAGTTGGGTCGAGTTCTGGAAGGAGAAGACGAGAGGCGATGCCGTACTTTCTTTGGGACTAGCAGATGTACTGGGGAGGCTCAAACAAGTACAAAAGGACTTTGATCGTTGGGGCAGCGCTACCTACATGCATCAAGACTGCCGGCTAGCCGCTCGACGAAGTATTTTGCATATGATCAAGACAGTGGAAGACGCACTGCCAGATTACTTTTCGGAAGACAAGAATGATGTTTGATACTCATGGAACCGTGTTCGTACGTACTTGTTGTATTTCCAAGTGTAATAGTAAAATACAGTATATATTTTGTACAGATGACGTTAGATACAATGTCTAGGTGTTGCGGTTTTTTACAGTTTCCTCTTTCCTTTTCCACCTTTTCGTGGCGCGGGTGATCGCCCCGACACCGACGCCCCATACCCCTGGGGAGGGCCATCTACGGCCCAAGGAGCCTTGTTGGCAATAAACAAGCGCCCAGGAGGTTGTCGAGCTTCCTGTCTCTGAGAACCCGGCATCATGCTCTGCATGATTTCATCTACCCCCATATTAGACTGGGGTCGTTCCGTCCCAATTCTGGATCCGCGGAACAAAATTTGCTGCTCAAGCATCTCGTTCTCAGCAACCATTCTCACTTCACGGCGCAAGCTGTCCACTATTTGCTCCGCCAACTCTGTGAGAGCATATGAGTGACACTCTGGAAGTACTGGATCGCGAACTTACCCTCCGCCCTGGAGGGCGTCGTAGGCCGCTCAATCAAGACGGGCTGGTCGGCTTCTTCTTCTTCTGGCCTTGGTTGATACAACTTTAGGAGGCCGTCATGCTTCATGTCGAACTCCGACTGCGAAAGTACGGATTCCGAGTCTGAATATGAAGTCTTGTCATCTCCGTGGTTTGAATCGAGCGATTCGTTTGGAGATGGTGCACGCGTGAGCGGCGGGGTGTATAATAAAGGATGGCTGGTCAAAGCAGGGAATGCGAATTGGGGGGGCATGTTCACCGATATTGAAAGAGGATTTCAGTGTGAAAGGAGTCAAAGAGATTCCAATAAGTCATAAGGAAAGCTAAAAATGGGTGCCATTGTTCAAGACAAAGGCCTGAGAACTTCGCGTGCCACCAACTTATAATAGAGACAAATAACGCGTCCCTTTTAGGCAGCGATCCTCTATCACTCACTGCTGAGAGGTCTGGGAGATTTCCCAGTTTTCGAATCCACTGTAGTCGTATTTGCCCTGAGAATTCGACCTGGTACCTATGTGGCGCACTTCCGCCGTGGCCTGGCAGACGGGGACGATCAGGTGCGCTATAGCCTATCAGTGCCCTCAGTTCCTGTGATATATGCAATGATCTAGAGCCTCTTCCAACTCGTCTCAGTGTATCCCGAGAAAAACGGAATTAAGTATTCTTGCAGACCCAGGTTTGGCAACATTTTATGCGGAATCGAACGAGTAGGCCGATGAAACAAGCGATTTTTCTGGCGCCAGTCGTTGTGTAGTTCAATTTTTGATCATCGGCGGTCATCCAAAGCAGTATGGTCGAGTCATACCGGTGTCGCGGTCCGAAACAAAGTTCGTACCTTGGTCCGGCCCCCGTTTCTCTTTTCAACGCCACCGTCCCGAAAGCTCTATATGAATTCGCCCAGGATTTATTAGTGCTACGTCTGCAATGGTGAAAGTGCTTCTTCAAGCCGATTTCAGGGCTCTGGTTTCAGTCAGAATTCACGTTGATCGCCTCTTGGTCCGAACTAGCAGACGCGCTTGTAACTTGGTCACGCCTCTCCATGTTTCCATCGTTGCTTTGGCTGATAGTTACGACATGCTCCGAGTCCTGGATTGGTCCTGGGGTACATTCAGAACTGGATTCCTGTGCTGCTCTCGACTCTTGTCTTCATCGTCTGCAGGACATATCTCGTGATGTTGCCCCCCAAATACCATCGGCTGGGGAGGTAATATATTGATCAGAGTGGGGATTCATATCAGGGTCCGACTTCAATTGAAGGGTAAAAAGTATATGTAGAAGGCCGTCATCCATTCCGTTTAGTCTCGCTCCCTTTCCCTGGTCCCACTGGCATACGCCACCCTGCAGTCTAATGGTGGCGTACTATATTGACCTTATCTTTGCGAGGCATCCAGGCAATCGCCTTTCGTTCTATACACTTCGTTCTATATGTGACCATGGGTTTCGTCGGAGCCTGCGTCATCCAGCTTCATCAGCCACGTCATGCTCCAATATCCCAGCTAGTATTTCCCAAGCCTCTGGTTGGCGTTCTCTCCCCGGGTGCCGTGGTTCTTTGATTTCAGCTTCGAACACTTCGCGGCAGAACGACCAAGTAGCTATTTGATTTGCCATCTCCGACGGATCACGGCTTTAATTGTGTGTTTCTATCTCCGAGTTGCAGTACCTAGCATTTTGACCGTCCGAGGATGATGCGTCCTTCGTCGTCATATCACTGGAACAGGGAGTACAGAGGGATCGTGCTGAATCTCCGTATCTGTCCATTTGGTTGAAGATCAAAGCGTCATGGGATCTCCCGCTCAGAACTTTCACTGCAATGGGCGAAGGCGAAGGCAGAGTGCTTATTTTCTTTCAAAGATGCATTCTCGCCACTGATTGATATCAGAGTATTACCCCGGACTGCATACATATACTATGCACCTCATCCACATGACGAGGAAGCAGCAAAAACACAGATCTCTTTCAATTCTCCTGTCAACTTCGAAGACAGTCAGGCTACCTAGCTCCCAGAATTCCTATCGTCACGCCATTTCTCGGAGGAGTTTTTCCTGTGGTGAGATTGTCAGTCCCACGGTCTCTCGGACGTACGGTGATAGCTTGCTGCCAACACCGAGCCTTCTCTCAGCGGCCTAGCTGCGTTTCGGTTGCATCCGTAGTTCGTGGTATGAAGAAACACCATTCAATGTTCTCGAACAACTTTCCAGATACCCGGCTCTGAGCATTTTAGCCGTGGACGCTGCGCGCGCATGTGTGGTGTCACGTTCGCTGTACAACGCTTATCATGCGAGCTCTTGCATGAATGTACTTGGAATGGCTCCCTACCAGTGGGCCGTGTTGTCCGCAGCATTGACGGCGGCCTCCTGCTAATGACGGGAAGCATTTACCCGTGGCACTGGCTCAAAATCGTGATAATTAGGATGTAGTAAGGTAGTATACAGTCGACTCTGTAATAACCCATACCCCTCCATTCCCACTCGGCGCCATGGTTATGAAGGAGTATGGATTTACAGAGAGGAATTTGTACTTCAGTAGACTAACAAACCTATGGGTTTTGGGGGTGGGTGTATGTCCTTATAGAGGTATGGGTTATTACAGGGTTGACTGTACAGGTATCCTACTTACTAGTTAACAAATGAACTACCTTGGCAACCGGTTTTGACACAAGAGGAATGATGTCATAGCGTAGTAACGGCGCCCGTTGCCCAGTATATTGGTTCAAGACACTTGCCTTCGTACCACCACGACGCCGGCCCATCAAGAATGAGTTTCTTCAAAAAGATTGTCGATAAAATTCCAGACGGAATAGAACATGCCAGGCAGGAAGCCATAGGTAAGAGAGTCTAATCTGATTACAGTGCAACCCTGTTCATCCACTTTCCCCAGGAATCTTGCGCCCTAATCGTAAGCTAGTCCATTGTCGGCTTCTGTCAGAGCGTCTAAAATATTGATATCCAGGCCGCCACGATGATCCCGAAGAGAAAGAGGCCGACGAGGTTAGGCAGGCTATCAACGACAGTCACCGCTTCTCCAGTTTCGCAGAGGAGAGGGCAGGCAATTTTGTGAAATGGCACATTGATGGGCACGATTACATGTGGGCGCTCTCTGAGCTGATTGATAACGCCAGAGAGGCGATATTTATCTTGGTACGTCCTCGTTCTGTTATTACATGTTGGTCTCACCTTTATAATGCATTGTAGGACTGGTGGCTCACCCCAGAACTTTACCTCCGTCGTCCCCCTGCGGACTACCCGGAATATCGTCTTGATCGCCTGCTAAAGCGCAAGGCAGAGCAGGGGGTTAAGATCTATGTCATCGTATACAAAGAAGTCACGCAGACGATGGCTATGAGCTCATGGCACACTAAGCATACGCTCGACGATCTTCACCCCAATATCAACTGCCTGCGCCACCCAGATCATATCGGTTCCAAGGATAGCGTCCAGTTCTGGTCCCACCACGAGAAAGTTGTTGTGGTCGACAATCATTATGCGTGCATCGGGGGTCTTGATTTATGTTTCGGGCGGTGGGACACGCATAATCACCCTCTCGCAGATGTGCACCCGACGGATTTTAGTCGGACCTTGTTCCCCGGTCAGGATTACAATAATGCCCGGATCATGGACTTCAAAGATGTGAGGTGGTACGCAAGTAACACGCTTTCGATCTTGGAGAGCGCAAGGATGCCTTGGCACGATGTAGGTGCTCCATCTCATCATAATGTGCAGAGTGTTTGATGAGTTCGTCATAGGTACATATGTCGTTGACTGGACCCGTGGTGTTGGATATCGTTCAGCACTTTGTCGAGAGGTGGAATGAAATCAAGAAGCGCAAGGCGAGTAGCTTCTCTGCTTCTCAGTAATACTCCCGTTTTGACAGCTGTTCTTATTTTAGTATCGTGACAAAGCGTACGGGATCGTTCTATGATAATTATACCTGCTGCTAACTTTGTTCAAGGGACATCGACTGGCTCTCCTTACCCCACGATGTCGACGCAGCCCCCAATGAAGCTGTTGCTCGTAAGGGCATTCGTTATCCTGCTGTAGCCATCTTTGTTAACGTTTGACAGGCCACCCTCACCGTCAACATTGGGCGGAGGTTGGACGCAAGTACCGTCAGAGATGGCACCACCATGTGCACGGTGATGAGGAAGAAGAAAGCGAAGAAGAACCCGGATATGAAAGGCCAGCCACACCATCATGCCGAGTCCAGGTTGTACGCAGTGTCTCAGACTGGAGTCATGGTGTTTTGACAGAGCACAGTATCCAAAACGCCTGTGAGTGTATATTTTATATACAGTATATTGGCCGACGTTGACATCCCTTCACAGACATTCAGTTGATCCTCGAGGCGAATCACTTCATCTACATTGAGAATCAATTCTTGTGAGTATTTTCTTTGGGTCCTTTGTCTGCGGACCAGCCATAACGATACTCTCCAGTATCTCCGCTACTAAGGAAGGTGGCGCAGTTGTTAATCTCATCGGGAAGGCTCTAGTAGAGCGTATCGTCAGAGCAGCACAAGAGGGTAAGAAGTTCCAGGTGATCATCTGTATCCCCGAGCTCCCAGCATTCGCGGGCAGCGTCAAAGACGACAGTTCGCTGAAGACCATTATGGCCGGCCAATACCGCACCATGAACCGCGGCGGCAGCAGTATCTATGAGGAGATAAGGAAGGCTGGATACGAACCGTGGGTTCCAATCATCCTCTCTTAATCAGCGACGTTGATAATCTTTGGATCTAGCTTGGATTATATTCGGTTCTTCCACTTGAGGTCATATGATAGAATTAACTCGCCTGGTAGGTTCAATCTATTTGCCGCCTGTCTAGCATTCATATCTAATGTGTGTACCACAGCTGGATATATCGCTAAAATGGAGGAAATTTCGGGCGTCAAATTCCACGAAGCACAAGTTGCACTTGCGCGTGTGTGGATCGGCGATGTTTCGGAAGGGATTCAAAAGGAGGTTACCATTGCATTGCCTAAGGCTACAACGGATGGATTAGTCGTCACGGATAAGTCAGAGAAGAAGAAAGACGACAGTATCATCAAGGTATGATTAAATGGGTTCCTTAGCTGCTTTCTAACGGTTTTGCAATTAGGTTCCCATACCTGAGACAGAGGAGGCCGCCAAAGAAATCATTCGGCGATGGGAGAGCGCCTCTGAACAAATTCGTGATGACGAACTTGTTAGCGACAGCGTGGCGCAGCACATGCTTGATGACAAGACACCCTTGGCGGATGAGTTGTGGGAAGGTTCGGAGGAGGAGGAATTGAGCGCGTAAGTTATGTCCATGGATCGTCATCCCCTTTAACTGATGGGCTGCTTCAGATACGTCTCGGAATTGTTGTATATTCATTCCAAATTGATGATCGTCGACGATACCAGAGTTATCGTATGTATATTTCGCCATGTCCGCTAGCTTCTCTGATTTCACGGTTCATAGATGGGCTCTGCTAATCTCAATGACAGAAGTCAGAAGGTAAATCTTAAATGTTTGCTTGCAATATGATACTCAACCGTGAACTTCAAAGGGTGACGGTGATTCGGAAATCGCACTCGTAGTGGAAGACACCGACATGGTCGAATCTACGATGAACGGAAACCGTGTCATGGTTTCGAGATTTGCTACATCTCTTAGGCGTAAGCTATTTAGAGGTACAGGTCCTGTCAGTATCATGGTTTTGCATCGCTGATCCAAAAACAACAGAACATCTCGGCCTCATTGAACCTCAATGGCCCCACCAGAGGTCTAAGGAACCCGACTCGTTCATGCATCCTGCTCCTCATCCTAACGACAATGAATTCAACTTGAGGGAAGACGACTTGGTGGCTGATCCGATCTCAGACGCCACACTCGCTCTGTGGAACGGCACTGCAAAGAAGAACAGAGAGGTGTTTACCGAGCTATTCCGCCCTGTGCCGTCGAACTTGGTTAGGGACTGGAAGGCTTATGATGTTCGTCCCCGTTTGGTTGTGATTGATGTTATGGGTGACTGATGATGGAGCCGCTAGACCTACGTTCCCAAGGTCAAGACGGGCCATGTCATTCCTGGCATCACCCTTGATAGGCTTAAGAGTCGCTTGTCTGAGGTCAAGGGAGCATTGGTGGAATGTCCTTTGGTTTGTTTTTCCTTCTAGACGATTTCCTCGCAGCTCATCGGACTTTGTTCAGGACTTCCTCATAGACGACAAGGAATTTGTTTCCGGTCCTGAATGGGCTGGCTTGAATCCCACGTTGCCTATCTATATTTAGGGGAGATGAATGAATTCAGTGAATAAGTGACGAAGGAATGATTTATGTATACCCCTGTACGTAGTAGCGTCCATGATGGACATATGTGAGTCTGTGACATAGATTTGTATCCAATGATCTCGCAAAACCTTTACTCCTTAAGTGTATTCCTCCTGTTCATTATACGCAGCCTCCATTCGAACGGTTGAACGCTAATTTTAAGTACTATGTTGCAGAGATGGGCCGAAGAAGGTCGTTGTGTGGATGGATGTTAGTACTGATCGGCGAGGAGTGGTTTTAGAACCGTGCGAAAGATGTGGATTCCAATGATCATCACTTCTCAGCGTTCTCGCAGACCCTTATCGGTTCCGAAAGAGTATCTATCTTGATCGGAGCGAGGGTATTCCATGTAAAACAGGAGCGGCGTCGTCTCATTCTCTGACTTACACAAAGAATGGTTAGCGTAATTTATATAGCCAACGAACATTTATTGCTGTTGAATCATGTTGTACATTTATCCTTGAATTCATTACTTCGATGCCATCCTAACCTTCAACTTCAATTGCGGTCCCTTGTCCACTTCTCCTTCGACCGTCGGTGTAACCACAGCGCATGGCTCCCTGCGGATTTTGTGGGCATCAGCTGTGAGCTCGAACTCGAAGCTCTTCACTAGTTCAACAATAAATGCGTGCATCTCCAACAACCTGTAGCTCGCGTTAGTCTATAATATAGGAATGAATATAGATGAGACGTACGCAAATCGCCAGCCCGTACACGATCTCTTACCACCGATGAAGGTAAATCTGTACACCCGCAACAATAAATGTGCTGCATCAGCAAGAGTTACAATAAAAACGTACAGGTTGGCGTACACTCCAATTGACGCGTCACTACTGGGCTTCACAGTGCCCTTTAGCCATCTTTCAGGATTGAATAGATCTGCGTCCGCTCCAAAAATCTCCTTGTTGCGATTGTAGGCCGCGATGGAACAGAAGATATACGTGCCTCTGGGTATCGGTATCTCGGTGAGCACCTTCCCGTCCGCATCCATGATAGGTTGGCTTAAAGGTAATACATCATCCTCGCAAGCATATCTATAGGCGTGATGTAGCGTTGGGTGGAACCGAAGACTCTCCTATTTCTATGTCAGTAAAATAACGGCAAGGAGAAAATATGATGAAGACCTTGACGACCGCGGTCAAGTAAGGCATGGAATCGAAGTCCTCTGCCGTCAGTTCGGAGACCGTTCGGTTACGGAGGTAGGCACGTATCTCGGCGCGAAGCTTTGTTTGAATGTCGGGGTGTCGTGCTAATTCAAGTAGAGCCCAGGCTAATGCGTTAGTCGTAGTTTCATGACCGGCGACAATGATGGTGCTGTTAGAAGAGCTTTAGTACATTCTCCTCGCGGTAGTTGGAGATATACTTCATTTGAGCCCAAAGCTCGTTCTCTGGCAGCCTTTTCTTACGATCCTCCAATGCATTCGCTTTTACTGAACATGCATAATTAGTAACAGTTCTCGCAACGTCAGACGGATAGACTTGCCAAGTAAACTCATGATGTCTTTATTGCCTTTACCCTCCAGCAACAAAGCCTGTTTATCATCGACGAGGCCTTTCGCCACCTTCGTTGATATGGTATTCACATTCCTCGCCACGTTCAACCGGGGAACGGGGATGTTCGTCAGAAACTGACTAACAAATTCCGGAAGCCAGGAGTCCATAGCACACATCACTAGGAGGGCCAGTTTAGAAGGGACACCAAAAACATTAAGTCTAGTTAGCATCGTTCAGCGCTAAAACCAATTAATGAAATGACATCGCGTACGCCATATGAGCATACGCCTTCGCGAGCTCGGTCTCAGAATTATCCAAGGATCCAAATTGGTAATCGAAGGCAGCTAAAAAATCAATTTCGAATCAGCTTCTAGCTACCAGTGATAATTGAATTAAGAGCACCTTCTCCAGTGGCGTCCAACAACGCGCGAGTAATCCACGAAGTTACTTCTATAACCGCAGATTCTGAATTCTCGGTGGCTAGAATACTTCGCCAGTACGCAGTCATCTAGTGCTACGGATCAATACGCGATAGTATGGGACACGGAAATAATACAAACCCGACCGGCGTACGAGCAGAAGATGGGGACAAATGTCCTTAATTCACGGCTGCCGAATCCTGGTAGAACAATCTTCCGTTGGCGCTTGTGGTCTTCGCCTAGGGGATGCGACGATATCAGCTCATAGAGGTCCCTGGACTGTAATCAGTGCCTACCTTCGGCGTGGAACAGGCCCGGCCCCAAAACTGTTCCCAGGATTACTCGTATCCCAGTAGGTTTGGAGTAGCGATACCCAGAATTATAAAAGATGTGTCGAAGCGCTTTGGGATCCATGAGAAGGAGGCGATTTTCCTGCTCAAACTTCAGACTAAGGCAAGATATTTGTAGCCAACGAAGCGTACTCCAAGAGGCGCCCTGATTCTAATTACGTCGCCGTAAGTTCCTTGGAGTTGGAAGTCTTTCTGGACAGAAACTATGAGAATCCGAAAAGAGAATCAATATATGACTAACAGCGCCAGCCTGATCTTGAACGAGAGTAGGGAGGTAACCTAGGACAAGATTCAGACAATATTTATGATCTCACAATGGTGTGACCCACCGTAGAGAAACGACGGTGACTTCGGACCACGAAGACGCGCGATGGTGACGCGAGGTCCTCGTCGTGTCCATTGGTAGAGAAGGAAAACCGCGAGGAGTGAGAGGGTAACGACTGGAAACATGTTGTACGTCTCCCTCGCATCGAAAGAAGTCGTCCTTATATCGCGCATATATCCGGCTATTGATGGGGTTCCTTGTCGAGGCATCACATCCATGGGGTCAGTTTCCATGATGAAATGACTTCGTAGTACGAACTCGG
Source organism: Armillaria cepistipes (assembly GCA_900157415.1). NCBI lineage: Eukaryota > Fungi > Basidiomycota > Agaricomycetes > Agaricales > Physalacriaceae > Armillaria > Armillaria cepistipes. Next base: position 5,826,286 of record FTRY01000001.1, read on the forward strand.
ACCACGCACAACTGTTGCTGTTAGGGGATAGAAGGGTCGTTATTTCAGGTTATTTCGGCGCGCATTAAGTTGTTCTCGGCCCTACCCCAACAAACGCCCGAATATAATTGCCGGATAGGACGAGGACCCGAACGACTATCACAATCGGACATCCAGATTAGTCGCATACGTAGATCCTTGGGTCCTCATCCTATGAATGTACTCAGTGTCCATACATGACGACGAGAGACGTGACTCACAGAAATTAGGAGAGCCTCACGCTCTGAAAGCTGCCGTATAGAATCAGAATCGGCTAGCCTGGATGTCGAATTCAACTCTGTATTAGTACCATGTATCCAGCTTCCAAGAATTGATGGTGGTGCCTTGGGAAAAAACCGGACTTCCATCACTAACATAACTTGATGATGTCGGCGATCGAAATTTTCCTCTCACACGACAGTCAAGTTTCAGAATGTGATCAGAGGGAAGATTCTTGTATGTTGGTCTGTCAGGTAAATTAAAAACTAAAATAAATGCGTTGGTATGCAGAGAATAGCCAAGGGGAAAGCGCACCAGGAACGAGGTCACTCATAAATCGACCAGGAACATCAATGCTGTGAGAACGAGTATAAACCATCCGACCCTGTATTCATTATCACGAGTAGGTGGTTAATCAACCTCCGACCCGCTCGCTGGAACAGGCCTCGAGCAGGTGAAGTTATCAAAGGTTACCTGAGGTTACTAGTAGATGCCTAGGCAATCCATCTTCCTTGATCACCGTGTTAGCTGTTCCATTGGTAAAAAGACCCTTGAATGTGGTAGAAGATCCTGGAGCGCGAAGGCCCGCAAGAAGCCGTTCGATTTTCCCTTCCTATGTATTACATGCAAGAAAAAATATCTCCTTTTGAAGCTATCTTCGTTGAACATGCAGATGGTAAACAGGCATCACAAGGAGACGGGTGCGACGAGGCGGGTAATAAAACCGTTTCCGTGCTATACGCATTTGTAAGCGCACAACCAGCAGAATGCAGGAAGAAAATAGTACGCATACGTACTGCAAACTCAGAGATGAAGGCGACCAGGATGACGTGAAGCCAAGCAAGTAACAGTGCTGCGTAATCCGCCGCTGCATCCGAAAAAACGACCCGAAACGAGGTCACCAAATTTGCCCGCTTACTTGAAAAAATACATTCATCGTGGTGACAGGAACGGAACAGAACGAAGAGCCCATCACGATGAATCGTCAAGTTTGGTCATGGCAGTGAAAAAAAAGAAAGCTAAATGCTCAACGTCATCCTCAAGGTGCGCCACGCCAAAGGGATGACAATGCAAGGAGAGATGGATGCTCTCTGCATATCAAAGTTTCCTTAAAAAGAGGCTGCCACCTTATCCGTGGGACGTTACGCATGACTATCTACCCTCAGTGAGCAGAGCCGAAGTCAAGAACCTAATTTGCGCACCACATGAACTGCACTGGCGTAGAAATAACCCTTCATCCCTTTCTGAAAGTCTAAGGAAGTGTCATTAGACCTTTTGTGGACTATGATGGTGTCCAGCATACAGGACTCGAAGGTGCCATTCTGATAGCTAGAAAGGCAGAGGATGTCGTACCCCTTCGGAACCGTTAGAGATTAACTAGCTTGAGCCGACTGAGCCCAATAATCGAAAAACCATAATATGTGTCTGGTCTGGATGCCGCTCGCCATTCAACTTGGAGACTCGTCATGAGAAGGCACGGTAAATATTGGGAGAAAGCCGATATAGCTGAAATGTAGAGCCACTGTTGTAGTTGTGGTACCTGTTTATATAACAGCGAGTGTTCGTGAGCAGAAAGAGTATACGCATATAATGATTGAGTGTGAAGAACGTTGCGGTAACTGGGAAAGTTCAATTGCAGGAAGGGAAAAACGGCCACGTGTCTAAGCGGAAAACCCCGAAGCCACGGATAAAGTAGCTACCAAGTAGTTAGTAATTGCTATTATCCTATGGGGATGCTGTAATGTAACGGATGAACGCTGAATGAATGCCTTCGTAGTTACTGCATGCATAGGGTTCGACTCCCCGTAAGCAAATGAAGGAGTCGAGAAAGAACGATGTGTGAATTTTTATTACCCGAATGCTAGTTTTTGGCGAGTTTAGTACAAAACTTGAAGCGCACCGTGCACCGTCACGGTAACGAAACCTAAAAAACCTAAACAACTTTACATCTATTGGTGGTTGACGCAGAGTCCATCGCTGCGACGCCCTCTCGACTCTCAATTGTATCGACTCCTTCGAGTTTACCTCACAATAAAATGATCGTCATTTGTGCACATGCACAATAAGGGAACGTTATCCACAGACACAGACATATGATCAGGGTGGTCCACCACCTCCAGGTCCACCACCGCCAGGGGCATTCCCTCCTCCAGAATTGCCGTTCTCAACACCGCTGGCTTCAGTGAGCGTAGCCGCCGATGACACCGTATAACTCGCGGACAAGTCAATACCCATGGATCCTCAACTAGAAGCAATGAGAACTAGCACAGCAAGTGTACATATGTACGTGTTACTCACAGAAGGAGCCCGTCAGAGATGCTGTTACCAAGGTAAACGTACTTGAGGATGGGGTCGACGCCATTTGTGCCAGAGACGGTGTTGACCAAGATAGAATCGTCTTCGTTTGCTGTCAGCTGCTGAGTATTGCTAGCATAAGGAGAAGTCTTCTCGACAACAGTAATCAGGGATTGGCCGAAAAATAGTTGACCTGGTAAGAAAAAATTAGCAAACAACTAAGGATCGGGTTCGCGTTAGGACTTACCGACATGACGGTCACTGCTTGTCTTGAAGGTTCCATTAGAGAAGACAGTCCCATCACCATGGGCAATAATGTGGATATGGTTGGCGCGACTCTTATAGTGACCTGTCAAGATTGTAAATGGCACGAAATAGGTCGCAATACATATTCCCCAGACCTGGAAAGATAGTCTCAAATTGGGCGTAACCCTCAGAGTTGGTCGCTTGGATACCACGGAGGAAAGTCTTGTCCTAGCAGAAGTAGGGGATCAGGGAAAACAGAAAGACGGCACTCTTCGACTCACCAGATTGGATTCGTCATTCTGATTACCATTACCTCCGGCGACAACACCAGAGTAAACGCCAGTAGCGTTACAGTGCCAGAAGTCGATGTAAACATCGGCAACTGGCTCACAAGTAGAGTAATCAATTAACTCTATATCAACGTAGCTGTAGATGCCGTCTTGGTCTTCGGTGATGTCCGAGCGAACATACTCCCCGTCGACGTAGTAGGGACCTTGAGTGGACTCCGAGACGAGAGTGCAGGATCCAGTTCCACCAAAGGGATCCGAGTCAGCACTATAGCCCTCGTCGGACTCGTGGTCAGTGTTCAAAACATCGTCGATATCGAGACGCTCGCAAACATTGCCTGTAATGATATCAGATCTGTTGTCATCTGTGTATATTATTAGGTATCTCCTACTGGTAGGAAGTCCCCGTTTGCGGCGTAGCTCATCGGCAAGAGCCTTACGACGAGTAACAGACCGCTCTGTGTGTCTGCGGCGACGAAGAACGTTCTGACAGTTATCAAGCGAACGGCGCGCAAAATTCTGGAAGTCGGCACGTCGTGCGATCTCCGACTCGCTCAAGGAAGCAGCAGGATGCGCAACGACAGCGGTGACAGCGAGAAATACAAGTTATAACGGCTGAGAAAGCGCACAGATTGACCATTGCGTGCAGAGACCAGAGGATACGAGATTCCAAAGGGCTCTGATACCTTAGACCCAACAATTTCTCTCCTTTATACCTTTTCGTGTTCGATGGACCGCATGCCAGGAACCACAAAAGCTTTGACCTCACATTAGTGCAAGCAGGTATTCAGCATCCTAATCCTTGGCAAATGCAGGCCTGATCCCGGTTAGTGAAAATACGTCAAATGGGATTGGCTTCATTCCCCGCCTGCATCACACTTCGTCACCCGCAGCAAGTAGCATGTGTGCTAGCTTGTCCGACACACCGCAGTTAGAGAGCAAGGCCATCCCGAGAAGATCTGAATAGCATTTTGCGTTTACAAAATAGAATAATGGAGGCAAGTGGTGGGAGAATTGAGGAAAAAAACCTCTCAAGTAGCCAAAGATACATGACCTAGGAAAATTTTGCACCGAGAAGAAAGTGCGGTGTGATACGCATTGTCGGACGCTATCGCGTACAGAGAAAATGAAAACTCGTGGGTGCGTCATCTGCACAGCAACACGATGTGTACACCCCCAAAGGACAATCAGAATAGCTATAAGGATTTGCTGAAGAGAAGGTTCGTAGTCCCAAGGTAGACAATAGACGTTTCCATTCGTTGAAAGACTATTGGACCTATGTGTAACTCGCGCGACGGAGATTCCCCCGCCTTAGATGCCTCGTGAAGGTCGTTGACTTCTGAAAGGCGCCCGAAGTGGTTCATAAATCTTTCCGCAGACCGACTAAGAAGGACATGTAGATCATCCGTGCCCATTATAACTTCCTACAGTAACATAAGATAGAGCTGGAGCCGAACTGAATTCAGCGAAGCTATCGCGCGCATAATCACCTGCTAATTCGAAGCCGCCTGAGAACCACTGGTGACGGAAAAAATTCGCAGAGGCCAGAGATATGTTGACTGGAGGCTTTATAACGAGAATACGGTCGAAAGCAAAGTAAAAACCATCAGAAAGCTTTCCCTCGGGACCTGCACCATATGGCGAGCGAGTATGGTATGTCGTCGGAATAGATTGATGTTTGCGAATCAATCGGCTCCAGTTTACTTCGATTGTGCTAGAGCAGGACACCAAATTCGACGGGAAAGCCTTCAGAGAGATATTTTCCTGAACAGCTCGGTTTCATGTGTCGGAGAATCTCTTGTGAGCACAGCGAGAGCTCCTCGCACAGACGAGGTTTCGTTTCCGCGAAGAAGGGACAGGGCGATATACGCTAAGGATTCGAGGTCATCTCGCGGAGCAAGATCTACTCCATTGTGAGAGTTCAGACTTGTCCAGTAAAGAGGTCCGACGATGACCCGGCGATCCTTTAACGGCTCGTACTTGCTAGGCTGACCGTGGGAGAAAGGCTTAGAGATGACAAGTCGATGCCTTTGATTGTCGAAGCATCAAGTGCGCAGAGGAGGTTCTCAGGCTTGATGTCGCGATGTACGATTCCCAGCGAGTGAATATGCTCTAGTCCTGCCAGCACCTGATCCACAATTCGGACGACCGTCGTCGACATTACACCAGGGACCGATCTTCTTCTGCTGCTCGGCGACGCTCGGCCCCAGAATCTTCATAGCCATGTACTTGAAATGCTCCAACTGGCCGTATGTATACACCAAGAGAATAGCGGCATGCCCTTTCAAAAGATGGAGGATGCAAGTGTCGTGCCGGAGAATGGGTCGCTTCACTCTCAGCGAGACACGCGAAGTCTTGAGAGCCACTGTTTTTCCGGATGCTAGTTCTGACTGCCTTGAAAATGTTGCTATAAGTGCCATATCCCAAAATTGCTTGACCGTAGGGCGCAAGCCGGTAGGTCAACATAACGGAGCCCATGGTGTGTTCACTTTTGAACAAAAAAAAGGAGGAAGAAGCGGACGGGCCGAAACGGACCGCATTTCTCCGCATCCCAAAACGAGATGGAAGCTAACAGGGGCTAGAACTTAGTAGCGATTCTTGAGCGAGATAACAAAGGACATAGTTGAGAACCAATGCGACGATCGGAAAATTTGCTATGTTTTTTATGACGCGTGTTCAAGTTTACGCGTCTTGGAGTGTGACAGCTCGTGAGCGTGATTAGTCACACTTATGACTAACGAGGCGGCCCCGCTTTGTCTTTTCCTCCCTTGTTCATACTACCCTTCTCTCTGAAATATCATAATAATTAATGTCTGGCGCCACTTCTGAACTTGAGCCCATCGTCGATGCCGATAGTGAAGATGACATCGACTGGGAGGAAGTCGAGGTCCAACCACAAGAACGACACATAGAAATCACGCTGCACGAACGACCCAAGTTGAAGGACCAGGTGAAGTCAGTCTTTCTGTTTACTCTGGCAGTTATATTCCTTTCTCAATCATCGCGGTTCTACAGGAAGAAAGGAATATCGCACGCAGAACGAGTCCTCCGTATCAATTGCCACAAAATCCATACTGTATCTCTTCTTGCGAACGCATGGGTTAGGAATAAATGGCTTAATGATGAACTTCTTCATGTACGTTGCACTGCCTCGTCTTCAGAATGAAATTTCATTTATGTCCAGGCCCGGCTCATCTCCTTCGTCCCCATGTCCATTCAAACTTCCTTCGCTATGATTCACAAGTCTCGTGTACCACACCAAACGAAGCGTGGTCGAATGTTCGAGAAAGCCCTCGATACTCTTGTCAAGTGGTGGTACGAGTCCTTCTTTGAGGTCCTCCCCGAGGGACACATACGGAACCGGACGTTTGATTTCGTTCAGAGGCGTATGCCGTTGGATTCCCAAACGCAAACCGCAGAGGAGTGCCCCCTCGATACAGAGACTCTGCAAGATGTCCTCGACGATGACGTTGAACGCATCAAGAGTCCGAAGAGTCTAATGAAGCACGCATTGATGCAGTGCGGCTCGCGAGATACGGGAGCACAACTATTTACGGCACTCTGTAGGGGCCTAGGGTTACCGGCGAGGCTTGTTGTGAGTCTGCAGAGTGTGCCGTGGCAGGCAGCAGTTGGGAAGCCTAAGCCTAAATACGATAAGAAGAAGAAGAATAGCCAGGTGAAAGTTTCTGAGGACGGGGAAGTCGACGACGAGACACCAATCGCGTCAACGTCTGCCTCAAGCTTGAATGGTGGCACGTTCAAGGGAGAAGGGCAGAGGCTAGATGGTGCTCCCGTCGGAAAGAGCGACAAGGCGAAAGGAAAGGAGAAGGCCAAACCAACGGTCAAACTGCGCAAAACCAAGAGTAAGGGCAACGTGCTGGGTGCAGCCGTGCCAAAGAAAGAAGGTATGGAACCTGTTCTCCTTGACTAATATCTACAATTACACATGGTTTTTTTCCCTAGATCCCACCTCCACTCCGCCAGTATTCTGGACGGAAGTCTTCTCGCGACCTGATGGTCGATGGATACCAATCGACCCTCTCCGCGCCATTGTCAATAAACGGAATGCTTTTGATCCCACGGGAATATCGCAGCAGAACCGGCTGGTGTATGTTTTGGCGATAGAAGAGGATGGGTATGCTAGGGACGTGACACGAAAGTATGCCAGACAGTATGGTGCCAAGGTGGCGAAGGTTCAGGGCGGCGCTGTGACTGGGGGTGGTGGGAAAGGAAGAGAAGCCTGGTGGGAGAGGGTCGTTAGTACGGTAACGAGGCCGTATCGACTGGTAGGTTTTGTTCCCTTTCACTTCGACTATTAATCATGGCCATGGACTTTTCAGAACCGCGACGATGTGGAGGATGCCGAGCTGGAATCAGCGCAGATCAGGGAAGGAATGCCAACAACGATCACTGGGTTCAAAGACCATCCAGTGTCAGTTTCAGTACTATATCTGAAGCGTCTGGGTACCATCTAACCTTGTTATTATATAGTTATGTTCTGACAAGGCACCTGAAGCAAACGGAAGCCATCCATCCGCCGCCCCCTGACACGCCTGAGATGGGCAAGTTCAGAGGAGAGCCGGTATATCCTCGGTCGTCGGTCGTTTCCTTGAAGACGGCGGAGAATTGGCTGAGAAGCGAAGGGAGGTCGGTTCGCGAAGGCGTCCAGCCCATGAAGATGGTCAAGTCGCGCCCAGGGACTATCGGAAGGATGAGGGAGCTTGAGATTCTCAAGGACAGCCTGAGGGAAGCTGGACAGACGGCTGACGATCAAGCTCAGGTCATGCATGGCTTGTATGCGCGAAGCCAGACTGAACTGTACGTCCCCAAACCCGTGGTTGATGTGAGTTCGTCCGACTACTTTCCAATTAAAAAGAATTTTCATTGAGTTTGGTACCTCCATAGGGTAAAGTTCCCAAGAACGATTTTGGCAACATCGATCTATACGTTCCTACGATGCTTCCTCGGGGTGCTGTACACGTTCCTTGTCAGTCCCCCTTTCCTTCCAATATTAAAATGTTAAACTGACACGGACATCGCAGTTAAGGGTGTCCAGAAACTTGCCAAAAAGCTTGGTTTAGATTATGCCGAGGCGGTCGTGCGTATTCTTAATCCCGATCTTGTTGTAACCTTTGAAGGCTCATTCATTATATACTATCAGACAGGCTTCGAATTTAAGAAACGCCGCGCGTTTCCGGTACTGGAGGGCGTGGTTGTCGCTGCAGAGAACGAGCAAGTTCTATTAGATGTGCGTTGTCATGCTCTGATCTCGTCTGCCCTACTGAATACGCGGTCTAGGCCTACTGGGAATCGGAGCAAGACGCGCAAGAGAAGGCGCGAGTGAAGCGGGAAGAAAAGGCTATCAAGAGGTGGACACGGCTGATCCACGGGCTGCGAATCCGGCAGAGGCTGCAGGAGCAGTATGCTGGACGCGGAGAAGAGGATAAGGCCACGGAGAAAGAGAAGGAGGACGAAGAGGTATGCATGGACTCTGAGCATTTGCAAATTCGAACGGATCCCTGATTGCTCACTTGTCAGAACCAATCCGAGCAAGGAGGAGGAGGATTCCTCGTGGGCGCTGATGATGTCGTTCAGGCGTTTCACCTGCCCAAGGCCCCGCGTCTCGATACAGATCTAGAGTCCGATCTGGTAGCCTCTACCGTGCAGAACCTACTTTCAGAAGGTCACGAGAGCGAGAAACTCGAGTTGGAAACTATGGACGTGGATTCCGATTTGGACGAGGCCCTGGTGGTGGGGAGTGCCACGAGCCACACTCCGAAGACCATGCGTGAGTTGGCGGAGGACGCTGCGCGGTTGCGGGTGGTGGATGAAGAGGAGTGGGTGGAAGAGGTGGCGGTGGATCCGCCCAAGAAAGAGGAAAAAGGGACAGGGAAAGGGAAGAGGCCAAGGAGACGGCGAAAGAGGGGCGATGAGAGTGAGGACGAAGGTGAGAGCGAGGCGTCGCCTGCGAAGAGGGGGAAGACTGTGGCGCCGTCGACGAGAACACTGCGCCCGCGTGCTTCGAAGAGCAGAGCGAAGATTGAGGAGGAGATGGAGCAGGAGGAGGCGATTAGGCTTGCTATTGGAGAGTAGAAGAAAATTATTTTAGATGTAATGTGGAGACAGTTGCTTTAGCGCCTTGCCACTCAATCAGCGCTGCAGACAGGGATATGCTCGGGTACGTCTCACTTGATGATGTATACGATATAAAACCAACTGCCCAGGAGCACGAGCAAAAGATCTGATGATAATATTTGCGGAAATTGAGTACCGAGCGTCGCATTGTTGGACGCGCCTATGAAAAGCTTCACCAATTATCGATACTGTCTCGTTGCTTGCAATCAGCGTCACGCTCTCTCTCATCTACCATCAAAGCCTGACATCTAACCGAGAGACTCCGCTTCGAATAAACTCGCCTAAAGACAGGCGCCTAGGTGCATTCGAAAAATATGGTATGGTACAGATGTTGCGTGGATGAAGAAGAGTAATTATTTCCTCACCATGTCGGCCGTCAACGCGTCACCGCTGGGTGCTAACCAGATTTTCCTCGACCTCAACTTCTTCTTCACCTCCCTCCTCCTCCTCCTCCTGCAACCGTCTCTTATGCTAAAAAAATTACCAATCAGCACACACATACGTACGGAATCAAAAGCCAAAACTGACATGATACACGGCCGTCCAGTACCCAGCCCAGTACATCGCACTCATCGCGCTCTGGAAAGCCTCATCTTGCGACACGGTGGGATCGTGTGATTCTGAAGGGCCAACAGAAGGTAGATCATGGGTGTCTTTGGGTGTGGGCTCTACGTCAGCCCTGTCGTCTGGGAACCTAGTCGCGGTTAGCCATGAAAACATGTAGAGATGCACCGCACTCGTCTTTCCAGCTCTTGTCTTCGCCGTGGTGTGCCTAGTGGGTAAACGTAAGGCACAGCACTAGCGAAATGCCATAAGGAACGCACAGCATACTCTTCATTCGCAGCAGCCCAAGCATCAATCAGAGCCGAGTCGTCCCATATCTCGTCGTGCGTGAGCTCTTCCTCCTCATGGCTGCCTCGATTCCGATTCCGTTGATTTCTCTTATGATGGTTCGTCTTACGCTTCTTCGCCGGTGGAGCCTGGGATTCGTAATGGGAGGCTGGGGTAGACGCGATGTCCTCGTAGGAAACGATAGGCCTCATGTCACAGTCACAGGTCCGATCAAAGCACCAAGCAGTGCGTAAATCTTGGTTCCGGCAAGTTAACCCAAGAAGCTGGCTCTTCCATCGCGCTTCAGAAAAAATAACCGGGGAGAAAAAAAAAAGAAAAAGCCGCAGATGGCCCGCCCTCGGGGAATGGACTCGGAGTCGGGGATGTTGTGGGGGGGTAGAAAGGGCGTATATGAAACACAGATATGTACTGCTGAGGATTGTATATTCGGGCGCTACAGACATTGTATCCGACTGTGAATCACTACGAGAAGAGACGCCCTCGACATTGACTGGGTCTCCATTACTAGGTACCAAATATGGGATAGCGGTAGAGATATTTTTAATGATGAGGCGCAGAAGATATCAGTGATATGTCAGGCAAAAGGCATGCAAATGTCAGGTAAGACGTATGCCCCCTCACCTCCGACATCACCTTCGACACGCTAAACTTGTTGTTCGTGTTCGGCGCTTGCAGATCTTGGAGGATCTCGTCTGATTTTACGGAGATCTCTTCCGTGACCTCGTCCGTTTTGGCACGTTTTACCTCGAGCTCATCAGGGTCCTCTTCGTCGCCCTCTCGTTTCCGCTTGGTGCGCTGGCCTTGGGCGATCTGCTTGAGGCGCTTTTCCTCGCGCCTGAGTTCTGCGCGTTTGAGCTTCTCGGCGGCGTCGTCGATAGAAGGGAGAGCGGGGATCTGGGAGACGTCGTGTGGGCGTAGGAGGGTTTCGTACATGGTTATATCTGGTGTGGATTGAATAATGAAAGGAGGAATGGCAGATGGGATGCTTACCGGTGAAGCCGGCGTCGTTGAGAGCGCTTACGGTGCGTAGGACCTGTTCCATGCATGGACTGAAGCAGCATATTCGGGTGATACAGTCTTTCTGTGTGGATGATGAGATGGTGGATCTAGGGTTTGAGAGAACGCACCCGAAGAGCCTTCTTGGCGTGCTCGATGGCGTCCCATGGGGCTGGGATATCAAGAAATACTATATACATCAGGACCTGGGTAGATTAGGGCTAAACGGGATCTCACAGCTATCAGCGGTGTCCGTGACGGTGAACCCGTCCTTGCAGACGTTGCGGTGGGTGAGGGTGACGACGTCGAGGAGGCCATGGCGGGTGAACTCGTCCCTGTGCGACGATGAGCGGGGCAGCGGGAGAGCAGGAAGGGGCGCACCTGGCTTTAGCAGCCCTGGCCTCGTGGAACTCGTATGACCAGAGATGGCCGGCAGAACCAACGGAGCGTATAACGGAGTGGGAGAATGATGCTGAGCCAGTTCCTTTCGGGGGATTCGATTAGCACGCGTACCTGGAGAAGAGAAAAAGGCAAGATTGGCTGAGTCACAAGACGGGGGCTTACCTGCCTCGATGACTCGACTGCCGCGCCGGATGTTGAGCTGCGAGGTGATGAATGCGATGTCGGCGAGGTACAGGATCTGGGTACGGTGAGGGAGAGCCGTTGTCCAGAGCTCGGGTGTTGGGCGTAGCAGGTGGATGAAGCCCTTGCCGCTGGGTGCACCGACCTTGGAGCCATAGGGGACGCCGATAAAGTCATTGTGACGATAGTTGCCGAATCTGCTGTTGAAATCCTTGCCGGGTGTGATGAGTAATGGTTGCAAGAGGTCTCGAGTCTGGGGGCATGAGAAAGGGCATGAATAATACATAGGACTGACTCACCAACCATACAATAACAATATCGCCAGCTGAAATGGTGCGAGCAGTTGACCACATCGTGGCAAGATGCAGAGCGGATCTGACCAAGATTCAAGCCGATCTCGAGATCGCCGAGTCCACCCGTGTTGAATGGGATCCCTCCTCTGAGCGTACCTCAGCGTACGTGTTTACAGAGGACGTACACAGATAATACGTATTATCAGATATCCGTGATTATTATAAACTTTTTGTCCATCAATATCTCTTTGATCCTGCCCTCATGAGGTCCTGCACCAGCCTGCCACCAGCCTGATGCGTCAATCCGATTCGTTCGGTACCTTGTTTCTTGCCTACCACCGCCATTATATATCCAACGCCCATGTCTTTCTAGCGTGCCATGGACCAGAACACTCCTTGTTATTCCTTCAGTCCGTCTTCTTTCTCTATATCCTCCGCCCTACTAATCCTCTTCCAGTCGGCATAGTCGATTTCTCGCAAGAGGTTAGTCGCCCTTGATACCGGGTGGGGTGATCACTCTACTCACCGGTCCTCCAGGCAAAGTGGCTCTACATGACCGACTCGGTCGTCGAGCTCTTGGGTGCGTCTCTCACTCGCTCCCTTCCCCAACTCGATCCAACCTCGAGCAGGATACGAACCTCACGAACTCTATGGCCACCCCTCGCTCGAACTCGTACACCCAGACGAAGTGAACCGAGTTCGCAAACTCCATCAGTCCGTCTCGCGGTTTGCTTTCTCCCGTGCCGCCTAACTTCCACCCCACAGCGACACCATCAAGGCAGACAAGGCTGCAGTCCTCGTCTACCTCCGTATGAAGCACAAGGATCCCTACAAGGGCTATGTTTTATGCGGTGTAGTCAGTCGTCTCTCCATTCTTCTACTCCGTTACTCTGTTTCTAACTTTACTCGTAGTCACGGTCTGTTCTTCGACCGCAGTGACGCCCCCCTTCTGACCCGTCCAACAGCACAGTCGTCCACAATGTCCTCGTCGGGAGCGTCTCCTTCGCCAGCCCCGGCGCCAAAGCCCTTCACAACGCCTCTACAGCTCAAGAAATAACCGTCATAAGCCCCGCAGCAGAGAACTTTCAATTCCGCGTACGTCCCGGTCTCTCTCTTCTACTCTCGTCCTTCTATTAACTCTTCAGAAGCGATGGAATGACCCCTCCCCAATGCCCCTTCCCCACCGCCCTTCTCCACCCCGCCTCAGACTCCCGCCGACCCGATATCGTACGAGCACCTCCCCTCCCAATCCTTCCGCACAGCCCTCATCCTCAACCGCTTCTCCCTCCGCTGCACCATCCAATACTGCTCCAACGACCTCCTCATCGAGAGCACCGAAGCCATCGGCAGGAGTTTCTTCGACTACGTCGCGCGCAAAGACGAAGCCATCGTCACCAGCTGGATCGACGTCATCAAGACCTGGGGCGTCAACGAGCGCGGCCAGCCGAGCGACGGAGGCTTCGGGTTCGGCAAGTTCGCACTACTGACAGAGGCAAGGGAGTCCGAGTGAGTTCTCCCCCGTCCTATATATCTGATTCGAACTACCCGCTCATCAGCTCCAGGCCCCGACAAGAGCCACCGAACGCATCCAGACACCATAAACACGGGACCAACAAGTCCCGCTCCTCCAAACGGAGCAGCCAGACGCCCAGAAAGTCTTCGCACCAACCCGAAGCGCTGCACGGGGCGATCTCAGTGGACGCTATTTTCTCTGCTCATTCAGATGGTTTGATGGTCATTCTCAGAAGGGCGTCGTAAAGGTCATTTTTGTATACTGTATTATTACCTAGATCTTGCCAACCTATACCTATATGTATCTCCTTCCCCTTCCTTTCCCATGCCTCTAGGGTCCCACCCCCTTTACCAGCAGATTCAGAATCTATATTGGCCCTGATCAGTTACCGCGGGTTGACGGAACCTTTTTTCTACTTAGATAAGAGGGATCTGGGACCGTGGCTGTGTATTTTTGGACCGTCTCGCTCGTCTCGCCTCTTTTCCGTGTTATTGTTCCCAACGATTTATCTTTCCAACTCGGTGGCGACCAGACTCTCAGTTATAATCATGTCTGTTACCTGTACTGTGCTGCCCCCTCCAAAACGCTAACATACCCTTTTTGGTTGAAGCCGCGTTCTGTCAATTTTCTGTCGCGTCAAAACATCTTTCGGAAAGCTGCTTATCCGTTTACAAGCCCCTGGAAACTCTCTTACACTGTCTTCGTACTCCCGGCCAGCCGAGCGGCTCTAGGCACTTGAGCAGGGCTGGTCCATGGCTTTCTAGCTGCATTATCCATACTGTATTGCGGTTCCTTGGTTCTGAACCTCCGAACTTTGGTGCTCCTGTTGTGGCGCGCGCCGCTCCAGGGGGTATTGGGCGCCGCCCCCTCATTTGTTGCAGTTGTCAGCATCCCGATCTCTCAATTGTTTAAATCCTAGCAGCGCTATTTGTGCTATTGATGATCGTCTGGAATTCGAAGCTTCGTTTGCGCCGCCAGTGCGATGTCGGGGACTGCAAACCTAGCTTGCCATCGGAAACACTTACCTTCATATCCCTTCCCAGCACCACAGTGCGTGGTATGATGAATTTTATATTGCGTTGACATTCCGAACGTGTTTTTATGACGTAGACACTAACACCACCCCCTACTTTCCCTGCTCTGACAACGGCTACTTGACCAACCACCGCATGACGAAGAAAATGGCATGCGGTATGACTTTTGAGTTCTGAGGCTTGTTTCCCCGACCCTACCACTTGAAGGCCGCGTACGTGAGGCCAGCCGCCAAAGATAGCACAGCCGCACGGTGGTGCTATGTCTGCGGTGCGATTGAAAGCCGATGTTCCTCGTTCTATGTACATGTACATCTGAAAGAGTCCAAACAGCGCTGAATTCCATCCACAGCCGGAGTTAGAAGGTCTTGTCACTTTGATCCCCAGTCATTTAAATTCGGGCACACATCTTTTGCCGGACCGGTGTTCTATAACATGCGGTGTGGTATTCTCCGATGATTTCCCTTCATTCATTCATTCATTCATTCCATTGCAATGACGATCACATTATAATTTATAGCACGAATGAATGATACTTGCCGTAGCAATCTTCTATCTCCGGTGTGCGGGTGCGTCCCGCGGATGCAACAAAGGCTCCAGTGTACGGGCTCTCCTTGGCTATACGTGGGGTTAATCATATTCGATGGTCGGCTGAGGGATATCATTAGTTGCCGTAGAGAGTGATATGTACACGTAGTTCGTCGATAGGCTGGAAGGTGGGTGGCCTGTTGAAAAGCTCCACTGACAAGCCTCGAGGGATGGATAGACAGGCCTCGAGGAGATAAAATGATGCAACAGGAGACAGCTTGGATACCCCCCTGGGCTCCAGCTCAGGTGGAGGTTCACAGGGGCCGCATGAGCACTAGCCGGCCTACATTCAAGGTTTATTTACCGCACTCAACATAGATCCAGGACCAATACCATCTAGTCGGGAACAGGGCGGAAAATCAGTCCGGTAAAAATATGTGGAGCCGCTGATCTGAATTGCAAGGCCTCGGGGATGAATATTGAATGCCGCCTGGGGATCAAAACGGTAACAAGACAAAGTGAAGATACCGTTCATCCCGCCCTGAGCTCTATTATTTGGGTATGGCAGTGCTATGATGAGGTTGCAAGATGTTGAATTGACGGAGTGACTCTGAGTCCAGGAAGGAGTTTCGGAGTTGTGGCGCAACAGTAGAAGGCTAAGTAGGACAAAAGGTGGCTACATCAAGAGTTTGGAGCAATCGTTGCCTTGAGGAAAGAAGTGACGTCGCAAAAGGTGGCTGCTCGGCAACTTCGGCATTCTCCGCAGATTTATATCACCTGACTAGCACCGCCACCGATCCTCAGTAATTTGAAACTCGATCTTTTGTCTCAACTAACCTCAGTGAGCTTACTCGTCTACTCGTTTCTATCTCAGTGCTTCTCGTTCTAGTGTACTCTGATATAAAAGAACAAGAAGAATATGGCTGCACTACTTCAAGCTGAAGTTGATGACATCCCTCCGCAAGCAAAGCCCACGACGACCCCACCGCCTCAAATTCCCGAATCGCGCGATGCCTTCTATGGATATCCCGAAGAACGAACGTTCCAGCATGTAAGGAGCCGCCTATTATGCTATCAGCTCGCGTATTGAAGCAGATGATGACAGATCGAAGAGAAAATGTGGGCGCATAGACGTGGATCCGACGCGCGCTCGGACGGGGCAGCGTCATTTGCAGGAAGCATGCTAGGGCATGGCGTGGCTGCAGATGCACGTGTTCCGAGTCCATTTGCCGAGGAACTCGAAGAGGAAGCGGAGGAGGCGGCCAAGTCCGCCATGGATGGACACCCGCCAGGTTCGTGGGGGAAACGAATACGCTGAGCGGCCCGCTGATGTCCCTTCCCCCCTCCTTCAGAGACAGTCCTCTCTTCCGAGCTGGTTCACCTGTTCCAATCGTTCCGGCGCTGCCTCGAGCTCCGTGATAAATACACCCGCAAGTCCTGCCAGAGGCTGGGGGATAATCCTAAAGACTACGATGGGTATTTTCAAGGGCTGGAAGATGAGTCTGCGGATGTGAATGGAGTGAAGCCGGATGCTGGGCTGCCTGCTCGTTCAAGTCCGAGTGACACTAAGCAGGGGAAACGGTGGAAGGTGTACCCAAGTCCGCCGCCCCCGCATTGGCATTGGACAGACGACAAAGAGGCGGTGAGTGTCGACGGTGGATACAGTGGAAGCGGGAAAGAGTTCAAGTTCGAGGAGTGTGACATTCCTGGGAACCACGATTGGGACTTTAAGATCGATGACAAGGGCGTGTACCAGGTCTATGAGCTTGATCAAGGTGTGTATGTCGTTGCTTGCGTGGATTCCCGCATTAATAGCTCTTAGCGACGCCGGCATTCGACATACCCAGTATCCGCGAGTATTTCGTAGATCTGGACTACATCCTAGGTGTCATCTCGGATGGCCCAACAAAGAGTTTCGCGTTTCGAAGGCTCAAGTATCTAGCGAGCAAATTTACGATGTACAGCCTCTTGAATGAGTTCCAGGAGTTGGCTGATATGAAGGTATTTGTGGTTCATTCTCTTCTTCGGTGGGGATTAAGGGCCTTGTTTATTCATTCAGCGTGTTCCTCACAGGTAATCAACTGCTCAATTAGTCTTTGTACGAACTCATAATATCTTATCTTTACAAGAGATTTCTACAACCTTCGTAAAGTCGACACGCACGTGCATCATTCGAGTAGCATGAACCAGAAGCATCTATTGCGGTTTATTAAATCCAAGATGAAGCGTAGCCCTCAGGTTCGAATAGAGCTTCCTTCTGTTTCCTCGTTTGACTCACGTGTTATAGGATGTTGTAATATTCCGCGATAGCGCTGAATTGACGCTGGAGCAGGTATTCCAGTCGCTCAAATTGACAGCCTACGATTTGTCGATCGACACGCTGGACATGCATGCGCACCAGGACACCTTCCATAGATTTGACAAATTCAATCTTAAATATAACCCGATCGGAGAGTCGAGACTGAGGGAGATCTTCTTGAAGACGGATAATTTCATCAAAGGAAGGTATTTGGCGGAGATCACCAAAGGTTCGCTTAGACGTCTGTTACGTTTTCAAATGCTCAACCCTGCTCTAGAGGTTATGACCGACTTGGAACAGAGCAAGTATCAGGTAAGATACTTGTCCACTCGTCGACGTAACTTGTCGAATGATGGGGTAATTAGAACTGTGAATGGCGACTCAGCATCTACGGTCGGTCCCCGGACGAATGGGACAAGCTCGCAAAGTGGATCGTCAACAATAAGCTCTACTCGCACAACGTCCGATGGCTCATCCAGGTCCCGCGACTGTATGACGTGTACAAGGCGAATGGATCTATCAAGACCTTTGAGGATATCGTTATCAGTACGTCCTTGCTCGATTCTTTTCCTTGCGCTTGGCATGTTCACAAATTACCAGATGTGTTCAGGCCATTGTTTGAGGTAACCAAAGATCCGACAACCCACCCAGAGCTGCACGTTTTCCTGCAACGCGTAGTCGGCTTCGATACCGTTGATGATGAATCCAAAGCTGAGAGGAGGATATACAAAAAATTCCCTTACCCGCGAGTCTGGGATACTAATCAGTCGCCACCTTATTCATATTGGTAAGAGAATCCATCTATGGATAAGCTTGTCTTATCTCTCTTAATGCCAGGATATATTACATGTTTGCGAACATGGCGAGTCTAAATAACTGGCGGAGGCTACGCGGGTTCAGTAAGTTTTCCTGTCCCTTCCTTCCTCCACCCCACCCTTATCCCACGTAGATACTTTCGTGTTCCGACCACACTGTGGCGAGGCAGGTGATACGGACCACCTGACCTCCGCCTTCCTCACCTCGCACTCAATCTCGCATGGTATCTTACTCCGCAAGGTCCCTGCATTGCAGTACCTGTTCTATCTCAAGCAAATTGGGATAGCGATGAGCCCCCTGAGTAACAACGCGTTGTTTTTGACGTATGAGAGGAATCCTTTACCGGATTTCTTCAAGACGGGACTGAATGTCAGCTTGAGCACGGATGATCCGCTACAGTTTCATTTCACCAAGGTTAGTGGTTGTTCAAGGCGCTGTAGGCATTGATTAAATTTCGGTGTAGGAACCTCTACTGGAGGAGTACAGTGTTGCTGCTCATGTGCGTATTTCGGTTTACATTCTTCCCACCGTCTCAGCTCATGCTATATCAGATTTACAAGCTCCCCCAAAGTTCGCTGGCCGAGCTAGCGCGCAACTCGGTCATCCAAAGCGGGTTTGAAATGGAGCTCAAACGACACTGGATAGGACACGAATGGTACCTTCCAGGGGCAGCCGGAAATGATATCAATAAGGTTCGTTGTCTTTGGCTTGTTTTTCTTCGTAATACTAAGGAAAATACACGTAGACAAATGTCCCTAACATACGGCTGTCGTACCGGCATCAGACCTTATTGGAGGAGCTTGATATGATCTGTGCGAAGAATCTTGGGCATGGTTCAGCTGGGAGGCGTGATTCGCATGGGCACGGGCATGGGATGCTGCCGACGGCTGATAATGTAGCCGCGCGCGCGATGGCGAGGCATTAGCCCTCTCTACCGTGCATTGCTCTCCCATCTACTCTGTATTTACGTTGAACCAATTAGATCAGTTAGGTCGGCGGCGGCGTTGGTTGTTGGGCTGGACTCCTAACCAAAGCATTCCTACTTGCTTGCACGATCCCTAATTGTTGGAATGTTACTTCTATTTCTGGTCCTTTCATCACGGCCTGGGTTCTATGTTTTTTTTTACTAGGAGATTCCGGCTGGCGGAGGGAATCTGCCTCAGCTAAATAAAGCATGGGAAATCCGATAAACGATCAAGATGCAGAGAGACTGAGTTTGATGTTTGGCGAGGATCCATTCATATGTGTAAGCGGAGTTTTGTTTCCAGATTTGTCTCCAGTGTAATGTAGTCAAATGACTGGCTCAGCGGACGCAATAGTAGAAAGTTCTATGGTACGCCAATCGGTAGGGGCGATCGTCCTCAAAAGATTGCGGATCTTCCCGCATGACTGTTTTCTATGGCTTGAATTCTCTTCCCGAACAAGATGAAACTCATCACTCAGATCTTCACACCGTGATCCATGATGGGTGCGCGACTATATTTACCTACAGATGTAGGGGAGGCGCTCCTTCGTGAGATCGTATACTTCTTCATAGGGAGCCATTGGAACTCTTCAGCCATGGGGAGCCCGAAAACCGATAGTCGACAGAAAAAACTCTTCAACCGCGTCGACCCTCCTTATTCAACATGTCTAATTGATGGACGGTGCGAGTAACAATGCGACGATCATATATCTATGAAACCGTTTTTCATCCGGCCATTGAGCAGAATAAAAGGCGTCAAGCTTTATTCCCACCGCCGCTGCCGTTATCCATCGCGACGCGAGCATTGGCATGATAGCTTCTCAAAAACTTTAACTTACACCTTGGCACTACCCCATGTTTCCTACTGACAGAACATATGCATTCCATAAATACACAGCCCTCAGGGCAAGTAAGTAGACGTGTGGGACGGCTCGACCCATGTTACGAACCATCTTGGCAAAGACTCGCCATCTCCCCCAGACGAGCATCACTGCCAAGCGAGGATTGCGAAAACGATGTCTCCTGCCTATCTGCCACGGCTATTCCGAACCAGATCACTTTTATAGACCGCGTATCACAAGATGCTCATCCGAGGGGTACTCGGGAGTATAATTAACATTGAGCACCATGGCCGCAGGCCCGCCTTTCCAAGGGGCGATGATGCGGAATATTTGTGCTCTTCCCTCATCTGCATCAAGAGGCGCAAAATTGGCCACCTCGTCCCCGAGGTCTTCGACTGAGTTTATACTGATGGTCCATGGAAGTATTGCGAAGTTGAAAAAGACCACAAGACGCCTAATGGGATACTTCGGATGATTCCGTAAATATTCCCGTTTGAGATCGCGGACATATCGTGCATTGGCTTTCAGCTCCTCGAGAGCACATCGTCGAATGTAGAAGAAATCGTGCATGCCCATCGGCCCGGGTATACCGTCTAATTTGAGAGGATAATCAGTTGAGAATGAGACTAATGTATGGCACAGTATTAGTACCTTTCCGTCCCTGTGCAAATGCGTGACATTCTTGACGGTGTGCCTTCCAACCAGCTTTTTGGCACTCGCGAGAACAGAACAGTCTAATCCAGCAGGCGGTGCACCGTTTAGGATGTCGTCTGACGTTGGGGTTGGGACACTGTTTTATCAACCAGGTTTTTGTGAATGGTAAGAGAAAGAAAAGTATTGGGAACGAACCTGGGCATTAGTACACTCCAGTTCCCGATCGTTATCTAGAGTCTGTGAATGATAGTAGCATTTGAAGGTGTGCATGCGCTTTGCGGTCGCTTTCATAGCCATCTATGCTTCTTTAATCTCTCCCGATCTCAAAACAGACTCTGTTCCATCCCGCTCGATCTTATCCAGGGCTTTACGAGCTCTGCGCAACACGCCCCGATAGACCAGTCCCATATGAAGCCAGTTTATGATGTGCACGAGCGCATTAGACGTGGGAGGCATCGGCGTCGGATGAAGGTTGAGAAGTGTGTTGAGGATGCCGGCATCGAGCACCTCAGCCACATATTCAGGCCCAGATTGGGCCAAGCTTTGGGCGAGGTAATCCATGTTCGGTACCAGCCATGTCGCCATGGATCGGCTTGGGTCGGCACCAGTTACGAGGGGAAGAAAACGTGCAATACTAAGGGAAAACCAGTAGAGCACTCTATTGGCAAGAAATATCCGGTTGTATTTGTCTGATGACAAGGAAACGATGTATATAAAGTTGTGAGCATGCATGCGCGCGTCGGGGGAGATGGTGGGATCTTGGATGCGAGTGATGATGCGCTGAAAACATGTCATCATGGGACTATGAGCTGTGTCGGTGAACGGCCTGACATAACTTGCTGGTGGAGTATCAATTTGGAGAAAGTGTAAGAGTGGGTTTTCAAGGAGAATTTCGAGGCGAGCTAGTGGGCGGTAACTTTGAATTACTTTAAGGTACAGATGGGAGGTGATAGAGATGTAGGGCCCAGATAATATCTCATGAGTATAAGATTCGTCCGTGAGGAGGAGAGAGTAGATGAACTCATAGAGCTGCTCGACGACGACCCAAACCGTGGACTCGTCGAGATACTCAGAGTCATATTGGGCTAGAATGACCGCAAGTCGGGTGCTCCATTCCGTTATTGTACGCCATAGACGCTGAAATAAGTCACTGTTGCCATTAGGTCTTAGGATCTCGTTCTTGGAGGATTGGAGAAGGTCGCATAGACCTCCGAAGAACGTTTTATAGAGATCCTGGGCCTCTGTGTCAAACAGAATCAAGTCTGTCGGAAATTCTTCAAAACGGCGCTGCAGAAATTCAAGTATTCGGGGAAGCAGAAAGCGGTTTCGTAGCACTTTGACTTTGAGGCTAATAAAAGACTGTTTGTCTTCGCTCATCCGGATGATCCTGAATGTGACACGGGATCAGGAATTATATGCCAGAAGAATCAAGATATCAAGCCTCTACCTGTAAAAATTTCCAAAGATAGAACAGTGCTGTAGACGTCGATGAACGATTGTTTACGTCCATGAAAACCAAAAAGTAAACATGTTGAGCTGTGCCGAAATCGTGCTGAGTTCGAAACTGGATAGTAGACCGGCAGGCCCTGTTCCAATCGAAATAAAAATCGAAGGCTTAGTTACCTCGACGGGACCAAAGAACCAAAATTACGCGCACTGGTCACTTACGACGGAAATCTCGCCTGTGCATGACCTTGAATATACATTCAAATTTTCATATATCAACGGTAAGGATCATGTACGCCCCTTATACTACTCCATATACCGGCACTTTCCTTGCAACAGTAGGAGTCCCCACAGAGGCAGTAAGTTCAATAAACCACTCTTACTTTTGATTAATTTTGCCTCGAACGCAAAACGCATCACGGTGGTAGTCAAGACGCTTCGTAGTAAGAAACGTCCATCACCCCATCACCGTGCTCCATTAACCCATCCAGAGGTGAGATGAATGTCTCTGGACCGGCACAGAGCAGAGGCCAACAGACGCGGTAATACGCCAAACCTAAGTGACCGAATGAGAAAGATGAATGCAATTGGGGTCAGTAATGACGAGAGATAGCACAAAACATGACAGCAACAGGGGAAAAAACCAATCATAAAGTAGATTAAATGAATGTAACAAATAAAGACAGGCTCATACCCATTGTTCCGGTCCAGTAAATGAGTTATGAAGGTGGTGGTCCACTTGGTGGCGGCCCACCTGCCATCATCCCTGCAGGGGGCGCACCTCCTGCCTGTGCAGCTCCGTAAGCGCTGATGAGACTTGCAAATGTCGCAGCATCAGCAGCGCTCTCGGATATTCCTAGATGCTGTGGGTGAAGGGGCGGTGGTTGTGGTTGAGTTTGAGATGTCGGGTGTGATTGTTGGGGCATTGCTTGTGGCTGCGGTATTGGCTGTGGAGAAGGGTGAGTCTGCTGCTGTCGGGCATTATTTTGAGCCTCCTGCGCCGCCCGTGCCATAACGTGAGGCGGGTAATGACTCTTCCGAGGCTGTCCAGCTTGTACTGCTAACTGCTCTCGTCGTAGTTTCTCGCTCGTAGAGGGATAATACGGTCCTATAGGCACTGAGGAATCATACTCTTCCGGCAGGGCTGGTATGACCGCCGCGTGTCTGCCTCCCAATGGCCTAGAATGTATTCATCTGTCAATCCCAGTCCCGAACAAGGTTACAAGGTTATGACAGACTTACCCTCCCTCAACGAAATTCTGCCATACGTAGTCCCTCAACTTGTCCGCATTAGGTAGCTGTTGGATGAGATGCTTGATAGTATTTTGCCCCAACCCGAAGAAATCCGGTCCAGACACAGAATTGGAATGCTGCCGATTTCGTATTGCATTCGCCTGTTTCACGATGCTCGACCAAGCCCCAGTCGCCGTCCCTGCGATGACAGGTTTATCGACAACATCTGAGGGGACGATCTGGAACTTGGGTCCGTCGCCGCCGTCAAGAATTGTACAGTGGTAGACAACTTCAATGTTGGGGTCGATGGTAGAAAGATACCGTCTATGATAGAAATAGTAAGTCCAATCTCAAAGTAGATACCGAGGCAAAACTGACCGGGTGACTTCGTACCCCACAGGGAAGATATACCGCTCGGTATGGAAATGCTCCCTCATACAGACCTCCCCAAGAGATATAACCGTCATAATACCCACGTTTAAGGGTAGCATCGGCCGGCCGCCCTTGTCCCGCGGGACCATTGGGATGCTATAACTCTTACTCGTCACTGTGTGGGCCTTCAGCCGCTTCGGCCTGGCCTGCCGCTGTGACTCCGGCGTCGGTCTTTGTTGCGGTGGCGATTGGCTTGCTGCAGGATGCGAAGGCATAGGAGGGCCCGTGGGGAACACACCAGGTGGCATCATTCCCGGCGGCATCAGTCCTGAGCCAGGCATGTAATAGTAACTATATGGAAAAGGGTGTGCAGGGGTCACGGTGGCGCTGGGGGTTGGGTAATACACGGAATAAGGATTGATGCCCATCGGTGAGGGTGCTGGGGGTGATATAGACGTGGAAGGAACTGATCCGTTTCCTGTGGTCGCCCCAGTCGCGCCCATAAGAATAGGATTGATATTGTGCATCGGTGTTAGCGTCGGAGTCTGAACTGATGCTGAACCCGATGTTGACGACGCGGCACCAGGTGTCGGATTGGAAGAGGAAGTTGATGCCCCTGAAGCTTCGGGGTTGGATGCTTTAGCTGCCGCTCTCGTTTTACGGGCTGGTGGGACCTTCTCATTCTTTGAAGGGGAAGCAGTAGGCTCATCATCATTATAATTTACTGGACGTCGGGCCCTTGTGCTGCGGCGAGTAGGCGCAGGGGCGGGATCTGGCTCGGTAGCGGTTTCACCACGAGATGCAGATACGGGAAGTGAGGTAGAGATAGATTGCTCGACAGCGGACGCGTCTTCAGGCGGCTTCTCTGGCGCGGTACCCAAAGCTCCAATTCCTGGCTGCTGGGGAGGGATCGGAGGACTGGTACGCGTCGTGTCAATCTGCATTGGCGCGTCTTCAGTGATAGGGGATGGACGTATAATGCCGCCTTGCGGTAGAAAGTGGTCTGCAAGAGGTGTTGGAGGTGTTAACGGGCGGTCATAAGGATTGGGAGGTGGTACAGGGGGGTGACTGTACGTTGGATGTGAGGAATCGGAAACAGGTGAACCAGGCGCGACAGGTGTCTGTACATGCAATCGAGGAGTAGTTGAACCATTCGGTCCAGGACTTGCGGTAGCATCCTGAGATTCGCCGTTCAGAGTACGGGCCCGTTTCGCTGGACGTTCATCGGCTGGTGGTCCGATATGCCGAGGAGGAACAGTAGTATCAGTGCTAGTGGTAACACCGTCGTCCTCAACGGCTTGACGCAAATTATTGATGAAAGACGAACGTGCGCGAGCAGTGAGCAGACTCCGTGGGAATGCACTAGATGGTGGCTGGTCAAGAGTAGAGGATATCAGATCCCCGCCATTAGCCTTGAACTGAGGCTGAGCCTCTAATTCCATTATTCGTTCCAGTAGCATGCTGTGAAAATCAGTTAGATTGGCACGCTGCAGACAAACAGATAGTAGCGTACTTTCGTTCTTGCCGTATCCGCACATTCCGTTCACTTGATCTCTGTAATTCGCTGCTCGTTTCCTTATGTTTCTAACCAGCATTAACAACATAATCATGCGCGAACAGAGCCAGGAAATCCTAACCTCCTCGAGCTCGAAAAACCGTCTCTTCAGTTTTTTGTACTTCTCGACAATATTGTCTGATTCGTTTTTTTGCGTAGATGAAGAGGAAGCAGCGGGAATTGTGGTAGGGGTGTCAGACTGATCTTGGGGTGTCCCGTTAGCTGCATCCTTGTCGTTCCCTGGCCCCATTACGGCTATGAGGAGGGAAGAATTGCCAGAGGGGTATTGTTTGAAGGAGAGGGCAATAGTTTGCCATTGTTTACAATTCCGATAGGTTGTGTTCCAAACATGAGCAAATATCGCTAACCTCCCGGGACCCGGTCCGGCAGTGGCTTCTTCCCAGTTCAGCATTTTCCTTGCATCTTCCGCTCTGCAGCGGTATAACATGAGGCTTAGCGCATCGGATACTTGCATAATATTCCAGTTAGCATGTCCGCGAGTTGACAAGCAGAATGACCAGTTCACCCCTGCATCATTTATGCACTTCTCCGAAACTCTATCATTTATTACATATCAGTGCGGCAGGCTAAGTTGGACATTCCGTCATCCGAACTTCTCTCCAAGCACGATAATATATTTTGGCCGACCATGTCCTTATGCATGTTGAGTCATTTATCCTGGAACGAAAGTGACTGTATCCGAATTTCGAATTCTCTACTTGCACCTCCTTAGCATACTTGCTCGGCGGTCCACATACGCATTAAGGTCTTTTTTGATTCTCGTAACTGGTTTTCCGTGATCGGAGCTGATCGGCATCAGTCGACCATCGCTTCCCATCTCAGTAAAGCCATTATTAGTCGTTCAAATTAGACCTCCTTCCATATCCTTCCGTATGTTATACAGATAATGCTACTTTTTACTTTTTTTACAGTGATGAAGGTATTTTTAAGGAGTGGAGGTTCAACCTCCGGACGGCATTCCGTCTGCGTACAATTACAGGGAGTCAGTCATACAAGGTCAGCACGCAGGAGAATCCTCATGCAGCTAGGTCCCCCATCACAAATACACTTCCTTGGGCTTTGATTTCGTAATTTTTTAACGCAGACTTAGCGTCTCCACGATCAGCATACTTCCGATCATGCGGGATTTCCTCATCTCCGGCAGTCGCCATGCTCATAGAGTCAGCGTGCTTTTGCATGGCAAGGCGGAAGCGTCTGTGGTTGTCATGAGCTTAAGATTCGAGAACGCGCAATAAAATCAACAAACCGAAGTTCTTTCGTGTCCATAGGTGTCTTGTGTCGTCCCCATAACCCAGCTGAGGAATGGTTCCCGACTCGATGTAGGACTATACCGCCATGTGCATTATCATCATCCATCCACGCATCACGGGCATCCCGAATCGAGTGTCTTGCGTTGAGTGTCGCTAACAAACTGTTGACGTAGCCTTGTGAAACGTTAGATCCATTTTCAATTAACAAAACAAGAAAACACGCATACATTTGCTGACAACTAAGTTCGGAGCAAAGAATAGCATCTCTCTCCGTCGGGCGACAAACTAATGAAACCATCAGACCTAAATGAATGGAAAATAGTGTTCTTACTCACCACAATCAACTGAACAAGTGCCACAACGCTAAAGGAAAGTTGCAGCGGCCGTATACGATGGTGTAAACATAGATACGTACCCTCCGACCATTCCCATATTAATGGCGTGAACGACAAGCCGATGGACAAGTTTTTCCGTCCTGTTGTTGGGTCAGAGACACTCAAAGCGAGAATGCAGTCATACATACATCTGCATTCCGGTTCGCTCTGCACGAAGGTACCAGACCGTCGCGCAGGTAATCAACAAGTCGCCTAGCACGGTACTGGACAGTTCCAGTATCAAGACCGCCTAAAATTTGTACCGTTCATGAGTGTCGACTGTCACAGCAAGCGAAGCACTTACACTGTTTGAAAATATATCCGTGCGCGAATTGACACTGGCATTGATTCTGGTGCACAGAATACAATGAGTCAATGCCAACAAGGTCAGAAGACTCGCTTACTCCTCTGCCACAAATGCTGATAGACGGATGGGCTAGATCAGACACAGAACAGACCACAGTGGTATCAACGGCTTACCAGCGCCAGAAGCTGATAAAGGGCAAGTCAGAACTAAGTTTTAAACCATTCAAAATGGTACTTACCAAGTTGAACGAGCGCGAAGAAACACTAACAACAAATCAGATGATGCTCCAATGTATAAAATTATACTCACTATCGCGCCTAGTATAATTTTATTGTGTCGGCTCACTATAGCAAATGAGTATTAACTCGACGGCGTTAAGAGCGCAGCAAACCTTTGAAGACCCGATATCCGTAGTAACTACGCCTCAAATGTCAGTTAATGCCAAGGACTGGAATCATGTGCGCGTACCTTTGTACAACGAATGTTATTACATACTACGGGCGCTATAAGCACTTCAGGGAAGATAGATCAGGTCGAGAACACGTACGGTGGTCATCAAAGATGCCTGGAAAAAGGTTAGCGGGTTTACATACACGGCAAGCAAAAGCCGACATACAATTAGTTGCCTGTATAGTCAAAGCGTTTCACCGTTAGTGATACGCGAGAGATCGTGATAACCGTCACATACCAAGGGAGCGCATTCCCGAGGGTCGAGCCAATTCGCCCTTCGATGAAATAGCGCCAAAACGAATGGGCTGTCGTGTAGACGTGAAAAGAATCCAGTGAACTTCGATCGTACAGTCAGCGACGACGAGACATAAGAGAACATAAATCGATGCGTACAATATGAGTAAGACGAGCAGCTTGAGTGTTAGCTCGTCCTCGCGGTAGTAATATTGATAATAATGAAGCGTTTGTGATATAGTGAGTCCATATAACCTATACGATGCGCGTTTAGAGATGGAAAAGAGAAAAAAATGTGTTGAAACCCACCCCACACTGACAATAAACCCTGGTCGCGCGACATCAGAGCCAAGCAGAAGCTTTAAGACGCGATGGACCTACCGATGAACCCCGGACCCCACATAGTATCGATAGAATTTTCAGAAAAGGAGAGCGCGCTTGAAGACATCTTGAGGGCGTTTGTCGCGGTAGTAGTTGAAGAAATCGAACGAGCAACGTAACTCTTATAAAATTTAACAAGACGGCAACACGACTTAGTGTCCAAACATAACATCCGCGAAAGATCTGGACCGACTGGACGATTCGTCGTCGGGTTCCAGAACGGGTCTCGAGATCATTTTGGACCTGAAATTATCGATCAGGAGCAATCGATGTTGGATCGATCCTTGGTAAATATACTCGATCCGCCGGGGGTGGCGGTGTGCGAAGCTCTGAGGCTTTTGAGCTCACAAAACATCCGTTTCCGAAGCAAAAATGCCCGCTCTTGTTTTCGATGTCAATGAGAAAAAATCATGATTGTTTGTGCTTTATTTTCGAGCACTCACTGAATGTCTACACAGCATTTGTTTCATGTCTGCCGACTTGCAATATTGTTGCGCCCCGCAAGTCTCCGAATTTCATCGTTCCTGAATACATTAGGTTCTCGGTATGCTCGGTATAGTTCGGTATATCGCTCGGCAAAACTCGCGATGGCCACGGCCCCAATCGGAGGGCTAATATTGGCTACACTGCGCATCGTTAATTAAGCCCTCCCGAATTGCTGGGAAATATGTTAATGCAACACCCACCATTTAATTTATCCCCCAAAAAGATGCCTATACGATCGAAAAGGCTTCCGAATTTTTCCTCGCTGTCGGGTGCATAGTCAAATGAGTGCTCCATCCCGTCTATCACTACGAGTTCGCTACTAACACCGGCATCTAGAAGTGAGTAATGAAGATGTCGGGATTCATCCGCGGGGACTGCCGTGTCGATCGCGCCATGGACAAATAGAGTGGGGGGCCAGGCACCGGTAACATTCATCTGGGGAAATAAAATCTTATGTTTGAGGGTGAATTCCTCGATTGGAATGGACGGGGCCCGGGTACGGAGCGTAGCGCTCAGGCTGGGTTCATGTGCACCGGTATAATAATCAAGGAATGTTCCGAGTTGCAAGTACAACCTGGCCAACAACATTCGAGGATTTGCAGGATACCCCGGTGTTGGAGATGTAGGGGGTGATACTCAAGTGGAGAATCAGCAATGAGAGATGAGGTCGCAGATGAGGGGAAAATATGATCCGTGAAGTTGGAAGGATCCAGAAGCTCGCGTCCGCGAAAGAACGGAGCCGTTTTCAGGGTAATATAATGAGACGTCTGAGCAACAAAAAGGATGCGGTAAGCAACCGGAACTCGGACCAAAAAGTTTGACGCGTACGAAAAAATTTCCTCCCATTCCATACATCGACAGAACAGCTCGAGGCCGCGGATGGGCGTGGATGGCGGCTAAATATGCACAGAGACCACCGGAGCTCGTTCCCGCGACACCCATTGCATCCCTGTCAATCTGATAGCTTACTGTTCCAGAGGTGTTGAAATCCGTCGCGGGTAGAAACGCGAACAGATCCTTGATATCCTGCAGTATTTCGTATCCAGTTGTAGATCCGGATGGGATAAGCCTGTAGTCTGCGCACACGAGCGCAATGCCTGCAGCATTAACGCGCTCTAGTCGTAGCTCAGCATACTGTAAGCCCTAAATCGCATTCAAGAAACCCACTGCAAAGCCAATAAGGAAACCAACTTTTACGATTTCCGACGGTCAGGCCACCTCCGTGAAAGTAGATGACTGCAGGGACTTTGGCGCTTTGCGGATGTGTTTCTAATCTAGGATGATACAGGTCAAAGTGAAGCTTTAGATCTCCTATAGTTTTGTAAACAATCGTTGAATACGCGTCGTCTGTCATGTTTCGTTTCGTCCTTGATCTCGTCACACTGCAGGACTGGAACAAACAGTGATGGCCGCTGGTGGGTGAACGCTTGTGAACGCGTTCGGTGGTGGCTGTGTTATTTTTCCCACGGGCTATCCGGGCCGGAGTCCGCAAATTTTTCAAACATTCATCAGACGCGACGAAGTGGCGTCTTTCTATAGTAGTGACGAAAATATGGTACTTTTAGGCTATTGAGACTACCGAGAATCCGAATTGAACGCTACGACAGCTTGAGGGTACATTTGATTGTGTGATGCAACCGGATACTGTTAAAATCTGTTAACGGGAGCATCCGGAGCAAGTCAAAAACGAAAGTGCCTCAGGCAAAATTATGCTAATGACCTTGAGGGTCTAGAGACTCATTCGACAAGGATCCCGCAATGTCCGGAGCAATAATCATGTCCTCCGAGACAGGATCACGCAGAGTCGCGACGCGGTCATGATAATATTCTCATATACAGGATTTAGGAGCTGACAAGGAGTTGCTAGGCCAGAAAAAGGCTGGAGGACCTAAGTACCCTTATAGATCATGATGGCCCTGCAGGATTATGCGGTGCCCCATATTTAGCTTCAAGTCTTGGGCCGCTATTTTCCGGGCGGGTAACTGGTTGTAATACCGAGTGGATCCCTGAAAGGGCTAAAAACACGCTGATATAATTAAGGACCCGAGGAAGAAAATTGGGGCATATAAGGAGACTAGTAGCGCTATTTGAAGTACCATGTAGACCGTCGAGACCGTTCTCTTTTATTTCAGATGACACCACCGTAAGGTTGAGCCGGGCGGATTGCTAGGTGTATACATATAAATGCATTCATGCAACGCGTCCATCCGAGTAGCGAACTAATACGACTCGCTTCAAGTTGGCTGCAAGCCGTGAACGACTATATTAACGGCTTCAATTTGTATACGTATGATAGGGATGCTCTTGCTGTAATTGGTATGCATCGCGTTTATATTTTGAGGTCGATACAACGTGATCAATGTCGGAAAAGGAATGACCCGCCCCCATAGAGTTGTATTGAGGGCCATTTGACTCTTGGGGCTTGGGTAATAGACTTCCATAGCTGTAGCATCATATTAGTACGGAGTTCCACCTTATGTAGGGGGAATAATTATTTGTTAGCGATTCTTGATACTAGTCAAACCTACTACTTGGTGGGAAATACTAGAATGCAACTTTCTTCCCGGAGTAATTAATTATGTATATTCAAGCCAGTGAACTTTTGAAGATGCGAATCCGGTCAACGGCAAGTCAGTGGTGGATCGAACTGATAACTAGGCACAGTAGTACTGGCCGCAAAGCTTATGGAATCCACGGGGCATAGTAGCGCTGACCAGGAGAAAATCGGAGCCTGCCTTGCCTCATTTTCTGCCTCATGAAAGGCAAACTCGTTTCAGGACACGGAAAACCCCGGAAAATGTGGCGGTGCAGTGGGGCGGTGCAGTGGGGCTGTGCCTAGGTGCCTTGCAACACAATCGCTTTTTCAACGACGACCGCAATGACCTCAACAGGCGCATACGCGTTGAAGACGCCCTACTATCTCCTTGGACTTTATGTTTTCTTTCTTGAAGGCATAGATTTTCTGGCCCTCCTGCCGTCGCCGTTCGCAAATGTTGTGGCCACCCAACTCTGGTTTCTATCTTCAGCACTATTTGCGGGCTCAATCATTCTCTTCATGTACCTCACATTCACGACACTCCTTCTTGGCGCAGTAAAAGCACTAGCCTATTTTGTGCCATTTCCCAATGCGCCTGCGGTCCCAAGTGAGTGGCGATGGGAGTTGGTTCAAGACATCTATCTCTCCCTCTTCTCTCTGGGCGTCGCATTCAACCATGCTCTCTACAATGGTGGATTTGGCTCAGAGTCGCCAAATGGTATTTCCGAGCGAGTCTTTAAACTCCTTGGACATGTGGGTGCCGCTCTTATCCTGGAGGTTCAGATTGTTGGAGGTATCATTGGGGTTATCGTCCTTAGCAAGGTCGTGGTATCCTTGTGGCCATGGAAGGTAGATGAAGATCTTGAGAGAGGTCCTGTGATCACGTCAGGTGTCCAGAATAAAGCGAAGGAAGCGACAGTGTCAGAAGAGAAGGCATAGGTCCAGGTCGACATGGCGAATGTGCTTTTCAGGCATGTTTTCTCGTCTTTGTTCACTTTTTTTCATCACATTCACACTTCCTACGCACCCTTATGTTGCAGCTGATACAATGCAGCGCGCACGGTAAAGCCTTAGTGACCATTTATACGGAATCTTTTCCTTTTTATTTGCTGTCAGTTTCTCCTTTCAAAAACTTTCCGATACCCTAGATCTCACATGCTCAGTACTATCCCCGTTTGTTTCCAAACTAATGCTATCGATACGATTTTAGATGGAAGTTTGCGCAGTACATCACCTCCACGCATATAAGTCCTTGGACACGAGTTTTAGTTCATCAGCTGAAAACCGCTTCAGAATCATCACCAGATGCATGAAGACTCGGAGTTAAGGGTGGATTGGCTTCGTACATCCCTATGATCCGTTTAACTACTAGACTTCTCACCCACAAGCAATAACAGGATCATCATAACATCATGTTCCACCCTGACAATAATACTGTCGACACCTAACATCTCCGCAGCAACGGGACCAAAATCTTTTGAAATGTTTTCTGTTTGACTGCTCCTGTACATGTGGCAGAATTGCTGGCGAAAAGAACTTGTGTCCAAGTATGTCATCGTTGTGCCAAGTACCGCTTCATTGACCTATTCTTAACCTGCAGGACTTAGTCATTCTCTTCATCAGAAGTCGGCTTATTGCCCCCACCTGAGCGCTGCTTATACATCACCGCATCTTGGACATGTGAACGCAGATTCTGGCGAACTGCACCCTTTTGCAGGAAAAGGCTACCCACGCATTATACACCTGTCATCTGCGCGACCGGCGGCCACTTATGATCTCAACTTTTTGAGTTCTACTGACCCCATTTCGATCGTTTGTATGACTCATATATGCCTCATCGCCGGTCTCTTTTTCGGTACGCAGAGGTTGCTTCTTACATTTGACCACCTCTGGAATGCTACCTTTCCATAGAGCAAAGCTGCCAAGACACGATGGTCATCGTCGCTTGTAAACTGCAACTTTATACACGCCGGGACCTGAACGTAGCTCAATATTTGTCAAGGTGTTAACCGCAGCGCGCGACCGGTGCTTTTCTTCGGCTGTCTATACAGTTAGCGAACTCTGCGAAGAGACGGTCTACTCGATGGGGTTCTGGGAGTACAAGTGGCATCTATTTCTTTCTTCGGTCCAACTCAGGTCCCATAAGGTCTTGCCCTGTCTTACCAGGGGCGAATTGTACTTAAACACCAATGCAGACCACTTACAGACCCCCCCAACAAATCAAAGACCAGCATGGCATTCTTCACTCGCCTCGCAGTCGCTCTTGCTCTGGCTGTGACCTTGGTCAACGCAGTGCGTGCCTTCATCCCTCCCTTCTAGTCTTATTCTCAAAATTGGCGTTCGTGTAGGCTCCCGCTATGGAGGCAAGAGACCAAGTCGTTCCCATGACCACTTTGACCTACACCAGGGTTGAGTGGACACTCATACCAAATAGCCCGTACATGACAGAGACTACGTTCCCGTTCACTGTTACGTGGGTACAACCTGTTTCCAGCAGTCATCGTGAACCTGACATTGCTTCCCTTCCCATAGACAATTCTCGACCGTTAAAGATGCACAGGCAACCCCGGCGGCGTAGTAGCATTGCTAATATTGAAGGATTTATAATGCGGAATAGAATTTAATGACTTCTTTATCGTTGGGTCCTTCATTCTTAATTAAGTACTTACCCTCGTACACTTCTTATAAGAAGCTCCAGTCTAGACTCTACGTACTGGCAGCTGGTGATTTTTTCGTCTTTGACGCCACTCAGTCATGCTGAGAGCTTGACCAATGGATTCATGACAGCTTGTACTTTGGGACATACTCCACTTCATCGCCGACAGAAGACAGTAGCAACATCATCGAGAAAATTGAGGTCTGTATATGTGGGTATCGCTATACCTATGCAGAAGCGAAGTCACATAAGTAACGTAAAACGGCTCGAATTTAAAGGATCGATGCACCCACATGTTTCCGGGAAATCCTCATGACTCGGAGATGGCTTGGAAGAGTTTATGACCCCATATAATCGCTACTATAAAGACTTCATTATACATGTAGTACACGGTATAGAAAAATATTCGTTTCTGCGTGGTGTCCTCCAAACCGCTCCTCTGACAACCAATCATACGAACTCAGAGCTTTCCAGGGTTATCCTCACGTCGACTCAAGCTTTGGTTGGCAGGGAGATCCGAGTGCAGAGAAGGGTCAACGTCGACCTTCGAAACCGGGTTGTCCTCTGTTGTCGGAACAGCCCCCACAGGAAGTTTTTCACCCTGGACAATCTTTGCTTCAGCTTCTCCGGTAGGCATATTCTTATCCTCTGTCTTGGGTTTATTCTTCTCCTGACCCTGGTCCAAAGCTAGGGCTGTGCCAATTTTACTGACCAGATCGTCGACCTTCGTCTGCAGTTCAGCTTCGTTATCGATGATGTTCTCCTTTGGCGTTGTGTCTTCATCAGTTCGCGTCTCTTCCCAAAACGTCATCAGCTCTTGCTCCCATCCCAACTCTTTACACAGATCCCTGATAACTTCGTCGCATTTCCCCAGAAGAAGCACGTCGTCAGCACGTTGTCCCAGATCTCCCACTTTATCTAAGTTGATAAGGACTCGCGGGCAGAGAGGATTCGCTGAGTCTGCCAAAGACTCGAATGAGGGCATGGTTAGGGATGTTCCGACGATGATGAGAAGGTCTGCCATTCCAACCGATGGGATGGCGCGCGTGAACTCGTCCGGTAGCTGCCGAGACTAGTCAATTTTGAAGCCATAAGATTGATAGCAGGACGCACCGATTCATCGGAGAATGCGATACCGGGTTTAACCAGACCTCCGCATTTCTCGCAATGTGCAACCACTTTTTTGCGGATGCATTCCTTCATCCGCGCGTCGTCATAGGGCTCATGGCAATCAATGCATTTCTGCGAAGCAAAACTCCCGCGAGCCTCGACCACCTTGTAGTTCGGGACCCCCGCGTGCCGTTCAAGCATGTCAATGTTCTGCGTGAAGCACTTGTGAAGGAGCCGTCTGGAAGCAAGAAGACGGATAAATGAATGTGTGAGGGTGGGCCGATATTTGCCGGGGTACATAGCCTGTGCAAGAGTGTAGACTATTTTGAATTATTTTTATTTAGGGTATCAAAAGAGGAATAGACCTGCATGGGAGAGGATTTTGTCGGAAATATTCAAGTTCGAATATCGCTTCAGGGTAGGGAAGGTTCAATGTCGCAAGATTCGCCTATCCATACCAATGTCAGCTGAAATGTATCTCGAGGGAAACGTGTCCAGAAACTCGGCTCACATATAAATCTGACAACGACACTCCATTGTTATGTATTATCGACGACCGATGCAGACACGACTACGCACCTGTCTCTGGAGACCGGTAATCGGGAATGCCAGCAGAAGCACTCGCACCTGCAATTGCCCTGATACATCAGTAGCGTCGTTTACATGGTTACTGAAATACTAACCGGCACCGAGCTGTAGAGCGTTCATTTGATTGAGCAAATAGAATAAATAAACAGAGGGAGCAATTACCATGACGATGACATTCCGGCAATCCTTGGACTTCATATACTCAGCGACAGCCTTGATGCCATTACCCTTCAGTACTCTGAACGTCGCCGGGGCCTTAGGCACGGCGTTTATCGTCTCGACTTCCTTCATCTCCGTCTCAGCCCACAAATTCATCAGCTCCTCCTCCCATCCCAATTCTCTGCACAAATCTTTTACAACTTCGTCACACTTTCCCAGAAGAAGTACATCGTCAGGCCGATGCCCTAGATCTCCTACTTTTTCAAGATTGATGAGGACCCGTGGGCAGAGAGGTTCGGCTAGACCTGCCAAGGAAGCAAAAGGATGAACGGTTAGAGACGTTCCGATTATCAATAGAAGATCTGCCATCTTGACGGAGGGAATAGCGTGTATGAACTTGTCGGGGAGCTGCAGCCTCCCGTCAGCTTGAGTCAATAGCGGTACTGTAGCACGTACTGATTCGCCGAAGAATACAATGTCAGGTTTGACTAAACCCCTACACTTCTCACAGAAGGCGATATCTTTGTTGAGGATGTTTTCCTTCATCTTCAAGCCATCATAGGATGCATGACAGTCAATACACCTTTGCGAAGCAAAACTGCCATGGGCCTCAATAACCTTGTGGTCAGGAACCCCGGCGCGTCGCTCCAACGTATCGATGTTCTGTGTGAAGCAGGTTTGTAGGAGCCGCTTGGAAGCAAGCAGGCGAATGAACGAATGTGTAAGTGTGGGCCTGTATTTTCCCGGATAGAGTTCTTGGGCGAGAGTGTAGACTGTCTTTAAGCCGTTACATTTGTTACAAAAACGGCGGTGGAAATAACGTACAGGGGACCGGGTTCTGCCTGAAAAAGTTGATCTCAAAAACAGCTTCAGGGTAGGGAAGGTTCAATCTCGCAAGATTCGCCTATGAGTTGATTGGTTTAGACTTTGAAGTAAGGAGAACGTGATCAAACGCACGTAGAGACCTGGTAATTACTGCTCCATAAGGCAACAATCACGGATACATTACGACGTACCAGTATTTGGGGACCTGAAATCCGGAATACCAGCGGAGGTACTGACACCTTGAGATGTCTTGTCATATATATAGCGCAAGAGGTTGGTTGCAAAGAGACTGACCGGCGCCCAGCTGTGAACGATTTAATTCGGCGAAAAAGTGATAAGAGAAGCAACTTGCCATCACGATGATATTCCGGCAATCCTTAGACTTTATGTACTCAGCAACAGCTTGGATATCATTCCCTTTAAGCACCCTGAAGGATGACCTCGTCGTCTTTCGCGGCGGAGGCATGATGATGAGAGGAAAAGGTAAGAGTCGATCACGATCGGTGAACGCTGATCGTGCGAACTAATCAGAAATATAATAATTAAATAAACAAGCTCTCCTCCCGTCAAGAAATTATCTCTTCTAAGTCGAGATTTCAGGCAGGTAAACCACATTTCGCCTGGAGATTGTGCTCCTTCTAGTGCTGCCATATTAATCAATCGGTTATAGTCGAAGCATTCTCTTCGAGGACTTAAGTCCAGTCCGACCCCACAGTAACGATCTTGAGGCAGACTCAGATTCATCAGTAGATAGCAAGAAGGAAGCCAAACTTTGCAGTAATTTCGTGGAGAAACATTGTACATACATAGCAGTGTCCAGTCTCCGAGTTGGGAGGGTCATAGTAATAACCAAGTACACCAAGACCTGCGATGCAATCTCAGAGATCAGCGCGTATGCCTCATTCATCCTCCTCAGGCGGTGTCCAATCCTTCAGCCACTCCATGACGAAGGCGATCATTTCCCCGTGGATCTTTCGAATCTCGGGAGGCTCGTCGCTCAAATTCTTGAGTCCATACTCGTCGTAGTGATGCACGGCATCTGTAGCAAATAAGCAACATTACAAAGATAAAAATCACAGACATACGGGGAATAAGCTTGAAAGGACGTAGCACCGTGTCGTCACGATCCATCGCGTATTGACTGTGAGGCGTCGCAGGCCTCCATGGATCAACTACGTGGTAATGAATATGTAAAACCTCAGATCAAAGAGCATTTATCTACCTTCGCCGTCGATGATTGCCAGACGGTCAGCGGCGATATCAAAGTCTCCGAGAACGTCCACAGCTGTGACGTTAGGCAGAGGTGGCACAGTGAAGTACTTGCCGGGAGCGTATGCCTGAAATGTGCGCAGTAAGTGCTCAAATAATTATGTATACTCTATCAACAATCTTGCACACCTGCTTGCATATCTTTGACTCATAATCCAATGTTATCAAGTTGGAAACAATGCGAGGGTAGCCGGGCGGAGGGGCGGGCATGAAAAAGCCCCACTGCGTGCATACTTGGAATTGCCACAACCGCCATGTCTGGTCCAAAGTTGTCGCAGCATACTGACTATCGTCGAAAGTACCGAAACACTGCGAACAAAGATCAGCATATCATAATACGAAGGTGAACCACGAACATACCTCTTCCTGAGTGGAACCTTCAGGGCACGTAGAGACGACATTCTGGCGAGATATAAAGATAAGCTTTTTCCCTCTGC
Source organism: Armillaria cepistipes (assembly GCA_900157415.1). Classification (NCBI taxonomy): domain Eukaryota; kingdom Fungi; phylum Basidiomycota; class Agaricomycetes; order Agaricales; family Physalacriaceae; genus Armillaria; species Armillaria cepistipes. The sequence continues at coordinate 5,864,545 of FTRY01000001.1, forward strand.
GTAAAGTACGTGTAATGAACTGGCCTGCTTGGTCCAATTCGCATAGTTGACAATCGAAAAATCCAGGGATAAGCCTCCAGGAAGCGAGATCATCCGTGCGGGATCCTCAAATTCTAGATCGGCGACGTCAGCCGCCAAAAAACCGAACGGCGGCTTGTTCAACGCGTCGCAGAACTCGTCAAATACATTACTCCCAAACGCCGGATCCCAACATTTTGCCTGCCAATATCCGAGCGGGGTCTGTCAATCCGCCATCGCAAATCAGCACGGATCGACGGAGCATGCATAAATCACTCGCCTCGAGCAATGAGACAAAATCTTCATCGTGCTGCAAATCTGGGAGGCCAAACAGGGCTTTAATTGGATGAGCAAGCCGTTTAGTAGATAACAGCCTGTCGATGGTTTCAATGGACTTTTGGATATGGTAGGAGCACTTGGGTTCGGCAGCGGTCCGGATGATATCCCAGTATTCCCAATAGACAATGGTGGCGTGTGTTACACCTGTGGAGTATTTAATGACATGCATACCGTGACTATCGTGCCGACTGACCGCTAGACGCAATGGCACCGAAAACCAACTCAGGGTACAAGATTTTCATATGAGCGGCCCTTGCGCCTGCATACGATCCGCCGTAGTATATCCAGGGCGTGCCGGGGGCTGTCAGGTCTTCATCAATACCGTCAAATTTCACGTTGGCCATGAAATTTGCGCTATCGGCCGCAGCTTGTTCGTTGTTCAGCCATCTGATTTTGGATGTCAACTCTCTCGCGAACGTCGCGTCGATCAGCTACGCACCTCAACGAGTCCGTGGTCAAGTTTTCCACCGCGATGGACTCTCCTGGAAGATAAATTCTGATTGTAAGGAGGCGCTTTTCAAAAGTCAGCAAAGTTGGCCGAACCGTAGTAGCGATGCTCGAGCACAACACCGACGCCTCCAGTAGCCCTTGCTAGAATTTCGACGATGCCAGTGTCAAGGAACGGGATTCTATCCTATTCAAAATGCGGACGTTTGGGATAATCTGACAAGATACGTAAAAAATCCACGAACCTCGCCGCTGGTTTCCCCGCCGTCCAGCACGATTACAGGCCCACCTGTCCCTGGCTCGTAATGCCGTTTATTGACCCAGTACCGCTGACCGAAAGTATGTCCAGAGGAACTGTCAAAGTGATCCAAGGGCTGCTGGAACCACTGCACAGGGAACTCCTCGACGCCACTGTTGGATGGATTCTGAACCGTGAGAGTCAACTTCGCCGCCTGCTGTTGCTGTTGCAACTTCCAGAGGTTTATACCCTGGGATCCAAGAGCTGGCAAGGCGCCTAGAGCATTGCATAACGAGGTGTAAATAAGGACTGTTGCCAGTGCCTTCGCCAGTGATGACGACGCCATGGTTGGGTGCCGTCTGCAGGTGAGGCGCTGAGGACGCGTATTTGGGCCCGTTCTCGCGTGACTTTCCGATCGGGCCGTAGACCGGAAGATACCATAGGGGCTAATATCGAAATTTTGTTACCAAAACGACTACAGCTCCCAACATGCTTCACAGGCTTTGTTTTCAAACCTGAATGCCTACTCCTTTTGAAGTTGCGAAGCTCTGAAAGCATTCATAGATTCAAAGTCAACCAACTCGGTTGATCGAGTTCAATGCAAGTAAGAATGGATGGAAGTGCATCTCAGGTTGTGTCAGACAAGATGATACGACTTCAATAGTCATAGCGCGTCAGAGGCGAAGGAGCAAGTACGAAATGAAACGCGCAAAGCATTCCATAAGACTTATGCCAACACTTGACACGCCACGACCTATAATCTCCTACAACGAAACAAACGATCTTCGGGGGAGAGAAGTTCTGTGGAGTTCGGGAGCTGATGTCCATTGCTATGTTCACCTTATACACCGGCAGTAATGAATGAAAAGAACTGTCATCATTCGCACCACCATTTGTAATCTGCCGGTCTACAGTTTTTGCGAAAGCCGAGGGAGTTCGACAATTTGTTCTGACCCTGGATACGGTGGCAAATTAAGTTGGAACTTTTCTTCTAGCGTTCTGAGGTGTATTCATTTAACGACCTCAATGAAAAGTATAGACTTGAGTGCTCACTTTGGGACAAAACGGCCGCCAAGGAAGTGGATGCCCTCAAAGGACTTTACCCCTTCTTTCGGAGCCGTCAGACTGATGAGGACGTCAGGATTAAGGCCGACGCCAGCATCGTTCCCTTTCTCGACATCCCAGCCGGACGGGATGTCGACGGAGACGATGGGAAGGCGAGACTCGGAGATCAAGGGCAAAGCGACATCAAAAGGCGCTCGAACAGGTCCCTTGAAAGAGAAGCCGAATATAGCATCAAGGATTACATCGCTAGAAGATAAAGCGCTGCGAAGACTGTCGGTATCCATCGAAGGTGTAAGCGTCTTGATCATCATATTATCGCATTGAGTTTTCAGTCGCTTTGAAGGAAAGAAATTAGTGACGAGTGGAGCTCTATAGTTGGAAGCGATGTACCTTGTATATGTCCTTGGACCCCGGCTGGAGATATTAACGTTACTGACTTGATCCCAGTCGACGTCACGACGCGGTGCTCACTTTCGGCATATAGATTGTCGGAGAGTACCCGAACATGCCTCGAACCGCGGACGTCAAAAGACGGCAGAAAAAAAGTTTACGGGTATTGCAGCTTACTGAGATGTCGAGCGGCGACTAAGCCATCCCCGCCTTGGAAGCGATGATCGATCAGCATGTAAATGAGCAGCGGCATGAGGCGCAACCTAACCTTGATTGCCCGGTCCACAACATACAAGAACTCGGTTGAACTTTTCTTTATCGTAAACCTTGGCCAACGTCTGTGCGCATGCCAGGCCTGCCAGTTCCATGAGCTAAGGTGTCAGATTTAGTTTATCGAAGCATGCGCAGCGACTAGCAACGGACCTGGTCGAGGCTGAATGCCCCTGCCGCGCTCATGAGCTCTTCATCTATCTTAAATTCTTTCATCAGTGTATTGAAGCACGGATAAAGAAAGAAGTCAACTTGTTGGGCGATTTTCGCAGATAGATAGCGAATCGACATGCTGATCTTCAGGAGAGAAGAGATGTGGTGTGCCTTCCGGTGACGTGGTTTGCTTGCCAAGCACTTGCCGGGGAAACAACGCGTAGCAACCGAATTGAATTGTTTGTGACCGGTCGTGACCTAGACGTGGCCGCCATGTCCGGCATTTCCAAGGTTCTTCCAAGGGTGCTATGTAGTAACTATGGTATCGGGGTCAATTCCCTATGGCGTACTAGCCGCTACTTCTGACATCCATTTACAATTCCGAAGAAGCGGGACTTTGTCTTCTTGAATCTACGGTGAACACTAACCGACCTCTTCCATTCGTTTCTTCGTCTACTTGCTTGCTCCTTTTCCCTTCACGGTCATGGCCACTGTCTGGACTCTGCGGAGTGAGTGCCTGGCTCCGTATTGTTAATAAATCTTGGCCTGACGATCCGTCCTTTCAAGTCACCGCTACAGTTGTCCATGGTTTAGCGCAGATATTCACTTTCTTCCGACTGGCATACCGATCGCGGAAAGGACGCCTATGGCTAGACGACGCGTGTGCGAGCATAGCCATGGTGTGCTCTCTGGTGTGGCTGGTCTGCTACTGGATTTACACTGACGTGCCAGGTGCGTAGTACGTAGTTACACTCTTCCCGCGCTCCCTCTAAAGTCACCGTAGGCGTGGGGCCTTTTGGCCAGTCTGAATTATTTAGAATAAGGTCCTATTGGGTAGATAGTGCCATGTTCTTGGTCGTTGTTTGGTATGTGTTCAGCAGCTACCACTACTATCGCATTTGAATACCGAACATCTCATCTTTAGGCTGAGCCGAATGAGCTTAATGTTTTCCTTTATAAGGTCATCCCCGCCCGGGATCTTTTCTCGAAAGCTACCTTTCTTTGGATCTGTATTATTCCTTCTGATGTGGGCGTCGTTGCTGGCGCAAAGGATATACCTTTGTCACCGAGACCAATCATGGCAAGACCAATCACAGCCCAAATGCGATAGTGGGTGATCGATTCGTCCTTTGACGCGCCAAACTAACTCGATTATTGACAGACCAGACTATCAAAATTACTGTGCTTGCTTGTATGTTTCCGTTGCGCTCAAGCATTGCTATGGCAGAAATTCACACACCATCCCAGTTGAATTGTTCTCAAACCTAATCATACTGGCTGCGCCTGCAGTTACTTTGATCGCAGGCACAGTCTACCATGCCCAGCATAGAGTATTATTGATACTCTTATTTTGTGCCATTATCATTACTGCGGCCAGTGTCGTCCACGCGGTTTACTGGATCCACGAATATGGGGCACTCCTGGAGGACCTGTCCGCAATCATTGAAGTGCCTTCTTTCCCTGCCTGCTTTCAATCGTCACTCACAACTAGTATATAGTCCGGAGCCTCTCTGATGTTCATAAACCTCGCTGTTGGCGTCATGTTCTTCCACCAGCGCATGGACCGCAATGTGGAGTATCCTGACGACCTGGAATACCCCGACGGCTCCTCTACATTCCGGAAGAAACGCGGCAGCATCAGCCTGAAGCAGCGCATCGGCTCCCCACATAGACTCAACGCCATCCGCCTCAGCCTCCAAACTGCCGGACACGAATCATTCGCCACCTCCATACCCCACATCTACCTCGACGACAACACAACTCTCGCAGGATCCACCTCGGACATCAGCAAAATCCACGGTGCCGAGAAAACCATCGACTCCGGCGTCGAGCTGGAGCCTTACACCCCTGCAATATACGCCGAGGAAACGTCCAAGCTCTTCCGCCACAAGTCGTACCAGTCATCGCTCTCGCGGTACTCTGACGATTCTCCCACAACGGCTAATTTCCGACACAGCGAGGACTCGAGGATGTCAACGTGCCCGATGTTGTCTTCACCTGCAAAGTCGGATCATCAACTCTCGCCACCGCCGACTGCTGCGCCACCCAACAAGTCGGTCAGGTTCCTCAGCCCGATACCACCGCGGTCCCCAGCACCATCGGTGTACTCCTCTATCTACAATCGATCTCTTATTGATGAAGATCCTTTCCATCGTAGGGAACCGGCCCCACCACTACCCCGCATGGAGGGCAATGTGACCGTTCTACCTCCCGGAAAGAGGAAACCGATGACGGAAGCTGAGAAACCGATACCATTCTAGCTCGAGTAGGAAATATTTGTGTTTTGTAAGTTCCGATGCTTTGTTTCTGCTACACATCGTTGAATCGTCGAATCAGGCGTCTAATGTGGGGGGACGGATTTTAGGATACTCTATGCGGACGACGTAAGCCATAAGACGGACGAAGTTTTGACAACTGTATATGTGATGCGTGTATTGAGGATCATGGGGGAAGCAGAATACCCTAGAAGGCAGTAAGTAGAAAGTATAGTATCATCATTCCTACTAAAGTTCGCAAATAAACCATACATAACGTACAATTTTCTGCAAGCATAAAAAGGATGAAGCAATATAATCAACGTCAGTGGGAACTCGAGAAATGTCGCAAAATGCGAGGTATCACAGGGGAAAAGAAGTATCGCACGGGCGTCATATCAAGCCATCTTCACACAAACCCGTCGATGCTCTTCCCAATCCTTCTTCTGGTGCTCCAGACAGCAGTACTTGACAAGCTTGCACTTGCTACACGTCTGTCCCACAACTCTGTGATCTCTCGCCTCGATGCTGCTCTCAGAACCCTCACTGCTGCCAGTGGATATCGACGCCGGCTCCTCGTCAAAGCACACGTCGCACTCAATCCAATTACACATCTGGCGTGCGCGGATTCTGCGCCCAAACTTTCCTCCCCGTTTGATCTCGAGTACGGAAGCGGTTTCTAGGCCCCGCCTGGGAAAACGGATCATCTCACAGTCTTCAGTACAGCAGGGATTGGGACAACCGGTGGGATAGTCGTAGAATATTTCCTCGTCTGGGACAAAGGAGGTATGGGTGAAGAGGATTTGAGAATAGGAGGTGGTCTGGTGTGAGAAAAGGACAATGAAACGGGGACGCTTCTCATAAAGGATGGCGCGAAGAGTGAGATCGATCTGGGGGAAACATGGATTTCTTCTCTGCCGGACAAGTGTGTGCGTTATACGCATATCTAAGAAACGGTGAGTTGTGGCGGTGATACCAGCAGAAGGACAGCAGACGTACGTTCGTATTGTATTTTTCGCTCCATGCTGGGTTTACACGTTCGCCCAAAGGCCTGCCGACAGACCAGCTTGAAATATTCCGTCACGTCGTCCATTTCCTGTCGCTTGAGATCGGTGACGATGATGAAGATCTCATCACAGCCCGTGTCGTGCATACCGCGCAGGATCATCAATTCCGGCAACTGGATAAAATTAAGCCAATTTTCTTTGATAACACGGGTAGATTCGCGCACCATGGTAAACACAACGGGCATCATAGACAATTTTCGCTCCTGCATTGAGCGGTGGTGGTAGACGTGGGTCGTCCACGT